>JAZDUA010000385.1:0-600000 GCA_038098605.1 Gryllus longicercus | reverse complement strand
ATTATATATACAGAATGTGTCAAACTAAACATTCCTTTAAAGGACTCCAGGTGCAATAATAATAAATTATAATGACAACTGTAGAAACCGCACATCGTAAAACATTTTCATATTTTAATCTTACTCGAGATGTACGGTGGAATATTGCCAAGAAATGATGACTGTAGCTGGGAGGTCGTAAACCGAAAAAAACAGGAACGATTACTCGAATGGAGTTTGTGAGTATTCAAAATATTCCTCCAAGGCCGAAAACCATTAAAACTCACAATGAAGCCGTCCATTTCTGGCCGATGCGGCAAAGCGGATTTCTCTACGTATACTAATATTTTTGGTCTCATTTTGTTTCAAAACTAAACAAAACACTTCATTATTTTTCTGTATAAATGATTATATCTAAATATTCGTGATTAACTTTATTAATTTCGGAGTGATTTATCAAAATATATGTAGTGTTCCCAATTTTTGGCAATCCAGCATCATCTTCATCGATTTAGATTGTAACATATAAATATTTACTGAGTAAATTCATCCATGGGCTGATATAAAAAATGCAACAGTAGATTTTCATTTATTGCCACGAAAAAAATGCAAGGGTCAATCCCAACATTTAGTTTGCGGAACGCGACGAGAGTCATTGTCCACTAATTACAATGTTCATATTAATAATTATTTTAAGACTAGTAAAGGACAAGTAATTTTAAAAATAGTGCATTTGTATAGCAGTAAGAATTATTTTTAAATATGTTAGGCGTCGTTTTCTGAAAGAGCTCGTCTGAGGCTGCGATATTTCTATTTAAATTTACAGATCAAACAATTATAGAACATTGGTAACACCCACATATCAGGGCTGATGTCGATAAAACATTTTCGTGCAAACTATTCCTAGACATAGGTTTTGCAGTTTGTATAGCATTCTTCATGTTTTGTTTCGAATTGCTTACAAATTTGCCTTAGGGTACGTGTAAAATTATAGATAAGCAGTAACGCTCTTCCCATTATAAGTGTTATTATATTGTTTGTTAAAAGTTAAGTACATTACTGACTTATTTGTGCTCTTCGATATAGCTTATACGTTTCTGTATAGCTTATACGTTTTGGGAGAGCTTATACAACTTGGTAGAGCAACATTTCCCCAATAAATACCCAACGTCAAACATCTAGCTTCTCACACGCTAGCTCCCCGAATGCTTATCAATCGATTGCCGATATATCGCGCTTGTAATTGTATGCGCGCGCGGGCGTCGGTGTGCCACAAAGGGCCCGATGTCGCCGTTCTAAATTGGGGGCCCCGCCCCTGAAGTTCATCACAGCGCGCTCGCGAGGCGTCGCGGCTTTGTGAGGTGCGCTTCCCGGATCTGTGTATGACCGAGTTAGATAATTAGATCGCCCGCCCGATCCGCCCCGCCCCGCCCCGCCCCGCACCGCCGGGTACCACTCTGTGCCGTCTCGCCCCGACCTGACCCTCCCCGTTCTGTCCCATCCCGCCCTGGTCGCCCTGTCACCTACCCTGGCCCGCCCTGTCACCTACCCTGGCCCTTCCCGGCCTATTCTTCACCGTTGCGCCCTTTTTCGCCCCTCCCGCTCCGCCCGTCCCAGTCCGCCCCGCCCACTTCCCGCCTCGCCTTATCCCCTTCCCACCCTGCCCCGCCCTGTCCCGCCACGTCCGTCCCTCCTCGCCCCTATCCCGTTTTATCCGCCCTAGCCGCCCTAGCCTCGCCCTGCCCTGCCCCATCCCGTCCCGCCTCATCCCTACACATCCCGCCCCAACCCCACCACATTCCACGCCCCCCCACCACGTCCCGCCCACTTCCACGCCATGTCGCCCCGTTCCGTCTCGCTCCGTCACATCTCGAACCGTCTCGAGCGATGGCGCGTGACGAAGAGGGCGGGGTCCTTACTGGGCGTAACTGCAAATCCGGTTTGCCCTCGCGAAGTGAGTGAGTGTCTGGTGATCGCAAATACACACACACACACACACACACACACACACACACACACACACACATATATATATATATATATATATATATATATATATATATATATAGTCAGTTGAATCAATGAACGCAAAAAGTGTTTATTAAGTAAACGCATGTTTTTTGTGACATTCTAATGGGATACGCTTCATTATTGCATTTTCTGGCTTTGTTTTCTTTTATAATGGCTATGAGGTTATGTTCAAAGTAATTGAAAGAGCTGAGGATACTTCTAAAAAATTGCCGAAAAAGAAATTTATCTTCTTCAGATAAAACCTACGATTAATTTGTGAATTATCAATATTATGAGGAAACGCTGGGTTTTGTCTTTGCGTGAAATTCTTCACTTTAATTATATAACAACTGACACTCGATATTGATGATTATTGATATATTGATGATTGATATAAATTCTTATTTCTTTCATTTCTGTTCCATGTGGTAGGGTTTAGGGAAGTAGTACTGTCTCTTGTAATACTACAGTAGTCGGACACATTGGCAGAAGTATTCATGACTTCACAGTGCATTGCTAGCATGGACCCTACTCGTTGAGCAAGAAATAATGGTAATTGTTATTGCTGGCGTTATAGTTATTTACTTTGATAGTGGTTAAAGAGACAATTCTTTGCAAGTCAGTCTATTATTCATGAGAGCAGTGCCGTGAGTAATTACTAGCTGGCGCCGAAACTTTCTAAGAGCTGCAATACACATTGTTTACGTTATTTTCTATTATTATTTTATTCTGCAATATTTTACAACTATAAAATGAATAGTAATATATTGACAAAGTTACCAGTTGAAAATATTTATTTGATATTACAAATTCTTTGACATTATTACCATTGTGGACCTTCTTTATTTATGCGTGATCTTACAGCTTTTGTTATATTTTATTGTAGTATTTATTGTAAAAACTTAATATTGCACATATTCAAAAAATATTTGTATTGTTAAAGTGTCTTTTCAATTTTTACATGCATAAATTGTGAAGTATATTAAAAATGGTTTGCGATTAGAATTTTCTGCAATTACCATTATTTTATAATAGTATTTTTTATTTCATATGTATAAAAAGCTGAAAAAACTTAAAATATTTAATCTAGGTAATACCGCGAATATTGAAAAATGTTTTGCCATATGAAAGCTGACATACTTGTGATACTTTCATCTAAAATTGACCATTCTTTTCACTACCTCCTCAAATGTTGTTCGTGATGCGTTTTTACCTTTCGGTTTTTAAATATGTAAATACTGACACAGTTCTGTACATTTTGTTTTGCATTTGAAACCTCTCTTTTTTTTCTAATCGGGAAATTTGAAATTTCGAATATGTTCCAGATAATGTTGAGAAAAATTTGCGAGAAATGTTCTGTGGGGGAGGGGAGGGACGATGATGGGGGGGGAGAAATACTGACCACGGTCTCCGCGTCTATCCTAGGGGGGGGGGGAAGAAGTGGGAAGGAGGGGGAGGGGTGCTGGGTCGAGTGCGTGCTCGTGAGTCAGCGAACGGCGCGAAAATGACGGAGGACGGCGCGCGCGCGCGCGCGGGCTCTAAGTGGATTGCTTCGCTTGGCGCGAGTCATTTGTCGCCGCCGCGCGCGCGCCTGGCGGACAGAGGTCACCGCCGGGTGAGGCGCCCTCTCGCCCCACCGCCACGTCGGTCGATCGCACTCGTTCGACCTATCCTAGAATACGGAGGGGCATGCTCCTCCGGGCTGGGATACGTACACAACAGGGCAAATCGAGGAGTTAGATAAAATCCCATAAAAACGAGTCTGTAAAACGGGAGCGTGCAGTTGACGGAGGAAAGTATAGATAGCTCTGAGAACAGAACGGGCGCGCGTAAGCAGGGAAGACCATACTTGGAAAATACGAAGTAGAAAGAAGACAACTAATAAAGGACGTTCTCTTTTGTGAATCGCAGCTGTGTGTGTGTGTGTGTGTGTGTTAGATGGAGGTAATGACAAGGATGAGGACGCGGAGGTGATGACCGCGCGCGCTCTGTAGCTCATTCATTAGGGTACCGCTCCAGCATTTGCCTGGTATTGATCAGAAAAAAAACATGGAAAACTAGCGACCACAGCAGCCGGCCTTTAGTATTCTCCTCCAGAAAGCGAATGAATTTGGTCTTGTTGTTGGCCAAGTGTTTGGTTTCGAAAGTTCCTCATCCTCCGGTCTCGTACCCTATGGCTCCCGGTCAGCAACGCTGGTAGGGCTACGTCTGTTGTCATCGAGGTATTCCAATGGATGGGGTCAGCAGTGATGCTTGTAATTCCTGTGCTATAAGGTATCAATACTCTAATATTTCGCCATACGGATTTTTCCCCACCTCTACAATGTTTTTCACGTATGTTACATTGATCCATACACTTTTAGCTTTGTCGAAAAGAAAGAAAATACTGACATCTGGTTTACGCCGTGAGTTCGTTGCCTCGCCTTCCCTCTCCCCGCCGCCCACGCCGTCGCCGCCCAGAAAATTGCAAGGGCCGCCCCGCGCGAGCGACGTGAAGGGCGCGAGCGAGGACGTGGGCGACCGTTCGCCCACGCGTCCAATCCTAGTGAAATCGGACGCCTGAAATCGAATTACGCGTCTGATTAGAGTGCAGTCTGCGCTTGTTGCCTTTTTTTTAGGCCCGCGACGCTCGGCAATTAGCTGTCCGGCGGTGAAAACGGTGCTTTGAATGCACGCCACGTCGGAACGTCGCGTTTGCGTGTGTGCTTGACCCGCGTTGCTCGATCAGTTGTCGCGCGGACGCGAGTTTTTGTATTGTTTTGTTTGGGGGGAAAACGCGCAGAAGATCAGTTGTTGAATACTAATCTTTACGGGCGAAAGGGGCCAATACATGCGTTCACTTATAGAGGAGTTTCTGGGCTACTGCGTTTTGAAGTTCTCAGGATGCGTGGGAAGATGCCTCCAATGAATTCATAGTGTGATTGGATGTTTGATAGTTGGTTTGGCATTGAGGTTGTTTTGCTAGGCAATATGGTGTGCTACCCAAGTTGGTGTGGTCGTCTGCCATCTTTCTTGTCAGTATTCACATCAGTTCCTTGACAGTCCACAGAAGAAATACGACTTTTACAATAAAAGGCATTTTGATGTTCCTCAAAGGATAATTTTCATCGTTTTTACATCAGCGTTGTGTCACTCATGTAGCATACCATGACAGGTATTTGTGAAGCTGCTTTCTTACTCTAAAAATCAGTAGGTATTTTCTTAACATTTACTCGAGGAATTAAGATTGCAAAAAAGAGAGGCAGTTAGTTTCGTGATTACTAGAAAAATATGTGTCTCAAAAAATGCAAATAAAGAATAATACGTACAAACAGGTATAATTGAAAATATTATTCATTTCATCACAGTTTATAAAAATTGTGTGAAAATTTGGTTTAATGAAAGACATTTGTTAATTTAGTGAAGTGTTGAGGATCACACGTTTGCGATTATATTGTCAGACAGCTATTCTGCTCTGACGCTGGTCGAAGATTTCGCTTGCCACAAGCGGCCATCTGGCTCCCGAGTGCTTATCCGCGGCAGTTGGCAACGCGAGCGATAGAATACTCTCCCTGTGAGCATCGCATGCACCGGACTAGGGAACGGCCCGAGTGACTGCCGCTCCACAAGCGACGTGCGGTTTTGGCGGCGGCGGGCTGCGCTAAGCGTTTTACGCAATTGGCCGCAAACGGACTTGCGGGCAATTGGGCGACCGCACGCCGCCGCCATCGCCGCCGCCGCCGCCAAACGAGTGGGCCGGCTTCGAGTCCGCGCCCCCGAGCTGATTACGTCGCCGATAACGCGTCTGCCCCGGGGTGGGCGGTGGTTGGGGCCAAGTAGAGTGTGGGGGGTTAGGGGCGCAATTGGGGTCGTGTGTGGGTGGAGTTGGGGTGGTGTTGGGATGGTGATGGATGCGGGAGTAGTGACAGTTTCAAAGAAATGACGGGGTCTTGGGTGGAGGGTCAGGAACCGTGACGGGGACTGTGTGGACGATGTGAGTGGTCGGGGTGGTGAAGTGTCGGGGAGGGGTGTCGGGGAGGGTGTCGGGGAGGGTGTCGGGGAGGGTGTCGGGGAGGGTGTCGGGGAGGGTGTCGGGGAGAGTGTCGGGGAGGGTGTCGGGGATGGTGTCGGGGAGGGGGTTGGGGAGGGTGTCGGGGAGGGTGTCGGGGAGGGTGTCGGGGAGGGTGTCGGGGAGGGTGTCGGGGAGGGTGTCGGGGAGGGTGTCGGGGAGGGTGTCGGGGAGGGTGTCGGGGAGGGTGTCGGGGAGGGTGTCGGGGAGGGTGTCGGGGATGGTGTCGGGGATGGTGTCGATGAGGGTGTCGAGGAGGGTGTCGGGGAGGTTGTCGGGGAGGTGTCGGGGAGGTTGTCGGGGAGGGTGTCGGGGAGGGTGTCGGGGAGGGTGTCGGGGAGGGTGTCGGGGAGGGTGTCGGGGAGGGTGTCGGGGAGAATGTGGGGGAAGATGTGAGGGAAGAAGTGGAGGGTGCATCGGGGACGGTGTGGGGAGAGTATCGGTAAGGGTGTCGGGGTTTCGTCGGATTCCGTGTCGGTGACGGCAACGAGGATTGCGACGGAGATGGAATGGTGGGATTGTGCCGGGGATGGCATGGAGGGATTTCGGCGGGGATGCTGTCGGTTTTTAGAGAGGGTATTCAGGTATAAGCGAGGTCGCGTCCTCGTGGATGTGGGTGCAGCGAGGCGGAGTAGGGGGCACGGATCAGGGCGGAGCTGGGGGCACGGAGCTGGGAGGAGCGGAGGGGATTGGGCTGGGTGTGGAGCGGAGCGAGGTGGGCGCAGCGAGGGAAGGAGAGGGGAGGGGGTGCGAGCGGCGGGTCCGGCGTTCGATGCGCCGTGCGGACGAGTGGGCGCCTCGCTGATGAACTGCGGTGCGTTGAATTAACCCGGGGGACGTGGCCGGCGGGAGGTTTGCACCTGCGGGGGTGGGGTTCGAATTCCGCCCGCTACCGGTGGAATTTCGGGTGAACCGGAACACGCACGTTGGCGCTCTCTGGTTGCTTCATTCCGCGCCCGCTTATAAGCGGCGTCATTCGCAGAATGTAATATTATTGTTTGCCGTTTGGTTGAATTTTGAATAAAATAAAAGGTTATTTTAAATAAAATTTCTGTTCTTAAACGATATATTTGTTGTGTCGGTTTTTTAAATATCCGAACATGACATAGTTTATAAATTTTAAAAGCGTAGATATATATGAATTTGTGCAGAACTCTTACATCATTTCCGCCCATATTTCGTAACGAAAATAAATTATGTTACTGTAAAAAAGGTACAAAATATTTCCTTAGTGAAATGTGTATAAAACAAAACAATGTTAACCTTTTTTTCATTTAGTCCTTACTTCATGACGATAGTGTAAGCTACTGTGGGTATATTTGAAAAGAAATTTCCAGAAATTACTTTCATCTACTTACTTGGATCTCTAGCATACTGATAATGGATTTTTTAAATTAATTTTCCATTCAAAATGTATGATATTTTTTGGTTTAGGAAAATCGGTATCAAAAAACTTAATCAGTTGAAATTGTGAAATTATAAAGTCTCTCCAAACAATTGGAAACATTTGCTTCATGGATTATATGGGAAGTATTATTGCGAGCTGTTTGGCGTTAATAAATATTTATTTGAATTTGCATTTTTATTTTATCCCTTTTTGAACATGTAGGCAGTTTATAAAATGAGTTTTCTGGGAAAGAATGCACTATACACCCGTTTTTATTTCTTTTGGAGAATATATTCGATGAATACAACATATTAGTTTCTTTTATGGAGCTTGAAAAACTGTTTTATGTAGAATAAACTGATAATTTGAGCATCTTGAAACAACAATGTGTGAAGAATGCAGCATTATCTTACAAATAATTACCTGGAAGTTCTAAATATTTCATGCTAGCTCAGCGATTCAAAGATATCAACTTCCTGACATAGTGACATTGTGAACAAGAGTTAGATGGTGTGGAAATATTTTCACGGTCTTTGGAATGTTTTTGGAATTAACAATGTTCCGTATGTTTCATCAATTATATTTTCTTGTAAACTAAAATACTTATTGCTTATACAATTAGTTTTTTGACTATACAATTTCAGCAACATTCTTGAAATCCGGTCACCTTCATTACCAATATATTTGCATGTTATGCGTGTGACCGTCAAAATTTTTCAATAAAGTCGGTGTAACGCTCGACACAAAAAATGTCAATAATTGTTTTTAAAATCTTGGCACCTACCATAAAGAAAACTGTGTGCGCGCTTACTCTTAGGACAACAAAAATTCTTTCGCCAACTGAGTCAAACACTTTATATCTAGGAAACATCATTACTTAAAAGTTTTCGCATAGCTTCAAGTGTCAAACGTTTGTGCCAAATGTACCTAGAACCATGTCACATGATTTTCAGAAAAAGTAAATTAATAACTGGTACCCTTCATTGTAAAGATCATGTGCTCGTCGCGGTCAAAACGTTTGTGGTGCCAAACCACATCATATACTATGCACTAAATATTTTAAAACCGGATAACCGGATATTGACCCATTTATTCATAAAAGTTTGCGTGTGCGTAGTACCGTAAAAAGTTTGCGCCCTCGGGATGTGAAACCATGTTACACAATTTTCAGTAAGTTTCTTCTTTAGCATAATTTTAAACTTATAATCGTAAGAATGTATGCGCCCTATAGATGTAACACAATCAGTTACAAGTAATTTGCTTAAAATGTTAATACTCTTCCACTATCATACTCTTGGGCTTAGGACCGTCTAAATATTTGTAACTGCTGGATTAAAACAGTGTCATACAGTTATAAGTAAATCTCTTAAAATTTGCATTCCCTCCACCACCAAAATCGTATGCTTGTTACCACAATGTATGTGCCCACTTGGCGCGAGGCCATTTTACACAATTTTCAGTAGTTTTTTTTTCTTATCTGTATATCTTTATTAAAATCTTATTCTTAGATCAGTCAAAATTAGTGTGTCCACTGTATGTAACACGATTCTAAACAATTATTAGTAAATTTATTAAAATCTAAATACCACTATTAATATCTTTGACTTAGGGCAGTTAAAATATGTGTATCAATTGGATGTAAAACCATATCATATTTTGTAAATAAATTCCTCAAAACCTGGAAAACCTCACATTACCAAAACCTTAGACGTAACACCGTCAAAACGTTTATACCTACTGAATGTAAAACCACATCATCCATTTATAAGTAAATTTCTTGAAACCCGAATACCCCCCCCCCCCAATTTTCTACGAGAGTCACCGCCAATGTTTGTGCCCACTGGGCATGAAGCCGTGCCCACTGCGCAACGCGACACATGTCGGCGGGTCGGCGGCCGGCGGCCGCTAACTCCCGTGGGAAAGGGCGCGGGCGTCAGTGCGTACGTCAGCGGGGCTTTCATGACTAGTTCGGCGCCGTGGCACGTGGGGCGCTGCTGACCGCACGTGGGATCGCCCCCTGGAGGAGGTGAGCACGCCAGTGTTAGTTGTTGGTCGGTGCACGTGGAGTGGAAGCGCGGTTCACTGCTGTACAGCTGGTGGACAAGCGTGTTTCATGTATAAACAATGTTATTACGGTTTTTACCCGTGGTTTTTAGCGTAAATAGTCAAATGAGCGGATATCGATGGTTGAGTCGTTCATTCGTGACTTTGAGAGAACATCCGACAGTGACGATGGCCAAACCATTAAAATATATTTATTTGGTTCAAAATTTTTAATAAAATTTTAAAGAAGGCAACAAATCAGCTTAATACTGTACAAAAATTTTATTATGGATTGTTTGGTTCGAACGTTCTCCAGTAGGTGGAGCGACAAAAATAGTACCACAGTCCAAGTTTGCCAATCGTCTTTGGTAATACATTATTTTATGATAGTCGTCATCGTTAACATTAGTGACACAAACGTTTTAGGCAGCCACTTGTAAAAGTGTTGCTTTTAGGAAATGCACAGTGAACTAACACTTCAGTGCTGTAAACTGCACTTAACTAGTGCAGAAAAGGAATCGATGGTCAAAAGTCCAGTTAGAACTATGAATATAACAAAGAAAAATAAATACTATTCTTGTCTTATCGTATCTGCTACTACTGACTTTATTGACATTATGTAATTTGTATGCGTGCAGAAAATGAACATGAATATCAGAAAAGCTGTCTATAAATAGTGTGACACACTTCGTAAAAATAATTTTATTTTGCTTGTAAGATTGCGCCACTTGAGCTATCGGGCTCGTGTTGCTAACATTTCTTCCTCGAAAAATAAAATGCCACTTTTAATACTTGTATTATAAATAACTAATATGAGTATTTGCCTCTCTTGATTTCTTTCACATTTGATTTGTCTTGTAAAAGATCAATGAAAATGTATATAAAGTTGCTTGAAAATACGCCTCTTCGTTTAAAGGGCTATGATGTGAAAGGATGGAAGAAATGTTCCCAAGCGAACTCTGTATGGAACGTGTTTTGGACAAACAGACACGAGCATTTAATACGTTTTGTCCCTTGTCCCTTCCCATTCGTCGAATTGGCACAAACATGATTTTATTTATTTACTCAGCATTTTGTTAGGATTAGCATTTGAAATTAATGAGAATGGCTTGATAAATACTGAGTACAGTGCCATACTTGCTGATTTCCACGCTCCAAAACTAGCCTACTAAAATGTGAAAAACAATTGATATTGCAGGCATCTAAGGGACTGGAGCCATATAAATTTCCTAGTACTTACTCTATAAAACCGAACTAGCCATATGCATTTTTATAGAAATGGAATTTGGTAGTTGGAATTATTCCACAAAAGAGAATTATTCCCTTGTCGTTATCGTACATTCCACAAAGAACAAAAAATCGCACAAAACGATAATTGTTCTATGGCGGGGCGATACTGAGCCGCATTCGTTTTTTCGGGTTGCTCCCGGAGATGAGACCGGCGGCATCGCCTGTAGGCGTTGCCACCGGTCACCGCTGCGAGCGCGCCATTCGCAGAGACCCCCAGGGTCCTGGAAGAAGAGCAATCGAGTAATCTCATATCCCTAATGGGGCGACGGCCCCCAGAGGCTGGACGGGGATGACGGTGCGATCCAGCCGTGACCCGGTACATTCTCACGTCCCTTGTACCGACTGCGTTTAGCTCAGTGCCAGCATTGTCTTCGCAGCGCCTCTGATCGGGCGGACTTATGGACCCAGCGGTGGCGGTTTTGCAACACTAGCTAAATAGCTAGTTCGAATTCAGCTGCTGTATGGATGATAAGTCTATCAGTTATCGATTGTTCTGTTTGGTGCTTATCCGTGGTCTCTCCGAACAATACTAGGCGAATGCTGGAGCAGAACCTTAGCAAACGGGCCACGGAAAATACACGTTCATTTTTTTTATTTTTTTCTTATCCTATTCTGACCCCTTACGTACACATCTACACTTTCATGCACTACACTATCATACTGCTCGTAAACCAATCGAACTTCAAGCTTTATCCAATGAGGGTGGTTCCGCCGTTGAGGGTGCACCTGGAGGGGGAAATTACGTGCTAGCCGACGTGAAAGTCGGAACCGGATCTCTCTGTTTCAGCGGGGAGAAACACCACTGTCTCCTTGAATAAAACATTCACTACAGTAACGGGACTAATGACTGCAGCGGTTGACGTGTCTGGAAACAATCAATGAATTAGTGTCACGCCCCTTGCCTCTAGTGCTCAAATGAGAGAGAAACTCTTCTGGACTTGACAGAGGAACAAAAAATATCAACCCTTGTTAATGTCAGATACTTTATTTGAAGGGGTGGCCTCTAAATACTCTTATGTCGAATTTTCCGCAAAAATAGGTTAACACCAAAATTGCCTCTAAATTGCTTATTACAGTATTTATGGAGCAGCTGTAAAAATTATGCTGTTCTAAGAGATGTTTTTTCGTTACTTTGAGACGGGAAACGTCGGATTGAAAGCTTTTTTTATTTCTCTGAATGCATCCGATGTGGCATAATACGTTCTGGAGACAAGATCTTCATTTATTTGTTTTCATGTAGTTAACGTGAGCTCTTTTATCTCCGGTTTCACGATTCTAAAATGACTGCAACCAAAAGCATCAAAAGCCATCTTAACTTCCAAGAGAAAGAAAACAAAAATCAAAACTCCCTTGGGAGGTAAAGTGAAAGACAGTTTTTAAAAAGTTAACAATATCATATTTATTTCATAATACCCTGTGTATTTATTATTTTCAATTCTACTTTTAAGTGTTAAGACTTTGTAAGTTAAATCAATCACTTGGACCTCGCAATCGTGACACATTCCAATCTATCTGAAATCCATATTGCCGACTACTGAGGTCAAATTTCTTTCTACATTCTTACCCAATTACAGAATATTATTAAAATTACGCAAAGTTAGCAAAACAATTGCATATAACACACAGTTAAATGGTTTTATCCTTCTTGGATACACGTCTCTTGAAAAAACGAGCTCGTGAATAAAACTATTTCAGTCTTGAATACTACTATGTTTTATAGTTCATGAACTTCTAACTCAACACCCAGGAAATACACGAATTAAAAACGAATGTTAGAAAAAATAAAATTAACTAGTTTTTGAGAAACAAAATACTTTTCAGAAATATAAAACGCATATAATATGCATGAAAAGTAAACAAAAATATAAAATGAAATGCGATAAAACATCTAAATAAATGAAACCTAAAACCATTGAATAAATTATCAATTTAAGCGAGTTGCACTTCTGCCCCATTGGAAGGAAACACAGTTTCACATTGCTTTTCAATTTTTTAGAGAAATTCATTTCTGGTTCCATAAATAGCAAAAAACCAATAGGAGAACAAGTTGTTGAGAAGTGGATTTATTTTTCATCTGCAGCGCAGATACTATTGATTCCACCTTTTCAACTAGTTCTTTTACCTTGTTCGAAACCTCCAACTCAATTGCATGTCACGTTCGTTGAGGAGCAGTTCATACAAAATCATTCGCAAAGCAAACACTCTACTGAACATTTCGAAGTGATATCCAAAGGGAACCTCTGCTGAGTTTACAACCTAGTTTTCTTTGACTGTGTCCTACTTCCTGTGTGAGAGAAGACTTTCCGGTACAAATCGTGATTAGTGACAAGTCTATGACCCATTTATAATCTATACCAATCACACAAACTCCTGTTGCATTATGTAATTTCCTGACAGAAGTACTATTACTAGCAATATATTCTCCGGTTTTTCTCTTTCCCTTTGACATTTCTAAACCTCTTGTTTATGACTTGTACAAAAAATCTCCCATCGTCAAGGCGCAACTTAATTGTGCCTATCAAACTGATAACCTCGGAAAGAAACTTTGTTATGTAGCGAACCTAGATATGGACTTTCCTATCCTTCCACTTTACGTTCATTAGTGACCTGTTGCATCAGTGAGTCACGTTAATAGTCTTGATCACTCTAACCTCGGTAAAAAGCATCACCATGAAAAGCATGTATTCTGGATTCATTAAAAATTGGCATTCACAAAAAAATATCTGCCTAATTCCAAACTTCTCTTTGGCGACTGGGTTGCCTTTTGAACTGTAAAAATCTCCAGAACAAAATAAAATGGCCGACTGAGACATGTCTAATAAGAAAGGCATATTTCCACATCGATAACTAACTCCTTTGTTCCATGGTTATTTTCCCATTTGTGTATTTGGGTCTCTATTCACGTTTTGTCGTCCTCCTTTATACCATTACAATTTCTGAATAAATTCGTACTTTTTTGTTAAGCTTTCAAATTAGTTGTGAAAGCGGAATCTCTGTTGAGTTTTGTCTAATTTTTCAGTATTTTTCCATCTGTAGGATCGTACGCTTGAGTACTTGGTGTAATCGCCATTAGCGACCTGTTTATTCTCAAAGACCCTTACAAGTTCGCATCAACCACACACTAATCCCTCTCGCCCATTGTCATCTCCCCATCCCGTGCATTCGTGTCACTCCTCCCCAGCCATCTGACCCGCTTGCTCCCTCCCCCCCCCCCACTTGCCCCCTGCTGGGCGTGGACGCTGGGCCCCCGCGGGGAACCGATGCACTCCCTGTGATGAACAATTAAGCGACGGCCGCCGGTGGTGGATGGCAGCTAATGTCATTTGGGCCTCTCGCCCGGGGCCAGACTCACCGCCCCGCCGCTGCCGCCGCATCCGCCTCCGTCGCCTGGTGCCAACTCACCCGTGAGGGGGTCGCGCCCAGCGACGGACCACGCGAGCCGCGAGTTGGAGATGGATCTGGTGATTAAGAACAGGGACAACGAAGGCGCCTTGGGAAGTGGTGGGCGTTTTTTTTTATATTGAACGCACCGTGTCATGGCGGTCACTGTCATATGTGTATATTAAACAAAGTGGGGTTAGTTACACCGTTTATAACTCAAGAACGCCTGAACCAATTTTAATTATCTCTAATTTCGTGAATTCATCTCCGCCCCTTACAGGATAATAACAATTTATATATCGGAAATATTCACGAAAAAAATAAAGTAAGACCTAAAAAATATACAAAGAACTAAACTAAATATTCATGTCAATTGCAATCTGCCACAAACGGCAAGATTTTTTGTCTCCATGTTGTTAAATAGCTTTTAAACGAAGCGTTCTAGGACATTAAAAACTAAAATACTGAGAGAGAGAGAGAGAGAGAGAGAGAGAGAGAGAGAGAGAGAGGGAGGGACGAAGGGAGAGGGGGAGAGACGAAGACAGAGGGAGTGACGAAGACAGAAGAGAGGAGAGACTTTGAGAGAAAGGGAGAGGAAAATAGGAAATGGAAGATGAAGGGCAGACAACGTCTGCAGGTTTAGCAAGTCTATAATAAGCCGCTAGACTGAGGATGCGTGAAAAGGAGAGGAGAAGAAAGTTGCCGCTTCTTGTGGAACATCCTTCTCTCCCGATTAGCCGTTCTCTGTCCCCAGTTGTGTGTCTTTGTCTTGTTTAACCGTACACTTGACACAATTGTTGAAGGCTCCGAAATTACGAGGACGGTGTAATCGTTACACATGACAGTCCACGTTACTAGCAGTCACTCTTACGTAAATAATCACATAAATATTTTTTGTTGCCTTCAAATATACAACATTTGTGTGACAAATTGTAGATGACAAATACTAAAAAACGTACAAAAATGTAAAATGTAAGTAATTTTTCTGAAACGAAAATATAGTAAAATCGCAACAATTCTAATCTGAAAGTAAAAAGAGATTTCTCAAGTTATTAACTATTTGGTACATCGGTATTTGAGCTATCGAGAGAAAATAAGTAGGTGAAATTTGTAAACTTGTTGATTTAGAAACTGGCCCAATGTTTAATGAAACTTATAAAAATGTTGATCACTCCAAACTCCAGACAATAAAGTTATTTTAAAGATATTGGCATGAAGTTGAACATTTTGCACTGTAGTAAAATGATCACGACAAAAATACTGATTCTCTGTTCAGTGTTCAGAGTGTTGTAATAGAAGCTCAATACTCCGTCCTGAAAACATTCAAATATCAGTTAATATAATTATATAATCATTGAACTTTCATTTGTATCATTAATGTCGGAATATGTATAAGGTGATAACTGATTTTTTAGAACCATCTTCATTAGTTTCAAAACATCTCACTAATAAAATTATAAACGAATTTTCAGTAAAAGAAGTATTGGTGTCCATTAATAATAACGTTAAAACCAAAGAAATAAAGATGTTTCTAACTGGTTGGCAATGGCGTGAAATAACCTCACCTGCAATGGAAGGTAAAGTGGATCATTTTTTTTCGTAGAAAACGCAGAAGAGATTAGAAACAAATCGAGACATCGATTTGGTTTCGCAGGTTTCGCAGGTAGGAGTTTTCAAATTTCCATTGCAATTCATTAAAATGCAAATAGGAACATTTCTACTTCTTGTAGTCCCTTAGTCTTTAAGGCCTTTATTAGCAATATTACTGTTTTGATGAACCAATAGAGGATGAGCTGGTCGTGTAAACTAGAAGTATTAAGTACTCTTCGTGATAGCTCTGATTGGTTGAAGAATTCTAAGGATTCAGTTGCTTTAATTTGAAGCACCCTCATTAAAAGTCTCTAATATAAAACTTCGAAACTGACATTAATTCTCCAGCTCCACCTCCACCTCCAGCTGCAGATAAAGCATCAGATCATAGTAGACAAGTGGAGCTGTGCCGAGGCAACGGACCGCGCGGGTAGAAAAGAGCGACAGAGATGAGGGATAGGGTGGGTAGGAGCGGCGGTCATGTCACCAGAGCTTTATTTATACGATGCGGTACTTTATTTAATGGCAAAGTCTTATATGATTTAAGGAAATTTCTATTTGAGTAATGTAACTATTTGTTAGCCTTTTACGCACCATACAGGAAATAAAGCGCCTATTCACAGACAGGGAATGATAAATCTTGTGAACAGTAAAACAGTACAATAAAGCGTTGCCAATTACTATCTAGGATAACAAAATAAAGCGTAATCTAATAGGAGCTACTTAAGGAATATTAACAATTACATTGACCAAACAATAATATTTTTCAACTAAAAAATTACAAACACCTCTGACCACACGGGAAAACCAGTAACCCGCGCGGGCGGATAGAGCTTCAATTAATTAGTTCATTGAAAACATGTGTGATGATTTAGTGACGAGATGATAATGATGTTGAGATGAATGATGAAAGATGAGGGAGAAATGGAATGAGAGGAAAAGGAAATGGGAAAATCCCAAGAAAACGGGATCACAGTTTGAGAACCGCCAATCCATTACCCCCCCCCCCCCCCGCGCACAAAAAGAGGTTCAGCATAATTAGAAGAAATCGTACACATAAAATTTATTATATGTTTCGTAAATTAAAATAGGGAAATAAATGAGCAATATAAAGCGTGTTTACAGATTTCAATGCTTGATTGACAGTGATTCCTGGCGCCTCAACTCCTAAGATCATTAGTCCCGTAAGTGTGATGCATGTTTTATTGAGGTGGCAGTGATTTTCACCTGCTGGATGGCGAGATCCAGCGTCGACCTCCGTCCACGAGATACCACGGAACACCATCCCAGGCGGTATAATCTCTAAGCTTTCGACTGCCCTGCCAGCATGTGTGGTAGTGCAGTGCATGTAAGAGTGTGAAAAGATTGAGGACAGGACAAGGAAGAGGAAGGAAAGTTCGCATGCGGTACGTGGCCTGTTTATTAAGGTACCTGCCCCGACATTCACCTGGTGTTGATCGGAGAAAACACGGAAAACTACCGATCAGAGCTTCCGACCTCAAGGATTCTCCTGCAGATAGTGGATGAATTCGCCCTAGCCATGTAAATAGTGACGAAAATCTTGACACCGCTGGGACTCGAACCGTAGGATCTCTCAGTCCCTGATTTAAAAAAACAAACAAAAAAAAACACGTTTGAGTAATTGATGTTGCCCTAAAATGTATTTGATTAAATCTCAGTCGAGAACATTCCCGCCTCTCGTAGTACCTCCATCATCTCTAAGGCCCTTATCAGAAACGCGGCATTTGCAGCGCTCCTCCAGGGGGCGCGGCAGGCATTCGTACTCGTCGCGTTAGCGGTCGCAGTTTGTGTTCGCGGGCGGCGGCGGCGGCGGCTGCGGCGGAGGCCAGGGCGAGACGAAGCGCCCGGAGGTCGGCTCTGCGCGGGAGGAGCTTGTCCATTCAAATGATAACAACGGCCGCGATGGAGGACGCACGGAGGGAGGGAAGGAGGGTGGGTGAGGAGGAGGAGGAAGAGGTAGCTAAGTGATTAAAATCGATCAAAGTCGCCGGCCACACGGCGCGGCGCCGCGCTGCGCTGTGAAGCCGCCTGCTGCCTCCTGCCGACGCCGTGCCATCTCCCCTAATTATTCTGAAGCCGCTTGCCCCTCCCCCTCCCCCTCCCACGGGCTCCGCCACGCTGCGCGCCAGACAGCTCCACTTGGCTTCTGGACGCCCGGTGCTTTGTCTGACGCTGTGCCGGCGGAGAAAGCGAAAACGATGAATGCTAGAAACCCGCTTGTAGGAATGTGTTATCTTTTCCGTATATCTATGCCGATGTCACTGATGGTGTCGATTATAGCATGTTAACCCATGTACGTTTAATGGGTAGACACGACGTAAAATGGCCCTTTGAAACTATTTGGGTTCTTTCCAAAAATACAAATAGTACCATTATGTTGAGTACCATCCTCCCTAATTATTCTGAGGCTACTTGCCCGCCCCCCTCTGCTCCGCCTCGATGCGCTTCTACAAGCTTCTCGTGGCTTCTGGACGCCCGGAACTTTGTTACTCGGTCGGCGGGGAAAGTCGAATACTAGAAACGCACTCGTAGGAATGTCAATATCTCTTCCGTACATCTATACCGATGTAAATGATGGGTGATGATGTTACAATCGGTGACATTCATCTTTAATGGTTAGACAGGAAATAAGAAGCTCTTCGAAACTATTTGATTTCTTTTGACCAAATATAAATAAGGTTGCCATTCCCCACCCCACCATCCTCCCCCAGCACCGCCTTCAGGAAGCTCTACTTCTAGATGACCTGTGCTTTGCTGCTGTGTCGGAGGAAGAAGTTTAACGTTTGATGTTAGAAAGTAGTAGAGGGGTTACGAATGTCTATATATCATAGATATTCTCTCTAGATATTCTGAAGTCATTTGTATTTCCGCTCCATCACACTTGGCGTCTTGACAGCGATTAATATGCTGACTTGTGGGCAGATAATGTGAAAGAATGAAAGCTAAAAGCACGTCTGTGGAGAAGAAGGGTATACGAAGAAGAGTACTTCTCTATACCTAACTACATCTTTGCATCACAGTTGTGTTAGTTTGCTCTTGAGAATTTTGTGGATTCTATTCCAGATCGAAATCAATGAGTCTGTGTTGATTGAATAAGAGTCATATTCAAAAATTTAACAAATATAACTTGAAAATTCGTTGAACGATATTCTTTATCTGCAGATACACTGGAAACTCAGTGAAGCTGAATCGTGCTTCAATGGGAATCGGCTTTTCTAGATGATGGGCTACAGATTTTAATTTGTTTTTTAGTACGTGGATAACTCGTTATGTCGACATTATAACTGAAAATGGTTGGAACACTTTGGAAAATACCTCCTATCAAATTTATTATTTGTAATTTAAATCTACAAACCATTTTTTTCGTGTGCAGTCTGAGGGCGTCAATTAATGTCACTGCATCAATTGATGTCTGATCGGGTGGCCCTAAGACTCGAGTCCCATCGGTGGCTTGATAGTCGACAGTGGTTCAATAGCTAGATCTAATTCAGTATCTGTCAGGAGGAGATGTCTAGAGGCCGACTGTTTTGATCTGTAGTTTTCCGTGGTTTCTCCGATCAAGACCAGGCAAATATGGAGCAGTACCCTAACAAAGGGGCCACGGACCACGCGCGATCTTTCCTTCTTCTTCCCTGTCCTATCCGCACCCTTTACACACACACACACACACACACACTAACATGCACTACATTACCAGACATGTCGGGAGCCCGGTTGGGAGCTGAGAGCTTGTCCCGGCAGGGTTGGCGTCCAACTGGGCTGGAGTACCTGGTTAAGGAAAAATCTAGCTAGTCACGTAGGACGTCGGTGGATCTTGTCAACAAACGAAGGAAGATCGCCGCCACCTAACGAGCTAAAACATGGAGCACACTTACGGGACAAATTACCTAAGTAGTTGACTCGCACGGAAACACTAATCAAACGTGTGCGTGTTTCTTGGGAGACGTAGAATATATGTTCCATATTTCATTAGATTACGAACAGAAATTTAGAAATTATTTAGCAAACATATGCTTTAATATTTTAAAGTTAATATATTATGTAGAGCTAAGTGCCTAAGGTTTGGTACCGATTGTGAAGCCCCGAATCACCTACAGAGGTGGTTGAGGGTTCATTTGAATTATTTAAAAAATGGTTTCATTTCTTTGCAGAAAACCCAACTTAGTATGAATTTTTATGATCAATATTATTCTCCACTACGTATAAGAAATTTGATTTTTATCCCTCATAAATAACTCTAGAAAAAGAGAAATATCGGTGTATCAGGAGAAATAACTGAAATATTTTGATGAATTAGAAAGAAAGAATGTTACTTGTACCTTCGTGCATATTGAAACTCATGAAGACGTGGAAATGCTAAACTACTTTAGATAATTTGTTTCCAGAAAAAAATAGCTAACACTAATATTTCAATTTTGAAATAAAGGTCGACCGCACGCATCGAGTGAAATAATTATAAGAGCGAACTTGTCAATATTCTTGAAAAAATAACAAATATTGTGCGAAGAATTTTCCCATCTAGATTATTAACTACATTTTTATTCCTTATTAATTTGTCCTTCCTGCGTTCCCGTTGAAGCTCCTACCGACGACAGTCTATCTTCCCCAACCTGTGAAAATCATGTCGGTCTAAGGCTCTGTTCTAACATAATTTCATTACCCTGAACATTTTAACTTTTTCATTAAAAAGTATTTTGCAACGCGCTTACTTTGTTTCGCCGTATCAAAGCGCTTTTATTTTTGTTTACCCTATTATAACTACACTTTTTTCGACGATCTCTTTTTCGCCTGCTTTTAAGTGGAGCTTCAATAGTACGTAATTAATATCTAGGTTTGCAGATGGTTTTATTGCTTTAACAGTGGGAACTTTTTTTCAATGGGAGTTTTCAATTTAACAGTGGGAACTCAGTGTAATAAGCGGATTATATATTTTAATCTATTTAAAAGTGTTTTTGTTGTGCGTTTTTTTTCATGAATCTATTAAAGGGCATTGCCAGTTTGAAGGAGAGAACGACTGGTGCAGTGGTCGGGCCGCTCGCATTTCGCCTCTGAACCCCGGATTCGATTCTCACAAGATTTGCGGTAGATAATGTGAGTTCACGCCATATTTTCTATGGGTTTTCCCGTTTCTAATGTCTCTCAATTCGCCATTGCTCCGTCATCACCGGGCAATGTTTCGGTTGCGTTTCTCCGATCGTGAAAGATTCCAACAGCGGGAGAAGTTTACTAATCTTTCCAGAATGTTCTAACTATTTAATACTATCATATAATCCAACAAATTTAATTAATTCAATTCGCGAACGCGACTTGTCCTTCCTGCGTTCCTGGTGAAGCTCCTACCGGCGACAGTCTATCTTCCCCAACCTGTGAAAATCATGTCGGTCTCAGGCTCTGTTCTAACATAATTTCATTACGTACGGAGTCTATTTTGATTTAAATTTCAAGCTATAAATTACAATGCAAGTTAAACTAATACCCGTGAATTCTAACTTATGCAATTGAAACACCGCCCCATTAATTTAATGTTTCCGCTTCACAATCATTAAGTTATCGTCCAGCCTAACACTGAAAAATATTCTAACCGTTCTGGTCTGTTGCCGAAGAGAGAGTGATCATTTCGACATTCTTGCGGAGCCTCGACTTCCAATGCATCCTTCACATTTTGTCAATATCATGTCCCGGGGCCATGCTTGGTAAATGAATAGCGCTCTGACGTAAAACATGGAATCCTAAACTTATTGATTGGTTGTCCTAACAACGTGTATCCTTTGGCTTTAAACGTTCTGTATATACATATTCCCACCGCAACTACACACTTGATGCAGATTTTTCTATACAAAATGCCGTGGGAGATTCTGGCTTATTACAGTATTTAGCCATTATATGTGCCGTAAAGAGCAATTGGCATCAGCACCGTTAGATTCTGGGGTTCTTTGTCGGTTACCCAACCAGGAACTAGCAAATTCTCGAATTTATTTAACCTTCGTGGCTTCACATAGTTAAAAAATTTGGTTAGCGACGCTGGTTTCGCGGTCGTGGCCGTTCAGTACAACCAACACAGCAAACGCCCAGGTGACCGAGGTAAACCAAAAAAACTCCGCTTAGGACGGTCGGCACGGGTATTGAACTTGTCTCTCCCGAACGCGAAGTCAGCGCACTACGCCCTGTGCCACTTTGCCTGTGTGTATTGTTACACTCAACATAAACTCACCTACGTGCATAGTGAAGCGCCGGCTGGGAATGCTCTCCTTCGGGCCATCCGCGGTTGAGCGTCCGGCGCTTTCTACGAAATGGCCCGCTGCCCGCCGGCTCCCGCCGCCCCCTGCCGTCCCCCGCCGTCCCCCAACGCCCCCCGCCGCCCGCCGCCCGCCGCCCCCGCCGCCCCGCCCCCCGCCCGCCCCCGCCCCCGCCGCCCCCGCCGTCCCCGTCGCCCCCGCCGCCCCCGCCGCCCCCGCCGCCCCCGCCGCCCCCGCCGCCCCGCCGCCCCGCCGCCCCCGCCGCCCCCGCCGCCCCCGCCGCCCCCGCCGCCCCCGCCGTCCGACGGCGCAGGTGTAAGCGCATGACTGCCTTCCCCCGCATGTCGCCAACAGCCCGGTGCGCGGTCGGCGCGTGAGTGCCTGTGCTGGCCTCCGCCTCTCCGGCCACGCGTCGCGCGGTAATACCTCGCTAGCGGCCGCCCCGGCCGCGGATGGCGATAGCTCTTAGCTGATTAACCGCTTCGAGCACGTGGCTCCAGTAAATCTGGACGACTCGATTATCGTGCGCTCGTCGGGCAGCCGCTCCGCCCGCTGCCTCCATGCCCGGCGGTCGCGTCACCCACCCCGCTCCGCCCCTCCCCCGCCCCGCATAGCCACTCACTCCACAACGTGAGCCTGTGCTGTCACAATACCGTCCCGTCCCGCCCAGCCTCAGCCCTTCACCCCACGTCCCGCCCCAACCTCGCCCCTTTTCCCGATTCGACGCAACCCGCTACACACCGCTCCGTCCCATCCTGTCTCGTTCCGACTCGTTTCGTCCCATCCAACCCGTCCCGTACAGCCCCTCCACGCTCCTCATCACCCAACACCACTTTCCCGATAATTTCTCTGCCCGTCCCGCCTCACTCTCTTCGACCAGCCTCCTCCCATGCATTCCTACCTTTCCCCTTCCGTGCGTGACCTCCGCTGACAACCGCTCGTCCAGTTTATATCCTAAAGGGCGTCTAGATTTAATTTTAAAATCAAATACGATGATCCGGTTAATTATTTTCGTTTAGGTGTATAAATAGGAGACTATGACATGACATGATTGGCTAAAAGCATTGCAAGTAAATTGAAGGACATACTTCTGAGGTACTATTCCTACTACCTGTAAACTTCCACTCTTTTCCACTTCTCTCTACGCTATCTGGCCCTTTCTTTCCTTTTCCCTATCATTGCGCTGCCTCCTTTTCCCTCTCCTCCCACTCACCCATCCGCATTCGCAAACGTTGCAACGTTGCTCCCCCTGCTCTTCCTTCCATCCACACTCGGGCTTTCCGTGTTGATCTCGGTTTCCCTGTCCCGGGACTTAACGTCTCTCCACCCACAATTACTTCTTATTCGCACTCAACATTCACTCTGCTACTTGCGTCTCCGTTCATCCGTCCTATGGATATGGTTCCCCACCAAGAGCACTGACATTATTTCGCATATTCTCTCATCCCTTTACGTCTTCCTTTCTATTTTCATCTATCTCTTTCTCTATCTTCATGTACCTCTTTCTCTCTCTCTCTCTCTCTCTCTCTCTCTCTCTCTCTCTTCATCTATCTCTTTCTCTATGTTCATCTATCTCTTTCTCTCTCTCTCCCTCTCTCTCTCTCTCACCCTCTCTCTTGCCTTTCACCTCACTGGTCATGACACCGACATTCCCCTCCGCCGGCCATCACACATCTTCCCATTGTTCGCGTCCTTTTAAACCCCCGCCATTTGCATCTTCCACCTGCTTCTCCTTCGTTTTCTCACTCTCCCACGCGCATTCTCCTTCCTCACAGTTCTCCTATCTGCTCCATTTCCACTTCACGTGTTCTCTTTTCTCATACTAAACACGATTCAAGTCTGCGTTTCTGACGCCATTCTCTACCCGTCCTTTGTTCGACCCACCTCACCCGCACCGAAACGGTTCCGAAACTGGATGCAAACTGGCGGAACGGGGCAGGAAAACTGAGCTCGGTGAGGAGACGAGGTGTGGCGGGGTGATGGAAGGAACAGTAGAAATGACGAATGGCAATGCGGTGTGAGCGGATCGGGGTGATGCAGTGGGGCAGGCTGAGCGGGCAGATGAGTTGTGGAAGCGAAACGAGTAGAGAGATGGGTGCGGAGATGGGTGAAGGTAAGGGCGGGGAATATGGTCGGAGAAATGGTAAGGGAGATGAGCGAGAAGATGGTGGGGAGATGGCAGAGGAGAAGTGCGGGGATATGGTAAACGAGATGAGCGGGGAGATGTGCGGGGAGACCGGTAAAGAGATGGGCAGAGAGATGACAGGGCAGATGGGTAAGAGAGATGGATAAGAGATATAGGTAAGGAGAGGCGGAGAGAGTAGGAGTGATGGGTAGGAGAGGTGGGTGGGAGTGGAGGGTGGGGAGGTGGGCGGGAAGACGGCGGGGGAGATGGGCATGGAGACGTGGGGCGGTACGGGAAATTGCAGGCTTTCTGAGGAGACGAGGCATGGAGAGAAAACGGGCGGAGAGATGGGCACGAAATGGGCGGGGAGATGTGCAATGGAGTCGCAGTAGCGTAGTTGGGTGGGTGTTGTGGCAAGGCGGCGTGGAACTGTAAGGGGCGTTACAGGGTCGCAGGCGGAGTTGCGAGACGTGGTGGGGTGTGAGCAACGAGATGGGCGGTTGAGTTAAAGTGGCGTAGCGGGACGTGGTGCTGTGCCGAGGAAACGTGGGGATGTAAGGGGCGTTGCATGGTCGCAGGACCGGCGGCGAGGCGAGAAACGGGCGGGGAGACGGGCAGTGGTGTCGTAGCGGGACGGGGTGCTGTGGTGAGGCTGCGGGAGCGTTGCTGGGTCGCAGGCCTCGCGAGGCGGAGGAGGGGGAGGAGGAGGGTGTCGCGGCGGGGACGGAGGGCTGCAGAAGAAGCGGTGAGGAGGATGAGGAGGAGGAGGAAGAGGAGGAGGAGGCGGCGGTGGCGGAGGCGCCGCGCGGTGGGTTACAGCGTCTCCTAATGGCTTTGTCGTAAAGGCGCGAGCGATATGGGAGCCTCCCAGTAACAAGCTTCACCACTCAAGGCGAGGCGCCATGCGGGCGGGGAGCGGTTAATGAAAATTCCGAAGTGACTGCGGACCAAATGCAGACGCGGCGGCGGAGACGGAGGGCCACGTGTTTTACGGAAATGGCTTTGCTAAGCAATTTGCGGAGGGGCGCGGCAGTTTTAAATGGAACTGTTGGGCTGCCGAAAGTAATGAGACCAAGGAGGTTGACTTGCACAAAATTACACGTCAGTCTTGGAGTATTTATGTTGGTATAAATATTGTTATTGTTGTAATTTTTGGGGGTTGCGATAGCGATTGCGAGTCCGTTGTACGGTGATTGTGTAAGGATCATGTATGATTTTTATTCAAATTCCTCGTGCATTTGAAGATTTGAGTGCACATAATCTACCCTAGAGAAGTTATATTTGTTTACTGATATATTTGCAAGCCTATCTAGAATATATGTAGCATGACCAATATGAAGGAATGGAATAATTCAACCACCAATGTCCAAGTTGAAATTCGCAGATCATGAAAATTGAGACTTTTCGGCTGTTTTAAATTTAACGACACCAATAACCACTACTCAAATTTAATTAGATGAAATGAGGATTCTTCATTTTACTTACTTTAAGAAAGAAGTAAATGACAAGAAATTATGTTGATTGTTCTGAAATGAGCTTAAGTGTAACAATCCATTTCAGGGAACTACTGTATATGGTGTTGAGATAAACGCAATGGGTTTTATTCTTTAATATCTGTTCGAGAACAGTTTAGAAGATGAGAAATTAATTGCAAGCGCAAAAGTATCCCCAATTTAGCTTAGAATATGGAAAAAATACACATGAAATCTACTACAACGTTATTTGCCGGTTTGTAAGTCGCATACTTTTTTCGAAATGAAAGCTATATAAAGTGGGACCATCGTATACACATGTTCGTCTTGTATGACTGTTCCGTTCTGAGCTGTAAAATGTTGTAATGACTATTTGTAAATGAATTGTTTGTGTTTCTAAAACTAAGAGGGATTGACAAGTAATAACATATGATTTGGCATTACATGTGTAATGCAATTCTGCTCTTTGCAATTTTTGTTTGGATTTATTGTCTAGGAGTGGAATCAATATATTTCCTATTTAATGAAAAGTACACTTATTTAATTAATTTAAAAATATAAATTTTAAAATGTCTTATTTTCTTTTTTGAAAAACTAAATTATATTGAAAAACGAGAAGAGAGAAAATATATAACACAACCGATCTGTCTTCTTCGCATTATATTAGTTGCATTTTTATCAGAATTTAATTGAATGTTTTTATATTGTCATGTAATTTATGCGAAATGTATGAGCACTATTATTTTCATTTATATTGTTTTATTTAGTAATAGTGTTGTCAATAGTATCATTACATGCAATGTATACATTTCTTATTAAAACGTGCGTAAATGAACCCAGAACACATTACATGTCCAGACTCATGTCCACGTAGTGTATTATAATATCCCGAGCACGTTACAGAAGAACATTGTGGGACGAAAACACCTGAGTCAACGTACTCGCCGTGTTTGATGTTCGAGGTGGGGTGGGGAGCAGGAGGCTACAAATCCGCTTGCGTGGCGTCTGCTGCGACTTCTCGCCTCTTCGCTTCTGTTTCACGACCTGCTCCCTCTCTCGTCTTTCTCCTCGGCTTTGCAACTCCTTCACTCGGACACTTCCCCACCAGCCTTTCACCCAGCCGCCATACTGGCTGCTGCAGAACTGGCGACTTTTCCCTCCAGTGTGCGTTGCTTCCGGAAACGTCTAGAGCATTGCGTGTGAAGCCAAATAACTGTGTATGTTAGGTCTTCTTAGACATTCTCCTTAGTTTGTAAAACTGTACTGTACTGTAAAACTCTGCCATCGAGCGAAAGCTCATTAGCAGAAAAAATAAATATTATTAATATTATACATCAGCCACTCCCTCGAGAAAATAGACGATAAACATGTCATAAGAAATAAATACATAAATAAAAGACCTAATAATTTTAATCATATTCGATTGCCTTTACATCCTGTTTACTTACGTGTTCGCAGTTTGATTATATGGCTCATTACAGCCAATTAAATAAAGCTTCCTGCAGAAGGTATATCAGCTCATTATTACGTCCGACGATATAAAGAGTATTGCCAAAATTTCTATCGGGTAAGACCAAATTTTCTATATTCCACATCTCTGAAATACCATCGTTTAGGAATTGTAATAAAGTGATGCACACAGTGTTTTTGAGCCAGTAATTACGTCAATAATTATTAATTATATCAGCTGTATACAGTTCATTTTAAAAAGTTTACTAATTACGTAAGGTTGCATTTTGTTTAGAGGCATTCATGTCATGTCTAAATCTACTTCTAGAAAAATAAAATAAAAAAAATATATAATTAGTTACAGCAATGTTATGTCATCCGCCCACGTTGTTTGTGAACTCTTACTCCTTCCCGTCTACCTACATCTTCGTATCTACAAGAAAAGAAAGAAAAAAATAAATATACAGAAATGGGTTAAATGTAAAACGAGAGAGTATTCTTGAAGAAATTGTCAACAAGAGGGGAACAAAATAAAAAGGTGAGGGAAAGGCAGAGGCGGGAGTGAAAATGGGAAAAGAGAAAGGAAGAGGGGGTGTGTAATTGACACATATTTGGTGGCGGGAATTGAAGAAATGGAGTGGAGGAGAGCAGACATTTCTGAGGCAGATTATAGTAAACAGAAGGGAGAATAGAGTCGGAGAGAGAGAGAGAGAGAGAGAGAGAGAGAGAGAGAGAGAGAGAGAGAGACGTAGGGAGAAACATTATCGAGAATAAATATGAAAAGGGTTGAGGGATAGATGTGAAAGATATGAGGGGGATTCGAAAGACGAGAGGGAGACTGAAAGAAAAGGAAGGAGGGAGGGAGTAAGGGGTAGATATACGGCAAAGAAACGGTAGGCGCAGAGTAGCAACACGAGAAGCAGCGTGTCGTGTAATTAAAACGGAATTTGACCCTAAGTAATATCGCCGGTGGCCGCGCGGGCGGGGCTGCGCAGCGGCGCCGAGGAATTTATTTGCAAACCAAAATCTCGTGCGGCGGCGGCAGGGAGGGGGCGGGCGGCGGCAAGTCCCGCCGGCCGCTGTAAAACAATTCTCGTCCACGAAAGAGCCTCAGCCAGCGGGACCGCCTCTCGGCATCCCCGCTCTTTCCCCCTCCGCCTCACCCGCTCGCCGCTCCCTCCACAGATGCCATGCTCCATCCGCCCCCGCTCGCCTCTCTCAATCCCATCTCCACAGACACGACACCGCCAGTCCCCGCCCCTGAATCTCTCGCCCGTCCCATCGAAGCCAGTCACCTCCTTGGCTCTCCGCGCCGTACCCTCCGCCGTTGTCGTTCTCTGCTCCTGCCCCCTCTGCCTTCCCCGTCTTCCGACATTCTCCCTGCCATCGCACTCCGTGCTTCACCCCCGCCTTCGGTCCCCATTCCCCGCCATTCTCCTCCGCCACCATCCATCCCCAACGGCACCCGCAGTTCACCGCTCCCGCCGGCCCCGCTGTCTCCCGCTTCCAAAGCCTCCGCCTCCGCCTCCCCCGGCCATTGCCGCTCCCGTCAAACCCCGCCACCCTCGCCACACCCAATCCCCTGCGCTCCCATCACTCTCCCTGTCCTCACCGTCCCTGTTGCTAGAACTGCCGTCTGCCGTTGGCGACCCTGCCTCACCTGCAACACCTTCGGTGCGCGCCGCCCCGTCGCCTCAGAGCCATCCCCCGTTGCTGCCGCCTCGCAACAATCCATCTCTCTCCTGCCCCTCATCTCATCCTCCTGCCCCGTCTCCAACGCCTCACCGGTGGCTGGCGCCGAAGCCTCTGCTATCAACTCCACTCCCCCACGGCTCACCTGTTTCTAGTGTGAATCCTCCCCCAGCCTTTTCATTCCTCCCTCTTTAACTCCTATTCTTCAATGTAGTCCTCCTCCGTCCCCACCCTGGCGGTCGCCATCACCTCTGCCCGCCGCCAAAGGTCGGCCTTATCGCCCGATGAATTATAAATCGAAAGCGCGGAGCAAGTGGTGGCTTGTGGCCACGGGGGCGGAAGGGGGTAATGAGCTTTTGAGACGAGCCTCAGGTGCTGCGTCCGCGCGCAAGCGGCTCGGGGCGGCGTGGCACGGGGCGGCGCGGCAGGCAGGCGGGGCTGGGGTGGGCGTGGCGGGACGGTGTGGAGCAGGGCGGGACAGGGTGGAGCAGGGCGGAGCAGGGCGGGGAAGGGTGGAGCAGGTCGGGGCGGTGCTGTGCGGGGCGGGACGGTGCTGGGCGGGGCGGGGCTGGGTGCGGGGAGTGGCGTGGCGGGGTGGGGCGCCGTGGCACGAGGCGCAGCGAAGCGGAGCGGTTTATTGATTGTTATTCCGGACGCGTCAATTAGCAAGTTCGTTAGTCCCTTAAGTATAGTGCGTGTATTTGCTAGTGAGGTAGCGGAGTTCTTCCCTCGCTGTATGGCGGGATCCGGCGCCGCCCAACCGTTGGCTAGCGGGGTTTTCCACAACCGGGTATCTCCCATCAGCGGAGCACCGCCCAAGTCGGGACAAGCTCTAAGATCCCGAGCGATCGCCCGGTATGAGTGGTAGTGTACTGCATCTTCGTGTACGTGTATGGGTAAGAGATGACTAGGAAACAAGGAAGAGGTAGGAAAGATCGCGCGCGGTCCGTCGCCTTTTTGTTTGGGTACTTTTCCGGATTTTCCAGGTGTTGATCGGAGAAACCACGGAAAACTACCAATCAGAGCCGATAGAATGTCCTTCGGGCTGAAATCAACCTAGCTGAGAAGCTAAGGGTCATAAACCCGGACGCAAACCAAGGACCTCCCGATCGGAGGAACTGGAGGACATCAGTTGATGCCCGGAGTCATCTCTCACGGTGCGTGGGGCGGGGGGGGGGGGCAGGACGGAACGGGGCGGGACGTGGTGGAACAATTTTCCATTTTTCTTATGCACTCATTTAGTATGATATATACTTTATTTTTCAAAATGTTCTTATTTGTAGACAGATTGTAGACAGTTTTCATCCAACTTTCTTATTAAATACATTGAAGGAGCCTTGTTTACTGGTGAGCAGGGGAACAGCGGAAATAGAGACGTACCTCTGGCTTGTAGGTAATTATGTTGAATTATGACCACATTTGTTAAGAGATGTTTATCATGTTTGTGTTAACGATAGCACCAGTTGGTAGCAGAAGTTAAAATACGAATTCTAAATCTAACGTTTAAAACAATATTTTTTCCAAAACTATTTTGTAAGAATTCAATTATTCACATAAAACATTCTATATCAAATTATTTAATCTTATAAATCTAAGTTTCAAACATAGTGTATCTTTTATTATGCTACGTTAAATGTTGCATTTTACTTCGTAGATTTACACTTTATGTGGACTTTCGTACGAAATAATTCCAGAAAGCTCCCAAAACCAGAAAATAAGAAAAACAGCTGGCGTCTAACTGATCAACCACGCAGCATCCGAGAGCGATAATTCATCGACCTGTGCCAGCGGTCGTTTTGTGCAGCCGCCGTAACGCTCCTCCTAATCGCATTTGTCATCTCGCGCCGCCCGGCAGCGCTGCGAGTGGGTCATCCGCGCGTTCCGCCCGTCCGAAAGGCGCCATAACGCGGGTCATCCATCGGCGTATGTTTTTCTGTGGCGCGGCGCGGCGCGGCGCGCGGTTGTCAGCGTCGAGAAGCCGCACAGAGGTCCCGGAAGAGGCCGAAAAGAGCGTCAAGTGCAGGCGAGTGGGTGAGTGTCTCGGGACACGTAGTATTGAGTGTTTGGTGGTGAAGGATGCACTGTAGGTTATGGTCATATGACCCGTGAAGTGCATGTTGTAGGCGGGAGGGGGCGGTGTTCCTCCCGGATGGAAAGTGAGATCTGACGACGTGAGGTTTTTCTTCCTGGAAATATCTCCCAACTGGGGCACCGACCCAGCCCGGACAAGCTGTAAACTATTTGATGCTGGTTTGATTGATATTTACGGAGACGTCAACAGCCAAGGGAATTATTTCAGTTAGTGTAGTGGATGTTTTATTCCTAGAGGTCCCACTGCTGGATGGTGAGATTCCGCGCTGACCTACAGGTCCCGCACCCACATGTTGTGGGAAATTTCCCTTTACAGTTACCTCCCTCTCGCGAGGAACTGCCTCAGCCGGAACAAGCTCTAACTTTCCGACTGGTATCTCGATAGATACTGTAGTGTATATGTGTTGATGTGTGGCCGTCCGTGTACGAGCAGAAAGGGACATAAGGTGAATGAAGTGAAGGTTGTTTGGTTGCTCCTTATAAAGAAAAGAAAAGAAAGAAAAGAAATAAAGAAACTCAAGAAAAATATGTCACTCCCTTCTATCGTCACCCCTCAGTTAATACCTTGCTGTCGTATATAAAAGGCTTCTCTTTATCGATTTGTATTACAAAAATTCCATAGTATCCCAAAAAATAGCTCCTTCAACTCGAAGACTTAGATGACCGATTTTTGATTGTGATGTTGCGATGTAAACAAAACGCCAGCTCTCGTCCCATAATTTTTCGGCCCATTCCGAGCCACTGTGTCGTAATGGCGGCGGCGGCTGCGACGGCAGCGGCAGCGGTGGCCCATTTGTGAAACGGGACTCGGCGCCCGCGCGCGCGGCCGGCGTCTGTCAACCTGTCGCGAATGATCCCGGAGATACCGTAATTGTTTCCCCGCACGCCGCCTGACACTTATCTTCCCTTATCTGCCGCTACCGCCGCCGCCGCCGCCGTCGAGTTATTAATGGAGGCGCAAACATACGCCTCGCGAGAGGAGGCGGGTGTGTGTGCGCGAGCGCCGTCGTCACGGGACGGGTGGCTCTTTCACCGACTCCCCCTGTCGCTCGGCGCGAGGGTTTTGTCTGCGCGGGGGCGGGTAGGGGGAGGCCGATAGAGTCTGTTGTAGCGTGTTTGCGCTACAACAGAAATACTTTTTGCTTTTTAAAAATGTTTATGTAACCGATTTTGGTAATTAATATATGTTAAGGTAATTATTAGATAGTCGTATTAAATTATATTAATGACCGAAATTAACTTAATTAATTGAATTGAGCTAATATAGTAGCAGTGTTGTTCTATTTGAGACAGCAGTTCTCAAGTAGATGGGTCGCTTTTTTTCATGATTGATGATGTTATAAGTATCACGCTACGTGTCACTGTGTCACCTTAAAAAGAATAATACAGTTTGTGAATTATTAATAATTCAATTTACGCTACTTACTTTCAGCGTGTGTATCCACATGTGTTCTAATTGCAACAAAATTTTCTTGCATTAATTGCAAGAGTGATGCTTCACAATAGTAAAACATAGGTAATGAAAATAGTAGTATGCTAGAGGAGTGTATCTCAGCGTTAAGGGACGAATAGCTCCATTATGTTAGCCAACCTTCTATAAGCGTGGGTCGTCGTTTAAAAGAGCACACGAATAATTTTTAGATTGCTTTCGTGCACACGGCGCTGTCTACGATGATATCCCATAAGAGAAGAGATGAAAGACGAGGAATCGGACTGAGCCAACTTCACGAGAACGCTAAAACTCATGCGCATCAAACCCGTCTGTATTTAAGGAAGAGATATTTGTTGATTTATTAAATCAGTGTGAAATGTATTAGTGTCAATTCGCAACGCGAAAGAAAACATACTAAATCAATTGTTATTGGATCGTTGTTCATTTTTTTTGTTGAGCGACGTAGCTAGTGGACATGTCTGAGCCATCTCATCTCTAGAAAATAGTTTGATATTAAGATTTCAGTCGCCTAAATATGACTGAAAGTAATTACAATACAATTTAATTTGCTATCATTTCTGAATTATTCAGTAGGAATATGACTAGCAGCACTTATCAAATGCGATGTTTATTCCCAAACATAATACTGTATGCATGAATTTTTATTTTCTCTAAATAATAATAATAATAATAATAATAATAATAATAATAATAATATCCAATAATATCAAACAATTTGGACTTTCGTAACAAGAAAGAAAAACGAGGGAGAAAATGTCTCCTTCTTTTGAATAAAAGTACAAAACAGCATGTACTACTTTGCTATTTCTCTGTCTTATGCGCCAATTGAGTCATAATATTTGAGCTCCGGAATGATTTATGCGGACGGCTCTTCATTACCGCACTTTTGTGCGGAGCTAAACCGCCCCGAAACGAGCCCCTCCCCCGGCCCGGCCCCGCCCCCGCCGCTTCAGCCAACCTCCGGGTGACCGCGCCGGCAGCGCCGCGTAATCTGATGATTGCGGCGGTAATGAGCGTCGATGAGACCAATCGCTTCCCCCATCGTCCGCCCCCGCCCCCGCCCCCGCCCCTCGACTGCCGCTGGGCTTCCTGGCGCCGCGCCGCGGCGGAACCGGCGTTGCGAATCGGCGCACGGCCACTGCCCAATCACGCGCGCCCCCTCTCGCTTGTCCATCCACCCACTCGCTTGTCCGCCCGCCCACTCGCTTGCTCCACCGCCCATTCCCTTGTCGACTCACTTGTCCAATACGCGTGTTCGCCCGCCCGTTCGCCTATTTGCTCACCCACTGTCTTGTCCACCCAACCACTCTCTCGACTGCCATCTCGCTACCTCGTCCGCCTGCCCACACCCTCCGTCTGTCCGTACGAAGCCCTTTTTTGCCGGTCCACTCTCCTTGTATCGTCCGCCAGCACGTTCGTCCATTCACAATCGCGTGCACTCGCCTACTCACCCTGTCGCAGTCTCGCTCACTTGTTTATTTGTCAATTCGTCCACTCGCTTACTCGTCCACTTGCCTACTCGCCGTCTAGCCCCCACGTGTAGTCGCCCACTCGTCTACTCGTCTCTACTCACCCATTCATCTACTCGCAAGCTCGTTTACTCGCCCACTCGCGCACTAGGCCTCTCACCCAATCGCCCAATTACCCTCCCTACTCGCTTACAAGCTCGAATTCCTCACCCTCTCGCCTCCTTCCCCGGCCACGCTCTATTCCTGTGCATAATGCAAAGTAACAAATCACGCCCTCCCCCACCCACCTAGCGAGCGGCGCGCGATCTGATAGAGGGGGTGGGGGAGGAAGGACGCTAACAAATACGTCGATATAAGCGCATTGCATATAAAAGGATTAGGGATTTCCGCAAATAATCTCCTTAACCTGAAATGGAGATCGGCCTCCGCCGCTCGGCCGACGACAAGCGGTGCCGAGGCCTTCCGCCGGAACCGGCCCCGCTTCCGGCCGAGGCCCCCCCCCTCCCTCGCACCGCTCCCAGCCGCCAGCCACCTGCGACACGATGTGCGCATCTTTGCTGCCAGTTGAATTGTGTGAGATGTGCATATGCGTGTATATAAGTAGACGTGGCTGCATGTTAATCAATACATTTTGTGTAAAATTGTGTGTGCGTGTATGTATGTGGGTGTGTGAGAGGGATAGAGAGGAAGAGAGAGAGAGAGAAAGGGAGGGGGAGGGTGAAGGACAGGGAGAGAGAGGAACAGGGAGAGTGAGGGACAGGGAGAGTGAGGGACAGGGAGAGTGAGGGACAGGGAGAGAGAGGGACAGGGAGAGAGAGGGACAGGGAGAGAGAGGGACAGGGAGAGGGACAGGGAGAGAGAGGGACACGGAGAGAGAGGGACACGGAGAGAGTGGGACACGGAGAGAGAGGGACACGGAGTGAGAGGGAGAAAGAAGGAGACAGAGGGAGAGGGAGCGGGAGAGAGAGGGAGGGAGAGGGAGAGAGGAGAGGGAGAGGGAGAGGGAGAGGGAGAAAGAAGAAGAGAGAGAAAGAGAGAGGGGGCGAGAAGGAAGATGGCGAGAAGGGAGAGCGTTTATAATAGCGTTTCCGAATTTATGAAATATTAGTCAATCCGAACCATCATGATCACTTTGAGATTGTCACGTTTTTGTTCACCTCCACCCTCTCTTTACTGATTTTCTGGTTTTGAATACATTTGAATATTTTTGTTCAAGGATGTTCACGTTTGCCTAGAAACTTGCTTTTAGAACGCCAAGCTCGTTGTTTGATTAGTATCTTTGTTTGTATATCATAACTTAAATTATTATTCTGAAACAGTCCGTTGTAATTGGCCTGTACAGTTTTTCCGTGTCCCTTGGTATCTAATGAACCTATGGACTCCTCTTACATAGCCGGATGAGGTTTAGTTTTCTTTCAATTTTTGCGCGCGTTGGGTATTAGTAATATAGAAATTTGGCTTCGCTTAGTATACATTGAGTATTTTAAAGGTCATATTCTACTTATCATTTATTTCTGGCTATATACGAACAATACACCACACGATGTGTGTTTATATATTCACATCCAAAGCACCGCATCTAGCTTATCCCTTTTCGAACAATGGTGAGCTGGGATGATCAGGATCTGCTAATAAGCCTTTCCGCCTCCGGATTCATTCTCGTACTCCACCCCCACATGCTGTGTCTCTGCTAGCAGTACCCAGCTACCCCAATGCCCGCACAGGACTCTCATTTCCTGAGGCCTTGCGAACGACGGTCGCCAGCGACAAGAGGCCCATCCTATTTGAATAACACGCGTTACCTCGACCGATCAGAATACTCTTGTATTACTGGCTGGTTTACCTGCCTCGGAAGCGCAGTGGTCAGTATGAATCGTCATGAGCTCCGGTGTGCGGGTTAAAACCCGGTCAAGGATTTATGGAGCGCGATCTGCATCGTGCCACGTCTTGTTTGCAGCACGTTGCAAGAACCCGTGAATATCACTTGGATATTCTTCTTCAAATTAATTGATGCAAGGAAGGCGCCTCGTCATTGAGCTGGAACTGGGCCGGTTGTAGTGCTCCAATAACATACCACAACTGCTGCAGTATCGCTAACCGGTGATACTCTTGTTTTTGGAAAATAAAGATTAAATGAAACAAATGACTAACAATATCCTCAAAATCTGTTGAATGTTTGAACTATTCACTTGTATTTATGTCATAAACTGTTTTTTCTGACACACTTGAGGGAAAATAAATCGAATTAATTTTAAAACGTATGACGTCTTATTACATTAATATATCACTACAATATAAGGATACAATAGATAACTTATAAATATTAGTCTTCATATGAAAAAGAGAAAAGAAAATAAAACATTTGCTAAAACATCAAGTTTCTGAGATATTTAATGGATGTTTTAATTAATTTAGAGCTTATTTACTTTTATTCTTAACAATTTTTCTATTTGAATAGGCTACGAGCAATAATAATGTTTGTTGTACAATTTTCATTGCCATTTTTCTGACATGAATAAGACAGTTAACACGTAGAGCACTAAGCTCGCTAATTGAAGGGCAATTACTTGCAAGGGAGGTACGGGTAATCATTTCCTTCATCTTGAGCTGTGACATTGCAATCAATTTTATTTCTTGACTGCACTTCCATAAATGAAACAAAGCCTTCGCCTCTTTGCCTCACGCAGTAAGGACATCACGACAACATCCATTCCAAAGCTTATCGTGCATCAATATTTACGATTACTCATGCGTAACACCCCCCCCCCCCCCCAGGTAGCACAGTTGATTTTCAGGTTGGCCGCTCTACTCGGAAGCTAAGGGTTGAAGTGAAAGGTATGTTTTTTTGTAGGATGATATAGACAACAACAGAAAATCATTAGAATGTTACCAAAACGTACGTTTCTCATACACATCACAATTGCATCGATCTTCAAATTCGCTTAAAATATTGTATACCCTCTGATCTGCTACTAACAAATATGACGACAAAGGACGAACATGTGTTGCGAACAGTTGACTGTGTAGATCTCTGAGAATAGTGACAAAATCGTATCGGGAACAAACAATACAAGTCCATTCCGTATTCTAACAATTAAAAATGTGTTTTTGGTGGCAATTATGTTATGCAGTAGAACGTGAACGTAGTACAAATGAAGATAGTCGTACTGTTGACTCAAGGTTTCAGGATGAACACGCGTCCTGTGAAAAATATTCATTTCTCTCATTGAGTAGAATTGCATAGGACTTCATTATCCGTAATCATAGGATCTATGCTTAAAAGAGGATTTCGAAAAAAATATTTAGAATATTAAGAATCCTTAAAGTAAGTTTTCCATTTAACAGTAAAATTTAGTACACCTAAATGAACTGTTAAAGATTAAAAATCTAGTTCCGATATGAGTTAGGAAATGGTTATAATAATTAAAAACTAAAATTAACGGAAAAAATGAACGTCGGGACTAGAAAATTCATCCGGAATCATCAAATAAGTAAAAATATTCAAACTCCAATTAGATACAAAGCAAACACGAGCAGAAATTTCAAACACGTTTCGTTAAACCACAATTGCTTTTTGTAAAATATCAACGATACTGAGAGGTTGGATGTAAAATTGCCATGGTGCAGGATGAAGGAGTATTTTTCGCAGAAACTCTCTAATAATCTCATGGCAGATGAGCATAGAATATACCGCAACCGTAGGTTCTATTTCGGTACGGAAGAGCGTGTCCGTTAAAAATGTTCGCATGGCTTGGCATTGAGGACTGTAATTAGAGGCCCCGAACTCTCCATTAGTTCTCTTTCCGTCGATGAGAAGAGCAAAATTCAGCCACAACGCGAAATGAATCTAGCGGTTTCGCCCGCGCCGCGTCACTGCGGGAGGGGTGGGGGGCGCAGTAATTTGAAACGCGCGCTGAACGTGGCCGTGTTTTATGACGATTTCTGCGAAGATGGCAACGTTGTAAACGCGACTGTTGGCGAGCTGTTGATGAACGTGAAATTTAGGAGTTAATTTTGTCGTTTCCGCCGCCCCGTTACCCGAGCATCCTCCTGCGGGTTTTGCGCGCTGCAGGGATTAGAAAGGGTGATAAATTTGCTGCTTATTGCACTTACGCGGGGACTGATTTTAGCGCGTTCGATGTTTCGGCCGATTAAGAAGTTCTAACTAGGGTCCGTCTTCGTAGGAGCGGGAGATGTTAATTTTTATTTTACACTTCACATCAAACCCATGTACAGGAGGTTGCGAAGTTTCTTTTCAACTCCAAGTGTTTCTGTGATAAAAACATTTAATTTTTTTAATTGTCCTCGTAACATTTCCGTGCTGTACAGTTCACACGTCTACATACAGTTTCGTACGAAAGCCTTATCCAACCGCATAACACATATTCATTTGAGTACGGTCATCGCCAAACTCGTGTTTGTTGTTGTTTTTTTTAGTATTTATCATTTGAAGACAGTAACAAGTCAACGACGCAAAGGCACCAACTCTGCAAACGTTACCAACATCGCGTGATGAATCGAGTCAAGATGTCAACATCTCTGTTAACCGCAACAACCCAACCAGGTCAAGATGACATCATGCCAAGAACCATGTCGACAATTATGTAATCCTTCCATTCTAGTGTCATGATGTGGTGACCAAGTAATAACTGTGTCACACTTCATAATAATATTAGGTACTATTCATTATAAGACGTAGGATTATCCCGTACATATTTAATGTTCGTGAGATTAATTCCGGGCTTCGCTCTGAATGCTCTTTTAGGTAGACACGTTTGGATATCTAAATGAAACATCTTTTCAGAGAGATCACCGTCGCCCTCGGGCATTTGATTTCTTCCCTTTTGATACCCTCTTACGACGCAACAGTCAACAGTGGAAACAACGCAAATGCCGCCGTCGCCAACTCGTCATCAACCTCACACACTCAACATTAAATGTTTGGGCGTTATTAGTGTTATTAACAACCTGAACAAAGTCAATAATTATGTTCGCTTCTCTCAGATATTGATTTATTGCGTATGTAATTTTGATAAGTGCTCATCGTGAGATGCCACGTGCCTTTAAATTTTGTGACACTTAAAAAAATTCCCTTTTACCAGCATTTGACGTTTCATTATCGTGTAAATGTTTAATTTCCCTCGTTTTAAATCCGCACTCCCCTCTTAACGCCCTTCCAGGCATATTTGTACGAAGTCTCTGTCCCTCCGAATGGCCCAAGTTCTTTTCAGGGCGGTCACCGCCACCCTCGCGTTTTCGAGTTCTCCTCTCCTGTAACGACGCCGGCTCGGTACTTCCTCCTCGCCGCCTCTCCCGCTCTCTCCCCTCCTTCCCCCTCTCTCTCTCGTCCCCTCGCCTGCTTATCATCGCTCGAGTTGCGAGCGCGTTTACCGCGGCCGTATACGGAGTATGTGCTCGGCAGTAAATGCATTAATTCCCCGCGATAATTTCCTCCGATGCAATTCACTTACGCGGGGAAGTGTCTCGCCTCCAATAAAACTCGGCTGCCCGCCCACGCCGGCGCCCCCGCCCCCCACGCACGAGCGCGCGCGGAGTTGGGCGTGCCGCAGGGGTGTCAAATCTGACCTCGCCGTTTGGAAGCGACGTTTGGCCTTGGTGGCGCTGGGGATTTGGGGATTCCGATTGAAGAAAGAATGCAAAAACATTCAAGTCTGGCGCGAGACGCAGACATGCAGCCTGTGGTGGCTCAAAGCCAACATGTTTGTAATTTTACTTATTTCATTCAAAACATTATTATATATTGTGACGTACCTGGTGATGCCGGGTATTTTCACTGCAAGAAATTACTAAAGGAGGGTATCTTTTCCGTGAATGGGTCCCTACGATAAGTTGGTATAGCATTAGGAAAGTTAATTAATAACTGAAGTACAATCATGAACAGCATTTATTCACAAACCAGATTTGTTAATTACATGATCTAACAACATTTATACACTCTGCCTTGGTACCAAGATTAGGTGTAATACATATTATCATACCTTCGGGGCCCCGACCAATACCTTCGATGCTTGGAGCACGGCTCGTGTCGGCAGGGGTCGCTGACCTTCGCAGCAGCTGGGCGTCGTCGGCGGCTGATGGCGTGGCGATCGCCTCGGCTGGTGACCTTGCGAATCCTTCCTGATTCGGCTCCTGGTACCTCGGTGTTGCACCTCACTCTGATTATCTTCCGTCGTTGGATTTAATCACTTAACCCACGGCTACTACACGTGCTGGCCTCAGTTCAGCACCATACAATTCCGGTGTTATTCTTACCGCGATAAATAATACAAGCGCGATCGATTGTTCTCTCGTCGCTGATCTCTCATCTTAATAACATTCTCGATCTCTACTTCACGTATCTATTGTTTTACAGTTGCTACTACTTTACAAAATACACCGCATGTTCCCTTTGTCCATGCACTAACGGCGAGCTCTTCGCCACACGTCCGTACCTACCGGCCACTTCTCCGCGACTGTCCTAACGGCTGAAATCTTCGCCGTTCGCTGCCCAGTTCGTAACCGACATTCTCACGCTGTCCTCGCGGCGGCGGCAACGGCGGCGGTAGCGACCCTTGCTAGTTCCCATCGTTGTTCGCCGCGCTCGGCGTACGTACCGCGCAGTCCAAAATATATACTGATTACTTACGCTAATGTTCTAATTAGTGTAAGGAAACACATTATGTGTTTCAATATTTAACGCAACACATCCAAAGGAGTACTACCATTATCCGTATTTTTAAACGTCAAGCAAGCATTAAAATAAATTAATTTTTAAAATATTTATGGGAAAGAGATACATTGATCATGAGATTCGTTGGAATGTCTTGGATATTTTCAATGATCCCCCCGTTTTTCCATTTCGCGCTTACGGATCGTATATCGCCTCCACGTATTTAGGCATGTTCAAAGTGATGCCAGAAGTTTCCGCAGCCACACATGTGAACGCTGCCAGATGTAGGGTGACTACGTTGACGTGACCACGTAGTCTCGCTGTAGTGCCGTGGTCTTCTTCAGGGCTGAAACGCATTAACCGAGCACATAAACACCCGGCGGAGTCTGCAAGGATCTCAAATCTTACCCGGAAAGCCTTTACCTCAGCTTCTTAATTAGTGTACAAAATCCGCCACAGTCAGTGCTTCACGTTCGGACATTTCCTACGAAGCAGCATTGGTTGTGGACTCTCCCTTACAAACTCTATTAATTGAAAATAAAAATATTTTAATTTTAAGCGTACTACATGTTAAGATAAGTCGAAGCAAAAATTGTCAATTCGTAACTGTCAGAAAAAAGTTTTTGATTTATTTAAAAACCTTTTCCAACATTTCTTTCTTAATATTGTGTGCTAACACTTAGTATAATTATTTAAATTATTTGTGATTAGCATTTGATGAAACAGTAAATGAGACATAACTGGAATTAGTCACAAAAGGTAATGATTGTACGTTTGTTTCAAACATTGCCCAAGAATTTATGGGAATGTGAGTTATGCATTCACTTTTAGGGAACGGAAGTACATTTATGTGCTGAAAGCAGTGGTACTTATATCTTCTTCTTGACATAAAAAATCGTTTTGATCCATGAAAACAATTCGTAAAAATTCCGAAAAGATACGAAACAATTGCAGTAATGTGACTGGAGGTGTGTAAATTAAATTCGGGAGTAAAATAATTTTAATTCTCAATGCACACGATCACTCATATTGTTGTGCAATGAATAATTTTATAAAATATCATTTTTGGGCACTAAATTATCGTGCTTTCTGTTGTATTGCGTTTTTTAAGTTACCAGACTGTCCTGAGAATAATTCACTTATTTGAAAACTTTTTTTAACCCCTGGTTTATAATCTTTCTCAAAGCTGTTTTCGTCCTGTATTTGTGAGTCTACGACTTTGGTCTCCATGTTTCTGACCGCCTTTTGTTCGCTGCTTTTGCTGTCCTAGACGCTATCGTTTCACCATCGCACTCATATAGAAAGTCGGGTCTTTTTCATTGTGTTCGTTCTCAACACTTGCGAGTCCCCTTTTTCATCCGTCTATTATGCAAATTGCTTTAAATATGTTTTCTAGTCTTATCGTAATATTTATTTATTATTACATATATCATTCTCTCTATCTCTCCTTTTTTGGATTTTTCTTTTAAACGTTTTTATATTATTCAAGCAAACATTTTATTCCCTTTATCTTTCTTAAGACTCAATTGCTGCTCATATTCGTAAGAGTATCTTCTTTTTATTACCCCACTTTTAAGCGGCAGTAGAAGCTCTCATTTCTTTAGAGGATAGCTACGTATGTCGTGTATATCAACGTTTCTCGTTTTATTTCTGCATTTTTCAAATTAGATTGCGCAGCCAGAATTCTAAATGCAGAACCTTAATGTATGATCAGTGGTGAAGTAGCATTAGTCATAATCCTATTTCGTGCTTGCTTTGCCCTTCTGTTACAATTCTTAAGATTTTTTTATTCTTATTCTTAGATCATTCCTGTTCCTAATGGTTTCCTAACACGAACCTTATATTGGTTAGCAGGCAGACTCGTTAAAATCACACACACACACACACACACACATATATATATATATATATATATATATATATATATATATATATATGATGAAACCCAGAATATGTGTTTCATTACACTAATTAAATCATTAGTGTAAGAAATTAATCGCTAGTTTGGACTGCGCGGTGCGCGCGCCGAGCGCGGCTCGCCGGGGCCGGCGAGCGACCGCGGCCACCGCCGACGGTGCCACCGCCGGGGAGACCAGCGTGTGAATTTCGGTTAGAACTGGGCAACGCGCACGTGCAAAAGTTCGTTACGAGAATCGCGGACGAGAGCCGTTGGCAGAGCGCTGACCAGAGAGACGTTAGCGGAGCGGCGACGAGTGCGGACGTGCGGCGAGAGTTCTCCGTCGGTGTATGGACGCATATAACATTGCGACGTATTTATGTGCTATTAGGAACCGCAAAGTAATTGACGTGTAAATAGAACATTAGAAGTATCAGTATAATGAAAGATTAGTGTTGGTAGAATAATTGATGTTGTTCTTATTAGTTGGCGCGGTGGAAACATTCTTGAAATTGCGCGGTACAGAACTGTGACCAGTGTACAGAGTAGGCGCGGGTTGTGTAATTAAACCCACTGACGGACAGTGATTCGAGGAAGGTGCGAAGCCGAGGCGTCAAGATCCTGATCGGGGAAGAATTGCTGGAGAATCAGCCGTGGGCGATTACCACGCCATCCGGCGCTGACGGCCCGCAGCAGTAGCAGAGGTCGACAATCCTGTCGGCACGAGCGGTTCTACGAACATCATAGGTATTCGTCCGGGGCCCCGAAGGTATGAGAAATGCATTTCGCTCTTAATCTTGGTACCAAGGCAGAGTATAAAAACGTTGTTTAATTATGTAAATAACAAATTTGATTTAAAATAAATCTTGTTTATAATTGTATTTCAATTTATGATTAACCACCCCAACGTTGCACCAACTTATCCAGGGACCCATTCACGTAAAAGATACCCTCTCTTAGTGTTGTATTGCAGTGAAGATACCCGGCACCACCAGGTATGTCACAGCTGGCGCCCGAACAAGTGGAAAACGTATAGTTAAGAAATGTGGCCTTAGGAAAGTTGGTGAAATGTTGGAAAATAATGTGCATGTAATTGATGTATTGTAATGCAGGGTATAGATGAGAAGCAGGCAGTGCAAAGTGTATTATTATAGAGTACAAAAAAACATAACAATACATGTGTTAGCAAAAACATGCACAAGTCAAATAAGCATAATGAAATGTTGATAATTACAAAAATGTTGTTGCGTAATTAATTGCGGGCTGACATAGGCAATTATTTGTGAGCATCCAATATATAGTTAATATTGTAGTTACTGAGGTTATGAAGGCTATACACGTACATGTTACAAATAATATAATGTAATAGAATTCCAAGTTTTGTAAGACATATTAATAATATTTGAACTGCTTGGCAATTTTTTTTATAACATGGAAATCAAAGAAATGGGGAAGTAGTAATAATTCTTATGAGAATATAAAGGTGGTTAATAGTGTTGTACAAATTATGCACAAAATTGTTTTTTTGCTGGGAACATTCACTTAGTAGTGCATTATTTATTGGTGATGGTAAAGTGTGGGGAATTTATTAGAAAGATACCAGGTTGGGAAAAATATACCAGCAGTGTGAATGTTTGTTGTGAATATCTATATGATATTATTGAGGAAAATTCAGGGAGGAGATATGACATGCAAATGTGAATGATGATTATGTACATAATATAGCAATAAGTGCGTTGAAAAGTAATTTCAATTAATAAGAGATTTATTATAATTTGAAAGCATTTTTGTGTAATAGTATTAATGAGTCTATTAGCAGTGTATATGTGTTTCAATGGTAATAATATTATGTATTGTAAGGATTATGTTTATGCATTGGTAGGTGAGTGGAAATTTATATGGCTATTGAATTAGTGTTATGGTGTTTTGGTGGTGAGTGAGGGTTGTCCGTCATTAGTTAGCAATTGAAATAGGTGTGAATTAATCCATTCACGAAGGATACAGTGTTGTGGCGGATATAGCTACTTCATAGGATAACTGTGATATCGCTGGTAGGTGAGGCAAGTGGAAAATTTGTGCGGTATTTTAGTGTAGTGAGAATCGATCGGACAGCTCAAAGCAACAGAATGGAGGCGCAAAATGTAGTGCTGGTCCGGGAAGAAAAGGCGGATGAAGTAGGGGAAATAGATGTAGGAATCGATAACAACAGGTCATCGGAAAGTAGGGATAGTGGTATTGGAAGTCGGTTGGATGATACGTTAGGGGACAGCTTCAATAAAGATGTACAAGTTGCGTCCACACCGATGATTCAGGTAGCAGGAAATTCAAATCGGGGGGGTGGAGAAGATATCCCTCCAAATGGAATGCAGATGATAATGAAGATGTTAGAAGAACAGAGTAGAAAGGCAGAAGAACAGAATAGGAAGATATTGGAAGGACAGAGCGAACAGAAAATATTCACAGAGGAGCAGAACAGGAAGTTAGCTGAAGAACTGAATAGGAAAGTAGAGGAACAGAATAAGAAGTTGGCTGAAGAATTGAATGGGAGATTAGATGAACAGGATAGGAAATTCGAGGAACGGATCAGCAAATTACAAGAGGAATTAAGTGGAAGAATAGGACGCGCCGAAGAACAAATTGAGTTAACGAAGAATGAGATGACTAAAATTGCGGAGCGGGTAGAAAGTCATGAGCAATGGACTGCCGAAGAATTAGGGAAACAGAAAAAGGAGTTAGAATTCCAAGTAAGTAGTCTGGGGGGGGATTTGAAGAATAAGTTATTCCAACAATTAGATGCTAAAACCGCTAAGCAGGACGAGAAAATTGAGAGGATACAATCGGTAGTCAAGGAAGAAATACAGGAGAATAAGCGGGAATGTGAAGAGAAGGTTGTGTTACTACGAACAGAGATTGAACAAATAAAAGAATGCAAGGCATCCCCAATTGCAGCAAGCGGGACGGTACCATTTACCCCTCCAAGATCACTAAAATTTTCAGGAGACGGGAAAGAAAATCCATGTATATTTATGAAGGCAGCAGAACGACATCTAGATGTTATCAATACTTCGGAAAGGTGTAAAATACAATTATTATATTTAATGTTAGAAGGCAACGCAAGGATATGGGCCGATACATTTGATAAGTTTCCCGAATCAGTAAAGGCATTTAAAGATCGATTCCTTGAGCGGTATTGGAATGAGGAAATTCAAATTAATTTTAAAATCAGCTTAATGAATAATCATTACAACCAGTCAATGGGAAGTTTGCGGGAATACGCAACAAGGCGTATTATGGAATACAAAACGCTATCCCCACCGATGAGCGATCAGGAAATAATATGTGTACTGACGAGACAGTTCCCAGTTACGGTGCAGAATCTTTTACGTAGTGTGCAGCACACCGACCTGGAAAGATTCCAGAATGTGTTAGGAGGGTACGACTTGACATTTGCAGGCGTACCAAAGAACAGAAATGAAGGGAATGTTAATATGGTTAGATCGGAACGTAACCAGGGGCAAGGGAATGATAGGAGCAACGATTACCAGAGAAACCAACGCGGAAGAGGGGGAGACGGATGGAGACCAGAGCCGGGGAACCAGAGACCGGACTGGAACAGATCTAATTCAAACCGTACGGAGACGCGAGGCGGGGGCGGGAATGCACCCGACCGATTAGCACAGCCTAGCACAAGTAGTGATCAAGGACACTATTTAAACTAATAGAGTCCGCGGTGATAGGTGGCCCCATTGCGGACGCGGAAATCGATGACGTAAACGCGGTCTCCATAAACGCTATGCAGCCGGTAACCTATGATACCCAACCGTGGCGGAGATGTAAGAACTCAGCGGTCAGAATCAGGAAATGTCCCACGATATCGATAGAATGTGAAGGTATAATTAAAGAAGCTTTAGTGGATACAGGGTGCACGACTACAGTAGTATCAGAAGAAATGTATGAGGAGTTAAAAGCAACAGGAAAAGAAGTAATGTGTTTGCCTATGAATAGGGCGTATGTGATTGGGGCAACTCAGAAGAAGTCAAGCCCCATCACAAAACAAATCATGTTTCAAGCCAGGATTGGCAACCAAGTATATGAGATGGTGGCCCTGGTAGTCAAAAAATTATTGTATTCGGTAATCATAGGGACGGATTTTCTGGTCGATCACAGAGCAATTATAGACCTAGAACGGCAGGTGGTAGAACTGGGGAGCCAGGCGGTAGGATTTGACCTGGGGATGGACGAAGAATACGAAGCGTGTACGGGCGTATTGGCGGAAGACTCATTAGAAGAACAGCTGAGGCAGCAAACGGAGAAGATTGAGGTATTAAATACGCGTTACAAAGAGCAACTACTGCAGTTGTTGTTGGAAAATAAAGAAGTCTTCCAGAAGAATCGCGCCCCAATCAAGGGATTCACATTTCGAATACAACTGACGGATACGACGCCATTTCGACAGCGCAATTATCCGATACCAGCTGCGCTGAAGCAAGATGTCGCAGAATTATTGGCAGCAATGGTGAACGATGGAATTATAAGAAAGGCACAGACATCCTACACCAACCCAATCGTGATCGTCAAAAAGAAAGATGGAGGAATACGATTATGTTTAGACGCTCGAAGACTAAATGCGGTAACAAAACCATATAGGGATGCTCCGTTACCGGTGGAGGAAGTATTGCAGAGGTTCGGAGGGAACATCGTTTTCTCCAGTACCGATTTCAGTAAAGCTTATTGGCAAATGCAAGTGGCGGAAGAGGATCAGCAGTATACAGGATTTGCATTTGAAGGAATATGTTACGTGTTTTGCAGGGTGCCATTCGGGCTACGAAATAGCGGAGCTGCATTGATTCAATGTGTTGACAAAATATTGCAAGGGAAGCTACAAAATAGGATTACAACATATGTGGACGACATAGTTTTGCAGGCCAGATCAATAGAACAGCATTTTGAAGATCTAAGAGAGTTATTTCACATACTGAAAGAAAACAATTTGGTATTGAACGTGAAGAAATCAAGCTGGTTTACTAAGAAAATAGAATTCCTGGGTTACGTGATAAACACAGATGGAATTAGTATGAAGCCGGAAACCATCGAGGAGATCAAGAAGATACCACCACCCAAGACAATCAAGCAGGTACGCAGATTCATTGGCACTTGTAACTATTACGCCAGATTTTGCCCGCAATTTGCGGAGGCGATGCATCCATTTTACCAATTAACAAAGAAGGACAGAAAATGGAAGTGGGATGAAACATATCAAGAAGCATTCGAGAAAGTTAAAGAAATGTTTTATAATAGTTGTTTTATTGCACATCCGGACTTTTCAAAGAAGTGCGTGGTACAGACAGACAGTAGCGATTTTGGCATGGGTGCGATGCTATATCAGGTATTTGACAATCAGGAGAAAATAGTAGCAATAGCCAGTAGAACGTTAAAAGGACCCGAACTCCGATTTTCGGCCACGGAAAAAGAGGCAAACGCTATCATATGGGCTGTAGCAAAATTTAAACCTTACTTGAAAGGGAGACACTTTACAATAAGAACGGATCATCAAGCGCTCACGTTTTTAAGTAGATGCCACTTGCAAAACGATAGACTGCATAGATGGGTGCTCGCATTACAGGAGTTCTCCTTTGACATAGAACATTGTCGCGGAACCCAAAACCATTTACCGGATCTTCTAAGCAGACACGAACCAGGCAGGGACAATAAGTACGATAACGCCAGGGAGTTCCACGTAATGGCGATCGATTTAGGAATTGCGAAATCACCCTTATTCGACTGGAACGACCTTATCAGGTTACAAGAACGTGACGGCGAAATCCGCAAAATCAAAAGATTCAAGCAAGGTCAGATGGCGGAAGAAGAAGCGGAATTCGCCACGTTGCAACAAAAGGAGGATAGGTGGAAGGTGGTACAGGAAGCTGTATTAATTAAAACAAAGGACAACCCAGAAATATGGAGAATCTGGATACCTCAGGCTTGCACTAAGGAATTAATCAAATTTGCGCATACATCATTGGCACATTTCGGTGCAGAAAAAATCTGTCAAGTTTTACAGTCCCTATGCTATTGGAAAGGAATGCGGAAACAAATTAGGCAGGTGATAAATTCATGTATGACATGTCTGAAGGTAAAACATACCAATCGGAAGTATGACGGCCCAATGCAGAACATTATACCAACAGAGAGAAATGATTTGGCTGCACTGGACGTGTATGGACCACTGCCCCGTGCAGAGCACGGTAATAAATATATATTCGTAATCATGGATGTTTTTTCGAAATTTGTCCAAGTGTATCCAATCAACAAGGTAAATTCCAGGAATTGCTTAAAATTGGTGCAAAGGTTTATTCAAATCGCTGGTTCATATAAGAGGATATTATCGGACCATGGAACAATGTTCACAAGTGAGAAGTGGGAAGAAGGTATACGCGGAATGGGGGCAATTCCCATCCATTCGTCGGTGCGCCATCCTCAATCGAACCCGTCTGAACGAATAATGAGAGAGCTATCGAGGCTATTTAGAACATACTGTAAACATGACCATACAGCATGGAACAAACTAATTCCGGACATCAACCGATGGCTGAACCACATCCCGCATGATAGCACAGGAATTTCCCCATGGGAAGCACACTTCCAAAACAAACCGCCCCATATTTTATATGCGTTGGAAAGACCTGAGATATCGCAAGAACCAGCTAAAACATCAGAACAAATATACCAAGCACTAGTGAAGTCTGGGAAGGAAAGGAAATCGAAAGTAAAGAAGAAGATCCACAAGTTCAGTGAAGGGCAACTAGTGTTACTACGTGTTCCCAAGGTATCAAACCCAAATTTGAAATTGTATGCGAAATTTTTCCCATTATATGAGGGACCATATGTGATAGATGAAGTTACGGACAAGAATGTGGCCAAGTTACTTAATAACAAACGAGAAGTGGTGGGACACTATAATTTCCATAACTTAAGACCCTGTCCTACAGGGATGGAAAATAGCGAAGTGTAAATAAGTGCAAGATTAGTGTTAATATAAGTAATCACATGTTAATTCGATTTTAGGTTATAAGTGTATATAGGGCGTCGAGCAATATGCAAACGAGTGCAACCATCGGCAGTGACGATGTTACTAGTGTGAATTTTTCCAGAAGCGGAAAAAATTCAAAAAAAGAAAGGGGGGGGTGATGAAACCCAGAATATGTGTTTCATTACACTAATTAAATCATTAGTGTAAGAAATTAATCGCTAGTTTGGACTGCGCGGTGCGCGCGCCGAGCGCGGCTCGCCGGGGCCGGCGAGCGACCGCGGCCACCGCCGACGGTGCCACCGCCGGGGAGACCAGCGTGTGAATTTCGGTTAGAACTGGGCAACGCGCACGTGCAAAAGTTCGTTACGAGAATCGCGGACGAGAGCCGTTGGCAGAGCGCTGACCAGAGAGACGTTAGCGGAGCGGCGACGAGTGCGGACGTGCGGCGAGAGTTCTCCGTCGGTGTATGGACGCATATAACATTGCGACGTATTTATGTGCTATTAGGAACCGCAAAGTAATTGACGTGTAAATAGAACATTAGAAGTATCAGTATAATGAAAGATTAGTGTTGGTAGAATAATTGATGTTGTTCTTATTAGTTGGCGCGGTGGAAACATTCTTGAAATTGCGCGGTACAGAACTGTGACCAGTGTACAGAGTAGGCGCGGGTTGTGTAATTAAACCCACTGACGGACAGTGATTCGAGGAAGGTGCGAAGCCGAGGCGTCAAGATCCTGATCGGGGAAGAATTGCTGGAGCATCAGCCGTGGGCGATTACCACGCCATCCGGCGCTGACGGCCCGCAGCAGTAGCAGAGGTCGACAATCCTGTCGGCACGAGCGGTTCTACGAACATCATAGGTATTCGTCCGGGGCCCCGAAGGTATGAGAAATGCATTTCGCTCTTAATCTTGGTACCAAGGCAGAGTATAAAAACGTTGTTTAATTATGTAAATAACAAATTTGATTTAAAATAAATCTTGTTTATAATTGTATTTCAATTTATGATTAACCACCCCAACGTTGCACCAACTTATCCAGGGACCCATTCACGTAAAAGATACCCTCTCTTAGTGTTGTATTGCAGTGAAGATACCCGGCACCACCAGGTATGTCACAATATATATATATATATATATATATATATATATATATATATATATATATATATATATATATATATTGTAATAATAGCGGGGGAGGGCGCCAGGTTCAGCTCCTGAAATGTAACTGAATGGAAGAGTTGGGAGGTCAAGAATGAGCAATTGAGTCATTTGTGACAAACAACTGTTTATTCCTGGCACCAAAAAGCTGCCAGGGAAATTACAATGTCGCAATGGGCGACGCAAGTCTTTCACTAAAACTATTCTGTGACTTAATTACAAGTGGTTAATTCTGCTGGGCCTGAGCGCGGCCACTTGCAGTTTTTTCGCCGTTACAATTGTTCAGTGAGACGGCATCGTCTCATAGTTTTCACCAATGGCTGCTTGTCTTCGTGGGCGGGCCGAGGCGGCAGCCTCGAGGCAAAGGCGGCAGCGGCTCCGGGTCGTTGATCTTCTGCGGTGCGTCTACTCTCACGGCAGGTAGCAGCGCGTCGGTCGCCGGCTCGAACAAGCTCAGAGGGGCGAGTGTCCACGGGCGCTGACGTAACGGAGAGGCCTGTCACTGGGCCCAGGACGGTAGACGGCAAGGCTGGCGGGCTGATGCGGGACCGGTGCGGGGTCCGGTAGTTTCTCCGCAACAAGTCCTCTAGTTTCTCCGCCCGAGTTTTCTCCGCAACAAGTCTACGAGTCGCGTCCTGACTGATTCGGCTGTGGGAAAGTCTTTTCCCAAACTCGCGTCCCGATCGTAAGTAATTAAATAATTAAGCACATTTGGCTACCAAGAAGTATCTTGGAATTCTCCCGTAGTAACAAAAATTTACAAGTAGTCTCGAAAATCTTAGCAGCTGTGTCCCGAAAAACTTTTAGAAGTGAAGTTCTCAAGTAACGAAAATTTCGAAGTTCCCCGGAGAAATTTTACAAGTGAAGTCCCCCCAAAAAAATCTAAGAAGTGTCCGCCAAAAAATTCTAAGAAGTGTCTTCTTTCCACTGTGCATCGCGTTTATAAAAGAGCTCCCTTTCCCCTTCCCAAAATATTCCTGACACCAAATTTCTCCCTTCCCTCATGGCGAAGCTTCCCATTGGCCGAGGGTGGCTGCGTCGCAGGATTCTAATTAACCAATCTCGTGTCGATTTTTCTGTATTTTTCCGTAAATGTTCTCTGTCTGTCGCTGGCTTCTCTCTCTCGCTCGCTTTCCTTGGTCAGTTACTCCGGGAGCTGATCGCAGCTGTCTGGACACGTGCGCGCGTCAAAGCGCATTTCACGGATTCCCGATTCCCGGATTCCCGGACCGTCATGGGCTAATTGACTGCCTACTGTATTTAATTTGTTAATGGCCCGTGCAGGGATTCGGGTGCCTACCCAGGCGCGTGCCGAAGCGGGTGCGGGGGTGGGCATTGTCCGAAGGGGGGATCGGTCGACGGCTGAAAAAAGGTCTCGCTTATGACGCTTCGTAAATGTGTCGTCGCCTTTAATTGACACCCGGCCTCTCGCTCGCTCGGGGTTTGGCACCACCCGGTCGCGCGGCTGGAGAAAGGACGCGGGGGTGGCGCTTTGTTCGGCCGGTCTTCGGCCTGGGCCTTTATGTCTATTTATGAGGGGGCAATAAAACGGGGTTGCCTCTCAGAAGGGGGCTGGGTGCGTTTGGGGCTGGCCCGATGCGGAACTCAAGAAACCCGTCGCGGTGGCGTCGCGTGACCCACTTCTGTGCCGCGGCGCGAGCTATTTCCAGCTGTAGGAATTATTGGTTATTGGCGATGCCATAATAAAATTATATTTAATTAATCGGTGACGCCACAATATATATATATATATATATATATATATATATATATATATATATATCCATTGCGAGTGCTTTGAAACTATGTTACCTTTCTAGGTCATATTTTAACATTTTCAGATATCGTTTTTCATTTTTCTGCTAAATTATTTTCTTTATTCATCGACTTCAACTTACCGCAATTCACTCACTCTCTTTCTTTCCAGAACAACACGGTCGCATTCGAAATGGTAATGTAAAGTTCATTTTTTTATTTTCTAATTCCGTGAACTGCAACAGTTTTGCTCTCTTCTCTTCCTTTTTCATACATTTATCTGCAATAATTCTTGTTGTACTGCTTCTTATTCTCGTAACAAAATGACCTCGTTGGTGAACTGTGTTCTTTAGTAAGGTTATACTATTTCTTTTTGCACTTTATAGTAGTTTAAATCTTTACCAAAAGTGTATTTTCTTTTCATTGTACTACTGGTTTATTTACTACTCATTTTCATATGTCTTTTGCTCTCCTGAAATTTGGCGTTGAACCTCCAAGCGCGTATTCTGTGTGCGTTCTCTACTTCCATTTTGGCCGGTGTCCGCCGAGTGAGTAGGAGAGAGGGCATCTGCTCGGGCTGGTGTCTTTTTGCTGGCCTCGCCGCTGCCCCCGCCCCGCCCTCGCCCCCGCCGTCGTTGCTCGCTCTCTGCCAGGCGCGATCCGCATCTTTACGGCGCCTGTAATTAATACAGCACCGCCGCACGACACACTCCGGTCAAGACCCCGCCTCCCCCCTCCCACACAAACACAGCTACCTGCGCCACTAAACCCGAGAGCAACGCCACCGCCCCTTCCACCTCCTCCTCCACCTCCTCGTCCGCTTTCACATCCTACTCCTCCATCTCGTTCTCCATTTCCTCCAACTCTTCCTCCCAGCATCTAATTCCCTTCATCATTCACCTTCATTTCCTCGTCCTATTGACCTCCTCCATCTTCTCATCTTCCTCCGTCTCCACCTCCTTATCTACCTTCTTCTCCTCTTCCTCCTCCACCTCTTCATCCACTTTCACCTCCTCCTCCTCGCTCTCGTTCTCCATTTCCCCCACCTCTTTCTCCCTGCACCTCATTCCCTTCATCATTCACCTTCATTTCCTCGTCCTATTGACCTCCTCCATCTTCTCATCTTCCTCCGTCTCCACCACCTCATCTACCTTCTCCTCCTCTTCCTCCTCCACCTCCTCATCCACTTTCACCTCCTCCTCCTCCTTGATCTCATTCTCCATTTCCTCCACCTCTTCCTCTCTGCATCTAATTCACTTCCTCATTCACTTTAATTTCCTCGTCCTCTCCACCTCTTCGTCCACCTCCTCCAACGTCTCCGTCTCCACCTCATCTACCTTGTCCTCCTTCACCTTGTTTGTCACCTCCTCCACCTCTTCATCTGCCTTCGTCGTCACCTCCTCCTGCACCTCGATTTCCACCTTCCCCTCGTTCGCCAGGTCTTCCTCCACCTCCGCCCCCGCCTCCGTCTCCTCCTCCTCATCCACTTCGTCCTCCCCCTTCTCCACCTCTTTCCGGGGGAGGTGGCTCAGGACATTAATTGATTGGGTCGCCGAAACATGTAAATTTCAAATGGGGATGGGAATCGATCTTGTAACTTTTTAATTCTAATCAATTTTTATTAAAGAAAATTATTATGTTAACACTATAAAATATGTAGTTTATTGAACATTTTGTTGTTGGAATCGATTAACGCTTGAAATATCGCTGTGCGAAAAATGACCCACGTGTGGAATTTTTAGAAATGAATTTATCCAACAGTTTTTCAATATCAATCTTCAAATAACTCCAGGTACGTGAGCAAGATTGCGATTTTGCAGCATCGTCAAACGCATGTAATTGTCATCGCAAGCTCATCATACAGCATCATCATGCTCAAGGATATGGCATTTTACTGTTTCTAGTCGGTACTAATCAAAATCTAAATATGAATATGGAATAATGTTGAAGTCAATTTGGGAATTTGTTTTCCACTAAGTTGATGGTGGAAGTAAATGTGTTAAATAAGAATTTTTTTCCATTTATGTCAAAATTCCAGGTGGGTATTTACTTACATTTTCACGTGGGCAGCTCTACTCGCTGTACCCACCTTTTTCGCCGGCCCTATCCCTACTTCCATAGCTTTTATGTCCTCCAGCTCTTTCACTTCATAATGATCACTAAGGGAACATTTACAACAAACAACAATACTGCGCACTACCACCACCACCACTACTGCTTTATAAAACCACGACTACCATCACTTGTATCACCATTGTCATAGTTATCACCACTACGTAGTAAGACCTGCAATGTGGTAGCACCACCTCCTTACGTCCAGCATTACTATCACGAAAACTAGTATCACTATCGTGTCAGCTGAAGCCATTGTAACACCACAACCATTATTGGCATCGCCAACTCATGCGACACTACCATTGCTAGCAGGTGCATTACCAGCATCGTCAACACTCGCAACGCCCACACTTCCATGACTAGCATCGCCATTCATGCATCATTCAAAAATCACCACTAGCGACCTGCATTATCACCCTCGTTACTACCAACTCAAGCATAGCAAATATAATATTAACTTCATAAAAAGTTCCCTTCACCATAATCATAGTCTCTCTCTCTCTCTCTCTCTCTTACACACACACACACACACACACACACACACACACACACACACACACACATATATATATATATATATATATATATATATATATATATATATATATACGCAACATGCAACGCACGTAACGCTGAACCCTCGCTGTAAGACTTTAAATCCAGATTTTCATAGTTGTATAGTGTTGTTTCATAGGCCCTAGTCTACAGACTGAGACGTTTTGAAGGGTATACCCCCTTCGTAGCGGGATGTATATCTGAAACCTTGGAATCTAAGTTTCAACATAAAGCTATTTTTTACATTTGAAAGAATTATTTCCAGTGTCCAAATTGTTCCCAAGGTGTTCGATTGATGTTTCGGAGCACTCAACTGCCGTGGTCACTATTCCCGTTAATGTAGTGAAAGTCTTATCCCGGGCGGTGTTGAAGTCGACCTACAGAGGACCCCCTCTAAGAATTTCCCCGGCGGGGCAGCGCTCTGAGCTCCCGACGGGTGACCCGTCATGTGTTAGAGTAGTGCATGCAAGTGTAAGTATGTGTGTGGAGGAAAAGACAAGAAAAATGAATGAATAATCGCGCGCAGTCTTTTGGATGTTGCTAGGGAACTGCTCCGACGTCCGTCTCATATAGATAGAAAAACAACACGAAAAACTGTCGATCAGTGCAGCCGTCACGGTAGTGTTACAGATTGTTATCCTCAGTATCATGCTTATTCTCATCGTCATGGACAATAGGCTTTAGTTGTTGTCTGCCCGATTCACTAGCGTGTTTTGAGCGCTGCCTGCACCAAAACGCAAAGGAAGCGGCGACCCCGAGAGGTCACTCGTCTCCACCCCGTCCGGAGTCCCCCACCCACCCCACCCCCCTTCTCCCTCCCTCCTTACCCCTTCTCTCTCCGCGCCACCGCGTGGCTGTCGCCCGAAATAGGCTCTTCGTCGACTGAGACGGCTCACGCAAATTAGACGACAAGCGGCGACGGCGCGCAGAGGACGGAGCGGGCCGGACGAGACGGGACGGGACGGGACGGCGAGGAACGGGACAAGAGGAGCCGAGGCAGTGGAACGGAGGGGTGGGGGAAGGAATGCGAAGAGGGGCACCGGGTGACCCTGCTGCTTGTGACGCGTTCTTTTGGCTGTCTTTTTTTTTCGCACTCAGAGAGACGAGGTGTCAGTGTTAACAAAACAAAGACCGTTAAGACTAAAAATTATGTATCTACAGTTCTAATTCGTTTATTGCTGTGAGGGGGAGATTACTTCACGACAAACACACTAGCGTTTATTGCATTTATCATAACGAAATTTAGTTTTGTGAGTTCCTAAACAATGGTACATAACACTACAGGCTGTCGCTTTTTTCTTGTTTAGCACGAATACATATCTAATTCATTTTTCAAGCATTTCTTCATTTTTGGTTTGTATTAATGTGCTATGATATTCACAATTATTTTCATGAATCATCACTTGTATCAACTTTACAGTGCGCAAAAAATAATTGACTGTCGTTATTTCGTTGCTCATTCTTGAGAAGCTCTTTAATTCGTTTACGTTTTTACACCAGAGGATTTTTACCGCAGTCATTTCCCATATAGTAAGATTTACCGTAGGTTCCATGGGGTGGAAATGAGTGTATGCACAGGTACATCGCTGTACAGTGCATTTCCCGGTTCTAACACACGTACTTGCTTTTCCAGGACGGGCTCTTCCATCTATGCAGGATGTTCTCTTTCGTGCAAGCAACATGAAAGAGTGTCACAAACATACATTTGTTTGAAAGAATAAATTTGCAAGTTTAATGTACCATCATTACTTAAGAATGTGTATTAATGTAGTATCTTTTTCGCAGGTGAGTTACGCCATCCCACTTCGAAAGTATATGGTATCGATCCAGTATCATTACCACTGTCAAGCAATGGCAAGGTCACAATATCTGTAGTAAACAAACTAAATTGTATATTGCGGGCCACATTGGTAAGTGTATATATACAACTATATAATTTTGGTTTATTCATGTTATTATTTTATAAATTATTCCATTATGACTAAAATTTTATTTTGATTTACATGCATTTAAACTGTTTCATTTGGCATATTATTTGCGCTCTTGCAAAATGTACTAACACGTGTGACAATTCCTACCCGAAGAGAACGAAAATAAGACCGTGAATATGAAAACTGTACCTCCGCCGTCACCAGCCGACATAAACTTTTATGATTAGATTACGAATTTCTCCCCTGAGTCGGGCACAAAGCAATACATCAACAGTATTGACGGCAACGACGCGCTCAGTTCCACACATCCCTCGTTCCATTTGATTCGTCCATTTCCAAAATCGAACGGCGCAAGAGACGAGAAAGCCGGGGGAGAGAAGAGAGGGTGGCGGAGGGAATACTGGCTGCGTCAGGAGGAGCGGCGAAGAGGAATGGGGCAGGGCGAAGGCGGGGGAGGCGGTGACACGACACGGCACGGCGGGGACGGGGCATGGTGGGGGCAGTGCATGGAGCGGACGGGGCATGGAGGAGAGGGGGCTATGGAACGGACGGGTCCGTTTTCTGGAAGGAACGCGATATGATGGGAACGGATTATGAAGGGGTTGGGGTATGGCGAAGACACGGTATGGAGGATAGCGGTTTTTGCAGGGGATGGGAAATGGAGAGGACGCGATCTGGAGGGGACGTGGAATGGCGGGGACGTGATATGGTGGTAAAGAGGTATAGGTATAGATGTGTCGTGATATGCAAGGGACGTGGTATGGAGGGGAAGGGACGGAGAAGATGGGGCGGAGAAAAAAGCAGAGGGAAGGGATATGGAGGGGAAGGTCAAAGAGAACGGGAGAAAATGGGGATGGGTTGGACAAGTTGTGGCGTGGACGAGACATGGAGCGGACCGGTCATGAATGGGTTATGGTCCGGTGGAGAGCTATGGAGGGGACAGTGTATGGATGGGGCAGGGTGTGATGGGGTCTTAGTATGGATTGGAAAATGTGTGGAGAGGCAGGGGAATAATAGGTAGGCTATTGAGGGGACGGGGCAGGAACAGGGACTTGGACATGACGTGTCTTTAAGGGATGTGATGTGGAGGACGGAGCAAGACGTTGACGGACGCGGCGGGGACGGTGCGTAGAAAGACGGCAAGTGGCGGAAAAACCCAACAGGGGACGGCGGATTGCGTGCATAGAGCATGGCCCAGAAGGAAAGTGGTCACAACGAAAGGGACGGGGACGGGCGAGAGTGGATGGTGCGAGGGACAGAACGGAAGCAGCGTGGGGGGTGAAGCGGGACGGGGACAGCATCGGGACACCCCGTCGATCGTAAACCCGCGCGCCCCGCCGCTTTCTCGTTAAGCGAGAAACGTATTTTTCTAATGCGAGGCCTCTCGCTGTGAATCGGGTGCATGCAGTACCGCTCGGCACGGCACCGCGCCGCCTCCGCCCAATTGCTCTAAATAATTCCATAATTGAACGAATTTTACGGTCGTAGTAGCCCTGTCGGGGCCCGGCGAGATTCCCCTCTCTGGGCGCGGCCGGTCCGGACGGAGTCCCCGCCCGTGACCCGGGGGTGGAGGGAGGGGGAGGGGCGGGGAAGGGTTCATGCGGCGCGTTGCCGAAATTGATTCCCGACCCGGGTGGGCATGCGGGGGGAGGGTAGGGGAAAGGGCGGTGGCCGGCGACGAGTGGGTCGTAAATGTGAGGCGTCTGCCGCTCTGGGGGCGCGTGTGTGTATGTGTGTGTGTGTGTGTATGTGTGCGTGTGCAGGGGCGCAGTACAGAAGGGGACGAGTTTAGTTTGGTGGATGAGGACGTTTGGTGGAGATACGGCAATACTGCCGGTGGTGATCATTTTGGTGATGGAGATTGTAGACCTGGTAGTGGTTGCGGCATGTGGGTGAAGATTTTGGTGTCGATGGTATTTCTTAAGTGTCTAGTGATTTTGATTTCGAAGGTTGTGTTCATTGTAATAATTGTTATGTTAAGTATTTAAGTGGTGGTGAGTTTCCTGTGTGTGGTGGTTGGATGTGCTACAGTTGTAGTTCTATATTTCGGTAGTGATGGGAACCTTAACGATAGTTGTGTGATGGTGGGAATGGAGTCACAAGTTCCACAAACTACAATAATTTAATTTTTGAGATGTTGCTAGTGTTAAGCTATGACATGTCATGCAATTTAGTCATGTCACTTAGGGCATAGTATATTAGTGTGAAGCTATGACATGGCATGCAATTTAGTCATGTCACTTAGGGCATAGTATATTAGGAATGTAATTGTTCATTGGGATTTTGATTCACCATTGGTTATAACGGTGTAGCACATCGAGGTCTAGGGTGGCACATGAAGGTAAAAGACGAAAGTGGACGCAGCGGAGAAGATGAATGACAAGGTGATGACAACCATGATGGCAGGCGGTTCAAGGAGAAAGCGGCGTGGGAGAAGATAAGACAAGAGATTCCTGGGGTGGAAGTGGAGAAGATACGTAAAGTTGTGGTGACAACGGTAGTCTGGAGACAGAATTTGCCGACGCTGGAGTTACTGGCGGGCGCCACAGTGATACAGATTGGGGAAGGCAAGTAGACTGCACTGGTGGTATCCAGGCTGTTACAAGGCGAGGGAGGAGATAGCGGCGATGAGAAAAAGAAAACAAGATAGAGAAGGAGGTGAAGCCAGAGAATACGGAGGTGTTGGAGGTGAAAGCAGCGATGGGGAAGAGTAGGGTAGAAAGAGCAAGTAGAAAAGATGTTAGGCTGGTTACCACTACGTGTAAGGGTCGAAGAAAAATACAGTGTTGGGGAAGATACTACATGGAAAGGACCGAGTTTTCGGAGGTTATTCACGTGGCAATTATGTACGGGGGTAGTTTGAAGTAGGCAGAGATGAATGCAGCGATGGGAAGAATTGGGAAGGAAGGGGACGCAGAGATGTCAGGCTGAAATGTGACCACTTCGTGTAAGGTGGCGGAGAAAATGCTGCCATGAGGGAAATACAGCAAGTAAGGCGGAGAAGGTAGAGACAGAATTCTGAGATTGTGGGCGTGGCAATTTTGCGTGGGGACAGTTTGAAGATGATGGTGGTGAATCCAGTAATGGGGAAGGGTGAGGGAAGAAAAAAGAAACTGATTTTTGGTAGACTGAATGATAGTGGAAAGAAATGATGCCTTCGGAAAGTTACAGCAAGGAAGGCAGATAACCACAGCAAGGAGATGCAGGCAGAAGAAGGGGGGTCTGGATGCTGCGATAGAGCAGGGAAATGGAGGCGGAGGGGAGGAAAGCGGAGGAGGTGAATGCAGAGGAAAGGGTCTCCGGAGGCTGAGGTGGACAGAGAAATGGAGGCGGAGGCGAGGAAGGCGGAAGAAGGGTAGTCTACAGGCTGCGGGGTGGCGAAGGCGAAGGCGCGGGCGCCGAAGGGGACGGGCACTGTGAGCGCTCGTAAAAGACGCGAGCTATGACGCGCCCACCCACGCAAAGCGCTGCGCCAGCGGACGACGGCGCGTGGGGGCGAGGGCGAGGGCGAGGGCGAGGGCGGGGCCAGGGAAGGACGGGCGAGGACGCAGGACGGCAAGGGGTTGAGGGCCGCAGCGCCCTGGACAGACTGCTGCCGACTGCACGACTGCGCTTGTAGGCGGTGGAGGGAGAAAAGCCGTTGAGACGAATATGGTTGCCACGTTCCGAAGCTCTCATGTAGAGAATGAGCAGCACCACAATAGCGTTTGTTATTAAGAGGGAATTTGCAGGCGACTCGCAATGTTAAAAATGAGAAAGGCGACACGCAATGTTAAAAATAAATATAATTTACTTCACAATAAATTAGTCAGTACAATTAATATTACAAAAAACATTCTGTGGTCGGAAATTATCTTGAATAGACTTAACAGAGTGAGAAAAGGACAAGAAAAAAGATAATAAGAAGAACAGGCGAGGGAACGAAGAATGGGGAGAAAGATATAGAAAAAAGTAGTGTGGGCCACGGAAGGTGGAGAGAGAAAGACATTGAGGGAGAGAGATGTCGTGCAGGCGAGGGAGAGGATAGAAAGAGAGAAAGACGGAGTTAGAGAGAAAGAGAGGACAGGAGAGGAAGGGATGGGAGAGAAAGAGAGAGTTAGTCAGATGAAGGAGAGGGAGGAAGGGGAGAGAGAGTGAGAAAGAGGTGGTGCAGGCGTGTTAACGAAGGAGTGGAGAGAAAGAGATAGACAGAAGTGGGCCACGGAAGGTGGAGAGAGAAGGAGATAAATTGAAGGAAAGAGATATCGTGCAGGTGAGGGAGTTGATGGAAGGGGACAAAGAGAGTGCAGGAGAGGGAGGGATGGGAGAGAAAGAAAGAGTTAGTCTGAGAGGTAATGCAGGAAAACGGAGAGATAGAGGTAGTTCAAGCGAAGGAGGAGGAGAAAAAGAGAGAGACCGAGAGAGAAGTATTGTAGGAAGGGGAGAGGAGATAAAGAGGGAGAGATAGAGAGTGAGAGTGAAAGAGGTAGTGCAGGAGAGGGAGGAAGACAGGGAGGGGAGTGAAAGTGTTCAGGCCCGCGCCCCCTGCGCTCCGAGTCTGCACAACAGCGCGAGGCGGAAGGGACAGCGGCAGTAAATAACTGCGAGCACGTTAATGCGCCGTTATCTGTCAACCGAAAAATATCAATTTCTGGGGCGGGGGAGCTCCCTCAGGAGGGGCGCGCCCAGCGAAGGGGCTACAGCCGGGCGTTTCCTTGTACGGCGCTGGGCTAGGAACTCCGTTGGGGCGGGGGCAGCAACCCTTCTACCCACAGATGGAGATGCCGACAAATGGCTATTGAACTGGTGTTGTAGAAATATTGATAGACCCCGTCGTGTGAAATTTGCTTTACGTTTCGTATGATTGTCTTTCACTTTAGATCAACCCTTTTCGTTAAATTGTATGAAGTTAGTAGTGTATCTTTGGATCACAAGGTTGTGCGATAGTTTGATCTCTCTTCACTAAATTAGTTGAACTGTTATTGATTAATAGCGTTTAAAGGAAAACACTACAATTCATTTTGTAAGTATAATATTTACAAACTTATATTAAGCAGAAATCCTTAGTTGATCACTATTCATTTGTTGGCGTACACGCATTGACGCTCAAAAATGTACACGAATATCTTCGTAGTATTGTGTTGTATACATTTAACAAATTATTTTTAATTTCTTAATTAAAGAACTCATATGATTCAATTAGAATCTCTGGTAACTAATGATGTTTTGAGGCAATTATTACCCTGAATGCACTGTAAGAGGTGTCGGATTTTATGAGCTAAACCGAGTGAATATATCACACTGATTAGAGAGAGAGAGAGGAAGATAGAGGGAGAGAGAGGGAGAAAGATAGGAAGAGTGGGAGAGAGGGAGAATAAGTGAGAGGTGACAGAAAGCAAATTATACAAAAATTGGCGTAAGAAAATGTATAAGACACATGTGTATGTATGAAATAAAAGCGTATTGGAAACTACATGACGATATAACATTGGATCGGTCGACTCGAATATTGAGAGAGAAGGCTGCCGGGAGAGAGCAATGGCGGATATGAACGCGGAGAAGAAAAGGAGAGTGGAGAGAGAGAGCGTGGGCAGAGCCTGGAAGTAACATGCAAGCAACGTAAGTAAGCAAGGGGGCGAGATGGAAGAGTGCAGGGAGCGTGAAATCAGTGAGGAGAGGGCGTGATGAAAGCAGGCTGGGAGCATGCAGGAAGTGGATGGTATCTTCGAAACGTTATTAACGGGAAGAGGTGGGAGTGTTGCTGAAGCCTGGTGGAAGTGTAGACGGAGGTTGCGAGGAGTGTGGAGGCAACGAGAAAGGAGTGGACACGGGGCGCGATGAGAGCCTGAGCGCAACGAGAAGAGAAATTGTGGTAAATATTCGCGCCTTCCATGGTGTAGCGGTTTGAGTATCGGTCTGTTATAATCATATTCGCTGGTTCAAATGCGATTGAAGTTGTGGAAGTTTAAAGTCTAAACTATCCTTTGTACGCCTTACTTCGGAGAGGAAGTAAATACAGCTGTCATATGTTGTAGATTTACTGTATATAAAAGATACACAAGCTAAATTCAAATCGCCTGTTTGGTCGCCCGAGTGATATCTTCTTTCGCTTATAGATAGCAAAATGAGGTTAATGAAATTTGCGTGGTCAGTCGGGAGTGCGGGGCTGATGGTCTGAAGCTACCTACGTCAAATAAGGCGTCATTGAAACGAATTGAATTGAAGGGAGTGGGGGGTCGTAGTGGATACGTGGGGGAGGAGGCAGCGAGAAGGGAGTCGGGTGGAGACATGATGAGAGCGTGGAGGGGGCGTGGAAGCAACGTGAAGGGCGTAGGGTGGGGTCACGACAGGAACGTGGAGTGGGCGTCGCGGCTACGAGAAGGGAGTGAGGCGGGGACATAGTGGGTGCGTGGAGGAGGCGTGGAAGCCACGAGGAGGGAGTGGGGTGAGAACATAATGGGAGCGTGGCGGGGAGTGGCAACGGGGAGTGGGGTGGGAGGACTCGGGGAGAGCGGAGATACCATGGAGGGTGCGTGACGCGAGCGGGGAGAGGGGAACGGCCAAGGCGCGGGCGGAGTGGTGCGTGGGCGGGGCGGGGTCGTAACTGTCGAGGCTAACTGTGCGCGGCGGGGCATCGCCCACTGTTACGGCCCTGCGGCGCGGCCCTTCGTTCAACCGCCGGCGGTCGCTGGGGAGGCTTCCGCCCTGTCCGTCGAGGGGCCCTTCGAGATGGCTTTTCCGGAAGAGTTCACCACTTTATGTTTCGGCGATTGAGGCTAGCGGGAAGGAGTCTCAACTATCAATATCTCGTGTGGGTTAAAACACTCGTATTACGTTTTGGAGTTGGCTAATGTTGTGTATTGATGTAGTGGTGGGCCAAACTGCATTAGGCGTTTGTGAAGTAGCGTGTCGTTCTTTTGTTCGTCGTGTATTTTTGCGATTTGATTAATAGTTGGTAAGCTCCTAATGCATTTTTAAGTACCGTATTGAAACACTGCTTTATCTCTCAAATGGAAAACAAATAGTATTTGCTAGTGGGGTAATGTTTTTTGTTGCTTTCGTATGTAATACGTTCTAGTCGTTTATCATTCGGTCAGAGCTATCATTTTCAGTAGTTTTGCTAACGATGAAGTTGTGTCACCACCTTGCTATTGATTAAAGCTCGTACATTACAACCTGAAATCGCTTTACATAACACATTCTGTTCATTTTGCTTTTAAAACAGTTTGTCATATTGGCTGTTCTGATCTATTTGCGCCATTTTCATATTTTTTGTAACAATATATATAAATCTAATAGCCATTTTAACGATCAATGTATTTCATTAACGTCCTCATAAGATTTAAATTTGTGATTAATCCAATCATGTGAAATTAATTACCATCGAATTTTATAGTTGCCATTTTTTACTAACAATAATCGTAGAGGATTCTAAGTGCTGACTGGTGTTGGTCTGATTAGTATCTGGAACAGTTATGTAAAATGCTGATATGCGAGAAAAGTTACATTTGATATTTGTATTGAATAGTTAATGCAGTTTTTATAAAATTTTGTGTTGCTTTCAAGTTCGATGATGCATTTTTTAAAAATAAATTTTTACTTTATGATCTCTCCACACAAAATAAAACTTACTTTCAAATCAGTACATTTGCGACATTCCCGTGTACTAGTCAGTATCCAAACTTGTAGACGACTCGACAGTTCACTTAGGTATTCTTTAAAATACGTTTCTGCATAGAGATTGTAATATATTTTACAATTAATTTTTCCCGGAATTAAAGCGATCAGTCCACAAACGAAGTTTTGTAGAAGAATCAAAAAACGTTTCAATGGCTCTGTAGTAAAATTTGATCGTAATAATCTTTGGTTTACGAAGACCGTACAGTAATACTGAGAATTTACCGACGAATTTTATATGTAACTATTTACTTCAGAAAATTCTATCTCATTAAATAATAGAAATGTGAAACCAAATACCTATGTTCAGAGCTTGTGTTGTGATGCCCTATATGTTCACAATGAACTAATTATTTTTATTCTTTTAAAGAAACTGTACTGTTTTCTCTACCAAACCACTCTAACTGAATTTCATGTTATTCTCGTAAAATGGTACATGAGATGAATGTTTACTTAGAAATAAATTTCTCATGCCTATTGTTCACAGAAAGAAATGCTCTGAACTAGTATGAAACACACAGGATTAATATAATTGGAACAAAATGCTATTAATTTTTTCGATATAAATTATCGAAATTTGTTTGATTTGTTTGTTGGTTTTTATGGTATAAGTGGTATTACGCCATGAATTGCATGAAATAAGTGCATACAAATGTACTAAACACATTATTTCGAGTGAAACAGGGCATAGCAAGTCTTGTGTTTTTCTTTGTATAATAAAGTTAGATATTGTCTACTACAAGGAATAAGTTACCCAAGACCTAAACACTCCAAGTCCCTACAAACCCGCAGGGTGTGCGTTGACCAGCGATAACGGGGTGGCGGCTGGCCGTCGTTCGTAATACCCGATGTCGCCGCGTCCCACTGGCCCTTGCAGACCGCAGCGGCTGCCCAGGCCACTGGCCAGGCGGGGTGGATGGGTGTTGTGGACGGGGCGGGGCGGGGGCGGGGTGGATGAGGCAGAGTAGGGCGGGTAGGGGTGGGGAGGTGCGAAGGGGGAGTGGGCCGGAGGGGTGGAGAGGGGCGGAACGGGGCGGAGAGGGGCAGCGCGGTGCGGTTGTGGGTGGGGCGGAGGCGGAGCGGGGTGGGGCGTGAAAGGGAAGGGACGGTGGCGGTGAGGACGGGGGCGGGGTGGATGAGACAGAGGAGAGCGGGAGGGAAAGGGGAAGGGAGGTTCCGAAGAGGGGGAACGGGCCGGAGGCGGGGATGAGCGGGGCGGAACGGGGCGGAGAGGGGCGGCGCGGGTGCGATCGTGGGCTAGGCGGGCGGGGCGGGCGGGACGGAGGCTGAGCGGGGTCGGGCGTGAAAGGGAAGGGACGGTGGCGGTGGGGGCGGGGCGGGTGACCGCGCCAGTGGCAGCGAAAGGGCTGACGGCGGCACGAGCGGCAGGGCAGCGCGGCGCCTCGAAGGCTCATGCGCCACTCGCTCGGCCGCTCGACAGGCCAGCCGGCAGTGGGCAGTAGCAGTGGTTAGTTGTCAAGCTGTCATATTTGCTACGCCCCCTTCTACCAAGGTTGAACTTCCGCCTAGGCGAACTAGAACTGCCTCGGGGTACAGCCTCTGAGGGGTGGGGAAAAAACAACAAAAAATCAATAGAAGTTTCAAACTATTTACAAATAAACAAAATTTAGGTCATACATATGAAAAGCAATCTTTAACTATCTTATTAGATATATCGATTTATAAATATATTTAATACAGAACTGAAAATATCTGAATTAGTGAAATAACTATTATAAACGAGCGGAAATTGTAAAACAATAAAATTATAAATAATGATATTTCTTACATCACACTTCTATAATAGAGGTATTGGAACCTTAGATCCGGAGAAACCTACAGCCACTTGCGAGATTCCCTCCCTCCAAATAGGGGTCACCCGTAGTTCCCCGCCAAAGCTGGGTCAAGCTCTTAATGCAGTCACCACTGAAAAACGAACTAACTCTGGGATGCATGATCCTATTGAAAGATTCGTTAAACGCTATTGGTCCTGTAGTGTTGTCTTCAGGGTAGAAAGCGTTGCAAGAACGTTCAATTTACCGATTCGTTAAAGTGCTCTTTAAACTATAAATTAAAAATAGGATCTGTAAAGTGTTAACCTTTCGTTAAACTACGCTCTGGTATAATACTGCCTACGCTACTACGAAATAGTAATTTATGCAACTAGTTTATAATGTTAAGCTTTATTGCATGAGTACATGTTTTGAAAACGAGCGACTTTAAGAGCGAGTTTTCAAATTTGTACAAATGTAATAAAGCAATTTATAAACGAGTTGCATACTTTATTTTTTGTTTAACAGCATTATACATTTATAAGATAATCAAACTTAATGTTGCGAAACAACTTCCCTGTGACGACTCGGTATTTGACATCGTGCTAGTAAACAGTAGTCGGCTGTTCCGTTTATCTCTACCTCCCCCCAATTCTCACGCTACGATTGGCTGAATGTGTGATGATGCAATCATTCGTGACATAAAATCTAATACGTCACTATTTTTGCAGTAAAATGCCCGATTATGAACGATTTCTTGCAACAGAAAATGTTCTTTTATAATGCTGAAATACAAAAAGTTATTTTCGCATTAATGTTCCCAACTGAGTGAATAGCAACCTAAGGATATTTATCAATTGCTCCACCGAGTGCGATCTTCTTGAGTATTAAAGCTGTGACAAACTTTTCCAGTTTTTTCTGGTTAGTGTCTCTAATTTTTCTATTTGTATTTGAATACTTGCTTATAATATCGAAAAGAAAGTTTTTTTTCTTTCCGATTTATTTTCAATTACGTTGTCGCGTCACCAACCTAGGTAGTACACAGAACAGAAGACACTCGGACCGACACGGATGAGAGCGTTTGGAGGACGTTTGTAGTCAAAGACAGTCGTGTGGAAGGCGTAGGGTGCTTAGGAATTCGACAAAGAACTTCTACGATCCTTGAAAATTATAGTCCATTTCATGTATTTATTTTTAAAGAAGAATGAGAAACCGGGCCGTTAAATAACACTATCTGACCTACTCTTTAAATGACCTAGTAGTTTTAAATATCATTTACTAACGACTAAATAAAATGTTACAGGACACTTTTCTTGCAACCCCGGCAAGAGTGCCAGAGGGAAGTTTTGAGTACATTCTATTTAGGATATTTTGTAGTCGAGATCATATGCTACCATCTCACTACCTACCATCAGAGACGCCCAGAGCCGCTGCTGGGGCAATTTGCTCCAGAGCTTAATTGGGATTCAGATTTTTTATTGAATATAAATTAAAATTCATTTATGAGCTATTACTTCGAATTATGAGCTGTAAGTCATTTCTGTTGAATGAAGAAATTAATCCTGTTCATGAATTGCAGGGTAGGGGTGAAATTTGTATTTGAATTTAGGAGCTTCTACTGTCCCAGCTCTGTTGTTTAATGGGGATGCCCCTGCCTACCATAACCTCTACCTGCGCCGCCACCCCCGCTATCGCCAACCCCCCACCCCCACCCACCCACCTCATCCCAGCCCCCTAGCCTCCTCCGTCGGCGGCCGTCGCCGTCCACCGCCGGCCGTCAGGCGACTCGGCAACTTGCGAGCGTTTCGACGTGAAGCGACCGCCGCCGCCGCCTGCCTCCCTCGTCGAGTTTGCGGTACTCCACGATGTCTCCTGCGCTGGCTTTGCTCGTCATCAGCAAGTTTCCCTCGGCTCGCCACCGCGCCGCGCCGCGCCGCGCCGCGCCGCGCCGCGCTGGGCCGTCAGATTTCGCTGGGTTTCGACTTTTGTTCCTTGACGGCCGCCGCGCGTTGAAATACGATCTTCCCGCGCGGGCTTGGATTTTATGACGACGGCGTTCGCGTCTCTACCTCGCTGCGGTTTATTTGCAAAAGTTTTGTCGGCGCTTAGTTTTGGGTTTGTCCGCCGCTCGTAAATACGACCGGGTCGCTAAGTTGGGCGATGTGGCGTGTACTAAATGGGGGACATTGGTAAGTGAGAGCTCAGAAGCTCTGGGAGTGTGTTCAACAAGGGTAATTGCTGACGTAGTAGATGTAGATGTGAAATATATTTTCATGCACAACATTAATAGTAGGGGAATTGAAGTGACATGGGGCTACAGTTTGTGACAGATCACAATGTGATTGTAAAGACTGATTCGACCAGGTGTGGTACCATGAAGATCGTGAATATACGAGATGGTGGTATTGGTTGCGGGTGGGAAGTGAAGAATTGGCTGTAAGCATAGCCGGCGGACGGTAGGTTTTCATAGTACAAAATTTAATGTCGAGAGAGAAATAAACAAGTTTTCTAAAATTGACTCGTACCGTCGAGAACACAAAAGTCACAAGCTCTGAACATGATATAAGAATGCAGATATACAGGTTGTGGTGAAACAAATAATTGAGAAATGTTCCCAGAAAAATTGTTGTAGATGGCCGATGTAATTCCACGCACAGTTTTTCTTTGGAGAAATTATTTTCAGAGATTTCCTGGACAACGCTTTTATTAGCGTATGCTGCGGAGGTTACCAACCCTTATACTATGTATAATTCTGGCAATATTACAAGTACGTTGTCAGTTTAGTGCGAGTTCTACATGAATAGTGTAGGGAAACATTTAAACACAAACATTTCTAATTTGTGAACGCTGACGCTGGCGGTGTATATTGTCATCACTAAAATTTGGTTTTCGGGAAAAATTGCACAAGCGACTCGTGCTTAATAGGGGGTTTTTGCACGCCTTAGCGGGCAGTAATCGACTGCCATTTCGATCTTCTTCACATGCGCAGATTTACACAAGTGAAGCGAAACTTGAAGAACGCATGCGCAGAAGATAGATAGTGCCGTCGATTGTTTTAATAGTTGAGGGTGCAAAATCTCCCTAATGAGTAGTTCGATTTCGAGTTGGCGCATGCGCAGTGCTGACCGCTACGCTGTGCTTAAATTCCCTATTAACGAACTGCAGACGGTGCACGCGTACCAGAATGTGCGCGGCTAGCGAAGTCGGGGGGGCGGTGAGGTCTGGTGGGTCCAAAGCGCTAGAGGCGGGCCGCGGGGGGCGGGGGCGGGGGAGGGTCGCAGCAGGGCTGTCGTCTCCCGCGCACGTCCTCGCCATCCTGCGACCTCGGGCCGCGCTGCGCCGCGCGCGGGCAGGAAGTCCTAATCAGGGCGGGCGTGACGTCACGTGACCCTCAGGGGTGGCCAAGCCCTCGGCTCGCGCACGCGAGAGTGTCACGCTGAGATGTGACGGTCCAGACCTACGTACTTGGCGGGACGGATCCCGTTTCGCGGCGACTCCGTTTCCATGGCGACGGCAGACGCCGGACCCGTCAGGTGTGAGTCGTCACAGCCCCCGCCGATCAGCCGATGGAATGCAAACATCGATGTGCGTGCGTCGCCGCACTCGATGCCTTGGATTCGAATGAAACAAGTGCTTGATAGATCGTAAACTAGTGATGTGAAGGTCGACGCCACCAGCGGGAGTCCGTGGCGCGGCCAGCAATATGAAATCACCCCTCCACGCAGTTGATTACTACACAGCAGCGGGTAGCGAAGGCCGTCCTGAACGCTTTTACGCTGTACACAGGAAATACGATTGGGCGGGATTTAGATACATACATTTCAGAACGTTTGTTGTTATTTTTATTTATATTTTTACTGTGCACTTTTCACTTCTTTACATGCAATGGAGTTACTACTGAGAGTCTTTTTCCAACGCTAGTTGTCCGGGGAACCTCCTGGCATGCCACAGTCCCACGAAGCCTGTCACAGCTACCAGCAGGAAACCTTCATATCACTGCCGTAAACGATCATTAAGATTTCCGATCAAGTTATCGTTTTTGGTCAGTAAGCCTGCGGATACGCGAAAGCTTTCTCGTTTGAGAAGACTGTACCATGTGCTCTCTAGCCGTCGGTACTAAATAACGATCACTGGAAGTGTAGGGCAGGAGGCGGGGTTTGATTTCTTCTAGTGATGTCACGTGTCCCGCAGGGGTGACCAAGTCCTAGCACCCTCGCCTCACTGAGTGTCATGGCTGCTGCCATTCACATCTAATAAAGCTTACACACATACATGTTACGTTATTACAGGAAGAGTTTGCTAATGAAAGCAGATCATTCCGTTTGCGAAATTTTGCTAGTGAAAACAAGAATGTTCTTGCACTCACGCGCGGTTTGATGTGATTGGAATAATTCCTTCTTATTTTAAGTGGCTGAATGATTGTTTGTTAGTGATTTCTAGCGCATCAACTGCTAAAAATAAAAAAAAAATCCAGTACGTGTAGTGCATGTTTTTTCCTTGGGAGGGGGCGATGATTTCTCCCCGCTGGATGGCGAGATTCGGCTCCGACCTTCCGTCGGCGGACGAAGTTTTCCACCAACAAGGTATTGAATTGAATTTGCCTTATTTTCGTGGCGAGACTCGGGCCATCAGGCCCACTCTTCCGTCTGACCACGCAAATTTCGCTACTCTCCTTTCACCAACTAGCAGAGAAAGGAGGTATTTCTAGGGCGAGAAACAGGCGATTTGAATTTAGCTCAGAGGCGTCATTTAGGCTTGAGGATCTTTTACATGCAAGTAAATCTACTAACATGGGACAGCCGGCTTTACTTCCCCTCCGAAGGAAGGCGTACGAAGGATTTTTTTGCCCTTAAAAATCCACGGCTTTGATCGCGTTTGAACCCGCAAACTTGGGTACAACAGTCCGGTACGCTAACCGTTACACAATCGCCGCCGCTCAATAGGTATCTCCTATCCGTGGGGCATTGCCCCAGCCGGAACAAGATATAAGCTCCCGACATGTGTGGTAGTGTAGTTCATGTTAGTGCGTGGGTAAATATGGGTTGAGGATAGGGCAAGAAAGAGGAAAGAAAAAACGCGCGAGATCGATGGTCCATTTTTTAGGATACTGCTCCCGCATTCGCCTGGTGTCGATCACAGAAACCACGGAACATCACCGATCAGAGCTGGCAGCCGCTAGAATTCTCCTCCAGACAGCGACTGAATTCGTCATAGCTGACTAGGTAGTGTCGAAAATCTTTCCTCCGTCGGACTCGAACCTAAGATCTCCCGGCCAGAAACACTGCAGTGATCTCAGTTGATACCCTGAGCCACCTCTCGACGCAAGGATCGTCTTTTTGCAGCACGTTTTATCGTAGCACAACAGTTTTATCCGTAACTGATCTGTTTATTATGGGCCCACAGACAATAATGTACTTTATATATCGGCCTCCTTATAAACTATACGCAGTTTTTACTGGTATTATGTACTATGTTGTAAACATATTTCTTCATTTAACTAAAAAATAACGATTTTTACACGCGATTTTTCTTGTGCTATAACAATGTAGAAAAGTGATTTAACTCACGTTAATTCAGAGATAAGTGATTTTACTCGGCTAAATTCCCCAACTGCCTTAACACCTCATATGATTGTCCATCAACGTGATGTGATTATTATTTGCGCATGGAGTCAGTGAAGCTCACGCCTAATACATGCGAGAAACACCACATATTGAAGTAGAAGCAGCAAACATGTTTTGCAGCGAGTGGTTATTGTCTGAATAAACAGTTTCCGATGTACCGCCCTATAATTTACAAACAATCGTTGTGGATGCCCGATGATGAAGCAAACTGTTTTAAAGTGCCCGTGTTTCAACATACCCAATGCAATTGCGTTTTTTTGTATGTGGATAAGCTATTCAAACCATGTTTTCATGAATAGGCATCCAAGTATTGTCATAAGGAATTAGTATTTTGAAAGCCAAGATAAAACCAAGATTGAAATTAATAAAATGTGAAAGAAATCAACAAATGTGCAACAAAAATATTTGAATATAATATTGTTTATATGATTATTTTTATATTTAATTATTTTATTATAATGTACTAATCGGAAGTTGAATGTTTATATAAAAGCGATTTTCACTTGTTTTATTGCGCAATTTGGTATAAATACATTCATAAGAATACCCTTGACAATGAAACTATCGTTTTGTTCTCTCACTTGTGTTAATGCATATATGTTATATGTACTAGGTAAGCAATGTACTGGATTTGAATTCAGTTAACTAGGGTAACTTTCTGTTTTACAATTAGTTTCTTTGGAAAGTGTGTCAATTGAAGAAAATTATTATTTTGGTTATAATACTTTTTACTGCATTCAGCCTAGTTTTTAAAGCATTCTGCGCACTATTGAATAGGAATTGATAATGATAAGTATTGGAAATTGTCTCGTACAGAAAAAAATCATAAAAATGGAAAAGTTTTTATTGTAAGTAACGAAATATCACGAGTGTGTCATAATGACTGAGTTACATAATTTTTGTCGTTTTGGAAGAAGACATTTAATATTAATATTTATATTACAGAATATAAAACAAAACTATCTGTACTTAACTGAAGATCCTGTAGGTTAATAGATCAGTTAAAATGAATATATGACGAAACAATTAATATTTTCAATATGTGAATTCAAATTTGAAAATTGCCCTTGCAAGGCACTTTTGTAAAACGTTCGTTCAAATCTATGATGTATCGATTTATTAGGCGAACAATTGTTTGTTGGTATTATAAATCATCAATGCGTAATAAATATATATTCAAGTCTCTTTTAAAACACATTTTTGTTTTAAATGCATAATATGGTAATGAGGAGGAGTAATGGATTGAAATGAGTCATTAAAAACTGCTTGTATATTTTATTAACATGATTCATACGTGATTTATTAATAGTCAACGATGTCTTTTGATTAACTGCGTATATATATTTTGTCGATTCATCTGCTTTAAAGAAGGCTTGGCGTCTACCTTTCTCGCTTTAAATATAGTTATTAATGATAAAAGTGGTAAAAGTAATGTTTTATTCTGCATGAAGGAATGGTTGCGATATGAAGCCGATAGTCCCATTGCCGCAATCTTAGGAACAAAAATGATAATATATTATTTATTTTGGTAATAGAACTTTTGCCACGTGTATCATACACTATTTATACCTGACACCACGTGTATTATCCGTTTACTGACTTTTATTTTATTTTAATTCATGTATACAAATAACATAATGATATATTAAGATCGGTAAAAGCTGTTGCTGTGAGACGAATGGTTGTTTTCTTGGTTGCATTCACAGATTTATCGTAGCACACTTCATCATCTCTCATTTTTAGCGTTAGTGCTAAAAATTGAACTTTCAGCACTCCGAGCATGACCTGAAAGAGCAACTTTTAGTAGTGGCTGTCTAAAAAATGAGTTCTACACGAACACGTTCAGAAAAAAATGAATGTGTAATTGCATTCTCATTTAGATGTGTATATTTTCTCATGTGCGGTAGCAATTTAAATGAAAAATACATGACAGTGAAACCATAAAGTTTGTGGTCCTATATTAGGGTGAAAAAAGACACATATATATGAAATGTTCGACACGAATATTTCCCATTTTTCTATTGTTTGAAATAATTTCGTAGTACTGTGTTAATTTTAAATATTGTAGTTTTAATATCCGTGTTCCCAAAAAAATTGGCAATGTTTCCTCTTATTCCTTTGGGTCCAGTATTGTGAGCAGGGAGTCATCAGTTACGACTTACGAGCTCTGCTGAAATAGTACAGATTGAAATGTGAGCTCTATTTTAATGACTTCTGCTGGTTTAATGCCATCCGTTGTAATGTATTATTTGTGTTCGTAGTCTATTCGTTGCTATGGTGTTGAGCACGAATTTATTTACATGAATAAAAACAATAACATTGTTTTTCCTGCAGTATTCACATTTCAAACAGTATAACGTTCGTTTCCCTAAAGTTATCGCTAGCTTTATTACAGGTCATACATATTTTCATAGCAAGTACGGAAAATGAATTATTGGTCATCGCCTGAAATGTTGACGGAGGAAGTGACGATAGGAGAAGAGTCCGGTAGTTTGAAATGAGAAATTGCTTATGACGCTTACGTGGGAGTAAGTAAGTGGGAGTAACTTATTGCTTTTAATACGAAATCGTGGAAACTTACTGGTAAGAGGGATAATCCACAATAGAAGATAGGGTAGCTTTGTTGATTCATGTCGCCATAGTATTTTGTTTTCTCTGTTGTATCCAGTAGTTTATTTACTTTGAAGTTTAGTTGCTACTTTGTGTTTTCGTAAAATTCTTCTTTGCTGTGAATAAACGCGAAATAAACAATTTTCTCTCCGTAAATAATGAAAGCAAGTTTCCTTGCATTTACTTCCCCAAGAAAATAAAAGCACTGCACTTACGGGACTAATGGTCTATGGCACTGACGCGTCCGGTACCACCAATCAATCAATCAATGAAGGAGTGTCCAGTCCCCATGGCTTGTAGCATTTGCGGCGGTCGGGCGCGGGCGGTGCGGCCCTGGGCGGCAAAGCAAAGCGGCCGGGGCGGAGGACAAACTGCGCCGGGGCGGCCGCAGCGGGCGCGGCGACCCCCACATCGGCTATTTGAATCCGATATATCGGCCGTCGCCCGGTCCAACAGGTGTCACCGAGAGCCCCGCCGTCGCCGCCCTCCGCCCTCCGCTCTCCTCCGTCGCCGCCCTCTGCCGTCCGAAGTGCGGTGGGACTTGCCGACCGGCGGCGGCGGGGGTGGTGGCGGAAACCGGTGGACGGGGTGTGGAGCGGAAGGCGGGGAATAATGAGGGGAAGTGAGTGTGATGTGAGAGCGAACGGCAAGACGGAGTGGAAGGGCGGTGGGGCGAGGAGAGCAGGGGGCGGTGATTCAAGAGATGAGCTGTGGCGGGGAATGCAGCAGTGGAGATGGTGGGGAGCTTTGTCGAGTGTTGCAGTTGTGGTTATTTGGGATGCTGAGCTCTGGTGGATGGTGAAAGTTAGGAGATGCGTTCAAGGTGAAGCAAGGACGAGGATACGCGGTGGAGGTGGGGCGATGTGGCGGAGACGAAGGAACGGGGCGGGGACGAGGCCATGTGGCGGGGCGAGGTATGTGGTGCGGTCATGGCGATGTGACAGGGTCGGGGAGATAGGTCGGGGATGAGGAGAATATGGACAGAGTGGCACCTAGGACGGGGAGCGGTGGTAGAGACGGGGATCTGGGACAAGGCGAGAAGCTGTAGCTGTAGCGTGGTTCTGTGGTGGAAAAGGGATCTGCGGTAGGGTGGAGGGAGCGAGAGCGCCGTGCGAGACGAGGAATTGGGAGCGCAGCGAGGCGAAGCAGGGCAGAGGAAGTAACGGGTTCGAAATCGGCTTTGTGTGGACCACACTGCGCGACTGACGGTTCCTCGCTGTGCGCACACAAGAGGCCACCCTTGGGCACGATTCGGGGATTTCTGTGAAAGGGATGCGCCGAATCTAAGTGTTTTCAATCGTCACAGCTCCAAGTGCGTGTTCAAGAAACGTGGCAGAGCATAGGAACGAACAAGTTAAACTTTTACTTTACAATAAAACGCTTGGTCTCGAATTTTGTGAGTCTTAAAAATAAGAAGTGGTGATATTGTTAGGTGCAATTTGATACTTCTAAATTTTAAAATAAAGAAGAAGGATTAATTGGTTTGGTCACAAAGAAAGAAAATTCGAGCGAATAGATGGGAGCGAAGAAATGAAGAAGAAGAAGAAAATGATGGAGAGAAAGGTGGTAAAGAATAAGAAGATAAGACAAGAAGAGGAAGGCCACGAAGTAAGAAACGAAGGTAGAGAAGAAAAACATATAAAATAAGTTGAAGATGGCGGAGGAGGAGGAGAAGAAGATGGAGAAGGATGAGGAGGAAGAGGAGGAGAGAATAAGATGGAGGAGGATGGGGAGGAGGAGGGGGAGGGGGAAGAAGATGGAAAAGAAGACGAAATGGAGAATGTGTAAAAGAAGAAGACCGAGAGGATGGAAAAGAAAACGAAGAAGACGAAAAAGAAGAAGAGGAAGACAGAGAAGATGGAAAAGCAGAAGGACACGGAGAAGATGGAAAAGAATAATAGTACGGAGAATATAGAAAAGAAGAAGTATACGGAGAAGATGGGAAAGAAGAAGACGGAGAAGATGGAAAAGAAGAAGACGGAGGAGATGAAGATGACGAAGGACCGCCACCTGGAACAGATTAGAGCGTGGCAGCGCTCCCCCAGGTGAACCGCATCGAAGCCATCGGAAGGGAGCGCCGTGGCGGCAGGGACAGTAGCGGGGGAGGGGTGGGGAGGGGAAGACCTCCCTTGCGCTGGAGAGGGCGAGCGGGGGCGGAGACGTTGCTTCTGCGACATCGATGATAAAGCGGCGTGCACCAACGGGCCGTGAAATGAGTGCCGACCGGGGCCAGTCTTCCCGCATTCTCCCGCGGCGCCCCGTACACGATGCGACACTCGCATGGGGATACAACGACCGACTCTTTAAGTCATCCGTTCTGAAAATCGATTACATTTTTCAGATTAAGTTTATGCGAGGATCCCATATTTTTAAAACGAAATATCAGGTCACAACATAAATGTATGGTTGGGGGGGGTCTCATAAGAAACGATGTACCATTATTCAGAGTATTTTATGAACCAAGATATATTTCGGTGTATCCTTCCAGGGCGTTTAAAAGCAGTGCGTTGTGATGGAAGTGGACTGACAATTACAAGACTATTTATTTGGAAGGTCCTACATGGATTTCGGAAAGGAACGTCTTACTCAGATACGATGATGTGTTCCTTCAAGCAAATGGTTGAGAAGAGACGAGTATATAATCAAAAGTCATACATGGTGTATATTGACTACAGCAAAGCATTTTGTAGTGTTAATAGACGAAAATTGTGAAAATTTATGGAGACAAGAACCCACTCCACCTAATGAAAACTATTCGAAATATGTATTCACTTACGCAGATTATCCTAAGATTAAAATATGGATCTGTTATACAACAAACCATAAAAAGAGGTCTTAGATGATGGTGTTCTCTGTCACCGAAACTTTTAATTTATATCTCGGCAGCGTACTACCTGAATGGATCAAACGGATTTTTGATCTTAATATAATATACGATTTCAAAGGGATTAATTTTATTAAAAGTCTTATTTTTGTTGATTACCAATTTATTTTTGCCGAAGACAACTTACAGAGTCTCATATACTAACTCCATAAAATAACAAAGTTGTATAATTTAAATATATCAACAAGTGAAACCAAATCAATGGCCTTCCTCCAACCTCTAAGTTGCAATCTCGTCCGAGAAGATAGAATAATAGCACAAGTCAACACCTTCAAATTTGTAGGATGTGATGTATCTTATCTCGGCGAGGCAGATGTGAGCAGGAAGATTGAAAAATTCAATTTGATGTCAGCATAGATGATATTTTAAGATCAATTTTAGCAGTAACAAGACGAGACAGAATAGAAAACGAATGCACGAGGAGAACCCTTGGAATCTACAACCTCAATAATAAAATAGAAGAATAGAGTAAGAAATGGAAAGACTATATATTACGAATGAATGAATGTATTGAAGTAAGAATGAATGAATGAATGAACGCATTCCAAAGCAAGTCCTATACACACAGCAGAGGAAAAAGGAATATCCGTAGACCAGAAGAAGATGGATTGGTCAGCGAGTTGTAACGGACCAACCGGTATAATGCTTGAAGGAGAAAAAGAAGATTAATTATTTTAAAAAACTTTTTTTACAAAATTAGATGTTAAATACCACATGGTATTTACACAAACACTTACCACATTCTCTGTGCCCATCTAATGGTTGGTGGTTGCTATAAATAGGAACTGTGCCATCAAATTTTCATTTGATTCAAATTTTCAAGGCTTAAAAACGATTTATTTTTTCTTTATGCTGACATATAATGTAAAAAAATGTTCTCTTATATTTTCACTGGCCGAAAAATGTTTGCACAAACAAAAATTTGCACTCGAATATATCATTCACAGAAATAATAAGAAAAACGAAAGCCATGCAGATAAATTCTCTTGTGGGTGATATTCACTGGGTTTGTTTTTAAAATACTGGTATTATGAATAAGAGAGGGTTTAAAATACGCATAAAATTTGTACTTGAGAATATTTAAAAAAAATACAATTAAAGTACGATATTCCTCGGCTATATCCTTAATATTTCAGGAAAGCCAGATAAAATTAGTCTGGTATATTATGTGGACATTAGATCAATGTGCCAGTAAATAAATTAATATTGTTGTACTGCTTATCACATCTCATTCATGAATATGTTTTTCTATTTTATTCTTCAGGATACAGACAACATTTTTGTCAGACATGTTATTTGTAGTGTATACTTTCAACGACACGATTTGAAAAGGAATTTGAATCCATTATGAATAACATCACGAAAACAGGTGTGTAATCCTTTAAACGTATGGGAAACTTCACGACTAGGTAATGAATGAACATAGAGGAAATATTATGAAATTTCCAAATTAAATTATTTGAGACTCTTGAAAACAAACGCATTAATTTATGCAGTACTGCCAAAATATTGCAACGATTTTTTTTGTGTGTGAGTTATATTTATCTGAATTTTACATGAAGAAAAACAATGTGGCTCAACAAAAACGAGAATTCTGGATTAAATAGTACTTCATGAACTGCACATTAATCTGCAACAGAATAAAAATATGTGAGCATTGTAAACAGTAAGCAAACACAAATAGGGAGGTATTACATATTGAGGTTGAGGTATTACATATTGAGGTATTGTAAACAGTAAGCAAACACATATTGAGGTAAAATAGAACACATCAAAATCACTGCTAACAGTGATTACGACAAAACAAAAAAAAAAGAAAATGACGTACTAAAAATATTTTCCTCATAAATTAGCCATATTTCCCCACAAAAGATGATATTTATAACCCCTTTCACTGCTATATTAGGGGACATCATTTTCCCTGTGCAACAGAGCCCGCTGCTCGGGTCAAAAAGTGCCTTGCGGAGTAACAACGTGGGGCTGATATCTTCTTCCCGGAATAAAGCAGTCCTACTATATATGATTTACTATAAGCCAGCCACCTCGCCCTCAGCCGCCCCGAACGTAATGGGTCATTCCTAAACGCAGCTCCGAAGCAATTACGTGGCCAGGCTGTTTTCTCACACAATACCGCCACCCATTACCGGCTCCCCTACGGCGAAGCGTTTCATCTTTTTGCTGTGCGACAACCATCTTCTGGGAATCTCTCCCTGCCTCTTTTCGCTTCCCTCCCCTCCCCCCTCGGTCTCTCCCTTCCGCTGCTCTTCGCGTCTCCCCGCAGGAAATGGAGCCGCGCCCGCGAAGAACTGTGCAAACACGACGCATCCCCCAGAAATCGGTTGGAACGCTGCTTTGCTCAAACACGGCTACAAAGGCCCGCCATGTTTGATCGGCTGCTCGCGGGCGGGCGCGGTTGGAGGCGCGGGCGACGGCGCCGAGGGGCGGGGCGTGAGCGGTGGGCGGACGTGGTGGGGCCGGGGTGAGGGGTGGAGGTGGAGAGGGCGTGGTGAGGGAGGGGGTGAGGGGGCGTGGTGTGTGGGCGCAGTGAGGGGGCGTGACAATGGTGCGTGGCGATGGGGCGGAACGGGGAAAAGCGGCGATGGGGTGGGACGACGGGGCGGGGCGACGTGGTGGGTCGAGGGGCGGTGGTGCAAGGAGAGGGATGAGGGGGCGTGATGTGGAGGAGCAGTAAGGTGGGGGACAATGGGGCGGGGTGAGGGGCCAGGGCGTCGGTGTGGGAGTTTACTCGCATGTCCTTGTACCCTGGAGGGAGCAAGAGCGTTGGCTGGGTGCTGGGGTGAGTGTCGAAGTTTGTGGAGGAGTGTCAGTGGGCGGAAATGGAGACGTGAAAATGTGGTAATGGAGTGCGTTACAATTGTTGGCTTATGTGGGACGCGTAGGCGTGTGTCAAGTCTTGGGACGGTTATATTTGAGACATGGGCGTATGTCGGGCGCACTGACATATGCTCTGGTGTGGGTGTACGTCCGGGCTGAAGCGTGGGTGTATTTAGGTATATGGGTGTATGTGAAGCCGCGTTGTATGTCGGGGAGTGGGGTAGGTCGGGGTGTGTGGTACGTCGGGGTGTGTGGTATGTCGGGGTGTGGGGTATGTCGAAGCGTGAGGTATGTGGAGGCGTCGCCGTATGCCGTGCTGTTGGCGTTGCTGTTGTGCGTCGACTTATATCGGAGCGAGAGCGTGACTGGGAGTTGACGCATACCGAAGCATGGATGTATCGTGGTCTGGGAGTGGTATGTATGCCCAGGCGATGGCGTACGCAGGAAACGTATTGATTAGGCGAGAGTGAATGCGCGGGAAGAGGCGTATGAATGGGAGATGGAACGGGGAGAATGGTGCGGGGCGTGGGAGGAAGAACGGACGAGGGCGCTGCGAGGCGGGATGTGGGCGTAGGTGAAGGTGCGCCCATGGCATTCAGTGGGCGGTGTGTGAAGGTGTTGAGTGTATTGCGTCTGGCGGCGGGGCCAAGCGCTCACGAGGCTACAGTGCAAAGCGTGGGTGGAAGCGCAATCGAGTGCGTCAAGGGACGAAGCGCTGGCGTGTATTGTGACATGAGCGATGGTGTGGGCGAACCCTCTCAAGGCTGGGTGTGTGGAGCGTGAATAGGGGTGGAGGTGAGATCGAATGTGTCTCTCCATTGATAAAACCATTTATTGTTATTTATTATTATTATTATTATTATTATTATTATTATTATTATTATTATTATTATTATTATTATTATTATCATTATTATTGTTTGAGCGGGGGTGACGTAGGTGTGGTGAGAGTAAATATGTTGATAGAGTTGTGTGAGAAGACAACTTAAGTATAGCAGAGAAGGGCTGATGGCATGAGCGAAGTCATGGTGGAGACTGAGAGCCGGCACTTGTAGTGTAGTGTAATGCATGTAAGCGTGTGTGTGTGTGTGTATGTAAAAGGTGAAGATGTAACAAAGAACAGGAAGGAAATGTCACGCGTGCTGCGATGGCTCGTTTGTTAGGTTACTGTTCCGACATTCGCCTGGTGTTGATCGGAGAAAACACGGAAAACTATCGATCAGTGCAGCCGGCCACTAGAATTATCCTCCGGACAGCGGCTGGATTTGAATTAGTTATCTAGTGGGTGTTGAAAATTCTGCCACCATCGAGACTCGAAACTTGGGACCTTCCGTCAGAGGCTCTACTGTGACTGATCCGCCTCTCCCGGTGAAAGCCGGTTGAGCAGGAAAGATAGCTGTGCACCGTGCGTGGGCGGGTGGCCTCCCCGTGCCACTGGTCTGCTACCGCCACCCTTCTGCCCCCCACCCCTCCCCGCGGTCCGCGCCGTGAGGCTTTTCGCTTCGGTTTCCGACGCGTCGCCAGTCGACGGCAGCGCACTCGCGCGCCCGCTCGATGCAGCGATGTCACCGACGACGCCCCTGACCCCCCCCCCCCCCCTGCCGCACCCTAAGGGCTTCGCGGTGCCAACGACCTCCGACGCGGCGTTCCACACAATGAGGCCTCCCGCGGCATGTGGCAGCCGCACAAGTTGTCATCTGAGGGGTGCAGAGCACGTAGGGGGCAAGTGCCTTTCTGGTAAATTTTGAGTTAGGAATAGCACTGTAAAGTAAAAACTCCGTTTTTTTCGTGAACAAATGGTTTTTCAATAGCTCAAAGAGTTGCCGAGTTCTAGCGATGGGAAGAACATACCTTCCATAGTGTTTTCTAGAATCAATTTTGAATTCGTTTTACTCAATACCACATTTTGGGCTCTCGTATCCCGTGAAATCCAAGCCCCTCATCTCTTCTGTTTTACGTTATTTCGGGTGAGATATCTGGACGGTATGTTAACTACGTACATAAATACATAAGCAGACTACGTATGCTTTATTACAAGTTCTTAAGATGAGGTATACTCTTGTCATTAAATCGTAAGCTGATTGTATAAGTACCTGCCTAGTGTATCCGTTATACAGGGCTACATAATAAATTAAATTTTTAATGTTTATTCCAGTGAAGGTACTTTCCAGAGAAAACATCCAACCTATTCGGGATACAATTTATCAAAGAAATTAAATAATGTTGAAGTATCATAAAGGGTTTTTAGAACTTTATACTAGTTTTTGTAACAACAGTAATAATAATTGCTTTAAAATAAAACGGCATGTCGGTGAAGCACTTCACACTCTATCAAGACAATGAATTGTTATTTTTGTGTACTTTGACAAATGCCTATTCAAACTCAAAATATCTATTTAATTATCCAACTAAGAATGATTTCAACACATGCTTATGAATGTTATGAAAACATTTTTGAATAATAGTGATTTTTACAATATCAATTTTATGCGAAAATGGGAATTATATGTGGTAATAAAAGTACATTTAACCATGTATCTTTGTACTACTGGAAAACTGGCAAAAATGTCGAAGAGGCCAATAATTAAACAAATATCCCTTTCTCTTGTACACAAAAAAGTGAATGCTACAGGACCTGTTAGTCGTTGATGAGAATTCAAGCTGATGAAAGATAATTACACCCAATTTTTGATTATTTGTTGTTTTGTTATTAATGACACTTACTTGAAAATATACACTTGTGATCATATTTATATACTATTATAATAAATTGTTTCTGTTGGCATTGTAATTGCGCTTAGGGTTAAATACTATATTAAAATGTAAATAAAATTATAAAAATATTCAGTAAGCTTCTTGTTACAGAAAAGCTACTAACTGGCGTACAAAAAGCTCAATATTTAAGTTCCCTAACTTTTAATAAATAGATACAAAATTAATATATTTTATGTATTCCATGCGTGGTTAACTTCGGCAGTTACCGACTGAATCTCATATAGTCTAGAAATCTCTTCAGCTTGCTCCCAACGTAGATGGAATTTCGTAGGCTTCCGTACGATATTGGCTTGAGAACCTCATTGTCCTGATAGTCCCCTACGAACTTTGAGTAAGCATGATGGTGATGACGATGACTTTGCATTACAATTATATGATGCACATAGAAATGTGGAGAGTTCGAATACCCTCTCCAGTAAACAAACTATTTCAATACTGGACTTTACCTGTATTATACAGAATCCTAGGGGCGGAACTAGTCTGCCCATACATACCATAAAAATATACGCAAAACGTATAGTTTTATGCTACCTCCAGTAAAAATATTTTTTTGTAAATGAATGTGAAATCACAACTCATAAGAAGTAGTGATGGTAAAATCCAAGAAAGCAATTTCAAGGTTGCCGTATTACGGAAGTGTCTCCGCCTCGAGCTCCGCCTAGCAGTCCGGCCGCGGCACCACCCGGCCCCCCTCCTAGCGAGGGAGGGCCGCCCCTCGCCGCCGCCAGTCCATAACTTTCCCGAGGCTTCGGCGGTCGAGGGGTCAGCACGGCGCAAGCTCTCCACAGTCACCCTTGCCCCCGCCCCCGCCCCGCCCCGCCCCGGCCCCGGCCGCGCGCCCGGCGCCCGCCGAGGCGGTCCACCACCCTCAGCCGTAACATTGGCCGTCCGTATCAATTATTTACGCCGCCCCACGGCACTAAAGCAAGTCGTGAAGCGGGCCGCGGGCAGCCCCGGCCGTCCCCGCCGACGGCAGCGTTGCAACTCTGCGGACGTCGCTGCCGCCTCCGCCTCCGACGACCCTTCACCACTCCGCCCCACCGCCAACCGCCAACCGCCCCACCGTCTCACTGTCCCTGCCAACCCCGCTGCCCTCCCCGTCACCCTGCCGCCCCACAGCCCCAGCGTCCCGCCGCCCCACCGTCCCACTGCCACTACCGACCCCACTGTTCGCCGGCAGCCCTCGCCGCCCCGCCTCGGCCAGTCCCGTTCGCACACCTCTCTGCCGCCATGCCTCCTCCCCTCACCCGCTGCCCCGTCGCTCCCTCACATCCACGCCTCTTCACCTCTGCCACACTTATTTTCTTCACCACTCCCTCGTCTCCAGCATCACTATCGCCTCCGCCGCCTCCGCTTTCTTCGTCGCACTTTCACCACCACTGTCTCTGCAGTTCTCATCTTCCCGCCGCCCCGCCACCCTGATATGCCCGCTGCTTCCGCCGTTCTCTGCTCCATAGCCGCCTCCACCGCCCCCCAACGTCCCCTCTGCCCTCGACGCCTCCACCGCCCCCGTTGACTAATTCATTCACGCTCGCCATGTCACTTCATTCACGCTTGCCTTCTAACCCCTACCCCGCTATCCCACCGCCTTACCTCCCCTCCACCGGCACCTCCTCTCTCTTTTGCCCTCTCCTCTTCCTCTCCCCCTTTCGACGCCCCCGTCGCCCTCGCCGCTACCTCAGATGCCCCCTGGTACCAACCCCGACGCCGCTCACCGCAGTCCCTACCGCCACCACTGCATGCTTCATTCACTCTCGCCTACACCGTCACATCCACTGCCTGAGCTGCCCTCCATCACCCTTCACCTCCCCGCCGCGCTTTCCGCCACCTACTGCCTCCCTTGATCCCCACTGCCACCAAAATCCGACCGCTCTTTGCCTCGCCTCTGGACGCACTCGGCAGCACGCGTTCGTAAACCGCCATCAGCGCCAACCGCTCTGTTTCCATTAGCACTGCATCACCACATCATTCGCGGGTGCCTGGCGTTTCGCCGGAATCATCAGTCTTTGCCACCCTCACTCCTCGCCACGTCATTTCAGCGTTCCATTAGCACCCATAGCGCCGAAGGACAGTGGTGTCCGTAACTCGTACACGAAATTGATACGGATTTCTGGTTTTTAATTTTCGTCACATTTAACTGAAGAATGAAGTTGAGATGTATTCACACTATAGCTCCAGATTTGCAATGAGAAAATTTGGAGAAGAAATACAGAAAGGCAGTCAGTGTCAGAAAGATTCCAATACGCCCCAGTATTGACATTATGTTGGTGAAAGTAGCTTTTCTCTCTGGGACACGCCAGCTCGATTTTATTACCGCCATCAGCGCCGTTCTGTATCAATTAGCACCTCATTGTGGCGGTGGTGCGTCTTGTTTAATTTATCAGAGTCGTTACTTCCATCTTCATCACTCCGTGACACTTAACATCCTGGCTATTGCTAATACCAGAAATACTGAGAAATCAATCCATTAAATGTACACCAGAAATGGGTTGTGCGGTGAAATTGATAATTTTCTATAATTGATCATTCAAGACAAAAATGCACTTTCCCTTATTCGTTTGAACGTTGTAGTTAGCTCGTTGACGCTATCAGCGCCCTTTCTTATCTGTTTGCATTGTTTTGTTATTTAATGTCGCATCAACATCTAGGTCATTAGCTACCACTATTGCTTATGGTACCTGTAAGGATGACACGATATGATTATGATATGGGGTGAAAGGACGAACACAATACAACCATGCTCGAGGCGGGACTGGAACTCGCGATCCTTCGGTCCGAGATCGCTACGGCACTACTGCCTTATCGATCTCGGCCATCCGGACTGGCACCTGTTTACATTGCATAGGCACACTTGCTGGTTCGGTACGACATCACTGGTACGCTCTCTGCTATTATTTTTTTTGAATTGAATTGAATTTGCCTTATTTTACGTGGCGAGACTCGGGCCATCAGGCCCGCTCATTATTTTTACAGCTTCATCTCGTCAGTTCACTTTACATTTGCCTTAGCTACACGATCTGCTCGTAATCGCAGAGTTTGAATTTACCTGAAAATGGGTTCTTCATTTATGTGACTTGGCCGCAACGTAAATTACAATTTCAAGTACCGATAAATATTTAGAGGCCCGTGGCGTAGAGGTCAGACTGCTCGCCTCCCATCGCTGATGCCCGGGTTCGATTCCAGCCGGCTTTCAAGTGGAATTTGTGGTGGAGAATGCGGTATCGCGGCTGGTTTTCTCAGGGTACTTCAGTTTACCCTCCCAATATGCATCCCACCTCTATCAATCATTCCGGACCCTATCCTATCATTAAACACCATTCTGCTAGGGATCTACAGATCACAGTGGCGCATAACCCCAACTGCGGCAAACTCTTAAGTTTCCGACTGACCTCCCGAGATGTATGGTATCGTAGTGGGCGTGTGTGTAAGGAAGGGGTAGAATAGTACAAGAAAGAGGAAGGAAAAACTACGCGCTGTCCGTGGCCCGTTTGTCAGGGTACTGCTCCGGCATTCGCCTAGTATTGACCAGCGAAACCACGGAAAAATACCGATTAGAGAGGTCGGACGCTTCTCCTCCAGACAGCGGAAGCACTCGACCTAGCTATCTTGCTAGTGTCGAAAATCGTGCCACCACCGGTATTCGAACGTAGGACCTCCCGCACAGAAGCACTGCAGAGCTATCAATTGATGCCCTGAGACACTTAAGCCGGAAGCTTCGACTGCTGCCGTTTTCTTTAGAGTGGCTTCTCTCTCCAAGTATTACGGCATTTAGCAGCTAACCATACTACAACAAAAAGCACATAGCATATAATTGAAGTTAGCAAATTCAAATTAATGTAGAAGCTTGTAGTAGCATTAATGAATAAATATACTATTTCCAATATGTCGCGTCTCTATTTCCGTTCCCTGTTTTACATATCCATACACTTATTTTGAAGACGCTTCTCCTTCAGGCTGCAAACTATTGTGTTCAAAAATAACGTTTCTCCTATCGGTAACACAAAGCCCTTCAATCTAATGATGAAATATAAGGCTGGATTAAAGTGTATCCTGTGTCTTAAATTTTATAGAGATGCGTCCCTTTGAGAAGACACTCTTACTTGAATTTCTGACTTCCTTCTATTTGGTTTGGCGCGCGGGTTTTGCCCCATTCGGGCCCAGTGTTCACGACCTGCCGCTTTCGGTTTACAACCGCCCTCGCGACCCGCGTTTCGCGTGCGCTCCAGCGCACCCCACAGCTCTCCATCCCTCCCCGACTCGCCCCTCCCCCACCCAGCGCCACCCCATCACACCCCACCCCGTCGCAGGCCTGTCGTCGGCCACCCGCCTCTCACCCAGTCACGCCCCGTCCTGCCTCCTTCCCGTCCCCCTCCGGCCACCCGCCCTCGCCGCGCCCCTGCACCCACGCTGATCCCTCGGCCGCAAAGGCAAAGAAGCAGCAGCCGGCCGCCCCGCGCGCGCGCCCCGAGGGCCTAAGGCCTGAGGCCCAGGCGTTCCGCAGGGACCCGCTCTGCGACGCGACCCCCAACCGCGCCGCGTGTCATTTGTTATTGATAACGCGGCGGCCGTATAAAGTGCACGCCACGGGACCAGCGGCATGCCACGCCACGGGAGGGGTGACGGAGTTGGAAATGGTTGGGACGTTCAAGAGGCTGGTGGTTGTGATGGTTGCTACTATTGTAGTCATGGTGAAATACTAGTGACGATTTGTTGGAGAGGAGGGGATATGATGGACACGTGATGGTGGTTCGAGATGTTATCCGTCGGATGGTTGAGCGGTTCAGAGAATGGTACAGTTTGGATGGGTAAAGTGATCTTGAAAATAACTCGTTTTCAGATCTATCTAATGGACATTGGCAGAGCTTACTCAGTAGGCCATACATTGACATTCAAAATATGAAAAACGCAGTTGCATTAATTATTATGGGTAACACGATATCCACATTAATTTATATTGTTAGATGTGAATTGGTAACCTTTGTAAAACTATTTTATTCTCTGATACTTCTACATCAACTTTCTTTCAATTTGTTTATAGAAACATTTGTTTTTAAAAAGCATTAGTTCATAGAAAACAAAAACGTTTTGGATATATTATTAAAGAAATTAGATATGTGTTTACTAATAGTGCAGAACAGTTATATTAAATGTATATACGGCGGTGAGACCGGCGTTTAGAAGTCCGTACCTGCTCCAACAAAATCGCCCGCGACGCACGCGTCGACATGGCGGGCCTGCAGCCGGCTGCCGCGGCCGGGCGCAACGTGACACCGAAGACGCCGCCATCCACGGACAGCACATCCGCCTATCTCAGTCGCGCAGGGCACGCGACATGACATGCCCCTCCCCTCGTTCCCCGTCTTTTCCCTTCGGTTTCCCCCCACTCTTCCTCGCATTCCCTCTCGACACCTGGCTTCAACTCTCACCCTCTCTGCATTCTCTCTTTCTCTCTCCACTCTCAAGCTTCCTCTGAATCACCTTTTCCTCTCTGAATTTTCTTTGCCTCTCCCATTTTCCTTTTTCCGTATCCTTCTTCCCCACGCCAATTAACCCTCTCCTCCCATTCTCGCATCCCTCCTCTTCTTCTATCCTCTATCTTCACCTCCTCCCTTTCTTCAATACCTTCTTTTCTTTCCCGCTTCCCATACGACCCCTTCTGAACCTCTCCTCTACCCACTCTTCCCTTTCAGTATCTCCTTTTCACCTTCCCTTTTCTTCCTCCCTTTTACTACTCCCAAATATCTCCTTCCCCTTCTCTTATCAATTCTCCTATTTCATTCTCTCCCTTCCCCTCTTCCATGATCTCTTTTCTCCCCGTTCTCATCTTCCTTTCGCTCTCTCGTCCTTCCTCTCCTGTTCTCGCATCTTCTCCTCCCTGCCTCCTGTCCGTCCTCTACTCCCTACCCCCGCTGCTCCATTTTACATGGCGTTGGAGGCCGTGGGATTGCCCGCCGCCGGAAGCGGCACCGCGAAATTTTTCATTGCGCGCGCGCGCTTTGCAGCTCACGTGCGCCATCATGCGCGACCCCTCCCCCCCCCCAGCTGCACTTGGCGGAATCTCTCTATGGGTGGTAAAAATCTAAGGAGCTTACGTAACTCCCGGAGGGCGGTCCGTAAATTTTTTTTTTCCGCCCTGCGTTTCTGGGCCGCGACGGCGCTCAGGACGGGGCCTGCGCGCGGACGCCATCTTCGTCGTTGCTGATGTCTCCGCAACAGCCTTCGCCGCCTCCGCCTCCGCTGCCGCTACGCCTTCTGCGGCCGGTCCATCACCATTGTCTCTGCTGCCTTTGCCTTTTGTTTCCCTCAACAGATCCACTGATGCCAATACCATTCTTCTTCATTGAATATAACTTTTTGTCATTTTATGCATCACCGAAGATTAGTTGGAGTATATAATAAAATCATATACTGTGTACGGGTGTAAATGTTGTAATTTGTATAATGTGATTTGTCATATTATTGTGTGAGAATTATTTGTAATTTGTTTATGTAAAAACATTTATGTTAATAATGGGTAATTAATTAAAATATATTAATGTGTACTTCGCAAGTAATTTTAGTTGCAACTTGTCTGTCTGCCAAGTACTAACTATAAAATTTGCAGTCTTAAAATTTAACCGGAGACCGGTCGAGAACCTTAGAGCTTATCCCGTTTGGGGCGGAGCCCGGCTTGTGGGAGATACCTGCTCGGAGAAACCCCGCAAGCTGTCGTGGAGGTCATCGCCGGATCTCACCATCCTGCGGGGAAGATGTGCGTCACCACCGGAGATAGAACATGTTCTACACTTACAAGACTAATTACCATATTAGTTGACACACCCGGAAACAAAATAATCAATTAGTCCACAGAAGTTGACGTACCCGTAAACTTGAAATTATCAATCAATCAGGCGTTCTGTTCAGTTATCAGCTCCGCTACTTTTGATATTCGAGGTATTTTTTGCCTCGGATGTTGTAGCCTCCACCACGTCCGCTTCGATTTTATTCTCTTCCTCTTTCTCCTCCCTTCCTCTCTCTTTTCGTCTTTTGGGTCTTCCTCCTTCTGGTCGTCCACCTTCTCTCTCATTCTCTTGTAAATCGTTGGTGTTTTTGAAGAGATGACAGCCATCCACTGCCCAATTATTCTCACTGTACACGGGTACAGTAGCTCACTTTAATGCCGGAAATAATAGTGTGGAGTAAAAATGGAGATGATGCTCTGGGGAAAATGTAGTATTTTGCTTTTCTGTTACTTGCAAATAATGTATTTTATTAAAGAATGTGTAATTTAATTTATCTTTATACGAGTAAAACAAAAAACACATATTTTGACATATCTTGTAGAAGTACCTCTTCGAATATTTTCTTGAGATCCGGAATCTTTACTTCTCTGTTTAAGTTGAATAAAGGTATTAACAAGCACGTGGTTGGTAACATTTGAAATCTAGAAATTTTTGCTTCCGTATATTTGTAAACTTAATGAAATCGGAAACCGATCGAAAAACCTTATCGAGATTGAAAAGTCAATATCACGAATTATTGGGATTTTATTCCGTGCGGCACGACCTTGTCTTGTCGTAGTAGAGTTTCTTCATCTCAAACACATTTTGTTGAAACTGCACTGCAGTGCATTGAATTTCACTGCAATGGCCCTGCACTGAAGCGAATGTTGGGAGATAAACTGCAAGAGGCTTTCACCTGACGACTCCTTTACTGCGGTGTCTCGCGACAGTGATCGGAAACTACTGCGGATAGTTTTACGGGCGACGGGCTAAATAAATTCCAGGCGCAGTCGCTTTGAAGCAGCAGTCGCATTGTTTATTGAAGCGGGTCGCCTTTCGTTCGTCAGCAGTTTGCGGCAAATACGGTCTAGTAGGGAAGGTGCCCAGTTATCTTTTTCTGCGGAACTATACTTTGGCGACGGATAATGACGTGTTTTTTTCCGGTACTCCACAATAGTGGTAAATGTTATGGGAATAAAAGCAGAATTCTCATTGATACTGTACATCTTAGTAAGACGCCTGGTTGAAGAGTGTGGGAGTATTTTTTCGACTTTTATATTTTGATATTGGAATTACCAAATATTCGTGCATCTTTTATTAATAAATGTATTGTCTTATTGTATGAATAAAGGTTAATTTTATTTTGTGACGCAATCGTAATATGTCAAAATACATTTTGCCTCGAAAGCCAAAGATGCGTCACTAATATTGGTGTTTTTACTACAATAAAAATATAATCTAGTGAAAATGGAGATTACAACAAAAGGAAGTAATGTCTGTTCACGTAACAAACTACTGTTGAATATTTAAAAAATGAAAATTTTATTTTTAGTAGTAGATATACTTTGGCCATAAGAATCGAAGGTCGCTGTTTTCCACTCAAATATCAGTGATCCTGATATTTTATAGCTTTGTTGGGCACAAGGCAATTCTCAATCGATAATTTTTTTTTGTTTTAGTAAGTGTGATGTTGAAAATACGAGGGTTTTTGGTACTCAAGAGACTGTAATGTTTATAAGAATTTTTATTTCATGAACTCTTATCCCTGCTAAATTACTAAAGATATTGTCTGGTATCAATAATTTTAATCAACTTATGATCATTTCGATCGCGTTGCGATCATCATCAGAGCTAAAATGTAATACAAATATTATACAAATATTATTAAATACAAATATTGTTAACAGGTTGTAGGTAACAGGTTATTGTATGCAAGATTCGTAAGCAAACTGGGTCGTACATACCTTGCAGCTTCTGGGCCGAAAACAACGTTCTGCGAATTTTTGAGCGTGTGTCTTGTTTAAGAACACAGCCGGTCGGCAGCTGGGAGGGGGCGGGAAGAGGGGTGGGGTGCGGGTGTAGGGTCGTAAACCGCGGGGGTGCTGGTGGAGGCTTGAGAGACGGTCGGGCGAGCGAAGGTCAGTGGAGTAGGGAGGGCTGGGGGTGGGCTAGGGGTGTACACTTTGTGCTAATTTTAGCAGAGGTGACGAGAGTTCAGGTATTTGCTGGTTGAGACATGTCATGTTCTGTTTTTTGAGGACGTTGTGTATGTGTATGGTTTCTAATTTTATTCTGTTCCAGTACCTGTTTTCAATTTCTAGAACTCGGAAATTTGTGTGTTTATCAAATGTGTGTTTGTTTAAATTTAGGTGATCCGCAAAGTGTGAGACTGTGGTAGTGTTATTTTTCCATGCTTGTTCGTGTTCTTTGATTCTCTGTGTGAATTTATTCTCTGTGTGAATCATAAGTTGATTAAAATTATTGATACCAGACAATATCTTTAGTAATTTATCATAAAAAAGGTATGTACATCACCAACAATCCAATTAAAAAACTTATCCCTGCATTTCTACGAGTTGTCACACCGACTAGAGGACCTAGTGTCCTCGAGTAAAATATATTATCCTCTAATGTTCTACTCTTACACTATTCTACTCTTACGTCGATGGAATCGTATATAAATAATGACAATATTTATACTTAAAGTTGCGAGAAGTTGGGAGGGTGATGCATCTCTTGTGTAAATCGAGTTTGAGCGCATTAATAAATTTATAATTAAAGTTTATTTTTGAATGAAAAATTTATCAACTTCCATGTTTTTGATGTCTGATGCTTGAAATCATTGTAATCGAAATGTACACACTCGGTCCAGTGATCATGAAACATGAAAGTATAAATTATTTACGGGCGACATAACATCAAATAAAACTTCTCGTTAATAGCTGTAATATTAGATAGTAATACAACCTCGTGGTTTACCCCCGTGAGCAAAGCATTCCAAAGGAATTAATTTTTCGCTTTCCGCGAGGGTTGTATGGAACCCATTCGATGCGAAGGCCAGGGGTTGCGGCGGTCGGATTGCAAAGTGCTGTGGACCGCGACCTGAGACCGCCCCGGGCGTGTTGCTGTGCCCGCCGCCGCCCTCCCCTCTCCACGTCCGCCTGTCCCATGACCCTCCGAGAGACGTCGTAGCCTCTGCCGCACTCGATACACCCACCTCTGCCGACTCCCTTGTAACCCTGCTGGTGCTGTTCTTCGGCGTTCGATTCTGTCACCTTTCTTCGGTTTTTCTCGGCTCCTGAAAAGCCATTGCAGCTCCTGCTACGTTGCCGCCTTAACCATCACGTAACCGCACCCTCGCGACCTCTGATGCGTTCGCCGATCTCAACTATCCGACACACCAGCTATCACAATAAGAGCTGACTCTCTAGCCTCCTGTCGAGGGTGATGGAATGGGAGGTTGGAAACGTCTACCTGGACCAGATTTTCCTGGCGATACTCACGTCTTTAGCACCAAGTGGGTGCAATGAGGAAGCGATGCTCAGTTCCGTGTTTCGGTAACCCTACAGTTACCCCAGAAACTCACCAGTTGGCCCCCTAGCGACCGCCGTTTGGACAGGATCAGGAGCGGGACTTGTTCCCAGACCCTGATCCCGCACGAAACAACCCGTCAAGTTACCTACCAGATTCGTCGATCGCGTCACGGTGAATGCTGTGAGGAGACGGATTTGGACCCCGAGCCACCAGGACTTCGGTCTCGGCGATCTCCAGTGAGGCACTTGGCTTCGTCAGTGGCAGTACCCGATACTCAGGACAATTGAGTAGGGATTCATTCCGACGTATTGGGAGTGGCGCTTAATCAGACTCCAGTGCTAGACCAGACAGCTAGTAGCTCTGAGCTGACAGAGACCTTACCCCGACTTAATTGGAAAGTCACTGTGGTGGGGTACTGCTAATTATACGCCTCTGGGGGGTGTGGGTCTTTGGAGAGTAAAATACTGAAATATCTTTATCTTTGGGGGTGAAGACATGATGTGTGGAGTGGTAGGCCACGGAGTGTATTTACTGTTCTTCCGGCTCTCGTCATCTTTGATCACCATTCTACTCTTTTACTCCAACCTTATCCCGCCTCTGTCTGCTGACACATCACCATAATCTTTGCCATCGCGCTCCGGCCTCCCCCTCACTTTCCGCCCTCGCCGTGTTGTGCCTGTTTAACCTTCTAATATCGCGTATCGCAAACGTTTTATGTGTAGGTAATTTTCTTCTCCATTGTGCCATTTACTCTTCTCAATTCTTTCCTCCTGATTATCTCTTTCCAGACCTTACCATCTACCTTCTATTCTCATCCTGTCATCCTCCACAGTTGCTCATGTTTTTGCGCTTTTATGTGTAGACATTCCTGTTTTCTTCTGCCTGGTATTATTGCAACCTTAGTCCTTTCGCTGCCCATACCGTATCTTACCCTTTCACGTTTCACCCAATCTCCAGACCGTTCTCAGTATCTCACCGCATGGTTTTCCCTATGTACGTATTACGAATCTTCCTCCCTTTTGTGAAACGCAGTTTTTTCCTCTCCAGCCAGTGCTCTTTCCAAACGACACGTTCATTTCCGTATTTACTTTTCTAAATTTTTCTCGACATTTATTTACTTTCCTTCACATCTCACGTCATTGTGTGGTATTTTTCTTACCATTTTTCGAAATTTTGAGACGCCTCCTGATCCCGATAATTACTTACTTCGTTACACCATTCGTGTGGTCCCTGCTTTTCCCTCGCTCGTGGCTAGAACATCACCTCTGCGCTTTTCACTTATCCCGACTTCATTACCTTTCTTGATCCTATTCTCTCGTTCTGAGCTCTCGCGTCTCTCTGTGTCTCACGCCATTTCAATTAATCCTCAGTCCCACACGCCACTCCCCCCTCTCTCTCCCTCTCTCTCTCGTCCGCGCCACTTTTTCTCCGCTCACGCGCTGCCGCGACTGCAGCTTATTCCGCGCACTCACTTGGGCCTTTTCACCATTCGCGCTCTCCTACACGCGACACATATCACGCCGCCCCGCCCCTCTCTGCGCTCCCCATTCATTCACCGCGTCTTTGCCGCCGGCCCCGCCCCGCCCCCTGCTGTCGCGCCACGCGCTTCGCAGCCGCAACACTCTCCCAGTGCCACGCCCCCTCCCCTCACCCACCCACCGCGTCCCGGAAGACCGCGTTGCGCCCCGCGCGCCCGCCCCGCCTTGCCCCGACCCTGTCGCGCTTCAGTGCCCCCCCCCCGGGCCCGCCGCCTCCACCCACGCCCGGCACGTAGCGCCGCGTTACTATCCTCCCTCTTTGCCTGCCCTCCTCGTCATTTCCCCGCCTCTCCGTTGCCCGCCACGCAGTTCCCTTGCCGATTCCCGCCCCAGCCGTTCCCCGCCCGTCCTCACCGTTTCCCATCCCACAGACACCCGACACGCCATTTTCCCGCCCCACTCCTCCGTTTCCCCACCACGTCAATTCCCCCCCCCCCCCGCCCATCGTTGCCCGTCCCGGCGTTCTCCAGCCATGCCATCTCCCTGCCCCATCATTGCCCCGCCACATCATCTCCCTGCCACATCATCCCTCCACCATATCATACCCCCGCCATATCATCTCCCCGCCAAATCATCACCCCGGCCCACCGTTTCTCTGTCCGCCGTCCCCACAGCTCGGTCTTATCAGCCGCACTTCCCCCGCCACCACCTAGACATTCCGCCACTTCTCAACTCCACTGCCTATTTTCCCCGCCATTCCCCTTCCCATCGCCTCCCGTTCTCCCCCTCCCCACACCTACACGTCCTCACCCCGCGGCCTTCACGCACCCGCCGTCCGGCTCCCGTGAACGACCTTTCCCACCCCCGCCGTCTCGTCTCGTCCCGCCCCGCTTCGCTTCGCCTCGCGCCGCTTCGCGCTGCGACGGCGTAACTGCTCGCTGCGACATCTAACGGCGGAGCGCGGCTGTCGAGCGCGCCCGCTCATTCTGCTCGGCGCGGGGGCGGCGGGCGGGGCGAGGACGCGGCGGAATGCAGCGCGGTGCCGCCTCCCGCAATATACGCCCCCGGCCGCGGCGCCGCGCCGCGCCTCGTCGCGCCGTCCCCATCCATTCCGGCGCTTTTTCGCGCCGCATCGCGACGCCCGGCGCAAAGCGGCGGCGGCGGCGGGCGGCGGCGGCAACGGCGCCGCCGCAGCGCGGGACTCGCTGCAGCAGACGCCGCGCCACCTGCCTCGCTTCTCTCGTCTAGCGTGAGGCAAGGAGTGCTGCATGAATCTTACACTACTCTTTCCTCATTACGCTTCTCACTCATTTCACGACTCATTCCTCATTAAACGTGTCAGTCCTCATTACACGACTCAGTCCGCATTACACGACTCACTCCGCATTACACGACTCACTTCGCATTACACGACTCACTCCGCATTACACGACTCACTCCGCATTACACGACTCACTCCGCATTACACCACTCACTCCTCATTACACGACTCACTCCGCATTACACGTCTCACTCCGAATTACACGACTCACTCCTCATTACACGACTCACTCATTAGACGACTCGTGCTTCTTTTAACTACTAATTTCTCATTGTACTACTAATTTCCTATTACACTACTGATTCTTCATTACATATTTCAACATGGTCTAATTTTTGGATATTCAAAATACTTCAGGAAAGGGAAATGTTGAGAGTGGAGGGGTAATGTTTCTGCTCATCTGAAATAGTGTGCTCGCTTGAGGTTTCAAGCTGTTATTGTATCATTACGAAATAAATAATTTGCAATGCCTCGTGAAATTAAAGAAAACTGGTTAACCTAGTAGGGACAACTCATATTTCGTGCGTCCAAAAGAACAACAAAATTTCCCTCTCAAAATAAACCCTACGATCCAAACGTGTTTATAGAATGACATTATCTGTTTAGAACGTAAAAGTTTGTGTATTCTCAAACCGAGATATATTTAAATACAACAGACGTTTTTTACTCTGGCTTACAAAAATTACAAAAAACAGCCCTTGCCTCAACCTGTTAACTTTTAATCAACTCTTGAGTCTGCTAATTCCAGATTCCTACAGTTGTACTCGCATTCCATTACTATTGTGTTCGGAATTGTTTCTCGACATTTTATTACGTAGACCCATGCTTGTTTTGTATTAGTGTAGGCATTACAAGATAAACCTGGCGATGTAAATTCAGTTTTCGTGTGGTTTCAGTTGTTAGGAGAAACCGAACAAAGTTGGTTGGAAACACGGCTTCCCGCACAGAATACATTGGAATATTTTCTGAATAAAAATTATTTTATTTTATTATTTCTGAATAAAATACATACAAATAGTTTAGGAATAAAACTGTGATATTTGTAAACTAAAGTTTCTGTAGTTGAGATAGGATATTTGCTTCTTTCTTATATTGTTTAGAAGTCCTGACCCCACCTCCGTATATTGTAATTCCGAGTAGTCTTCGTCCGATAAAACACCCTACTTCTTTCTCGGAACTCCGGAGATGCTTCGCCCTTTCCCTACTTCCTTCTTGGTGTAACCTAATAGTGTACTGTTCTTTGACATGCCTTGTGTCCGAGTTCTGAACGCTAGAAATCCTCAATCCTTACTTTCTGTTCATCCCGCTCGTCTCCAATTTGCAAGAAGACTTTGTTTTTCAAGTCTTCTCCAATTTACTCCTCTCTCTCTCTCTCTCTCTCACACACACACACACACACAATGTATCAAATTCCTGTCATCATTCCCTTCTCCAGAACTGGTCATTTCTCACCTCTGACAGTTTCATCCCAATCTTTACCTTGTCAAACCTTCGTACATCCACCTTCCTCTTGAGTCTTTTCCTTTGGACATACAATACGCCACACCCGACATCCCACTCATACTACCACCACAAATCCTCCACCTCCTCTCGCTCCCACGTAAACTGCTTTCCCCACACTTATTCCCACTCATCCCTTCGCCTTATTCCAACAACCTTATATCCTCTGTTAGCCCATCTTCCAACTAGAGAACCTTCCCAATTCATCGTTTCCCAGAGTCCACCTGCCCTCTCAACCCGTTCCCTTCCCACAATTTCTTCGAACCTCCCCCTCTTCCCTCATTTCCGCGTCCTTCCCGTTCTACTGTACCCGTTTCCCACCTCCCGTCCTCTCCAGCACGCCGTGGCCCCTCCCCTCACCCGCCCATCCCTCTCGGCCGCCGCCAGTTTGTCCGCGGCGCACAACAGCGCGTCGTCATTCCCGGCGGCGGAATGCGGCTGATCCCGGCTAATTCCCCGACGCGGCGTTCCCCGCCCGCCTGAATCATGGCGCCATCACCGGAGATATTTAAACTATTCGCCCGAGGTAACCGCCTGCGCGCGCCGCCACCGGAACAGGCAGGCGCCGCGCCGCCGTCCCTGTCCTTGTCCTTGCCGACCGCGCTGTCCCCGACGCGCCCGCGGTTTGACATCGCCTGCGTTCTGGCTGTCATCTTGTTATTCGGTGTTAATGAATAGTACACGTAGAAATATCTTTCAACATGAACTACGGTTTATTTCCGATATATTTGTGTACATTGCAAATTATCTGACTCCATAGATACGAAGTAACAAGTACCTATTTACTACTCTCAACTGTCTTTTCAGTGCCCCGGGGGAGCCCAACAATATTGTATGACGCCACCGACGATTTCTTGATTCAGCAACTTCTTCTCATTGCATCTTTGTTGTAGTTACGGAGATTGAACATGATATTTTAGCGAAGTGAATCTCTCAACTGTTGTGACCGACGGTGATGCAGATCAAATCTTTGACACAGTCCTTGCTTTCGTCCTTTCCGCCATTTTTCTCATTAGTAGGAACGGTTGAGGTGGCACAGGGCAATAACTGATGTCTCTGCAGCGCCTCTGACCGGGACTATCTAATTAGTCAGGCGCGGTCTCGAGAATTATAGAGGCCGGCAGCTCTGATCGGTAGTTTACTGTGGTTTCACAGAACAATACCTGGTAAATGCCGGAGCACCAAAATTAGTCTTCTCCCCGTCGTTTCCTCGTTTATCTAGTATTGTTATCTAATTTTAAAAATATATAACCGACATGTCAAAAATGTTAATAAATTAGTGAAAATTCGCCATTTTATGTATAGGGGTATTAAACATTTTATGTATACCAGTATTAAACTTTATATTTTCCAATTTTATGTTTACGAGTATTAAAATTTTTGTCTGCTCTCGTAAGTCTCTCTTCGCCCTCACTGCACGTTGCAGCAGACAACAGAGAGCGGGTTGTGCTGTACGCGGCGCGACAGTTTGGCGCTTAGGGCAGGGCGAGGGTGTGAGTATAAAGAGGGGAGAATGGCAACAACATGCAGGAGAAGGGTAGCGGAACAGAATTGGGGCAGAAACCGGTCGGAGGCGGGCCGGGCAGCGGTCGGAGGCGGGCCGGGCAGAAAAGGGGCGTTGTTGAGTAGGGGGGGGGAGCGGCAGCAAAGGGTTTTTGTACAGAGAGAACGTTAAGGTGAAGGGGTGGTTGCGCGATCGGGGTAGTTGAAGGAAGGGAATGGTTGAAAGGAGACGCGATTATGTGGCGGGGACTGGTCATGGGAAGAGGTCATTGAGGAGCGGCTTGACGGTTGTGGGTAGTGGATATTTATGAAAAGGGATGGTTGCGTGGAGGATGAGGTTGGAAGAAGGGCGTGTACGAGGAGGAGGATGTTGTAAAAGGGAATAATCGGAGAAAAGGAATGGAGGATAAAGGTATGGGGAGGAAAGGGATGGGAAGGAAAGGAATAGGGAGGAAAGGGATGGGAAGGAAAGGAATAGGGAGGAAAGGGATAGAAATAAAAGTGAGGAGGAGGGGCGGGCAGGGAGGAAAAGGACTCGGGAGCAGCGACTCGCAGGAAAGTGAAGTGAAGTGACGTGCGGAGAGGTGACAGGAAGGGCAGGGGACTGGCGAGGACGTCACAGTCAAAAGTATAAATTTTGAATTTATATATGTATTATATTCCAGTTATATTAATATACTTCTCACGCCCTTCCACCGTATAGGGCTGACTGTGCTGGCAGTACTTTCCGCCAGCTCCGCCACCGCGCCCGCCGGCACCCATGGAAAGGGGCGATATTGCGAGGAGCGGGGGCGGGGGCGGGGCGCTCAGATTTCGCGCGTGGGCGGCGAGGGGCGTGCCGCCGCCGCGGGGGCTGAGTTTTAATTGCACCGCCTCCTGCAGCGCTCCCGGCTGCCTGCACGGCGGCGCAGGGGCGAGCAACATGCCTCCTCCCACAGGAGAGGGACCGTTCGCTGTGTTAATGGAAGCGCGGGGCGCGTAGGAGATGTCCTGATCACGCGTGCTGCACTTGCGAGAGAGACTCGAGAAGAATTTGAAGAATCTTGGTGGATACTCGTCGACTAGGTAGAGATCGTATGGAGAAGAAAACCGATTATTTATAAAAAATACGTTGAAAAATACCTAGGAATTCGGCAACAAAATATATCAAATGTTCGTAGACGTTTTGGTTTTGCTTGACGCAATGTTCTCAAGGATGGGTTGTTGTGGAACGCTTGTTCCTGAGCGACCGCCTTTCAACTGTCTTGTTCCCTGCGCTGTCACCTAGAGACCTCTTCGGAGGAGGGGGTTAATGCTGCGCGAATGGCTGGGGTAATTCAGTAAGGCGTTGATGAAGTACGGAATGGCAGGCGCGTGTTCTTGTTCATTCCAACACATCACCACCATTCTGGAATCTTACCGTCTGTTCGTTCGACACTACCTATTTGCACCTCTGCATGATCTCTAATCCAGTCAGATACACGTTCGGCGGAAGCTCTTCTTAGATTTCCTCTCCGTCCAAAAGTACCTATTTGTATTCGTTGTAACTAGTTGGAAAATAATGCATTCAAACATTCTTTTAAGTTATTTTATTTTAAGAAGAATAAACACCGAAGATAATGACGGATTAATACAATACTTAAATGCACTAACACATCTTTGAAAATATCAATACTTTTACAAACTTTTATCACTTGGTCTACATAACTCGGGTGAAGATAAAACAGCATTGACGTTATCATCTTCTTATTATTCTTTTCTATCTTGATTGTGAATGAGGTGTAGCAGGAGAATGTGGTTTATTGATAAAGTCAATATAGCAGATGGTACAGAGGGGATGCGGAACTTTGTATTTTAGAAATTTATGAGAGAAATAAGAATGATTCAATCTAATTCTTGTCAGTACCGCTTGATATTGACGATTAATTGAGTGATTTTTGCATCGTGATCGCTATCATTATCTCTTAAATTAAATTAATTAAACCATTATCGCTTTAATATATTAATATGGCAATATAATTAACTTTTTATCAGTACACTCAAAAATTTCTTCAAATTCTGTAGAATAAATTTTTTAATGTGAAGGTTACTTCAGACAGGTCCGAAGGAAGAAAAATTCTGTCGGTCTACTATTTAATTCCAATGTGTCTATTAATTATTACGTGATTATTTTCTGTATCATTTTATTTGACTGTAATGAAGATAATATTTGTGAAAACTGTTTAAATTAAAATGTAGTATAACATTTTATTTTTTCTATGATGTAAGTGTAGTTAAAGATCCTTTTAAAGGTTTGCAACTCGTTACAAGTTATGAGACAAATAATTTGGAGAATTTCAGTCATATAATGATGAATGATATATTGTAATTGAAATGGTTGACCGGCATTCCAACCAGTAAATTTTTAGATCTTTTTATTATATTCAAACTTTTTAAAGTAAATTGTAAGTTAATTTAAACTTACACTAATTTAAAGTAAATTTAGTGTTAAGTTAACTGTTTAAAGTAATATTACTGTTAAATTAAAGTAAATTGTAAGTTAATTTCGTTTTATTCAACCGTTTCATTTGGTTATGAAATAGTATTTTTCGTGTAAGAAAATATGAACATTAGGATGTGCACGTTGTTGAAGCTGATCCGCGAGGCTATGAAACCCAGCCGCCTTTAAACCTTTTTCTTTCGAACGCGTCTAGCGCTCCTCATGGGAGGAGACTTGACGCGCGTGTACCTCAAATCGGACGCGCGCGTTTCTGAAATAGCATCATGGCGGATGTGAGTGCACAGCCCACACCCGCGCGGTGGTCGCAAAAACACACAGAGCCACAAACCACAAAACTGTAGAAGGTTGCAGTTGAGGGACTAGAGCTTGTCTCGAATGGGGCGAAAATGTTGGTGAAAAACTCTGCTAGTCGACGTATGTCAGCGCCGAATCTCACCAGCCAGCGGGGGAATGTCATAAAAACATGCACACCCCTGACGGGAATAATGACCTTAGCAGCTGACGCGCCCGGAATCACTAATCAATCAATCAATCAAGAATGCAATGGGGCCCTCATGTTGTTTCGTGGAAATAATGGCGATCGCTGCCCACCCAGTGGCATTATTATTAGTAGTAGACGTAACAGCAACAGCAGATTTTCGCAGCAGACTATAACTCCTGAAAGCTTTGAACTCCCATGCCAATGAACATGAATGGTAGCAATGAATGTCAATGAATGGCATGCCAATGAACAAAGGTAACGGCTCATTCATTCTTGCAATGATTCATTCTCGCTACGAATAATTGCGCAGAAACTATTTATATTTTGAAATAAATTTTAAGTATCGCCATTAAAAGATCTATTTTTAAATAAGTCTTATTCATTAAATGAAATAATTTAATTAAATTTTAAAGATTCAATACAGTACATAGAAAAGAAAACTGGAAAAGAGATAAATATTTTAAGCAGAATTGGGCAACATATAAATGGATATACAAGATGTTTGATTTAGAAATTCATAATTGTAACCCATTTTCATTACTGTGCCACAATACTAATTGAATCCCAAAAACTGAAATTAAGAAACTACAGATACAACAGAATAGACAGGAGAGAGTAATAATTTAATGCAATAGATACACTCCAGTCTTTTATTGACATAAATTTCAGACACACTGAAATTTATGTTAACAAAACAGATATACTTAATACAGATTATATTTTTAAATTAATTAAACATTTGATAACAGCAGATTTAGAGAATAAAATTAAAAAAAGTAAAATATAACAAAAGAAACAAAACAAACAAAAATTTAGTAATTAATTTCAGTGAAACTGTACATGCAAAAAATAGACTATTTGATAAAGGATCTGAATTATATAATAATTTCCGTTACGTATCAATTGACGGACGTTTTGGCGTAAATTAATTTTTCGATATCAAGGTCCCACAAAAGCTAGTTTCTGACTATACAATGTGTTAGAGGAAGTAATTTTCTAGACGCAGGAACATGAATTATTCACAATGTAGGTATAACTACTACACGAATTTATCTGAAATATACTTCCCATTTTTCACTGCAGCATTTCATAAGTTTTTCCATACTAAGCACTCTATACGTGTTTGCGAGAAAGTAATAATTGCTTGTGATTTCATCTCTTTGTCTGACATCCACTATACTAAACCTGAGAGAGTGAATGAGATAAACTTTTAAAAGCGGCCATAGATAATTCATTACGCTTTCAATTTTAAGTACGATTTCCCAATTTTTAAAAATTATTTTAAATATGGAACATTTGAATGCACGTTTTTGTAGTTTCTTTAATCCTTCATTGTTCACAGAACGTATTTATGTTGTCTCAGTTCATTGCAGTCGTGTGAACTAACTGATAATACACTTAGTCCTGCGCTGTCGATGAATAATGTAGCCAAAAATATTACCGTGGATCATTATGGAAAGTGTTTTTTTTCGAATGCGGGGCAGACTACTACCTTGCTTAGAATAAAATCCTTTTTTGTGGTGGCATCTGCCATTATTTTTCATTTGGAAGTTAAGTAAAATAAATCAACGTTGGTAAATATTTATTTTTTCTTTAAATTTTAATGATCGTTTGAAATATTACTCGTAATTTGTGAGCTCTTGGTGCTATTAACTAATTAATAATTGTAATCTTGTCATTATCAAAATTGTTTTCAATTACATGTTATGAGTACTGCGAAAATGATTCATAGGAATGCCTTTCAGAAACAAATTATTAAGTGAATTAATCCAGTCACTGTTTTATTGCATCAAAACAATGCAATGAAATGTCTTTTTCATTTATTTTCCTAAAAGGCTAATGAAATGCGACAGAAGGGATACCTCGCTGCATGAAAGGGGAATAAATATTTCAGAATTTCTCATTCCCCTTGCCCGAGCTAAGTCTAATTTCTTGACAGTTTCTGTGCCGAATTGCCCTCCTAAATGTGCCTGTCAGCCTGGTGGCTTAATTTCGAGAAAGTGGTGTCTGATTAATCCGATGTAGGATAATTATTTCAAGTTATTACATAGTAATTCGAAGAAATATTTATTCCCTTTTAAAATTTGTATGCACATCATTGCTAAAAAGGAAATTTGAATTTTTTGAGATTTTTTATTTACACGCAATAATTATAGATTTTGATAAAAAAGTGTCTAGATAAATTGTAGTTGAACTAAAACAGGTTCAAAATGTGGTTAAAAATGGTAAGTGGCCAAACAGATAAACACTCAGAAATTAGAAAAAAGTAATGAATAGTTGAGGTCTTCAGAGTAAATACGAAATTTGTAATGCATAAGATGAGAGGAATGAATTAGATCAATTGGTATTTACTGAATACCGACAAGTACACACTTGAATCAATTTCATAATCCCAAGTTACTGATAGGTTTTCTCTCGTTGCATGTCAAAGAAAATTAGTCAGCATATTGATATTAATTATTTTAATATATATTTTTAGATATTGAGTGTTTAGACTCAGTTGATTTTTGGCTAATTTGAAACTTTCCTTTTTTAAATGAATTTAAGGATCCACTCGTTTTTTCTTGTCAGGGAATTAAAAGACTGTTTTCAATCATAAGGTAGGTTTAGCGTCTCTCTCAAATTGCGCATTAGCATGTTACCATCTCTCAAGGGAATTACTGTAAGAGACAAAAGAATCAATCGTGATCCCAATAATATGTTAAGTGCTATTTTGTTGTGAATAGAAGCGGAAATGTTTGCTTACAGACATTCATTACCCAAAGTAGATACTTTTTATCTAATGAAAACTTTCCTTGATTTTAATTTTCATACTTTCTTTGATTTTAAAATTTCAGAAAAAATGTTTCCCTAAAATTAGGAATGATAACTGAAACATAGTTGTCGATTTTAGATACATTTGCGCGAGTTTCCTATGTCGTGAATTAACCACATATGACCATTATGTCAATGTTCGTGAAGATATTGTCGGATCCACAATATATTTTAGGGAGAAAGTGGAATACTTTGAGACCAATCCGTAATATTTTTGAAATAATAAAACCTGTTCATGTGGAGACTTGCGCGAAGCTTTCGCACGTCCAAGTGGGCTCCCGCAAGCCACCACGGACACAGAGGGCCCACGTGTTTCAGTGCTGGCATCTTTATGAGGCAAACGTGCACCTGTGGCGACCATGTGTGTGTAATTCGCTTAATTTTTCTTTTAATTTAAGTATTCAACAAAACAGTGTATTTTGACTTAAATTTGTCGACATCGGAAAAATATCGTTACAAATACTCATCGTTTTTCTACATATTTTTTAAGAAAAAGAGATGTTAACTACAAATAAAATATACGGTTTAAGATGTCGCTAGTTTGCAAGAAAAACGTATATTCCTTGTAGAAACACTTCTTTGGAAGTGACATGTTCAATATGTGGTAATTGTTTTGTATAAATGAAGTAAAGTTACGAAAAATGGCTTTGGGAGGGGTGTACAGGACCCCGTTGATCCGGTCCTCCACTCTGTCAAGTGTCCTCGTCGACTGACTTATCAAGGATTCTCGTCGGCTTCGAAATCCACCTCCTTTGCACGACATCGAACCGGCGTCCTTGGTCCTGAAAGCCGGCGCCGATTTCGAGACCACTGAGCGCAGGGCACTAAGGGATGAACAACCCTTCTCGCGCCCCTTTGAACCCGCGCTGCCAGCGGGTCTGGGAAGGGGGCGTGTCTGAAGTCAGTGGGGGAAGGAGGGGGTTGGGCCTTTTCTTACAGCGTGTTACAATTATCTCTCCTATTGGAATATTGCTGACCCCGCTTTATTGGCGGGTCGCATTCGCTTGCCGACGCCGCTTCCCCCTCTCCTCCGATCCCTCCCTCCTCTTCCCCTCCCTCTCCCTCAAGAAGGCGACTTCACATCTTGCTCATCCTGGGGGTTCCGCTCCTCTCGGAGTTTTAATATTCATAAGTCAAGCGCCAAGAGGGCGGTCTTTGGAGGAGGGCTGCAACTTGGTACCCGGTCGTTGGGAAGAACTTGGTCCGGAAGAGAGTTCTCCCTCCCCTCCTCTTCCCTCCCTTCTCCCCGCCCTTCCCCCTCCCCCCGCCGCCTTTTTACTTCGCGAAGCAGACACCGCCTTCTCTTCCCCGACCGATGCCTCCGTTCCAGATAAAGTCCAGAGCCTGGGATTTAAGAGCGATTTTAATATGGCAAATACGAACAGTGGCACAAGGGCAGCAATTTATTCATAGGGACGCAGAGATAGCTGCGAACATAATGCGCGGCCGGAAGGAGCGTGACATGGCAGAAGCGGAGGGGGAGGAAGAAGTGGGAGGGGTGGGGGAGGAGGAGGCAAGCCAAAACGTCTGGAGGCGAAAGTTTTTGAATAGGAGTCGGCCTCCGTAATTTCGCAGATAAAGCCGACTCACGCGCGACAGTCCCGTGCTCTATCTTGCAGCGGAGAAAGAGTTGGTGGTGATGGTTAGGATGGTGGTAGTGGTGATGGGGGTGCTGGTGGTGAGTGGTTTGAAGTTGATTGTGGTGGAGTTAATGTATTTAGTCGTGGAGTTGATATAGAAAAGTTAATACGAGTAATAATAGTGAGAGTTCTGATAATAGAGATGAACTTGAAATAGTTGTGGGGTGGTAGTGGAAAGTTGTAGTGGGCGACGTTGATTATTGTTGTAGTGTAGGATGATATATTGATTATTGGTATCGTAGAGGAGGAGATTATTTTTGTGGTGCAGTTGATGACGAGTAGTTAACGTATATAAATTGTAATTCGTTCATTTTCACTTATTTCTTGTATGCCCTGTAACTGGCGCCCAGTGCCGTTATTGAAACGCATTTTTCATTTAACCTGCTTATGAATGGGATGTGTTTTGACAGAGTTTACATTGATGAGGAAGTTATCGATGTAAGCATTATGAAATATAAATGGAATGGAATATGCTTGCTACAGCATTGTCATAATCGATTTTTGCAACTGTATGAAGTGTCCACAAAATTCAATCAATCGTCGAATCTATTGGTTTTGCCAACCTTAAATTTTCATTGATTAAAATTTTCTATCAAATATAGAAACGTTTTATCCCATGCGTTGATTTCTTAAAAATACGAGTCTCCCATTTATCGAGTTACCAATTGAAAGAGGAATTTCAATTTGAAACTGGATACACATGTGCCATGAAAATGTGGAACTTTTGAATTATCACATGTTTCAAGATAACAAGAAAATTTATTATTTATTTTGGGAAGTAAATATCAAATTTAAGAATAATATGAATTACCTGATGTGATTCAGAGCATCAACTAATGTTACTGCAGTACCTCTTACCGGAGATCCGAGGTTTCGAATTCCGACTTTAGTACAGGTTTCGACTATAACTCGAAAGCAGCGACTTAGTTATGCTTAGGGTCGAATCGGACCAGATGACTCTAAGCGAATAGTACAAAGCGTTGATGCCTAGACAGTCGGCGTAACGATCATTGAATATAAACGGCGAATGTGGTCTGGAGCACAATGATGGTGATAGCAGTGAAATCGATACTGGTCATAATTGTAATCCTGATGTTTGTGGTTATAATGCTGGTGGTGGTGATTAAACTGATGGAAATGTTGATGGTGACAATTAAGGTATTTATTCAAACATTTGTTGGTGATTCAGGCCTGAGGATTGTGGAAATTTTTATTATTGTGATGGTGAGAATTACGTAGATGATGATTGTTAAGGGATGGTGGTTAGAAGACGGAGATGATGATGTCGGCGGTGGTAATATGATTGCGAAGAATCGCGATGAGAATGGTGATGATTGATGATGGGTACCGGGAGGTGGCAATCATCTTCGTCTGACGGATGACAAGATCCGGCGCCGACCTACGTCAGCTTTAAGGGAATTAATCTAACCAGGTATCTCCCACCAGCGTGGCACTGCCCCTGACTGGAAAAACGCAGCTCGCGACAACTGTGATAGTGTAGTGCACGTATGTGTTAGTGTGTGTAAGGAAGGGTAGAGGGAAGGACATGAAGAGGAAGGAAATATCGCTCGTGTTCCGTGGCCCATTTGTGATAATAATAATAATAATAATAATAATAATAATAATAATAATAATAATAATAATAATAATAATGTCTTTATTAATGGCGAGGCTCAGGCCATAGGGCCTGCTCTTCCGCCTAACCACTTAAATTTACATACATTTAGAGAAGTAACATTTTAAGAGGGGAGGACAAGCTGTACATTTACGTCTGGGAGAACAAATCTAGGGACCATCCCGGCATACGCCTTAAGCGATTGAGTAAACCCAGAAAAACCTCAATCAGGATGGCGGCTTAGGGCCGAACATTAATACAACTGAGTATGTTATACTGAGTAGTGAAAGGGAAGTTTCGTGAAAGAGAAAAGAAAAGACGTACAGGGGAAGGGGTCAGAAAGTATAAATGATAAAGTTTGTGAGGGAAAGGGAAGAGAAAAAAAGCGAAGGAAAGGACGAAGAAGAAGTAGGCGAAAAAAGTGAAGTTATTTGAGGAACGTTACAGAAAGCTACGTTTAGTTTACAGTAGCACTTTACATAAATATACAATAATTTTGCACCAGAGAAGCACAATACACTATAAGCTAATGACAACAGTAATTTTAAACACAATACTGGCAGTATTAAGGAACAATACAAAGAGTGCGGGTATCTTAACATCAATTTTGTTTATGCCAATATATTGTAGTGAGTATCCTGATGATGGTACAGAGATAGCTACAAGTATATTTTATCTGGAACGTCACTAATACTTTTGTATATTATATGTGATGGTACTGCTCCAGCATTCACCTTGTGTTGATCGGAGAAACCATTGTAAAACAACAGATCAGAGCAGCCACCCGTTGGAATTCTCCTCCAGATAGTTCCTGAATTTGACCTAGCTGCCTAACTACTGTCGAAAATGTTACCATCGTCGGGGCTCGAACCCTAGGACATCCCGGTCAGAGACCCCGCAAGGTTGTGACGACGACGACGACGACGTCGATGATAATGGTGGTGGTAGTGATGGTGGCCGTGAAGGCGATGATAACGGTGGCGTAGAATTACGCTGTCTGTAGGGTGGCCGGGAGTCACGTGCCCGTTGCCCGCGCCCTTCCTCCTCGGAGGCGCCGCGCCGAGGGCCCCTCCCGCGCAGAAACCGCTCGTTGGCTGCCGCTCGAAAGGCGCTCGCTCGCGCGGCGCACGGCGCGGGGCGCATTTGAATATCGGAGCAACGCGCTCCTCGCGTCGCCACTGGCAGGGGGCGGGGCGGCCGGAGCACAGTGGGTCGCACATCGGTGGCGGATTCAGAGAATATTTCGGCGGGGGTGGGAGGTGCCATTTCTGCCTTCTCATAAATGCTTTTGTAGGGTGTTTTTTTTTTTTTTTTTACTTGGCACGTCGGCTCGTGTACGGGCCATGAGATAAGGGGTTACTTGTGAGTACGATGACATTCCACGCCTTATTCTGATTTTTTCAACCTGAAAAATGAATTTACTCATCGTCACACAACAATATATATATATATATATATATATATATATATATATATATATATATATATATATATATATATATATATATATATATATATATATATATATATATATATAATGTCTGGTAATCGAACGCGGGGACGCGAAGTGGAAAGCGACCAGGCTGACAAATGAGCTATGCCGCCAGCCATGTTTTTGAAGTTCATTTTTGAATTACCTTCAAATAAAAAAAATGTACGAGTGTATTCGGTATACCAAAAATAGATGCATACATACACACATTGAATATCACTATATATTCAAAATTATTCACTGTATATTATATTGAAAATCACTATATATATATATATATATATATATATATATATATATATATATATATATGTATATATGCCACTTAATCCTCTGCCCATGTGGACGAATTCTTAGTGTAACCAATTGTTTTGTGAACGATCGTTTCTGGAACGATCGTTAAAACAAAAGTAGTCTTTTTTTGTAAAATTTAGAAATGTACTATCCGATTCCTGTGACATTACGAATTCATGCTGTATCGTCACGTTTTCCACATAAAATTAGAGGAGAAATGGTTATCCATGATACGAGTGGTAAATCTGACATTTTATTTTGCGAGTAGAGCAGGGCGCCGAGGCCGATAGGGAGAGTGGCGCTATCCTCTAAGCAAAATGAAATCACTTTTACCACGTGCCTCATTCACTATTTTTGTATAGCTTAATAACTCTCATTTTATTTTAATTCAAGTCTACAAATCATTTTACCCTACATTAAAGTTAGTATTAGCTGATGACCTCCGACGAAATTATTTTGTTTTCTTTGTTAAATGCACAAATTTATCTGAACCCTTAAGCATCGTCTCACAATTTATTGACTAGTGCTAAAAATTGAACTTTTAACACGCTACGCTTGCCCTGAAAGAACCGCGTTTTCTAGTGGCTGTCTAAAATAACTTTTTTTTTATGTTGGTGGGTAACACGATTATCTTTTCCTGGAGCGTTTTCGTGACGTTTGCCCCACATTTTGGGGCGGGATATGTGTTCTTGGGAGGGGAGCGGCGGCGGCGAGGGGCGGTCCCTCTAAGCCGTGCGTTGGGCGATACAGGCGGAAAGCTGCTATTAACACGAACGCCGCGTCAAGGGCGCGCACGCCCCCTGAACGGTCGAGAGGGAGATGGCGGTGGGGGCGACAGTTATGGTTACGGTGACGGTGACGGTGGCCGTGACCGTGATTGTCGTGGTGGCAGTGGTGTTTACGGTGACGGTGACGATGGCCATGACGGTGACGGAGTCGGTGGGCGATATTCCGTGAGGACGACATTGGCCACGAATGGTAATGTTGATGGAGTCGGTGACGGTGACAATGACAGTGTCAGTGACGGAGACAGTGACGGTGACAGTGACGGTGACAGTGACGGTGACAGTGACGGTGACAGTGACGGTGACAGTGACAGTGACGGTGACAGTGACGGTGACAGTGACGGTGACACTGACAGTGACGGTGACAGTGACGGTGACAGTGACGGTGACAGTGACGGTGACAGTGACGGTGACAGTGACGGTGACAGTGACGGTGACAGTGACGGCGACAGTGACAGTGACGGTGACAGTGACGGTGACAGTGACGGCAACAGTGACAGTGACGGCAACAGTGACAGAAACAGTGACCTGTAATCGGTGACAACGGTCCCGGTGACTATGACCGGCCGCATTGCCCTTGAACTATAATTGTAATATCAAAAGTTAGGTGACGATAGCGGTGTGCGTAATAGGTAGGTGGTTGATTGATTTTTCCGTGTTTCTGAGCGTGTCAACTGCTATGGTCATTCATGCCATTATTTGGTGCATGTTTTTATCACGGGAAGTGGCTGTGTTCTTTCCCCGCTGGATGGTGAGATCAGAGACCGACCTACATGTCGGTATGCGGGGTTACCCACAACCAGGTATCTCCCACCAGTGAGACCGCCCCAGCTGTCACAATCTCTGAGCTCGTGACTGGTCTCGCGTCATGTAGTGTACTGCATGTGTGTCTGTTAGTAAAGGGTGAGGATAGATAAAGGCAGAAAAAGAAAAGACCGCGCATGGTATGTAGTCCACTGTTAGAACTGGGTACTGCATTCGCCTGATATTGATCGGCGAAATCACGAAAACATCCCATCATACCACCTTCTGACTTCAATCTAGCTTTCTAAGTACTGTTGAAAATCCTGTCACTGTCAAGACTGGAACCTAGGACCTCCCGGTCAGAAGCATTGCAGGGTCATCAGTTGAAGCCCCGACCTACCGCTCGACAGTGGTAATGAAGGAGCCGGTGGCGATGGTGGTGGTGGTGGCAGTGGTACGTGCACGCGTGAGTGGTACGCGTGGTGGCATCACGCGGGGGGTGAGGGGAAAGTGAAAAAGGTCGCCACCACTTAAGTCTCGAAAACAAGTTTTGTTACTTAGGGATTGCGTGGGGATACCAGTGCACAAGGCTTTCATATCTGAGCTTATGAGCTGAAGTTCTGGTCACCCCACCTGGAATCTGCGGTGGAGTACAATGGAAAGATGTGGTAGGTTTTCTCAGCGTTTGCCAGTTTTCCCTGCTTCTCATCCCATTACCCTCGCACTCATTATTATCATCGTCATATCAACTTTTCATCCATTTTGGTGTATTCTTCAAGTGCATAAACATCAAATATATAAAATTATGAATAATTTGAATTGTCGCATCCTTTTAATCAAGCCAGTTTCTGACTCTATTTGTTTTTTCTCTTGCTGGTTACCTTTGAATTAGTGTGTGCGATAGGTTGTCGATATATATTGTATTTGCTGTGTTTGTTGTATATATTTAGAATATATTACAATATTCAGAAAGTAATTTTTCCTTTGATTAATAGAAATGTTTGTCTTTTTAATTAACCATTTCCATAGATCTAAACAAATTTATATGATGTCTCATACTAGATTTCGAAATGTGAGCATCAGTACCGTCTTTGATTATGAATCAAGGTCGAAAGAAATATGAATTTCGACCGGTTAGCCACAAATCGTACGTGGTTCACCATTGCAAAAATGTCTTAACAATAGCATTAGGATTTTTGACATTTGAATCTTTAGGCCAAAGATTAAAATTAATAAGTTTTCTATTCCAGTTTGTGTCTAAATGTAAAACGTTCATTCATAGTTTTCAAACTTCCAATGTCATGCGTATCAACTTCGAACTTTGTTCTTGTGAAAGCATCAGTGCTGTACTTCAGTTACTCCATTCAATCCCTAATTCTCTTTCATTTTCCCCTTATTATGATACTGAGTGTTTTGCCTTCAATTATAAACTTTAGGTTTTTTACAGAGAGCTTTTTTCTAGTGCTCTCCTATGCGTGTATTTTTCTTTCCATTTTTGCTGGAAGTTAACCACTTTACGGTTCGTTTGCTACATTCATAACACTTCTTCCTTTAAAAAAGTCTCTATTCCCGAAAATGCGTGCTTCTGCGTCCCTCTTGAAGTTCACAATGACTGCTCTTCGTGATTCTATCTGTTCACGGCCTTCTTCAATGGACCGTCCTCTCTGTCTCTCTCCTGTTTTCTCCTCCTCCACGCTTCGTACATTTCTCTATAAGCTCAACTCACCCTGACCCGACTCCGAATCGACTCCGACACGACTTCGATCCGACTCCAATCCGACTCCGTTCACACTCCGACCCGACTCCGACCCGACTCCGACCCGACTCCGACCCGACTCCGACCCGACTCCGACCCGACTCCGACCCGACTCCGACCCGACTCCGACCCGACACCGACCCGACTCCGACCCGACTCCGACCCGACTCCGACCAGACTCCTACCCGACTCCGACCCGACTCCCATTCATAGTGCTCTCCGTCCTCCCCTCCCACCCGCCTTCGCTATCCACCACTACCCTGCCTACGCCCTCTTTTCGAACGCCCGCTGCATCCAACAGGCGCGTGTTTTTCTTTCCATCACCAAGAATTTCATTACGGCTGTGCACCCCGCACGAAAATGTAAACATTGTGAGCAGATCGGGACGCGCGGCGAGGGGGGGAGGGAGGCACGTAACGGACAGGATGGGAGGAGGGTGGGGTGGGGTGGGGTGGGCGTAGCCGCGGGGACGGGTGGCGCCCGCGGCGGAGGGCGAACGAAATTACGCATGGCGACACATCATCGTGGCGTGTTGTCACAACGCGGGGGAAACCTTGTTCGCAAGCCTGCGGTGTTGTCCTTCACCCCGTTGCACCCGGCCGATCGAACCCCCCCCCCCCTCTCGCCGAAATTTTAAATAATTGGCCTTCGATTCGACGGAGCACGTTCAGGGCAGGGTGAGGGTGGGGGCGGAGCGGGGCACAGTTGCGCTTGGGAAAGGTCACAAGGGCAGAACTCGCAACGTGCCCTGTAACGAGGTATTGTGCACTGTTTTTTAAGTGGATGTTTGGGGACATATTTAGAGTTGGTGAAATTTACTGAACAGCTTTGCATTTGTGATGCCCTTTGTCCGAATAACATTTTTTTTTTTCAAATCATAACATAACATAGAGACCTTTCCTTCTCGTATGGAAAATACGAGTAATTGATTTGTATTTTCTCGAAGTGGATTTGTTACCGAACAGATAAATAGGCTCGGTTTGTTTAATTGATTATTTTTATGACATGAAATGAAGTACAATTTTAAGTCGAACTTAATTTTTCAAATTTATTTTTCTTATATTTCTTCTCGTGGCAATGAATAATCTACAACTATATTGATGATGATAATAATAATAATAATAATAATAATAATAATAATAATAATAATAATAATAATAATAGTGATTAATAAAATAATATCTGTGAGTGTTTTAACAAAGAAAGTGAAGTTTTGTTGATCAAATAATTTCCTTTATTGTGATGCAGTACAGTGAGACAGGAGTGATTTTATTTAATAAGAAACAAACTATTTCACTGCAGCATCTAAAATGAAGTTTGTTTGTTTGTTTGATTTTTGAGAAAAATTGTTGCCCATTGTATTTTGATAGAATTTTTTAATTGTATGTTTTGTTAATCATACTTACGTTACATTATGCCAAACTCTAATTAATTTTGATATTTGTTTCAGGTATGCTTTTTTCTTCTTCTTGAAGTCTCTCGTGGTGAGTTAAAATACGCCTTCGCTTATTTTTATTCTATTACATAATGTATGCATATTTTAAAAATATTATTAGAAATATTGTAGAACAATAAACTGTGGTTGGTGCTGTGACAACGCAACTGCCTACTCTTATGTGACTGTAAAAAATGTATTCGTAATAATTTCAAGATTCACGTAACAAATTAAGGGGAAAGTGCACATGGAAATAAAATGTTTTCAAAACCAGGGTGGAGTAAGCATTAAATTATTATATTTAATTGTTTAGAAGTTTCAAAATGGCCCCAAGCCAGGATTTCCCATGCCAGCCTGTAAGTGAACAGGGCAATGCGTTTTTCGTGGCTGGGCGTTCAACCGTGAACCGATGGCTACGTCTTCCTAAACACTTCTGCTTCCTTCCCATTTCTATTACATCCCTCCGCCTCTTCTCATGTCCTAATCGGAAAATGAACACAAGTCAAATGAACTGTAAACGAAAAAGTAAAGACCAAACTAAGAGACGCAAATGACAGTTAATTTTTTCCTGAATTTCCCGCTGTCTTTCACCTTTTATAAGTTACAAAAGGCACAATGAATCAAATAGGAGGAATCGAAAATGTGGAATGCTCGGGAAATATGAAGAGAAAGAATTAGTATGTAAAAGTAAACTATTACGTGGAAATGGCGTCCCGCACTGAGCACAGAGCCTCGGAGTCGTCGCCACACGCGTTCTTTTCTTCGAGCGTCGTAAGAAGCGCCGCGCCGCGCGGCGCAGCGCCTTGGGAAGCAATCGCCCTTCGGGGGTTCCCCGAACGCGCCGTAAGCGAACGGCGCGGAATGGCCTTCCCTGCGACTGACCGCTCGTCCACCCGCGTCTTATTTACCTCTCCCCGCTCTCTTCGCACGCACATGCGGTGGAGGGGGGACGGAGGTGGGGCGTGGAAGAGCGAAGAGGGGAGGTAACAGGGGGTGGGATGGGATGAAAGCAACGCGACGAGGGAAAAAAAAGAGTGGGCGAATGGGGATGCTACGGGATGGAAACGGTGGTGCGCGGAGAAGTGAAGGCGTGATGCGGGGTAGATTTCGGGGGCGAACGCAGGGGCGTGGCGGGGCGTGGCGGGGCGTGGCGGGGCGTGGCGGAGCGTGGCGGAGCGTGGCGTGGCGTGGCGGGGCGTAGCGTGGCGTGGCGTGGCGGGGCGGGGCGGAGCGTGGCGGGGCGGGGCGGGGCGTGGCGGGGCGTGGCGGGGCGGGGCGGGACGTGGCGGGGCGTGGCGGGGCGGGGCGGGGAGTGGCGGGGTGTAGAGTGACGTGGCGGGAGGTGGCGGGACGTGGCGGGGCGTGGTGATGGTTAGTGAGGGGGGTCTGCTTGAGGGTGGTCCAGCGGCACGGCGCGGGGCGGGACAGATCTCGCGGCCGAGCGCAGAGGTGCATGGGGGAATGGGGAGCGTCAAGGTGATGAGAGGCGAAGAAGATGGTGGCGGGGAGGGTGCAGGGCGGGAGTGCGCGGGGCGAGGCAAAGAGGAGGAGCGGTGACGGCGAGGGCGAATCGAGATGAAAACGTCTTGGGTAGAAAGAGGGCTTGGCGGGTGTGGTGTGGAGGTGGAAGTAAGGCAGGCGGGGAGAGTGGGAGCGGGCCGAGACGGCACACTCTTGGCGTGGGAAGGCGGTGGGAGTGCGATTTGGCGTGGAGGTGTCGAGTGTGAGGGCGGCGTGAAGGCGGAGCCGGACGCGGGGGTGCGGCAAGTTGAAGATGAGGCGTGGTGGCGTGAAGGAGTGGGGGTATTGTTAGTGCAGTGTGAGAGAATTGTGAAGGGCGCGAGAGCGGGAGAGGGTTGGAGGTGAGTCGTGGAGTCGGAGCTCGGGGGCGGGGCGTGAATAGTGAGCGGAGCACCTGGGGTAGAGCAAGGGGGCGGCCTGTGGGCTGGGGTGGAGTGGGGCGGGCAAGGAGGGCGGAGCGTGGAGAAGTTGGCATGTCGGCGGTGTGGTGAGTAGGGGCGAAGAAAGGGGAGGACCACGGGGTATGGAGGCGACTCGCATCTTCGAGCGAGGCGGATCTCGGAGGTGGAGAGGGCGTAGGGTGGGTTGCGGGGGCAGGGCGTGGAGGCGGGCCGGGTTAGGCGGATAGGTGGAGGCACGCGGGGTAGGGCGTAGGGGTTCGTGGGAGGCGTGGCGCTGGGCGGATCTCGGGAGCGGGAGTGTGGCGGGCTGTGAAGATGGGTAGAGAGTGGGAGCGGCACGAGGCTGGCCCTGGGGCGGGGCGCCGAACGGATCTCGGGGGTGGCCGCTTAGTGGGTGGACAGGGGGTGGGGAGGATCACGTAGGCGAGCGCAGGAGCGGCATGGGGGAAGCCGGGGAGCGGACCTCCGGGGGCGGGAGCGGCTTGGTAGTGTGTGGGTGAATTCTGTGGCGGGCGTGGGGGTGGCCTGAGGTGGATCTCGAGTTCGGGTGGGGGAGTGGCTTGGGGGCGGCTTGGTGGTGTGCGGTGTGGTGCGAGTGGTAGATGTCGGTGGTGGGTTTGGGGGCAGCTTGGGGAGGCCGTGGGCGAGGCGCGGGGCGGATCTTGTGGGTGGGTGTAGGCGCGTTGGGAGGGGCGGGCGCGGGGGCGGGCGCGGGGGCGGGCGCGGGGGCGGGCGCGGGGGCGGGCGCGGGGGCGGGCGCGGGGGCGGGCGCGGGGGCGGGCGCGGGGGCGGGCGCGGGGGCGGGCGCGGGGGCGGGCGCGGGGGCGGGCGCGGGGGCGGGCGCGGGGGCGGGCGCGGGGGCGGGCGCGGGGGCGGGCGCGGGGGCGGGCGCGGGGGCGGGCGCGGGGGCGGGGGCGGGGGCGGGCGCGGGGGCGGGCGCGGGGGCGGGCGCGGGGGCGGGCGCGGGGGCGGGCGCGGGGGCGGGCGCGGGGGCGGGCGCGGGGGCGGGCTCGGGGGCGGGCTCGGGGGCGGGCGGGGGCGGGCGCGGGGGCGGGCGCGGGGGCGGGCGCGGTGGGCGGGCGCGGGGGCGGGCGCGGGGGCGGGCGCGGGCGCGGGGGCGGGCGCGGGGGCGGGCGCGGGAACGGGCGCGGGGACGGGCGCGGGAGGCGGACGCGGGGGGCGGCTCCTAGCTGTGTTTATTTCCGAGGGACAAGCCTCCGCGGCGCGGCGAGGGCGGGCCCGGGCGACTGCCGGAGAAGCCCTTAACTTCGTTGGCCTTTCCCTGACTGCTCCTTTTACGACCAGATATCCTTCCTGCCCCGCCCCGCCCAACCCGCCGCCTTCGCGTCGACTTTCTGGCTGCAGTTTCCTCGCTCTCTTTTTCCCTTCATAGGGGGTTTCGGATTGTCATTACGTTTCCTATCCTTGCCTTCCATTATCTTACACTGTGTATTATATTTCTTTTTATTTCACTTTGCGCTCCATAGTAATATTTTCTGAAAGATTTCGCGTTGCATAAAGTAAGTAATAATATCTAGACTATAAAATTAATATTTAATTAACAGTTAGAAAAAGACGTACAAAAACCTGGAAAATCTGCTAGGTTCATCATCTTTATCTTGAGAAGTGTCAATCAGTAAAGAATTTTTAATCCCCAATAAGGTTATACATTTTTTATTATACTCGTATGAATTATATTTTAAGGGTTTGTGTAGTTTTGATTGCTTTTCAATATCCTGCATCAGACCAATTGACAAATAATGGCGTAAGAAAGGATTCATAAATGTTACAACCAATCCATATTTTCCATTGGTTACCTGAGACAAGAAGAGTTAAAGCTAAAAGAGTACCGTTATCTAAAATATAGCAAAACACTGTTGCAGCTCTTCATAAGCGTTCTCAGAATTCTGCCGTGTTGTAAACGATAATGCTTTCTTAACTTCCACCACTCGCAGACACACTTCTATTATCCCTACACAGCTTCTCCCCTAGAGTCTTCACGGTACTTGGTCTCCGACCCCGCCGCCTTTTCTCTTATCGCCAGCACCCGGACAACTGCTTCTAGCACTCCACGTGAGTAATTGTATCCGCCGTGCGCCAAGCCCCTCCCCCCTCCCTCACCCCTCCTCAACGACAAAGCTCACGTCAGGGGAGGGCGGCCGCTCCCGTTTGCCCCCACGCACAAAAGCATGCGATCACGGAGTCCCGATTCCCTGTTTTATATGACGAATCCCCGGAACAATAATCCATTGTGACTCTCCCTCCCCTCCCCCTCCTCCTGCTGGCTCTTTCCCTGCAGATGCTAATCCCGAAAAATCTTTCATCCTCCTCCTCCTCTTCGCAGGACGGAGTTTCCGAAAGGGAAAGAGCGCGCAGGGGCTCGTCGTTGCTCCCGACTCGTTACATTTGACATCTGACACTTCCATTCGCGCAGGGGGGGAATGAGGGGGGCAAAGGGTGACGGAGGGGGGCAAGAGTTTAATTTCAAAATCTCCGCGACGCGATGCCACGCCGCCGCTGCTGACGGTTTGTTCAAGCGTGCACCGGAAAATGGAGTTTGAATATGAAATTGTGTTGGATGAAAAGAGAAGTTGATTGTTATTATGTTTTTGAGACGTGCGTGTATAATCTTTTGGCAATTGTTACGCGTGAATGAAAAAAAAAAGGACTGGAATGGTGAATAACCGTATGTTTCACGCTATGATTGAAATGCAATAGTTGATCGTGTTGAGGTACTTTTGATTTTCGAAATAACATTTCTCGCTTCAACTTATACCATATATTTATTTTTGTAATTGCGATATTTTATTTTCTCCATTAAATTACAAAACAATTTTTTGATATATTTGAAGTGTATCGCATCATTAACTGTTTCAACACGACCATAGTTTTGATAGCATCAGAGAGAAAAGAAGAAAAAAAATTCTTCGTATCTTTTGCAAGCTTCGAAATTTTACTTTCATTACTTCATTGGTTTGTTACGTCATTAGCATCTTTGATTCTGCACATCTGTGCACATACACACACAGACACACACAAATTAAGATGAATGGACAAAATGAAATCGGTTTCCCTATGGTTGCTGCACATGGTTGTGGTTGTGGCATATATCCGTGAAACGAAGAGCTACAAAACGACAAATGCGACATTTCTATTCAAAATGGAAAATTGGAGACTTAAGCATAAGCAGTGTCGCATTGCTATTTTACGCTAACGAGGCATCTTTTACCTATGTGTATAGTTCCCTTGGCTTGTTCTTGTCCTTCTTTTTCGTATTATTATTATTATTATTATTATTATTATTATTATTATTATTATTATTATTATTATCGTTATTATCGTTATTATTAATATTATTACTATTTTTACTTTTGTTAAGATCTCTTTTACAACCATTTTTACTTGTGACGACTGAAAAACGTGTGTACGTAATTAAGATACCTTCATTTCAAATTTATCCACCTTCAAATTTTTCACTTTTAGAAAAGTTCGGAGCAAGATTTAATTGAATTTTATCCCAGTATTGGAGGTGCATCATATTCTCGACACCTTACTTCTTGGAAATAATTAAAAACCACAACTTCATAGGAGAAGCGTTTTCAGATAACCGGCTCCTAGTTTCAGAAATGCTGGTGATGTTACATCGTTCTACATGGTGCCGGCGGCCTTCGCACTTGGAGAATGCCTCGGGAAGCGAACGCTAACAGGAAAAGTTTCCCGTCCTTCGATTTATGCAGACTCGCATGCAAATTCTCCAAGTTTTTAATTGCGTTGGATATTTCCGTCCTGCTGGAACTGACATGAAACTAAATCACGCCCGATCGCCTGGAAGTCCTGACATGAAATATTCTGGCGGCAAAAAATAGAATGCAATGATTTTTTGCCTTCTTGTCGCGAAGTACGAATTTCTGTTTTGTTACGAATGTTCTGTTAGGCACTTTCAAAATACGGCGAAGATTTTCTATTGTTTTGTCAGTTTATATTCTATTGTTCTTATTATCATTTGTTTCAACAGTGTAATAAAGTTTAATTTCAAAGATACAATTACAGAACCTTGCCTTTATATGAATTATTATAATCTATATTTCTAATTGCCGATGCTCGCAAAAAATTCCATACAACTATGCAACGTGCGGACATGTGATAGGTGCCAATAATTTCGTTAGATACTACCCAATAACCCAGGAAAAACTGAAAAAAATCAAACAGTGCCGATTTTGGCTGGTAAATAAAAACTACTAATTTTTCGCCTATTTTTAGCTGTGCCTTCCAACAGAATTATCATACTTGCAACAATATTAATATAGTTCACGTTGTATCAAAACTTAAGAGGCATTCGTATATAGTTACGAAATTCTCTCTTTCTCTTCGCATTCTCTTGCCTCTTCCTCATTGCATTTTTTCTCAAACGCTTTTTTCGGTACCGCTACAGCTACGTTGGACCCATGTGTGACATCCACGTCCTCCGAGTTATGTAGGCGATGGAGAATGAACCATATCAGAACGAGGTCAGCATTTCTCGCTTTTAAAGCTCTTTCTTTCTCTAAAAAGAAAATGGATGGAAAAGAGACGTTCATTTATAAACGCTCTGAAACTGGATGACTGAGAACGAGCGATTCACATGATCATTTCTTTTTCTGCACGTAAACGGGATGAAAATATTTCTTTAAGGCGCCGAAGAAAGCTCTGAAGATCAAACAGTTGAACAAAATATCTACGATAACAAATTTAGTTAGTTTATATTAGGACTGAGCACTGAACGAGACATTACAACACAATAGATTTTATTTCTTACTACATGAACATTTCACATTGAAATTCAATATCTGAGAACTCTTAAAAACTGTGTAAAAAGGAACAAATCCCACCACAGACATAGTAAATCAATGAAAAGTTCAAAAACGTGACGCCAGGATCGCGATAGTTAAACTGGATAAAATGTGTACCAAAACAATGCGTCATTTTGTTCATACAAACTACATACAGTCTGGCCCATCAGTTTTCTATACTGACGAAAAGTGATGAAAAAATGACCATGTAAAACGGATACGGAAATGACCATATGAGGATGAGGTAAGCATTCCTCGTCTCTGAGAGTTGGAGAGAGATTGTACGGCTAAGAAACGATTGCCCACAATTGCCTACCATTGATGGGAGAAAATCCCTATAACTCCAAGTAGTCGGTCAATACACATCTGATTCTACTTCTGCTCCGTTTCGTCTCGCTAATACGTGACACATTCATCTCTTTTGAATTAAAGAATTTGAGAAAAATTAAGGAAAGTAAAATTACTAAAAAGCATTGAGAGTTGAACATTTTGAGCGAAATTCTTGTTGGAGAACAAAATCAAATGTGTAACTTGTAAATTCAATTTCCGGTGCAATTTCCATTTAATGCGACATTCAAGAAAATATGTTCTTGTCGGGCGAATTCATTACGACTATTTCCACCTTTCGCCTAATCCTGTTTTGTAATTATGAAGTTCGCAGAGCGTACTTCATGTTATCATTAAGAACCTGTCGTAAACTCTGCGAAACACGGAACACTATCAGAAGGCGTCAGCTAACTGGATCCTTCCTTTTGAGGACATCGTCTCTTAAGTTGCATATTTTCCGTTGGAGAGCCGTAAGTTAGCAACAACACGTTGTTACGTACTACTGAGAAGAATCTTTCGCTGTACGGAACTTGCAGTATCATTCGAGAACAGCTGCACCCTAGTGGAAATTCAGCTCAGCTTCTCTTACGAGAAGTGCACATTTCCTGCTACTGAGCCCACGTTGAGGTGTGTCGACGTGTGCCGATTATTCGCACTACGCATGCTGTGCGAATAGGTTTTTTTTAAATGAATTTCTTCAATGAGCACATTTTAGGCGATCCGTTTGTGTCAAGTAGTTTTAAATATTTATTTGTTATTAATATTATTATTATTCCCATCACAAAATTAAATAAATTGGTGCAAATTTGCAATTCATTTGAATTATTGATGAGTTGATTTAAATATAATGAGATTTTTGACATTTAATTATTTCCTTATTTCTTTTCTGCATCTACCTAGTCTGGAGCATGTCTGTTCCTGTCGAAATTTCATTTCGGCAGACTGCCTTAATCTCTGGAATCTTCCTATTGTTCTACCTCAAATTCCTACATTTTCTAAATTATAGAGAAGTTACATTATTTTTGTATTTATAAAGTGTACTGAATTTAGCCAGATATATAACAAAAATGAAACGATGGCGTAGCTTGTTTTAAAGTCCTTGAAAAATTATTTTGAAAAATATTTGAAGTAGATTCCTTTTGGTTTCTTATTGTCTGAAACCACCAAAAAGGCAAATATTATTGGTGATTGTAAAACGTGTTGAAATCTCCGGTTGGCGGACTGTGAGTTTATTGTTCATGCTGAGAAACGTTTTTAGATATGATAGCAAGCTTGTGAGAACTGGCACAAATGTGATAGAAGCTCGGATCAGCTCGGGATGTATTAATTAGCTGCTTTTGATTCTGGAGGCGTAGTAGGTTAAGAGTTGAGAATGTGGTTAGTGACGTCAGAAGCAACCTGAGAGGGCAGCTGGTGAGTGTTCGAAGCAGCAGGACGCGGCTGCAGGAACAAGAAACTGACCCAGCCGAAGTCTGCGACGGCAGCCGACTTACAGATGGCGACACAAGGGATGGATTAGGAGTAGAGGAAAAGAATGCCTGATCGTACGTAAAAAAGAGATATACAGAAAACATTTAAAAAAATGTTACAATTTTCGATTGAGACAAAGGTGACTGCAGTTTCTCTCTACTGTGAACCGAAGATGGCTATGATAGTTAGTCAGTTTTTGTTCGAAATCTGCGACAGCAGCTGACTTACAATTAGCTGTAGAGGAGATCGAGGAGAAGCAGAGAAAACGTCCCTGACTAATTATTTTGCAGATATACGAGTACAAAAGGTGTCGGGGGAAAAAGTATTATCATTTTCGAATGAGACGGGGGTGAATGCTGTTTCTTCCTAATGTCGAGCGACGAAGTCTGAGATGGTAGCTGGTCAGTTTTCGAAGTAGTTCGGTGAGGCTGGGTGAACACGAAGCGGACTTAGCCGAAGTGTGCGAGAGCAGCTGACTTACAGACGGCGGCGCAAGAGACACAAGAGGAGGAGGAGAAGGAGGAGGGGGAGGAGGAATAGGAGGGGGAGGAGGAGGAGGGGAGAGGAGGAGGAGGAGACGACAGCGAATGCGTCTTATCTGCGCGGGCCGGGCGTCGTCTACTGGCGTCAACCGGCGTCGCGCACCTGCTCTGTGGATGAGCCACGGCGGGGGCGGCGGCGGCGGCGGCGGCGGCGGCGGCGGCGGCGACGCCGACTGACTGATTGAAGTTCAAACAAAACTTGCTCCAACTGCCTGGTCCGCGTGCGCCCCGCCCCGTTCCCCGCTCCAGGTGCTGCGGGGTGGAATTAATTATTCCTCCCGCGTACGGCACTGCCGCCCCCTCCCCGTTCCCGCTCCTCCCCCACCCCGCCCGAGCGACACTTTAACAGTCCCCTCCATTAATCACGTCGTCAGGACGTCATCTCGGCCTCCTGTTTCTCCCCTCCCCCGCTGCCATCCGCTCGCCCCACCTGTCACCTCCTCCTCCTCCTCGGGCCCCTCACGTGCGTTGTAGGTTTTCGCTCGTCTCCTTGCTGCCTTTCTCTTTTTACTCGACTCTTCTAGCTTGGGATTCGCTTGGTTGTTAGTGCCAATCAAACGTCGAATTGTAATGTATCTTGTAGGTATTTCACCCACTAGACCTCTCTTGAAATAGATCCCTGATATTTCTCCATTCTAAAAAAATATTTTTCTGCGTTTAAATGTAAACGTGAAATTATTTTTCCTTTTGTCCTTCTTCCAATTCTTTATTTCACCATACATTTTATTACTTGTTATTTTTGTTGCTAATAAGCACTTTTTGTATAATTCACTTGGCTCTTTACTCTACGAACCTAGTCTTTTTCCTTTTTATATCCGCTACGCAAGGAAAACGAATGAATATTTTATCTCTCATGTGCTAATTTGACCTGCGTTTCAAAATGTGGCTATCGTACTTTCGTTTTTAATATTTTTTTAAATTCTGTATATCGTTAAAAAAATCCAAGTTTTCGAATTTTTATTCTCTAATATTTTTGTAGACATCATGCTTGTACCCCAATTTTGGACCTTCTATTTTTCAGCTACAATGACGTAAAAGTTGTTATAATTAATCGTCGTGTTTCATTTGCAACTTGTGATGATTTTGCGTATGACAAAGTAGGCAGCTGAATATGACGGCCAATTAATGGTGGCCAAGATTGAGTGAAAAAACGTATAACTTTAAATAAATTTAATTTATTTCGTATTTTTATCGTACTACAATGGACAAATTCCAAGAAATGTAAGTATAATTCAAAAGAAGGTATTTGTGTAAATTATTTTTGATCTGCATAAAAAAATAAAAAGCTCCAAAACCTAACACGTGAACTAATAATTGAAGGGCGAAGTAAATGAAATTTTAAAGGTCGGCAAATATTTATTTTATTTGTTGGCGATAACTCTCTTATAAGTGTCTGAGCGTGTTAAAATATGTCTTCCTTCGCGCTGTGCTCACACCGTCTGCGTCACGTTGCCGCCGCATTCTTACGTCACGTCCCGAGCACTCCCTCCTGCAGCCACCCCACCCCTCTCTCCCACCTGCCAGTCGATTCCTCTCCCCTAACTCTCCTGATTGTCCCGTCGCCTCCCCTCCTCCCCCGCTCGCGCGGGCCGGAGGCGGCACCGGGTACGGGGGAGGGGCCCGCCCGGAACTATACCTCGTCCCGGAGCGGCGTGCGTCCTTCCCCGCCCCCACCCCCGCCCCGCCCCCTCCGGGTCCATCCCCGCCTTTCCGGAACTTCATGCGGATTATCTCATTAGGCGCAGCGATCCGCCGGCGAGCCCGGCCACCTGGGGCACGGAGGAGGGGAGAGCGGGCGGGGAGGGGACGGTTGGGGAGAGGAGGGGTGGGAGACACCTGCGTGACGCTAAATCATGGGGCGGGGATCCCCGGCTGGAGGAATCGATTGCGCGCGGAGCGAGAGGGGTGCTGTCCTGGCGTCTCGACTTTAAAGGAAGCCACCTGCCGGCACAAACATCTCTCAGCTAATAGAGTGTTTTGTTTTGCGGGACAAAGTTGTAGACTAGAGACCAAACATACGCAGTATTGCTGATTGATACCAAAAGTAACGGCTAATGATAGAAATTTCCAGTTTCCATTTCTTTCCATTCTAACTAGTACTTTCCAGTAATGACTTTATGATTATTCTTTCTGAAATTCCCGATTGCCCCTTCTGTTCATACAAATTAATGCTAAGAAGCTAAATGAATCGGAGAAAACAAAAACGTTCGATGTCCAGGAGCTTCGAATTTTGAAGAGCAAAGACTAAGTTCAGGACGAATATCATTTTTCCTGAACATTAATAGTTGAAGGACACTCTGTAGACGTCAGAGTTCACGGACAAGGAACTGTTATGCATAGAAAGTTGAATTTATACTTCAAGAACAATTTCCCACCGTTAACTCAAAACCGGCAAAAAGTCACAACAAACCTTTTTGTTTGCAACGACTCAAATATGTTTAAATGTCAAAAATATCTTAGATCCCTGCAAAAAATAATATAAAGGAACAATGCAAAAAAATTCTTCGAAAAAGTTTACTGATGTTTAAAATGAACTGCAGCTATTTCATACGAGATTTTTAGAGAATCCTGCTTCTCACACAATCCAATTAAAACATGCTGTTTAAAGTAATCTTTTACACTAAATTTATAATTTTCATTTGTAACTTGCTTGTTAACCGAATTATTATAATATACACGAGGGGAGCGAAATATCTAGTAGACAGTAATAATAAACTTGAGATAAATTTTAATCATCTAACAATCGGACGACACTTAAGATCAAATTTTGTTGAAACGTTTGAAAACCAAAATGAGCATAATTCTATAAAAATTAACTTAAAGTTATTTTCAAATCTTCTAAGTTGAAATTTCAGCACACATCGAGGTCAATCAGACAATGAAAATCCCAGAAACCGTTTGTTCTCTTTTAAATAGATTTTCTTTCTTAAAAGTTGTGTTATTGAGAAAAGGTTCGCAGTCATGGGAGTAAAAAAGAAGAATCCACAGCTGTTGATTGTTAAACCGAATAGAAAGGGTGCATTTTTACGTCCCTCCAATAGTTCTTTTATTCTTTCGAATATTTATCGCTAATAATTATAGAGATTGTGTTAGTAATAACTGCTTATATTTCATTTTCATTTTACTACACCATTACAAGTTTGTAATTTTGAGAGCGGATAATATTTCATTATACTTTGGGCAAAATTAAAACATCGAGATAAACGTTGAATATTTCTCTGTTGCTATGAAACAACTGTAAAAGGTAAAACAGCCCCAAGTAATGAAATGAGAAGGGGGAAATGTTCTTTTTGTCATGTAATGATGTAATATTCTGTCGTTATTACTAGGGGAATAGTTTCTAACGCAACCATGTGAGAGGTTGTCTTTATTATTTTATTTAAAATATCTCTTTTCTCCTTATCATTACTTTCTTGCACCTATCATTACCTCCTACACTTTCGCTCATCACCTTGGCCTTCATCACCGTCACTTTCATCATCCCACTCACACACGCACGCTACAACCATCAATTTGTCTCCATTTCATCTGCCCCCATCACCAAGTCCGTGCTCGTCACCAAGCCCGCCCCCTTACCAAGTCCACCCTGCCACCAATTCCTATGATGTGGTGGTCCTAGGTTCGAGTCCCGATAGTGGCAGGATTTTTAACGCTAGCTTGTCAGCTTGGTCGGATTCAGCCGCTGTCTGGAGGAGAATTCTAACGGCCGGCTGCTCTGATCGGTAGTTTTTCTTGGTTTTTCTGATCTACAGCAGGCAAATCCCGGAGCAGAACTCTATCAAACGGACCACGGACCGTCGGCGATTTTTTCCTTCTCTTCCTTACACACCCTTACACTAACAATCACTACACCTACCACAGATGTCGGGAGACCCGTCGAGAGCTCACTGCTTGTCGCTGCTGGGGCGGTTCCTTGCTGGTGGGGAATATCTCGTTTGGGAAAATACCCGGTAGATCGATGCCAGATCTCACCATTCAGTGCGAGAAGATAACCGCCACCTCTCGAGGAAAAACATTCACTACACTTACGGGATTAATGACCTTAGCCGTTGACGCTCCCGTAATCGATAATACGAGTAATCCATGTCACAACGGGCGCCCCGTCGGCAAGTCCTCCTCCATCACCTAGTCCGTCAACTCTTTACGTAATTATCATCGCCATCCCCTGCGTTGCGCCGCCTGCTTCATCTGGTTTTCCTTCATCGCTGATCCCGCCACCGCCGCTGCTGCTCTCAACCCTTTTTCCCGCCTCATCACCAGCGCCGGCGCGCGCGTCTCTCATTCGCCGGAGCAAGTCGCGCGTCCCGCGGGGGCGGTAAAGCGCACTCCGTCTTCGGAAAGTTGGAGCCCCCCCCCTCCCCCCCCCCGCTGCGCTGAATCTATATAATACACCGTCGCCCTCGGAGACCGTTTTATTACGAACCCTCATATACATTTATAACGCACGATAAGGGCGGCCGCCTTTTTTTCGTCTCCTTCTTGTCTCCGCTCGCTGCGTTTTTCTTTTCGCCACTTTCTTCGCGTGACTGCTGCTCTCACGTCTGATGATTTCCTCCGTTTCCTAGCGGCATTCGTCTCCGCCTCACTGTTCGTTGCGTTTTCTTCTTGTGCGATTTTTTCTTCCAGCTGTTGATTTTCCTATTTGCTCCGGTGCTTTTTGACACTGGCCAGTTTACATGTCTTCATTTTTCAAATTATCAGGATTGTTTGGCGTTTTATGGTGAAATAGGTGATTTTAAAAAAAAATTTAGAAATTTATTTTCTGTACCTTCTTTGCTTTCCAGTTCTCGGGTTCTATTTTTTATGCTTTTTTAATTCTATTAGAGACTCCAGATTTCAGTTACCATTTTTTTCTCTTTCGAGTTAAGTAGTTTGATTTACTTGTCGTTTGTTCCTGTTCTAATTAGATTATTACTTTTCACTCGTTTTTCCATTAATGCATTCTTCAAAAATTTATTATTTTTTAAAATGTGTATCCTCTTGCAATTCTATATTCTTCGACTTACATTGTTTCTGTTCTCACTGTTTCTACTTTTCTGATTTATGTGCTCATCATTTACCGTGTACCCCTTCTAACATATTCTCCTAGACACAGCTGCCACTTTTCTTGTGTTCAAGGACCATTGCACAAAATTTTGTTGACGACTGCGGTTTTCGATTTTACCCACTGGACCTCTAACCTCGCGTCCTCGTGTTCTGATTTCATCTTGCTGACTGGCCGGCACCGGCCGCCCATCTTAAGAGATCTCCTGCCTTCAGGCTTCCTTCCTGCTTACCTCTCTTTTCTTCCCCATCTCTCCCTCTGTCACCTTCTCAGCGTCTAGTGCTCTAGTTATTCTATCCTGCCCACTCTCATCCTCCAGCCAATACACTCTCCAACAAACTCCCCCCCCCCCCCCCCAGTCATCTCAAGTTGCAGCCCTCTCAATCTCCATCCATTTCAAACTTCAGTTCTCTTACCCCCCCCCCAGCTCTGTCATCCACCATCCTCGTAACACTCGAGCCCTTTCACCTTCCAGTCCTTTCCTGCTTTCTTTCCAACCTCCCGCTCTCTATTTCTCTCCACTCCCTCCCGTCTCTTCCTCCGCTCTCCCCTTTTCTTGCTCCTCCCTGTCTCTCTCTTTCTCCCCCCTTCTCTCCTCTTCCATCTCCCTCTCACCCCCTCTCTCTATTCCACTCCCTACTTTCTGTTTCCCTTCATTACATCGTCCGTCTCTTCCTCCCACCGCTCCCCCTCTCCTGTTTTCTATTCCTCTCGTACTCACACCCTCTCCATCTCCCGACATTCCACTGTTTCACCCACTATCATCCGCGGTTTAGCGTTCTCTGCCTTCCTGCAACTCCCCCCCTCCGGCATCTGATGTCCTCTTGTCCTCCTACCCTCTTCCCCGTTTTTCTCTCTAGATGCCGTGTCCCTGCTGAGGGACAGCTACCTACCTGCGAAGGGCGTAGCCCTTAAAAGACGCCCGTCGCTCGATGCGCTTCCGATACCTGCACCTTCCCCCCGCCACCTCCTTCCACTCAGTCGCTGATAGCTTCCATCGCTCATCCTGCTTCCCGCGGCTCACTCCGCGAACGGAAAGAAAGCACCGGAGAGAGTGAGAGAGAAAAGGAGGGGAGGGGAGAGAGAGGAAGAGCCTAAAAAGAAGGAGGAAAAAACCGCTACTCGTAATCCAGAAATATGAAGCCTCATTTGAGGCACCCTCCCCTCGTGCTCCGTAGCCCCTGATAATCCGAAACAGGTCGCTCGGCTGCCCCTGCGGCCCACGCGGCCCCCAGGGGGCGGGGCGGAGGAACGGGGGCGGAGAGGGGGCAGCGGAGGGTGCCGCCGCCGCCGGCCCCTCTCGCAGCAAGGGGCCGCTTGATACGGTGTTATTCGCATTGAAAAATGGAGCCGGGCCCCCTCGCGACGCGGGGCCAATTGGGGGTTTGACATTGATGATTCGGCCTCTCCAATTTGTAATGCTCTTTTGGCGCGAGCGGGCCGGTCGAGGGGGCGGGGCGCCGGGCGACAAAGCTTGATTAGGGCGGTCGGTTCTTTCCGCGCTCGCCGGAACTCGACCGGGTGAAATATTTTACAGTTTCCTGTTTCAATCGCGCTTCATAAGCGTCGGTGCTTTGTCAAATTTACCCTCGGCTTTCGGCGCCGCCGAGTCGGTCCTCCTTCCCGCGGCGAGGAGAGCGGGCGGAGAGAAATCTCTGCGGTGACGCCGGAGGTGAAATCGCGTTACTGCTCTTCATTACGCCCCCCGCCTCTCTGCCGGCGTCTCCACCGCCATCGCCTCCGCACACAACGCCGCCTCCTGTCACCTCCGCCGTCGCCACGCTCATCACCACCGCCAACCGCCACAGTCTCTGTTTCCGCCTCCGACCCCGCCTTCGTCCCCGCCTCCGCCCCACCTCCGCTTCACCTCCGCCCCGCCTCCACCCCGCCTCCAACCTCGCCTCCGACCCCGCCCCCGACCCCGCCCCCCGACCCCGCCTCCGACCCCGCTTCCGACCCCGCCTCCGACTCCGCCTCCGAACCCGCCTCCACTCCGCCTCTGCCCCGCCTCCACTCCTGCTTCTGCCCCCTACGTGCCCCGGTTTTCTCTCCCGCCTTCGCCCCCACCTTTCTCGTCGCCGCCCCCGTCCCTTCTGCCGAGTGCCCGCCACCCTCTCCTCCGTTTCCGCTCCCCCCACCACGGCGCTCCTCATCAAGAACTCCCACCCCTCCGCGCTCTCTCAGCCATACGTGCCGCGTGCTCCTCCGACTGGATAATTACAAGAGGCGGCGGTGGCGGCGGCGGCATCAAAAAAATAACCGCGTCCCCCCCTTCGCTCTCAAGGGTACACCCGCGCGCGTTCCGGGATTCCCTTTTACATATTTTTGTGTTAAAATGCAAATTGCGTCTGATTCAAGCGTGCGCTTTTGAGAAAGGGCCACAAACCTAATAGTTTTTTAACCGGTGGTTTGCGGTGTCGTTTTTGCGCCGATGTGGGCTCCGGACGTGTGGACTTCCGAGAAAAGCGCAAAGCGAGGTGGTTTCGACATGATGAAAGGCTGGGTTATGTATCATTGAGATGGCCTCGTTCGGGGTTAGGAAACTTTTTTTTTCAGTTGGGAATTTCTCTTTGATAGCGCTCTTAGTAAATAATACCAACATCGGTAGCGATAAGCGTTCATGCAATGCACGAGTACCGATCTTGCAGGAGTGTGTGTCCTACGACTTCGATGCCTCCAAGGTGCCGGACATTTTAGTGAGTCGGTGGCTGTTGCCTGATCGAGTCCTGCTGGATCGAGTTGATGGGTCTTTGGCGCTGATCGGTTGTGTCTGAGACTGCCGTGATCGCTTCCCATGCGAATGAGCCCTAGGAAGCACACTAATGAAACGGACCATACACCGCGTGCCTTCGTTCCTTTCCATCCATATACCACCATCCGCATCGCCACCACCAGGAAGCAGATCCGCCCACCTTTCTCGTCGAACTGGCGTACGCTGCGGCGGCGAGGCCAATAACACACATAAGACTAAACATAATAGCGGATATTGAACAAACTTAATGTAGCACTTACAATGCTCTAAACAGTTTTAAAACGCATTTTCATATTTATTAATTTGGTTTTTTAATTTGATTGAAGAATTAGAAAAATGAGCAGTCCCAGAACAGGAGTCATACATCCGCCCACCTTTCCCCATGAAACTGGCGTACGCTGGCGGCGGCGAGGCCAATAACACACATAAACTAAACATAACAGCGGATATTGAACAACCTTAATGTAGCACTTACAATGCTCTAAACAGTTTTAAACGCATTTTCATATTTATTAATTTGAGGTTTCTAATTGGATTAGAAGAATAAGAAAAACGACCAGTCCCAGAACAGAAGTCATACATAGATGCGTTCAAATACATCTCCCTCGCGTCATTCACCTCACATTCGTCAAAAGGTGGACCGGAAGACGTTTAATTGTGAGTGACGCACGGCTGTTACCCAATTACTATTACAATAATATCACATTCAAGAGATGGCTTTCTCCTCTGATGTTGTACCCGAATTCACTACGTTGACCTGCATTGAGAAGGTAGTATTTTACTCTGAACAACAGAAACAGAGTTGGTATGATCGTGCGTGAAGAAAACGGAAATAATACATTCAACTTATTCCTAGTTAAGTTAATCGAATCTGCAGTCAGAAATAAACGATGCTTCAGCACAATGAATACTGAGATGTTTTCACTTAATTCTGCTATCTGTAACTCCTGCATTCCTGTAACTCCTGAATACCTGTATATCAGTTATCTGGTGGCTGAGTGAAGTATTTTTCTCAGTGTACTCCGCTTACATGCGTTATTGCTGGAATATTTCTACATTATGGGAGCTACGACATACGACGATCAACTATCAATTCATTCTCCGCCTCTAAGGAAGAGGGTTGGGACAGATTGAAGGAGGATCGTCCGCGGTTCGTGACTTGTTTACTAGGTTACTGCTCCGGCATTCGTCTGGAAGTTCGTAGAGAAATAATTATCAAAGCAGGTCGCTTGGAAACTTCTATGCGTTTTGCAATTTCAAAAGATTTCATGCATTTCATGTAGTAGTTGAAAGATTTTAATATGTCTGATAGAAGTTCCTTGCGCATTGTATATTTGGACTTGGGCGCATTGTGTAATGTATTTAGTAGCCTTATTTGACTACTGGTCTAATTACGGGTACTATAACCTTATAAGTGTGCCTCTTCATTCCGGCAATTCTTTTACGAACATCACACATTTATTCGCTGCATTAATTACTACTGCTATGATTTCACTTTCTTCTTCAATTTTTTACGCCTCAAACTATTCTGCATCACAGTGTATTGTATCCAAAACTGCACCCCACATCCTAACACGTTCATTATGCGGACTCCTCGAGCCTGGGTTCAACAGAAAACAGGGTGAACACAATAACTTTTACTCATCTTTCAATTATTTATAGTTAAAATGACGGGAAGGGATTCTGGAACTCAAGCAAACGTGCGCAGATAATATTTTCCCCCCTAAGTCACATACCTTTTTTACTATTTTTTGACTGAATAAATCTAAACCTAAATCGAAAGCTTCGAAATAATCTAAATATTTCGAGAGAGAAGTGACAAATAGACATGCCCTAGTGGTCGGTTTCGAATCTGCAAATGTTGATCCCTATGTACTAAGCCGATATGAACACCAGGTAACTTCATCATCTAGGCATCCATTTCATACGTAACGTAATTTTTCAAAATCATTCATAAATTTGATATATACGTTTCAAAAGGTATGCTTCAAAAATTAATTACATTATCAAAACGCTGTACAAGCCCGAAATACAACTGGTTGTTGATAAGGACGGAGCAAAAAATGTGTTTCGAGTAACGAGGGAACAAATCATACATACAAGAGGCTTGCTTTGTGGCGTTTCTCCGCGTCCTGTTTTGTCTCTCGGTTGCCAAACTAATTACCATAACAAGTTGACAACTTCTCTCTCGCCGCAGAGGCGTCGCGCCTTGTAGAAGCTTTCGTTCATTACATTCGCGCCGTGAACTCACCCAAGTCGGAGGCCCTGTGAGCTCATTGGAGCCTAGTTTTTAATTAGACATCCCGCCTTGTTGTTTATTACGTCTTCCTTTTTTGTGGCGTTTTCATCCTTGCACCCGCGATTTTTTTTCCGTTTCGTTTCAAGAGATAGAATTGATTCGCGATGTTTTGCCACGAAGGATTACGAAAAGTTAGTCCTATTGAGGTTTCTCCGACATTGTCATCTTGACGCAAACGAAGCGCACCTGGAGGCGGTTTAAGGAACTTCTGTTTGGTGTATGCGAGCTTAGGCGGGAAGCGTCGGGATTAAAATGTAATTAGGAGATTTCGCCATGCACGGTAGAATGGGCTGGAGAAACTGAATTGGGGTGATCTTTGAATTGCACAAGAGATGTTCTGCAAGGGGTTACTCATAGAAGGAGGAAGAGTTGTAACAACAGGAAAGCATGGCTTACGTTGAAAAGTTTCTCTTCTTAAACTGTTAACCTTATATAAATTTAATTCAAGAAATATTTTTGGGATAAATAACACTAATTATAAATATTACATGGACTGAATTCGTGTTTTATTTTGTGTGCTGAAATAATTGCTTTTGAATAAACTCAAATAATTTATCGTAAATATATTTTTTAACATTGAGACACTGTTGGGTGTCATTTTTATTTGCTGGTATTTTTGAGAAAAGGAAATCTTAACCCTCATTAATTCATACTTTGAATTAAAGAAATATTTGGTATTAAAATATTAAGAGATTGGGAGTTTTATTAAAAGACAAAAGTAGGGGGGGAAAAGGCATGTGAGTACGAGAAAATACAGCATAGAAATTTGAATTTACTGAAACAATGATTCACCTATCTCAATATTTTCCGTTTATTAGACTACTGCCGTCGTTTTAATATATCAAAGAGCAGTTAATCCGGAGCATTTTCGAGTTGGTTGCCTTTCCCGGTTTCATTCGCATTTCGGGAACTGCCGTTTATTTCAATATTCCAACTTTTCCTTCAAAAGCGTCTCCCCCCTCCTTTTAAACCGTTCACTCGACAAAGTAGCAAACAACGATTTCGTTAAGACGGCATCTCGCGTCTGTTTGCAACGAAATGTCCGGAGATCACGAACACGTTATATACACTTTTTTCTTATTCTGCTTTTTCTTGCCTCGGGCTGTCTCCCCGCGCCGCACACTACCTTTCAATGAAGAAGAATTTCCCCCTCCAAGTTGCTCCCGAAGTCGTAGGAGGTGGTCGCTTCCGAGACGAAGCTCGTTACGAAGTCAGTCTGCTGCGAGGGCGGCGGGGGAGGGGTTGATGGGGGAGTGATGGGGAGGGTGGTGGGGAGGGTTAAGACATCGATGTCCATGTTTCCAAAACATCGATTTTTTTTACAAAAGCATCGATGTATTTAACATCGACACATTGAAGCGGATGATTTTTTTACATCGATATTATACTCGCTGTTTTTACGTGGTTGATATTTCATTTTTGAATGGAAAAAAGGATGGTAATAATAAAACTACAATAATTTCCAGTCAACTATAAATTTAACATTCTTCAAATTAATGTGATGAAGAGTAATATTTATTAGTCGAATTTCTGTTCATAGTTGTTCAGTATTATTTTTGTATTCTCCAATCGGATATTAAAAGTTTTGTTATTTTTCTCATACTTTATTTAATTTTTTGAGACGTAATTCTAAACTGAAATACAAAATAATCACACAGTATTTATCTATGAAGTGTCAATATCATCCTGTACCACCACGATCCATGAAATGAACCCGCAACCCCCTATGTGTATACTGATGTTAGAGGTTACTGAAATAGTTTTTAAAACATCGATGTTAATAAACGTGTGGTAGCAGTGGTCGCGGAGGGGTGCAAGTGGCCAGGCGGTGGCGGTAATGGAGGTAACAAAGGAAGTGGGAGCGGTGGGTACGGCACAGGCTGTTGATATGGTAGCTGGAGTGACAGGGAGGGAGAGGGGAGGATGGAGTTGTGGGAGGGTGCGGCAATGGTGTGGGGGGATAGGGTGCTGGAGGTAGAAAGACGGTGGAGGTTCCGGGGGCAGTAAAAACAATTGGAGCGCTGCGGTGAAAGGGGCTGTGACGACCCTTCAGGACGGTAGGGAGATGGAAAACGTGGAAGTGGCTGCGGCAGGAGTGCCGATCAGAGTGACGCAAGTGGTCGAGGTTGTGGGGGCGGTGGAGGTGACGAGAGAAGGTGGCAAGTAGCAAAGGCGGCAAGGGCGGAGGAGTTCGCAAGAGCGGGAAGGGCAGAGGACGGGATGAGGGCGGCGAGACGACAGGGTGGGGCGGCGGGGTGGCAGGTTTGGCGGCGGTGTGTAACGTTTCATATATTCTTACTTTGTTTATTAACATCGTAAACGATTAACGGATGGTTAATTGTTAGTCTGTAAGTGTGTTAGCAACGTGATTATTGAGAAAAGAACAGGGAGAAAAAGAATCGGTTATAATTCAACGTTTTTACATGGTGATTGTAACATAAAAAAGTGCTGAAGTTTATTGTAATAAAGATTTTAAAAAAGAAATTCGTAATGATTTTAAAATAGAACGTAATGAAATCAGTTAACAACAAGTAAGTGAAAGAATCAGTATTACGGTAGATAATTATAGATCATAAAACACAATTAGTGTGTGTCAATGGAAACCGAAGTTTATGGAACTTCAATGTAAGAATGATATTTTAAAAACATACTTTCCTATTGCGGTGTAGGTTGAAAATAACGGTTTACTGCTACACTTACTTTTCTGAAAACGTTATTAATTATTTTAAAAAAATCGTTTTGTTTTCTATTTTGATGCCTAGTTCAAAGTGCGTATTTTAAAATATAATGCAGAAAAAAATTAAGAAGTTTTAAAGAACTTGCAATATGTCAAGATATTCTAGAAGAAGAACAAGAAGAAGTGGAGGAGGAAGGAGAAGAAGAAAAATAAGTAGAAGAGATAAAGTAAAATAAGAAAAGAAAGTCTTCCGAGCCACATTGGTCGAATGAGAATGAATTATCTCTGCCTACAAATTTGCATATTGAATGGAAATTGGCTTCTTATAACGGGGGTGGGTCTCGGAACAGTAGATTTGCTTTTCGTACTAATCCTTAATTTAGTCATAGTTTTCTTAATAGAAAATATTCCTGAGAAGTAAATAAAGGCCCTTCAGTCGGAAGTACTCTAACATTTTCTATGACTAATTTTGTACCTGAAATGTTTCCATTGATCATTCGAGAATTTCAACAGCTGCATAAAATCAGCAAGAGGTTGTTGGGCTTATATTAGAAGCCAGCTGGTTTTTAGATTTTTGCTTGTCGGAAAGTAGTATTATAGTTATATTAATGAGAAGCGGTTAATGCTTGTCTTTAGTTTGTGCTAGTAATAAAATATTATGAAACTAGCTTATAAAGTTAAGCTTTATTGCATAAATCAACATTATAAATGAGTTGCATGAGTTATTTTATTAGTATAACAGAATTGCAATTTTAAAAAATTAAAGTTAATTTTTGGACACAACTTTAGTATGACGTCTCTCGTATTTGACCATTGTGCGAGAAACGGTTATCGGTTGTGCAGTTCACCGCCAAACGCAGCACGCCGAATGCGCAATTGTTAGTGCCATAAAAAGCTAACAAGTCATCATCGTGCCATAAATGCAATTAATGAACGATTTCTTGGAAAGGAAAAGGGCGCGTATAATGGTGGTACGGAAAAAATGTCATTTCGAAATTAGTTTCAATTTATCTGTGGTTTGTTGTGCTGCAGTAGTAAGAGTTCACATTGATGGAAATATTTGCTCTCCTCATACCCTCCATGCACAGCTTGCGCTTCTGTTTTTCTTTTCCTTTGCATGCGTGCCAGCCAGCGTCGGTTGCAGGTGTGAAAAACAATTTACAACCACGCAGGGGGCAACCGAGTCTCACAAATCCTCTTGAGATAAATCGGCTCAGGTTTTGCGGTTCAGAGCTGCTTTCGAGCGAATCCCCACGACTTACGCACATACGAGGCTTCTCCGCTGGTTCTCGAACGGTATATACATGTCACTACGTGCTTCGAAGCAGAGTGGATTTTTCACAAACCCAAAATTGCTTTATAGATCAATTTTGCTTATTTTAGAAGGTATATGCCGTATAGCCTGAGTAATAAAAACCGTGAAACAATATTTCAAAATGACGTGTTAGTGAAAAGTTATTGAATTTATTACTAAAAGAAGTGTTTGCACATTTTCTTTTATTCAAAATTTAATCCATTTTTTAATCGTAACTTTTTATTGGTACAGTTTATTCTAAAATTCCAAACTACTAATTCCAAAAGAGAGAGGTAGAATTTGATTCAAATGCTTTTGGCAATTTTTTTTTGTTCTGAGAAATGTTTAATTGGGAAGAAAGAAATTGTTCATCCTGTGCTCTAAATTTTATCCCGAAATACTTTAATCAATTTCTTATGAAATAGGAACTTATTGGAAAATCTCTCACGCACAAAAAGTATAGAGATGAAATGTACAGGCTTAACACAGAGAAACGGATCTAATTAGATAATTAATACGAAACCACTTGTACACGTGTGCTTGCACGTGCATATCCGATTGAAATAGAAAATGTGATATAGTTAGCTGTTCGGTAATTCACTTTGAAAGGCCACCCCGCCCTCTTTCAGCGCGTTCGCCGGAGCGTCCGTATATCATTAAATTAGAGCGGCTGGCTTACAAGAAACCTCGTCGGATCGCAGGTGACCTTTCCGGCATTCAGCACCGGGGGCTCGGCGGCGTCGACGGGGCGGTGGTGGGGGACGGCGATGGAGGGGGAAGGGAGCGGGCATCCGAGGCGGGGGTGGTGTTGGAGGAGGGGTGAGGCGAAATGGTGATGGCGGTGGCGGGGTGGTAGAGGCGGCGGACGGTGTAGAGGGCGGAAATGAGTGTAAATGCGCGAGTGTGGGCAGGGAGACGGTAGTGGGCAAGGCAGCGATGAAGGTAGATGGGAGAATAAAGAAAGGGGCGAAGGAGGGGGGGTTGAGGCAAGTGAGGGTGACGATGTGAGTGGAAGTGAGGGAGGTGGCGATGGTGAGAGATGCGATAGAAGCTGATCGACTGAGGTGGGTCAGAGCTTCGACTGATGTCTCTGCGGTGCCTGTAACTGAAGGTCCTACGTGTCACGTCTCGACTGTGGCAGGATTTTAGACACTAGCTCATAGATAGGTCGACTGCTGCTGTCCGGAGGAGAATTCTAGCGGCCGGTTGCTCTGATCGGTTGTTTTAGTGGTTTCTCCGAGCAACACGAGGCGATTGCCGGAGCAATTCCCTAACAAACGGGCAACGGCCCGCACCCATTATTTTCTTCCTCCTCCTTGCACACACACACACACACACATCATCTTCCATTATTTACACGCACACATACACGCACTACAATACCTCACATGTCGGGAGTTCATGTGTCCGTCTGGGGCGGAGCTCTACTTGGAACACTGCCACCTCCCGTGATTTTCAACACCATGCTCTACACTTGCTGAACTAATGACAATATCAGATGACGCGCGAGGTAACAGGAAAAAAATCAATGAATGAACCAATAAATCGATGAAAGCAGAAGCGATAGTAGAGAGTGCGGCCGGAAGCTGTGGCGGGTGCGGACGCAAGCAGTTTGCGATGGAAGCTAAAGCAATAGCCGGATATGGGAAAGAGAGCGGGTGTGGCATTGGGATTTAACTGTGGCAGCCATATTTAAAGAGGGAAAGGCAGTGGGAGGGGGAGCAAAGGAACGAGAATGGCGGCAAGGGCAAGAGTGGTCGTGGCGGTGTGAGATGAAGAGCCGATTGAAGCGGAAGGCGTGATATCTGCGTCGGCGATGGTGGATAGACGGACCGTGGGATTGGAGTAACAGTGGAGAGTGCGGGAGTAACGATGGAGGGGTGGCAGTAATGAGGAGGTAGAACTAACAGTGGGACTGGGAGTAGCAGTTGAGGGAATGGGAGTAAGGGTGGAGGTGGCAGGAGTAACGGTGGAGGGACGGAAGTCACGGTGGAGGGGCAGGAGTAACGGGGTTGGGGCATGAGTAACGGTGGAGGGGCGTGAGTAACGGGGTTGGGGCATGAGTAACGATGGAGAGGCGGGAGTAACGGGGTTGGGGCATGAGGAACGGTGGAGGGGCAGGAGTAACGGGGTTGGGGCATGAGTAACGGTGGAGGGGCGGGAGTAACGGGGTTGGGGCATGAGTAACGGTGGAGGGGCGGGAGTAACGGGGTTGGGGCATGAGTAACGGTGGAGGGGCGGGAGTAATGGTCACGGAGGAAGGAGTAACGATGGATGGGCGAGAGTAAAGGTGAAGGGGGCAGGAGTAATGATGGAGAAGCGGGAGTAACGATGGAGGGGAGGGAGTAGCTGTGGGGAGGCAGGAGTAACGTTGGGAGTCACGTAGTGACTGAAGTAGCAGTGTGGCGAAGGAAGCGGCGGAATCACCATCAAGACAGGCGAGGACAGTAGCAAAAGAAGCATCGGAACGGCAGGAGTGAAGGCGGGGGTTTGCGGAGCGGAGGTGGTGCGAGAAGGCGTGTATCAAGCGCCAGGGAGCTGATGAGTGGATGCGGTGAGGAATATGTTGGTGGGGCTGATTTTAAGGCGCTCGTAGATCCGTGGTCGGGGCGGGGCAGGGCGGGGCGGGGCGAGGCGAGGCTAGGCGGGGAGAGGCGGGGCAAGGCGGAGCGGGGAGGGGCGGGGAGCGGAGGGGAGGGAAGGGACGGAAGGGACGAAAGGGGCGGGGCGCGGGGCCGGGCGGGGCGGGGCGGGGCCGTGTAAGGACGGAGGGACTGCGTGGGGCTTCAATCTCCCGGCAGCGGAGCTGAGAGGAAAAGAGGAGTTAAGCAGCGAGGGCAATGGAAACCGATATCAGAAGAGTCCTGCAATAGCTCGCAGGCAGATATAATCGCGGGAATCAAAGACACAATAGCTATGGCGCTGGCTTACGGAATACGCAGATAACGTTTGGTTGGTCAATCATTTAGTAGATTCTCCGAGCGCTCTTAGTCAGACAGGACGCAACGTATAAATCCTGGCAATCTCGCATCTAGGGAATCGAGAAAAATATTTGAGATTTTAATCTCGAACCTTTAGAAGTTATTAACATTATTATTCTGTGCGTAACAATACTCAACATTAAATTTACAGAGTTGATTCTTCAGATATAGACAAATAGTTAATCGATACAATGTGGGTTATGGAATTTGTAATGACTGAACTCATCTAACTTCTTGTATTGCGAGTTATCGAAAATTTTATTAATGTTTTCTCATGACTTAATCGGTGAACCGTATTTGGAGGCATTTGATTAGTACCAGAGTTGCGAATAAAATTGTACTTGATCTGAACTCTTCTTAGCGTCGGCAAATGATTTACCGCAATAGCAACGGGTAGTAGTATCTAAGATGCTGATTATTTAAATAAATTTCTTTTTAGTGGTTTGCAATCTGTGAGGATGTGTTTTGTGTAAAAGTGTGTTTTTGTAGTTTTCAGTCTTCCGACGTGGCTATAAATTAAGAATTCACAAGCCAGCATTACATGTTTGGTGTGGTGAAAGTCGTGCAAATAGCTTGTATCAGAAAGGATTTACACCTAGCAGATTGCGAAAACAAAGCACAATATGTCGCCATGTATGTGAATAAATATTTACCTATCCACCAAGAGCATTTTAATTCTTCTAATGATCGAGCAGCGACATAAAGCTGAAGAGGCTTTGCTCGGAGGGCATTTTGTAGAGATCGTTAGATCCAGTTAACGCACTTGGTACATAATACGTTTATTTTTTATCTAATTTTAATGATTCAGAGTTACTTACGTGCTACTATCTAGATGTTAACTTGACTCGGTTTGTCTGTTCACATAATGTTCCAATAATTCCCTCCATAAGAGAACTTGTATCCTCATTCAGCTGTTTTCATATTTCCCTCGTAACCACGATCCTCTGGTTCCAAGTAAGTTATGCAGTGTATACTCGTATTGAGCTCCGTATAGAAGACAAATAAGATACCATTAAAAAATAAAAATAGTTTGAAAAACTTACAATTACACAGAGGGAATTTCAAGTCTTTAGTATATTAGACTCCTGTGCATGTTAAATGCAGTGTCCGTACACTTATTGTGGACCCTGCCAGTCAGTTTGCACCACTGAACATTCAGCTCGTACTACAAAGAGTTCGCAGCTTATTATACAGTTTGCACTACGGACCGTTTGCAGCTTGTCAGACAGTTTGCAACCTTATACATGTCCAGCATCGAAGTGGAAGATAAACAGAGAACTGTATTTCCAAGTGGAGGCCAGTTTAAACATTCTTTATAATTTATGGACACACCGCAAATTGGTAAGTCTAATGACTCTCTAATTAAGCATGTCGGTACTCACATATAATAATCTTTCTCTGTGATTTCTCTATTCTCTGTATGATGAATCCATTACTGAAAAATTTCTGCCGAGTTTCGTTCCAGTCTTTTCATCAAAGATAATGATAAAGAGACAAAAACAACAGTTTTGAAGAACTATGAATTGCAAATTAATTGTGTCCGTGCAAATTCTTTAAGCAGATTCATTGCAATGTTTGCCAGTTGCCAAGTGTTAATTAGGTCTTAACAAAAATTTGAGCTTCGTAAAGTATATTGGTGTAGCTGAGAAATTGGATGTAAATGTGCGCATTAATATAATCTCTTATCACGACTGCCACGTGATATCGCAATTCGTACAGCCTCTTCTAGGAAAACTTCGACTATCTGCAACAAATTTGTATTTTATTTAAATTAAATTAATTTTTGAAATAGATGTAATAATATATAGTCTAACACGCTGCGATTCCGCTACATCATGCAGTAATTTTGAAATCGGTACATTACTTTCTATCACATAAAGGGACTCAAAACAGTATTAAAATTAGTAATTTAAAAATTTTAAACTAAATTTTAAAAAAAAGGACTGAAATTTTAATTGTAATTTTCAGTATTTCTGATAGTCGCCGTGTAGTGCACACAAATTCCAAGTTTTCCGTCTCGTCGGCGTGTAATCGAGCTGGCGGGCGAGCCACTGGCCCTCCGTCCCCTGAGATCCGGATCGCCCTCCGCCCCGACCCCTGGCGCGTGCTACCCCTTGCTCCCCCACCCCTGCCGCGTCGGCGGCACGCGTGCGGCGACAGAGCTCGCGATTAAGTTATTAGCGAAGGCGGGGGTCTCTGCCGCCCCCGCCGTCGCGCGTCACCCCCCTTCCAGGCCCCGCATAACCCCCCAGCCGCACCTGCCGCTTCCTCCCTTCCGCCATCCCCGTTGCTCACACCGCCCCGCATCCTCGCCATCTCCCGCGGCTCCCTCCCCTCCCCCCCCACTGGCTCTACGCTCCCCGTCACCTACCCCGCCCCCGCCGTCTTCACCGTTTCCACTGCCTCTGCTTCCCCCTCCGCGTGCACCAACCCCACTACCTCCAACTGCCCCACCGCTATCTTTCCCCCTTCCCCACCACCATCACCGCTTCCGCGGCTATCTTAGTCCCCGCTGCCGTCACCGCTCCCGCCGCCCCTGTCGCTCTCCGCCCTCCGCCCTCTGCATCACAGCCCCAGTCGCCTTCACAGTTGCCCCTCCGCCCCCACTGCCCCATCCGTCTTCCCTGCTCCCTTCGCCTCCATGGCGTCTACTTCCCCCGTTTTCTCCACCGTTCCCGCCGCCTCCATTGCCCTATGCTTCTCCACGGCCCCCACAACCCCCATTGTCTCCACCACCCCCACCAACCTCGCCTCCTCCATCAACCTCACTGTCTCCACCATCTCCATTGCCCCCTCCGCCTCCATTGCCGTCTCCGCCGACTCCAGCGCCCCCGCCACTTCCACCGCCTACGCCGACTCCACCACCCTCGGGAGTCTCCACCGACCACACTGCTCCTACTATCCTCACCTACCCCCTCCTCCGCTCCCGCCACCTCCACCGCCCACATTGCGTCGCGTGCACTAGCGCAAATTTAATGATTACGTCCGCCCCACTCCCCGGCCGTCTCTGCCCCCGCCGCGGCGTAGAAAATGAGACACGACTCCCCTGGGGCAAATGGACGGTAATAAGGAGAAAAATGTAAGGGATCCTTCCGGGACTTCTCGGCGGAAATTGGCAGGAATTTTCTCCGAAAGGCGGAATAAGTTACGGAAGGCTCGTGCAGCTCACGGGAGAAAGGAGAAGTGTGCAGTTGTGGGAGGGGCGGGGATGTTGATTCAATGTGCCTCGCCTCACTGTGGGAGAATGACACTTGTAGGTTCTGTAACTGGGGATAATGTTCCAATTACGTAGATAAAAGGGTACTGCTTATGATTTTATGCACTCTTCTTTTTTTCCTTGGCTTCATGAAATAGACCTGAAGACAATTGTGTCTTCACTTTATTCTTACCGCATTTTCGTCATATTTCAGTTTTCTTTTTCTTTTAGTTTGTCTAACGTAACCAGCCCTATTATTGTTTTAGTGGTGACCCAACCAGTACGTCTGTTTCCCATTTTCATTTATATCATTACATTTTGTTTACCATGAAATATATTTCTAAATATTAACTGATAACTTAGGATTCAGAATACGTATGCTTTATTTAGCATTTGTAAATGACTCGGAATACTACTTCTAGACGTGCATTCGGTTGGGTTACAGTTCATAATTCACTTTTATACATCAAAGCAGATGTCCCCAGAAATATGTAAGAACTAGACCGACGATTCTGCGATATTCTTTACCTTACGCAACTGGATGATATTATGTATTCTACAGTTGCAAAGGAAATATTCAGAGTACACTTTTGCAAGTCAGTTAAGGTTTTAGTTTATTTCCCTTTGGTACTTTAGACACCTTTATATGATTTTTATCTTTGGTCTATGTATATTAACATCCAAGAGATTTTATAAGTAATTATTTTTCCTGTGATGCCCATCACTTCGACAACCTCTAATCATAACTATTTCTCATATTTTGGACACAATGTATTGTTGTTTAACACAAGACACAAAGTCTGCACACTGAGACTAAAAAGCACTACACTCAAAATTAACACATATAGCATATCTAACGTCCAGGACGTTAGAAACGAATCGACGACAAAACCTGACAACCAGATCTCTTCCACTTCTTAGATAATCAATAATCTGATATGCTATGAGTGACGGATCCAGCACAAGACTGAGGCGGTGGGAGGAACAGTAGATTTCACATGATCCGATGTTTGCGGTACTGCCCGGCATCGACATTGAATTGATTGGAGGAACATAAGAAAACCGTCTGTTGAAATCTGTTTACGTCATCATCTGAGTGTTTAGCAGTGCGCAGAGACTAACATTGTTTTCAAAAGAGGTTTTGTAAAAGTTCTGTGTAACTGCCATTCAATTTTTTTTTCGAATTAAGAGGAGTGTTAGAGGACGACGTTTATAGTTGCTTTTGGATACGAGAACCGAATTCTGTCTGACACTTGTCACATTGCTTCAAGCAGCACGTAATCATGTGCCGAACAGTTCACTGTAATCCTAATCAATGTCTGACATCCATTACGAAGCTTAAAGCGGAACACGTAAACCACTGCACGGAATGCAAGGACAAAACCTGAGTAATGAGATACTCCCATCATTCAACGTTGAGCGTACACTATATGGAATGCAGTATGATATCTTCCGTTATAAATAACATGCTGTACGTTGACTGTTGCGTAAATCCATCCCGTGACTGCTACCCGTTATTTTCATTGAACCACCTTGTATCATATCGAAGCGCAAGATCATGGGCTGCTGTCATTGAAACTGCTAACTTAATCATAGCATTCGTTGTGGTCATAGCCACAAGTCTTTCTCTGCAAGCTCATTTAAATCAGGAGGAATGGGTGCTGTTGCGAATAAGTAATAAGAACGCAATCCTGTACAAAACATATTAATAGTTTTACAATTGGAATTTAAATCTAAAACTTGCACGTAACAGACTTTTGTTAGTGTTGCGTATAATGTAAATGGACGATTTGAAAATAATCTACAATTCTTTTACGGGTATTTAATTCGTTCGATGCAACACTTGAGAAAGAACGTGGAGGTGTATTCGACTGATTGTTTAGTGATTCCGAGCGCGTCAACTAATGAGGTAATTAGTCCCGTAAGTGTGGTGCATGTGGCAGTGATCTTCCCCCGCTGAATGGCGAGATCCGGCGCCGATCTACCGTCGGCTGGAGAGGTTTTTCCTGTGCAGGTATCTCCCACCAGTGGGGCACCGCCCCAGCCGGGACGAGCTCTATGCTCCCGACCAAGTCCCGGGATTGGTGGTAGTGTAGTGCATGTTAGTGTAAGTGTGTGTGTAGGGGTGAGGATAGGACAAGGAAGAGACCGAAGATCGCGCGCGGTCCGTGGCCCGTTTGTTAGGCTCTAGGGTTCTCCTCTTATTGCTCCGAGAAACCACGGAATTCCGATCAGAGCAGTCGTCCTCTAGGATTCTCGTCCAGGGAGAGACTTAATTCGACCTAGCGGACAAGCTAGTGTCATAATTTAAAGTTAATTCCTTAAGCAACATTAAATGTGCACGCATTGAATGGCAAATAGAAGTATCTTTATCCAACGGAAAAATAATATCACATGAAAAAGCAGTGATCTAATGGCTCTTTGAAAATCTATGACTGCACAACGTATTCACGTGCACATCGATTTGTTTAAAGTATGCGCAGTGAAATCGCGCTATCTCTAAGGTGAATCAGGAAATAAAACATCGAATATTTTCACAAATTCGGTTCCCCAATCACGCTGGTCACAGAAAAAGTTGAAGACTAATATTTTTGAAAACACAGAACAGTGATGTCATGGTCGTAATATAATTAACGTGTTTTCAAAATTAAGTGACTTCAGAGTACTTTGATATAGTACATTTTGTTGTCCCGGCCAAATTAATGTGCTTATTTGAGAAATGAAGATATTTGCTATATTCAAGCCTAAGCGTACGCACTTACTTTTCTGACCTGCCTGATTAATACCGGCTTTATTCTTTATGCAAATTCAGCAAATGTATTTCCTGGTGCAAGGGCGTACGTGGCGCGGCGGCCTCGCCGATCGTAATCTCGGCGCGGCAGCCAACACCGCCGGGTCAGCGGCGGGAGCTGTACCAGCAACAGCGACAGCAGAGGAAGTTGGAGGGAAGCCCGTTAGAGGGGCGTGATGGGGCGCAGAAGCGTTGGAGGGGTGAAAATGATGGGCGCTAGGGACAAGGTTAAAGGAGACGGCGGGGAATGAGGAGCTGGGAGGATATTGTGGGGCGGAAACACTGTGAAAGTGTAGGGTTACGAATAGGTGGGGACTTGAAGGGTAGGGCAATGTGAAGCGGTGAGAATACTGTGAAGTGGTGGGAATACTGTGAAGTGGTGGTAACTAAGGAGAATGGGCCGGGATGTAAGTGGTGGGGATAGAGTTAAAGGGGTAGGGATAGACGCGAAAGGAGAGAGGATGAATGTGCATTGGTAAGCCGCATTTGAAGGAGCGTGCATGGATATGAAAGGGCGAGGATGGGGCGGATTTGACGGTGAAGAGCAGGTACGACGATGAAGGAGTCGGCGACGAAAGGGCGGGAGCGACAATGAAAGTGTTGGGACGAGGTGAGCGAGGTAGCGGCGCGCGGCGGAGGCGGGGAGAGGGTGGGGGAGGTGGCCGGGAAGCGGGGGGGGGAGGACTACGCGAGTCGCCGACGCGTGGCGTCGCGACGCTGATGTTCCGGTGCAGATGTAAATGAGATGAAACGCATTTGGTGCTAATGGCTGTCGTTATTCTAATGGACAGTGAAGCCTCGTGCTGTGTGTTTTAAGGGGATATCTCGTAATGGCGGCGGGGCTGGCGGCGACGCGTGGCCGGGACGTGGATGCGGAGCGCGGGGCGCCCGTTAAATAAGACGCGCCAGTTTACGGGCGTTTAGGAAGAAGACGCAGGCCCGGCTGAGGTGGCTCAGGGCATCAACTGATGTCACTGCTGCGCCTCTGACCAGGTGGATCTATGGTTCGAGTCGCGACGCTGGCAAGAACTTTCGACACTAGATAGCTATGTCGAATTAAGCCTTTGTCTGGAGGAGAATTCTAGTGGTCGGTTGCTCTGATCGGTATTTCTCCAGGCGAATGCCGGAGCAGTATTGTAACGAATGGTGCACAGACCTATCGCGATCTTTCCTTCATCTTCCTTGTCCTTTCCTCATCCCTCACACACTTCAGTTACATGCACTACGTACTACGCATGACGGGAGACCAGACGAGAGCTGAGAGTTTGCCTAGGCTGGGGTGGGGCTTAGCTCGTGAGAGATACCTGGATGGGGAAACCCTGCTAGCCGACGTGTAGGTCGGCGCCGAATCTCTCCATCCAGCAGAGGATGATCACCGCCATCTCCTGTAGTTGCCGCGCCCGGAAACGCCACGCGGCTTCCGGGTTCCGGGTTCACTTCGCGTACGATAATTATTTCGTTGATAACGTAGGAAAACGTTTCTCTTTTTGTCTAAGATCGATGATGAACTTAATCTGTGACGAATACTAAGTAGAATACGAAACGTCTGTGACAAATAGAGTACATCTTAAATTAATTCTGTATCACATATAGAAGAAATTGTCAGTTTTTCTGAATGTGGATCCTAGAGTACTGTAGAATTCGTATTCGAGTATGGGTGTTGAATCTTTACCTGGTTATTAATTATTTCCTGGTTATTACTTGTATTGTATTTTTTCAATTGTACAGGATATTTGAAAGTGTTCAATTATTAAATTGTAAATACGACTCAAAGGCAAATAACACTGAACGTATTATCTCGTGGGATGTCCAAAGTGTGCTACATACAATAACAATAGACGATGCTGTATATGTCTGATAGAAATAAAATGCGATGGTTGAAAAGCAGATGTACGCAACCCATGTATTCAACGGTAAAAATTGTATTGAATGGGTTCTATGGGTTTTACCCGGAGAGGTAAAAGAAAGTGTCGGTAAGCAAGACGACGGATTATCTGTTTGGAGTGACAAGTCGAACATCTTTACTTAGCATCTTTATTTTGCTAATATTTATATAATTTTAAATGAAAGGCACCCTCATGAATGAATAACAATCTGCATTACAACTGTGCAATACAACTGCAATCTGCATTACAACTGCAATACATTACATTACATTACATTCACTACATACATTATTCCTAGGTGTGCGCAGAGGGGGATCTCGGGTTTCGCGGCTTCTTAAAGATTTTCAAAGGGGGCCCTCTCTGGCCATACGTGATAAAACATATTTTCCCGAAAGTATTTTCAGTCTGTGACTTGCACATTCTTAACCAGAAAATTTTGGATTTTTAAAAGTTTTATTTAATTTACGTCGTTTTAGAGACATCTAGGATCATTAGTAATCACTATTAGTTTATGCTTATTATATTGTTTTAAGCTGCGCATGCCTATGATTATAATAATTATCACAATGCAGCTCTCAACATCATGAACATAATAGTATGTAATTACTCGTCACTATTCTTACCTTTGTTAATATTAATATTGTTATTAAATTCCACTTTTATTTAATAAATCGAGAACACAAGTAATATAAAGCGTTCGGAATTTGAAATCACTGTAAATTATACTACAAACTAAATTATACTAAAAACTAAATTATACTTGGAAAATAATTTCATAATTACAGAAGGAACATATTATGTCTAGTCCTTTATACATTGGTTAACTATTCTGATTTTTTAGGGAATGGGCAAATTAAAACATACATATACGCATATAATTTAGTATATACAGGTTTGCCAGCATATAGTTATATGTATTTTGTTTACTAGTAAATTTTTATTAATAAATTAGTATTGGTTACATTATTACTATTTATTATTACAATGATGCATCATGTACCACTTATAAGGTGCTTTTGTAACATATTGCTATGCATCTATGTTTCTATTCCAGCTTTTCCCAAGACCACTTTATATGTTGATGACTATTCCAGTAAAGCTGTTATTCTCCGTATAATCTCTCCATTTACTTTTATCACGATTCTCTGCCACAATATATTCTCAACTGGTTGCACAATTCGCGTGACGATTTACGAGTATCTTCCTTGATCTGAATGAATCCTTGTCTTTAGTTTCTCTGTGATTACAAATTTGCTTCCGTATCTCGTAGTTATGAGTTTTACTCAGATTTCAAATTTATATAGCATTATGTTCCTTTAATATATTCTCATTGGTAAGATGATTTTTCTATTACTCTTTCTCGTGTTTATTTGGATTGTCTATTCTTAAATGTATGCATTACATCTCAATTTAACATGCAAATTTACCCTAATGAACGCTTCGTTTAGTCACAGAGCTATTGCCACTAACATTAATGCAGAATTAGTTTAAGTTATTCGTGATTATCTTAATCACCAAAAGCAACGTTGACACTTTTATGTGTTTTGTGATTTGTGGCAGCGAAATTAATAAAATAAAATACAAGAATGTCAGTAAATGCTCACAAAATTATGTCAGTTTTCATTACGAATATAACAGCAGTAATGCTGATTTAATAACGTTCTTTCTTTCGGTACTCGCTTTTATTACTTAAATGTTTTCATTTTTGTAACATTTTTTCGGTTTTAAACATTATTTAAGAATAACGTGGTTACGAAATATACATACAATATTATCTCTCTCTTTCTGTCTCTATCTTTCTCTGCTACTCTGTGTGTGTCTTTCTCCCTCTCTTCTGATTCAAAATTAGAACTTAATACAATGTAACAAACCAAATATACGAGACGATTGGCAAAGAAAATCTTAGAACGTGAACGATATAAATATTTCTGTTTAAGCATACTGGAACTTGGAAATAAAGTTACAAATAATCCTTCTGCATGAATTATCGAAAAAAATTATCATGCAATTGTGATAATATTGGTACATTAACAACATGGACTGTAGAACTAATATTTATCATCCAACTTTAAAGAAGACTTAAATTTTCTTTCAGTAACTCCCGAACACTCATAATATAAGTTGGGACCGTTTATTACATTGCTCACGAAAATTAGTTTAGACATTTTTGCAATAATTAGCACGTAGACGAAGCTACCGTAATTTTCTTCGTAAATGGAACACGGCCAATAAATAAGATAAAATTAAACCTTTCTTCGCTGCGCTCTTCGAGCTGTATCTTTGTAGCGCGAGACCGAACGCGGTAAAAGGGCAGGCCCCTGCGCTAAGGCAAGTCATAACGCTGCCGCCTTGCCCAAGGCGGTGGCGCGGCAGCGAGCGCCGTGTGCAAGGTTCCGTGCCCATTCATCAGAGGGGCCGGGTTTGACCCACTTGGAGCTGGCGCGGTGGCGCGAAAAGGGCGGGGCGGAGTGGAGTGGAGTGGAGGGGGAGGGGGGCGGGGCAAAAGGGAACGCGAAGGAAATGGAGTTGGAGATTGGAAATGAATGCGGTGCTGTGGTGCCGGGAGGAAAGAGAAGCGGCGGGTTTCGAACTCGGAATGAAAGAGGAGGGGGGACAAAGGGGGGATCGCGGAGGTGGGGATGTGCTAAATGTGTGTGCGGGTGAAGGTATTGCAATTCAACATGTCTACGAGTTGATATGATCTCGAGAACACGGGCTTAAGTTATGGGAATCAGGATGTTCTATTCCCGATGCAAACAACTGCGTTTGGATGTACGGCGGTGAGAACGTAAATAATACTCCGTGTTAGGGGAGGTTCCAGGGTCGACTCATCACAAGGAAATGTACTTGAAGCTGCTCTTAGAAAGACTGTTCATAAGACAATTCTTTCCTTCAGTGCCAGTGTCATTAGCTCAGAACAATTGAATGTAGATTTTCGAGCAATTTGTGCTTTCATACAGAGGAAGTGTGCATTGTAAACTGCACTGGGGGATTTTGCTATAATGAAAAACGTTACTATCACTATTGAAGTAAAAAGTTTTGTACTTGAGATTTTGTATCAGTTTTGTGCACGTGCAAGAAAATATCAGCAGGTTAGATCTCATGAAATAAAGTAGAAGTAATCATTTTCATTGAAGAGTCTGAAAGAAAACATTAGTCATAAGCAATTCATCACAAAAATTAAAAATGAAATTATGGTCCTTTCTTTCTTCTCTTTCTCTTTCAAGCGACTGCAGTTCATACTGTTTTCATGCTTCCCGTCTGTGACTTTCTCTACCCTTGCTTTCTTCACCATGTGCGTGTTTCAGCGTCATAGAAATTTAATGGTGATTTAATTTAATTCCTTTCCTGCAAAGAAGTGTACCTAATGAAAATATTATGCTTGTTGTAGTTCAAAGGAGAGGTTTACTATCAACTTAATACTCTTGATATTCACTTTGCATATTGACTCTCCTTAATTTACTACGCCTACATTATCCGCGCAGACTGCAGAGTGTGAAGCGGGGAGGAAATGGAGGCACTCGAGTAAAAAGATGAGTAAGAATGCGAGCGGGTGTTAGCGGAGGAATACTGCAGGAAGACATTAAGAAGCGAGAAAAATGCCCGGCGGCGGCGGCGAAAGTCCTTGCGCGGGGGTGGGGGGAGGGGTGGCGCAAGGGTGGGGCGGGGGGAAGTGAGATAGAGGACAGTGCGGGGGCGAGGAGGAGCGTGAAGTGGAGCGGGGAATGACAAAATAGAGGGGAAGGTCGGAGGCGGTGCCAGGAACTGCAGGGGGCGGGAGGAGGGTGGGGTCGGGGGTGATAGAGAAGCTGAGAGAGATGGAGCGGGGCAAGATGAGCGTAGTGTTGTGAGGCGGGGCGACGCGGGGTGTGGCGGAGCGTGGCGGGGTGTAGCGGAGCGTGGGGGTGGTGGCGTAGTGTGGCGGGGTGTGGCGGAGCGTGCGGGGGTGTGGCGGGGTGTGGCGGAGCGTGGTGGGGTGTGGCGGAATGTGGCGGGGAGGAGTGAGGTGGGGCGGGGAGTGCCGGTGCATCGCAGGAAGGGGTGTCATGGGACGAGGAGGGGTTGGACGTGGCTGGGATCGACGTGGTGTTGGGACTGAGTGTCCAGGTACGGAGGGCAGGAGGATGGTGACGGAGGTGGGGACAGCAGTGGGAGAGGAGCGGAGAGTGGCGGGGCGCTCGTAGGGCGGGGACGTGGCTCGTGCGGGGAGGGCCAGGCGGAGCGTAGATGGGGCCGGGGAGCGAAAGCGAGGCTTTGCCTTGCGGGGCGGGGCGTGGCCGGGAATGACGCGGGGAGGGGGAATGTGGAGTGGGGTGGGGTGGGGGAGCGAGGCGCAGCTCCTCCCCTGGCGTGTTCCTGTAATGGCAATAAAATACGGGCTACGTGCGCCCGCGCGGTGCCGCGCCGCGCCGCGCCACGCCGCGCCACGCCGCGCTGCGCCGCCAACTTTCTGGCATTCCGCGGCGCGGTCCCTTGAGGGGCCGGCTGCGGCCGAGGGCGGGAACAAGAGCGCCGGGGGGATGGGTGGCGATGGAGCCGGGGCCGACGGTGTATTTCAGGAGATGCAGGATATAGTGGATGAGGTGGTAGCGGCTGGGGAAAAGGAGCATGAGTGTGAGTATGAGTCGTGGTTGTGAGCATGGATGTTGGGGCGGTGGAGGAGACGGGATTGGACGGCGAAGACGTTCGGCAATGAAAGCGGAGCAGAGAAGGTGGAAAAGATGAAGATGAAAAAGAAGAAAAATAAAGCATTTACGGTGGATGCAGATGTAGGGTAGGTGCTATAGGAGAAGGGGGGCTAATAAAGGATGAACAATGACTGAGGTAGATGTAAGCTGGTAAAGATAATCGGTGATGGAGGGGCAGGTGGGTGCGCAGAATGTAGTTGGAAATATGAAATGGAGTCTGAGAGACAAGAGGAGGCAGAAATGATGGTTGGGGCGAAGAGGAAGATGTAAAGGAGAAGGAGGAAGAGATCGAGGAGGAGGAGGAAAGATACGAAGTGGCTATAGAAGAGAAAGCGGAGGCAGAGAAAGAAGAAATGTGCTCTGAGACCAAAAACGATCGAGAGGAGAAAAAAAATGTTTGGAGATGGAGGCAGGAGAAGAGCGTTTCAGAAGAGGAAGTAGAATTGAAGAGAAAGAGGAAGCCAAAACAACTGGAGAAAGAGAAGAAAGGGAATGGAGGACTGCAAAGGGATAGAAGAATTGACTAAGTGGGAATATTAATAAGGGAAAGGCGGAAAAAGAGAAACTCGTCGAAGTGGATACAGATGTAGGAAGAAAAAGTGGTAAACGGCAAATACGAGATAATGGATGATCAGAGAGTCGGCGTGTTGGGGAAAAGGGAAAATAGGACGAGGAGAAGAAGAATGTTCCACAGGGTGCTGGCGCGCCTGCATGCTCGACCTCCCCACCCCCACCCAGGCGCCCGAAGCGCGCCAAGCTCTGAACCGCCGTGTTCTGTTCCCTCTGGCTCGACTTACTTCTGCAGACGACTTGGCATACTCTGCCACGTCCAGCCTCGCTCCATCCAACTTCGCATCTTACATTCTCTCATTATGCGTCCTTCTCCACATTCTTTCATTCTCCCTCTCTCTCGTCGCCTTTCATTTCATTCCTTTCACCTCGACGTCCGCTAGAGGTCAGACCTTGCCAAACTACTTACTTTTGTTGTCTGTACATCCCCATGTAGCGACATGCTTTCATGTGCGTTATACTGGTTTTCAATCACTTGCTTCTGCACCTATCGCGCAATACATCTCATACTCTCAGACCCTTCTTTTCTAATAAGATTTTTCATATCGACTCTTCACAAATCCGCCGTATCTGTTCTTGTCCAAATTGATACCCTTTTCTTGCTACAACTTATCCAGTTTTGACTCGCGCAGCTTCGCCGCATTGTTGCAGAGCTTCCTTCTCCCTGCCTAGCTGCGCCCTAAGCCGCTATACCCCTTGCCACTCCATGCCGTCCCATGACGCCCCTTGCCACTCCATGCACCCCCTGCCTCTCTTTGCCGCGCGTTACCACTCCTTGCCGCGTGTTGCTTCTCCTTGACGCTTTTTCGGCTCCTTTCCGCTACTTGTCGATCCTTGCCCCTCCATGCCACCCCTTGCCGCTTTATGCCCTTCCTTGCCGCCTCTTTCTGCCCCTTGCGACTCCTTGCCGTGCGTTGCCGCTCCTTGCCGCTACTTGCCGCTCATTGCCCTCTTCCCGCTTCTTACCGCTCTTTGCCGCTCCTTGCTACTCTACTGGCCGCTTCTTACCGCGCATTGCTGCTCCTTGCCGTTTGCCGTCCCTTGCCGCTCCTTGACCCCCTTGCCGCACCTGGACTCTCCTCACCGCACCTTGCGGCTCCTTGCCGCTCCTTGCCGCCACATGTCACTCCTTTCCGCGCGTTACAGCTCCTTACCGCCCCTTGCCGCTCTTTGCCGCCTATTGCCGCTCCTTGCCGCTCCTTGCGCTCTTCTTGCCGTGCGTTACGGCTTCTTCCGTCCTTTGCCGCCCCTTGCTACTCTTTGCCGCTACTTTCCAGTCCTTGCCGCCCTTGTCCCCTCGCGCGCCGCCATTTCCCAGTTCAGCTTTATGGGGCTGCTCTTCCCTCAGCGCGAATCGCTTGTACAGGCTCCAGTATCTCAAGTTACCAACTCAGTCTTGCGAGCTCCGCTGGCCAAAATATATTTTCCGTTCTCGAATATTCGTTTCTATTCGATTTTATTACTACTACATACAGTAAACGTGTGTATAAACATGTATATGATGTACTAACTTTTTTGTTTGGTGTATATATATTCATCATACGTATGCGCACTCAAATTTACTACGAACGAATTGTAGATTGCTTAGCGAACAAAAATAGTGTATCGAACGTGGTCTTGAACGAATTTTGTACGTTTTCCCGATCCTCCCCGCAATGTTGTACTGCTCTAATGAAGATTAATTCCAATATTTAGATTATAAGTTTGAGTTTCTGGAGTTTTCCATGTTTATTATATCTTAATACCACTTCTCAAATTCTCCTTCATCTTTTTTGAAGTCTCCCACTGTGCCTTCTAAATTTTTACTTATATCTCTCTGTGTGTCCCTTGTCTGATTGGTGCTCCTTCACTCGCTTGTTCCTGCATCGTTCGCATGACTAAACGTGGTTTGTCCCATTCAACTTCGCCCTCTTCTCATCGCTTTACGGCACACAAAGAACATGTTCGCTTTGTTCTTCAAACTGCAATGTTCGAGAATTGTAGTGCACTGGCATTATGCAACGAAATACAGTATTTGAATGCCCCATCGCTAGTTACGCGTCATAGAAATCGCTAGGGATTTGATACGACAATGGGCACTATCGTTTGTGCTTCAGAAGTGGGTTCAATATCTATGGAACAATTAGCCATATGGAGGCTCTTTATTAGGACCGCACCTAACATCAGGGGTACAATTCAAATGCATTTAGATATTGAACGGGCGCTATTCAAATACTGGAAACGTGAAATCTGCACGATTGTGAGTGCATGAAGCAGTACCTACAGATTTGCGGAAATTGTACAGTGAAGCTAACACATTTTGAAAGATAGTTTCGTAGAATTATGATCTTTTGTGAGCATTTGCCCAGTGCATATGAGACGAAGGCGTATTTTTTCTGCAAATATTCGACAGTGTCATTATACGTGAAAACATTAACGAAACTATCAACTGGCAATCCAGTTTTAGTCGGTAATCCACTAACTATCCCCTGACGTGTGCCCTAGTACACGAACCATCCTACATTCGGCCGTACTCGTCCATTCTCATCCTTCTCTTCAATTCGCCGTTCTAAATATCGATTCTTCTTGCTATTTGCCAAAGCATCTAAATCGATAATCCATTCTCTGTCATTCGCGCTCTTCTCATCTATTTATCATACCACCTGCCGAATCATATTTAATTCAGTATCCTGTGACCGCAGGACAGAAATCTATCGATCCGCGTTCTACTAAAATAATCGTAACCTTGTCCTCATTTTGCATCCTAATTATGTACTGTGCTCGCGGACCGCTCATGGAGCTGCCCTACCGCTGCTAAAACAAACAATATAGCATCCTACCATCTCATTCAACATTCCTTTTTTACCCAGCGATGTACGATGATTGTGTATACTCCGATTTAAACATAGTGGCACTGCAAAGTCACGAGCTTTAAGACGAGGGGGACAACGTCTTCCAATCGGGAGCCCCAATACCAAAAATTGGAGTCGTCACGACGCTGACCTTGACGTCGACGTTGACCTGCTTTATGTTCAGATCATAATCTTGAAGTGCCACTATGTTGAAATTGGAATATTATGTACACCTCGTTTCATCATTCTAAGGACAATCCACGTTCTAATAGCCAATACGGATCCCATTCAACGCTGGATCCTCTCATTTTCCTTTCTTTCTGTTTCAACAGTTTGTCTCATCACGTCATTTTTTTTAGTATACGGGTAATTCCACGCCAACTCCACATTGCATCACACCAACCCATCTCAGATCGAAAAATTAAAGTTATTTTCTTATTTCTTATGCCAAGATAAGCCCAAATTTAAATTTTCAACCATTTCTGATGTAAATAGCGTTTGTGAGAACAATTATCGATTTTTCGCGATTTTCAAGCATTTTACAGCATCTTTTTATAATTATCCATTATTTCGATATTTTTTAATGAAAAAATATGTTTAAACTACTATTTTTATAGGAAATTTTCCGCAGAATTCGAATCTGTTAATGAAAATATTGATTTTTTTTCTTAATATGACAAAAATTGAAATTTATGATTTTTATTACTTTATTTTCAAAAATTAATTTTAGTATTACAGTACAATTAAAAAGTTAGTTTCTTATGCTTAAAGTACGTGAAAATAAGTGTACATTACGGTACAGGAAAAATGTTTTTGGGGAAATAGTGTTTAAAAGAGTTAAACGCAAGAAATACAATAAAATCTCTTTTCTAAATGTGTTTTATCATTTTTAAATAACCTGTTAGTATTTTCTACTACTTTTAGACTGTTTGGATGACTTCGGTGGTGTAAAACAGTTTTTAATAAAATGTGCGTCCTGAACTTTTTTGGGAAATACGTTTTACATGAGTTAAAATTTTAAAAAATCGTGAAAAATTAATCGATTTTTATCGTTATATCGGAAGAAAATACCTCTCTTCATGATTCTGTACGAAATTGAAAGAAATACTCATTACGCCATAGAAAAAGTAAAAAAATGTTGGAGAATAGGGGCCTATGAACGTATTAAACATTTAAATTATACATGGCTATGTTCAGAATCTGGCGCGTGATCGCAAGATAATTTCAAATATAGGGGCCCTGAGCAGTGTTTCTAACTGCAGGAATGTGTACTGTGTGTGTCTCACTAATCTTAATCAAACCGAAGGAGACGTGAATGGAGGGGCGTTCCCGTAGTTAGAAACACTGGCCCTGAGCCCTGAGTGCTGTACTTGCCACTCTGCTGACAAAGAACATTTCCATGCCACAAGGAGGTTAAGCTTTAATAATAATTTCAAAATAAGTTCTGAGTAAAACATGATGTTTTAAAACATGATGTTCAAATTGTTCATATTTTTCAAAATAAAATTGTTAATTATATAAAGGAAAATATTCCAAACGTGCAAAAAATTAACTATTTCAGCGATGGATGTCCAGGACAATACAAAAATTGTTATAACTTATTACATCTCTGTAGACATACAAAATTGTATAGTATTGATGCTACCTGGACATTTTTTGCTACCTCTCATGGGAAAACGGAGAACGATGGAGTGGGTGCAACTGTTAAGAGAGAGGCAACAAAAGAAAGCTTGCGTAGACGTCGTCAAAATCAAATCACAGATATTGACAAATTATTAGAATTTTGTAAAGCACATATTAAAAACATCCATTGTGAAATTATTAGAAAAGCTGAAGTCGATGAATATCGGAATCGAAACAAAACTGAAAAAGTATTTACAATTCCGGGTACTCGCAATTTGCATGAATTTGTTCCTTACTCTGAGCATATTATTCAATGTAAAACAATAAGTACTCAAGAACACTGTTCTTTGGTGTTTGATTTAATTAATAACAAGAAAATGAAATAAGAAAATAAAAGATTAATTTTAATAATTTTATAAATAACAATGTTTTATTATTCAACTAAAAATTGTAATAAATGAAAACTTTTATCAAAAAGTTTTTAAGTGCCTATTTATAAATTTGTTTGTACTATTTATAATTTAATCTGCTTTAACAATAATAATCGATTAATTATTCACGATTTTTTAAAATTTTAACTCATGTAAAACGTATTTCCCAAAAAAGTTCAGGACGCACATTTTATTAAAAACTGTTTTACACCACCGAAGTCATCCAAACAGTCTAAAAGTAGTAGAAAATACTAACAGGTTATTTAAAAATGATAAAACACATTTAGAAAAGAGATTTTATTGTATTTCTTGCGTTTAACTCTTTTAAACACTATTTCCCCAAAAACATTTTTCCTGTACCGTAATGTACACTTATTTTCACGTACTTTAAGCATAAGAAACTAACTTTTTAATTGTACTGTAATACTAAAATTAATTTTTGAAAATAAAGTAATAAAAATCATAAATTTCAATTTTTGTCATATTAAGAAAAAAAATCAATATTTTTATTAACAGATTCGAATTCTGCGGAAAATTTCCTATAAAAATAGTAGTTTAAACATATTTTTTCATTAAAAAATATCGAAATAATGGATAATTATAAAAAGATGCTGTAAAGTGCTTGAAAATCGCGAAAAATCGATAATTGTTCTCACAAACGCTATTTACATCAGAAATGGTTGAAAATTTAAATTTGGGCTTATCTTGGCATAAGAAATAAGAAAATAACTTTAATTTTTCGATCTGAGATGGGTTGGTGTGATGCAATGTGGAGTTGGCGTGGAATTACCCATACAGAAATACTATATACCCATATTTCACCGATTCACCATTCTTACAGATGATGCCGTTTTGAACGTCGGAAACACTATTCTTGGCGCCGATCTGCCTCCTAGTCATCGATATTCACACTATTGGCAGATCCGCGACAATCTCCCTGATCCTCCTTTCTGTTTGTCGATGCGCATCATATTCAAAATTGTTCGTGAATTCCCGACAGCGACAGCGGACTCGTCCATCTGTCCTTTAACCGTCCGTCGATCTCTCGCCCGCGGTGGATATGGCGCTGGCGGGACCACGCCACGCCAACACCCCACCCCACCCCGCCCCGTCCCGCCCCGCCCCGCTCGTGGGGGCCGCCGTGTTGGCGGTAGCGCGGCGGGCGCCGCCTGTCGTGTTTCAATTGCAGCCCCCGGCGCGAACCCTGGGGCAGGGGGCGGCGGCGGAGGCGGCGCGTTCCGGTCGGCGCGCTGATGGAGAGGTGCGCCGACCGCGCCGCGTCCCCACGAGGGCTCCCGTCCCCCTGCCCTGCCCCCGCCATCTAGTGCCACGCGGCCCACCCGAGTGGAACACCCCGCGCGGAACGGCCCTCGCCCCGTCCGTCCTGTCCGCCTGTTCCTGCCCCCCTCCGCCTTCTCCCACCCCACCTCCTCCCACCCTTTAATGGCATTCACCCACAACAATTCGGTCAAACTCTTTTGTTTCTTATTCTCGTTCTGTAAGGTATTATCAACCAAAACCACTACGAATTTCTTATTGATATTATGACACCTAACATTAAAACATACAGGCATAATTCTTACATGCATAGGTACTCACACACACACTCACCATTTTGCATTTTCATCAATCTCTTTTCTTTCTGATTGTTGGACATAAAAGAATATGTCAAATGGCTATCCGTTTTTTCTTCTTCGGAATTTTCTTAAAGTGATTAATAGTGTATTCAAGTGTCAAAATCTTTATCTATAAGGGAATTTTTTTATTTATTTAAAAATGTTGCAAACTGGGTCACAGGTCACTTCTTCTTGTGCTAGTTCTGTCAAGTGATTCTTATCCGGAAAAATATTTTGAAGATATATTGATTATTTGATTGCACCCAGACCAAAATGTTCGCTTGTTAATTAATCACCCGCTGTGTAATTTACAATAAGATACAAAAAACTTTTACATTTCGAATAGCAATTGAGTGACCGCAAAATAGGTAACGGTTAATTTACTATATGGTAATATATAACAAATCTATTTTCCGATTCATTTAGAAAACATATTGTAAAAATTGCATTGTGAAAACTGTTTTATTTGAACAAACTTCAGAATCACGACATGCGTGTCATAAAACGTGGCGTTTCCCAAACTGAATTGGACGAACTGGACGGACAAACTGAATTGGACCTTTCGATTAGAATCGTTTGTCTTCACGTATGATAGATCCAATATATGATAAGGGCGTGTGGTATGTCGAAAAAAATGCGCTAAAATAGTCACGAAGAGAATTGCAGTAAATAGTTGCATTATTTTTTTGAAGTGAACAAATGTTGACACTTAGTAAACGTAAGATGCTGCATATTTCTTAATTATGGATCGTTGACCTGTGATGTATCATCCACAAGCAGGGATCTTACGGGTTCTACTGCATCCAGCATTTCAGCCTCCACAGCGTCATATGCTGGGTAGAATATGTACGTTCAACTACTAATTGTATTAAAGCGTAGGGTTGATTTAAATATTTTTTATTGACTAATTATCGATTTGACAGCCGCGTGGGCAGTAAGTCGAATTTTCATATATCTTTAATTTTTCTTCTTTCGCCCTGACAGCAAAGGAAATTCATACCCGCCTGCATGTCAGCGATTTGCAGTGGTTTCCATTCAGTGTAGATAATGGTCTCCGAACCCATTTACCGACGAGGCGAGGATTAACTGTTGTCATCGTAATACTGATGAATGGCTTTGTCAACGTTCCATAGAAGTGCAACTCAGCCTCTGTGCAAAGATGATGAATAGCGAAATATTTCGAATGTAATTGACGGAATCGACTCAAAGTACGGATTCGTCACAGTATAAAAGAAATGAGAAACTGATCGGAAATTATTTGTCATCCTCTATTCTTGTGATCGGGAAAATGGATTGCACGTTTCATTTCTCTTAGTGCTATAAGAAATGCAAGTATTCTTACAGCGATCTTATTGTTAGATCGTACTTGTATATTCTATTTAAATGAATAAGAATAATTTTTAATTGAAAACATACAAAGTAATGCATATGCTTTTTAAAGCAGTATAATACATATTATACATTTTACATTTTGTGATATATTTTTTATTTATTTTTTTCTTTTCCTGCGTGTTTCTGTAAACTTTCTTTTCCCATGATCTACAATATCTGCTACCACACATTTCTTTGTAATACAATATTAATTTGAATACCCGCCGATGGTATTCATGTATTCTCAAATGTAATCGAATCACCAATATGAGATTTGAACAACCAATAAAGTAACTCGGATTCTCAATTTGCAAAATGCATCTGTTCATAACTACAGCAGTTCAGTTGCAGTTGGAATCGGATCTTTGTGGATAATGCATACGATAATCCCCAGCGAGTGAAATAGAATTAATTGAATATAACGTATTAAATTAGTACGTCCCAATTCCGATGATTTCTTAACACTATAATTGATCCGCGATAGCATTCACTTGGCCAGATGTTGCACGTTTTTCTTTTATTTTCTGCATAATAACAGAGATACAGTGCCAACTTTATAGTAATAAATGTTTCTATCCATTAATATTTATTTTTAAACAAAAAATGTCCAATAGGCGGATTCTGTTTTGTTTCCTCCCACTTCCTCTCTCTTTAGCCCATCTCTCCACCTCACTCCTGTAAAAGCACATAACACAGTATCAACGTCGGCATCAGGGTATTGATTATAGTACAAGTATTTGTACACTAATAATACAAATCATCATAATAAAAATAATATTTGCTATTTATGGCGACGCCCAGACCGTAAGGTGTTCTTATCCGCCTAATCATTATACAGCTGTAAAAATAAATAGTTCTAAAACATTAACTCGCAGCATAGATAGTGAAAAAAAGTGTAGTGTAGTGTAGTGAAGTGAAGTGAAGTGAAGTGAAGTGCGGTGAACGTGATCAATGCACTTTTCAATGCTGCTTTTCGTCTTGTACGGTATTAGAATTATCATTATTATCATCATTATTATTATCATCATCATTATTATTATTATTTTAATGTAAGTGTTGTAATTTTTGCAATTATTGTTACTTAACTGCCACCGGGTCATACCCAATTGCAGTTCTAATAAAATGTATGTATGAACACTCCCATTATTCGTAGTTTAATTCGGAGCTTATCTACTTGATTGGCGTCTTCGTCATGGTTTTATTTATTGCAAGCACACGGTCGATGCATGGACTTTGCTTACCTGCGGTTACCAGGCGCCACGTATACAGAATGTGTTGTATGAAGTTCCGCCAACTTGCCGCGTACATTTCACATGCCGCCCTTCCCCAGTCCCTTCGCGGCGCATACCATTCGGTTTCCTCCCTCGCTCCCTCCACTCGCCCTCCTTGCTCGACCCTCTCCCCTCTTCCTCCCTCTTCTGCAACAGCGCGTAACGCGGTGGCGGGACAGGCTGTCGGCAGAAGGAAGTGGCACTTCATAATTACCCTGCCGAGTTGGCGACCGGCCGACCGGCCGGTTCGCGTCGCGCCGCGCCGCGCCGCGCCGGCTGTTGCGTAACGCCCCCGCTAGGTGGCGTTGCTTTCGCAGGGGTTGGCGACCGCGCGCGCGCACGCGCGACTTCGAGCACTCGAGGGCGACGAAGCGGAATGGGGCATACGCAGGGTACAGTTAAGTGTTGCCGCGTAAAAAAGCGCCTTCGGTGGTGTAGCGGTTTGCGCATCTGACCGTTCTTTTCTTTTTTTTTTTTCTTTTTTTTTTTTTCTTTCCTAGAGCTTTCTCCAGCAGATAGTCGGTTACCCGGTATGTCCTTATGGGACGTATTTCGACCATTCACTAGACACCCACACCCTTTCGGGGATCCTCTGATCTGGGGTCAGCAGCTGGGGCCCTTTGCGAAAACACAAACATTATAGACAAGGGATAAACAATCATGCCCAAGGCGGTACTGAAACTTCCAACCTTTCGGACCGAAATGCTGAGTCGGTACTCGCTCTTAGTTACCTCGGTCATCCATGTCGGCACCGTTGTTGTTACTGTATGAAAATATAATTTTTTGTAAGAATTGTGTGAATTCGAGGTAAAGAAAATTGAGTGTTGCAGGGTCAGTTACGATGGCCTGAATGTAGGCTGGAAATATGAATGTGGAATTCTGAAAACTCGATTAGTGATGATTTAAGGATATTGGAAGTTTGGCAAAACCTTGTGGAAGGTAATTCAGCGACTTCATTAGTCGTAAAATGGTATATATCCGTTGAAGTGGAGAACATAGCATTTTCCAATTGTTTCTGGGTTTATAATTTCATAAACAATATGCACGTTTGTGTTTGAACTTAAAGGTTCCCATTTGAATTACCTCAAGAGACCAACGAGCAGTGACGTTTGGCGAGGGACAATACAGCTACTGCTGAATATATTATCTTTCAAACGATCACTAACATTCACGTGCGCACACGCTGTTGCGGGGATATTGAGATCAGTAGATTCGTAACAATTGTACGCATCGCAGGTTCAAACCCTATAGAAACCGTGGATTTTTAAGGGTAAAAACATATTTGCATGCCTTTCTTCGGCGGGTAAGTAAAGCCGGCGGTCCCATGCCGAAGATTTACTGCTTGTAAAAGCAGTTCTTAGACTTAAAATAAGCCTCTGATTGAATTCAAATCGCGTGTTTCGCCGTCTGAATGATGCTTTTTTCTCTGCTATGTAAAAGAAGCGTAGTGATATTGCGTGGTCTAGCGGAAGAGGTGTCTTGATGTGCTGTGCTTTGCCACGTAAAGCATCATTGAGCTGAGTTAAAAAGCGCGTACAATGACTCTCCTGACTTAGTCAAGACTAGTCGCGTCCTCATGAATTTTAGAATATGAGGTTCAGCCTTGTGATTTTCTTCGGTTGTATATATCATTGGCAGGCGGATTTTAATGAAATGTCATCTTCCTCTTTTCACTTAAAATGCCGTATAGCATAGAAATTCATTTTAGCATAGAAATTCATTAAGACAAAACGTTGATTTCGAGTAATTAGTCACTTTTTCCATTATTTTATATGCGTTTTTCGCTGATTTTATAACATCTTCATCCGTTTTAATAAAATTTTAATGGTACTTGCTCGAAGCTGTATTTACGAAAGGCAACAAATGTTCTCCGCAGAATTATTGCGTAGCCTATTCGATTTGTTTGCTCATGTATTGTCATGTACTGTAATGTCAGCCGTTGTGAATACTATGTAATCTGAGGTTCCTGTGACGCCTATCGGTGCCATTGTCTGTTTAGCCTATTCCGCAATAAATAAGGGCAGATATTTTTTAAAGAGTAGTTCAAATCAAACGTTTGCGGGATGTGTTCACTTGACCAAAGAAAGACGCCTCAATTACCTCTCTATCATACCCAACAGCTTGACTTTTGTTCACATTTTTTACAACATTGACACAGTCGCTTCGTCGGACCCGGCTGCTTTAAATGTCGATTATCAGCGGCAGGATCGGACGTCCTTCATTTTCAACACTGTTTTCTAACAAAAATGCAGTTAGTTTCCGTGGAGTTTTAGTCCATTTTACATTAGCCTAAAAAAATACACCAATGAACCCGCGTATAAAATTTTACAAATGTAAACCTGTCCAGAATTCGCGTCATTAGAGGGATAATAATTATATAATAATAACGTGAATAATAATATTTATAAGAGTATTGATAATATAATTGTAACGAGAAGCTGGCTTGGTGGCATCTCTTCCACAATGTAGCTATTTAAACCATTTTTTGTTATAACAATTTTAATTACAATATAAAGGAAAAGTAAAAAGAAAATGAATAGGAGAAGGAAAAAAACAAGAAAGTGGTAAGGTTTTATACTTAGTGCTTTGGAATTGAACTGCACCATCTCGTCACACTGCAAAGTGTTTGAGGGATCCCGAAGGAAGAAAACCACTGTACACTTTTACTTCAGTGGCCTAGGTATCGCTCTTTGGGCATCCCTTCCATACTGCTGTGCTACATCCTTTCTTTCACTCTCTCCTTACTTCCTTCCTCCACGCAAGTAAACACGCACCGAAGCGTGCGACGGCTGGCATTCCATTGCAGCGAAACATTCTCTCCCGTCGTCACATTCTCCCTTATCCATATGCATCACGTATTACTCACATACCTCCACATGCGTGCGTTCCCTCTACCCGGTTGCCAAGACGGTTTAGAACGATTAATCGCCATTCCCACCCAAGAACGAAGGGGAGCTCACGAGCCCCGAAGAACGATGCCAGCAGACCGGTCGCGTTTAAAAAGGAAACTAATTTGCACTTAATCTACTTCCGGGAAGGCGTATTAGTCAGGCGTGGTGTTAATCGGAAGAAAATAATTACATTTAATTGCCGGTTTTATATAAGGCTCCGGCGTGCCGCTCTTTATAGGCGCCGGCTGGTTGAGCCTTGGGGGACACCCGAAGTAGGCGAGGGGGCGTGCGCGCGGGAACGTTGTCAACTGCAGACGGCGATCCGGAGGGGAGGTGGAGGGGACGGGAGGAGAGAAGTTTAGCGACGTTTCTTCTTCCCCTTTTCCTTCCCCTCCCCCTTCCGGGGGCGATAATTAAGCGCTCCCCAGCTGCACAGGGAAGGAGTCGTTGCTTTGATCTGAGCATTTGATTTAGGATAATGAGCCCATATTTGATTGAGAGGAGATTGGTGGAAAAGCGCGGCAGCCACGGAAAGTATCTGCGCTGTCTAGAAATGACGTGTCTTAATTAGCATTTCATAACTGCTTTTTTTTGGAGGGGTCTTTATCGCACTTCTGTGATTAAATGTAGAGTCGAGTCGAGCATTACGAAGATATAGATTGAAGAAATGTTATCGTTGGGGCTGAAGGGGGAGAATTTTTTAAGTGGAATGTATTCGAGAATTGCTGCGTGAGAGACGGTTAGAAGATGAGATTCTTAAGTATGATGCCTAAAGGACTTAGATTAAAATAAATTCTAGAGTTCTGACTAATTTGAAACTTTTGCTGTCTGAACGGCGTAAAATTGATTTGAGATTACCAAAAGATAAAAAAATCATGACTACTTTTCTTCTGAAATTTCGCGGAAATATTCTCTCTAATTAATGAAAATACTGAAATTTTAATGTAACATTTCTTATAGGTAGAAATTCACTTGCCCTATAAATAACAAGGAGAGAGTTCAATGGATTAATTTGTTAGTAATCTTTGTTGTCCTATTGAGAACTGCTGAGTTGTGCTTTAAAGGTCTTAATGAAAATTCTATGAGAGTGACTTGCGAAATTACTTAATCTTTACAATTTTAAAGCGTTTGAAGTATAATTTATCGTTCGTAGTTACATTGTACATACTAATGTAAAATTACAAAAACCAAGGCTACGTCTATGAAAACTGTGGTAATCTATTGCAAGTCATAGTAACAACAAAGAAAAAATCGCTGATAAGGGTAAAAAATAAAACAAATATGTTAGTGATATTTGTAACCAAAGTACTGGAAGGAACATTGTATCTTGCTCCGAATAACATTTCCCTTTTTGAGAGTTTAGTGCTTTCTTTGTGAACGAAAATGGCGGTGAAACCACAGGCTGGTGATTCCTCCACCGGGTGTGGGGCGGTGACTGACTCACAGATCCTGCACATGGCAAGTAACTCTTCTAAACTCGGTTTGGAGTCCCTCCCATCCCTCACACGTCTCGCTGCCTTCAGCCAGGTGCAGGAACGATGGCCGCTGTAGTGGATATGCCAGTGGTGGCGACGGTGAAGGAAGTGACACTGGTGGCGAAGGAAACAGGTGTATTATCACATTACAACTCGTGACTTTGTATTACAGTGCTGGCAGAATTTCACTTTAATATATTTTAGTTTGGTGCTGATTTTCACCAAACCATCACTCTCGTCCGAGTTCAATTCAAGTAGTTTTCAAAGAAAATCAGGGGCTCTCGAGATCTACACATCACTCTCAATTTCACTCTTTCCTTACATCAACGAGTTCGGTGCCCAGAATTCCATTGCAACTAGATATTATTTCCAAAATAACTATTAAAATATATTTTTTAAATTTGTCACGATCCTCGATTTTCTCGTCCTTTTCCTTCTTGCGCTTCTACCCACCCTCTTGTCTGCTTATCCACCTGTCGTTCACCCTCTCACACCTTTCCCGCACCCTCTTGTATTGTTCTCCCTACCCTCTAGCGCCCGCTCCCACACTCTCACTCTCCAGAACACCCTCTCATCTGCCCGCCCACCCACCCACCCGTCCACCTATCCTCTCTCCCACCAGCCCACACCTTCCCCCGTTCGCCCTCCTCTCGTCGTATTTTAATATTTCTGCAACGTTCCATGGTGCGGGGCCGCTGTGTGTGGGACGGGGTTGGGAGTGAACGGCTGCGAGCGACCACCGGCATTGACAGCAGCTCCGGGCCGGGCGGCGGCGGCGGAGACACAGCAAGTCGGTGGGATCGCGGGCGGCGGCGGAGGTTTAGGGCGGGGGCGGGCGCGGTGGCGGCCGCAAGGTTGGGCGTGGGGCCAAGAACGGGCGCAGGCGTGGGGGTGGGTAGGTCGGGCGTGAGAGTGGGTGCGAGGGCGGGCGCGGGGGCGGGGGTGGGCGCGGGGGCAGGCGCGGGGGCGGGCGCGGGGGCGGGGCGGGCGTGTGGGGCAAGAGCGGGGGCGTGCGCGGGGGTGGGGCGGGTGGGCGGCGAGTCTTGGTGCAGAGGCAGCGGGGAAGCCCCCCGGAGCCGTGGCGCGCGCGGCCCGGTCACGTGCCAGTGAGCCGGATAAGTCGCCTGTTGACGCCCGCGGCGCTAAGCTCCGGATCTCTCCGCCGCCCGCCGCCGCCGCCGCCGCCGGCGCCGCTGCCGGTGTTGGAGCTGAATGCTCCGTGGCGGAGGTGTGCGCGGCTGTCCAAGCGTTAACCCTCTTGCTGCTGGTTGGGCCAACGCCGACGCCGTTGCCGACTTCCGTTGTCAGCGGGACGCCCGCTGCTCTCTTGTCAGCCTGTCACCAGTCCTTCTCTCCTCCCATTCTGTCTCTCTCCCTCTCTTTCTCTCTATGTTTCTCCCTCTCTCGCTCTCTTTCTTTCTCTCTCTCCCTCTTTCTTTCTCTCGCCCTCTCTATCTCTCTATCTCTATCTATCTACCTTTCCGTATTTCATTGTACCCAATCTTTTTCTCCTTCCTTCCCTTTATTTTTCTCTCTCCTCGTTTCATTCTCCATTATTTGTCTCGTTGGTGAGTCACCAGCGTGTTCACCACCGTGAAAATGTCATTAAGTTTGTATTTTAAAGAGAAAAAAACAAACATTGTTTTTGCATTGTATGCTGGAGCTAATACGGCATAATCAAAATAAACAATCAATATATTTTTTTGTATTTTTGCTATGAAATAAATGTGAAATGTTTTCGTGTTTAATTCATTAATAAAAATGAGTTCGTTGAATATTAATAATCTTTTGATAAATGACTATGTTTTGAAAACAAAACGCTAATTTATTACCTCAGAACGATAAAAGCTTACCATATGTCGAAAGGTAAAATCCAAAACAAAACTACTATTTTTTATTGTTGGTAGCTTTGTACTAAATTTTACTTATCCAAGCAATCGTTAATTTATACCATAAGCGCACCTTCATATATTCATGCGCACGATAAAATGTACTGCGACAAACTCTGAATATTGATAGCTCGTTAATTATTTTCAGTCCATGCTGAACTAATGAAGTATTATCTCCCCTGCTTTAAACCCTCTTGCGCGCTGCACACAATAATCATTCATGAGTGTTGGGTTCGTTTTTCACCAACAAATGGCTGACCCCCTGCGCTTGTTTTGTGATACACGTGTGTACGTTGGGTTGCATACTCTACCCAGCATTCAGGGGTGCCGACAGATTTTCGGGGGGAAACTGATATAATTATTCAATTGCGCGAAGAGGAGATTATCTTGAAAGTCCTGCTTTCCAATTGAGTTACCTATTGCGAGGGGGCTCAATTAATTTTGATTGCTTTTGTTACAAATTGTAATTGTGCCTTGTTATCTTCCCGTGTAAAAATTTTCGTTACATGAAACCTTTCCAAGAAGAAGTTTAAGCATTAGCCCACTTTTGAAACAAAATTCCAGAAATTTCCATTAATATTGTGGTTGAAGTTATAATGCACCAAATAATGAAAACAATTTAAATAAATGTGTTTTTAATTTTTCATATATTCATCAATTTTAATTTATCTCATTTTACTTTTATATATTTTAAACAACAGATAATATACAATACAGTTGTCACTATTAAATGCGTTTTGCATGCATTAGCTACAGATACTATATGAAGTCGCGAGACATAATTAATTTTGTGTTTCTTTTAATATCATCTACTTCACGCCTAGTCTCCAATGAATTTCCATAACAGTTCCATGGATGCTTTTAAAGTCTATTTCCCTCCGAGTAGAAACGCAAAAATGCCCAAAAAACATAAACCTAAAAACAACTCTCCATGCTCTGTTTTAACCCATGAAATGAAACGAGTTGGACAAATATCAAGCGTCATGTTGCCGGGAAAGACTACAGTGCTTTTTGTTTAATTATACCCATGTTCCCAGAGCAGTATTTTTTGTGTTGTCGTTACCAATTGGGTCCCTGGATGTGAGTTTTCGAATAAAAAAAAAAAGCATTCTCCGGAGTTTCCAAATTTCAGTACGTTTATACCGCCGCGATCCCGGAAAAATCGCTCGTGCCGTTTTCGTGTTGACGGGCGGGATCAAGTTGGGGCTGCTTCGTTAATTGATTCGTAATCCCACGCCAATCGGAGACGGCGCGCCGCGATAACGTCTGTCGGCTCTGGGACAATCACCGCCCCTCTCATGATCCCTTAATGGGCGGATGCCTTTGGCTCTCGGCAGGGCACTCGACCGACGGATGGCCCCGCTGGAAAGGCGACAACCACGAGCAAGTCGCAGCGAATTCAGCGAGTAATTGCGTTGCCAAAACGCGGAGGTGGAACGTTGAATTGGCCGAGTGGCTGCACAGCGTGAGAGGACGAAAGAACGTGGTCAAAATAAGGTGGTCAAAGGGAAGTGGTCAAAACGATGTGGTCAAAATGACGTGGTGGGAAGTGGAATTAGCGAGCTGGCTGCACAGCGTGAGGGGACGAAAGAACGTGGTCAAAATAAGGTGGTCAAAGGGAAGTGATCAAAACGATGTGGTCAAAATGACGTGGTGGGAAGTAGAATTAGCGAGCTGGCTGCACAGCGTGAGAGGACGAAAGAACGTGGTCAAAATAAGGTGGTCAAAGGGAAGTGGTCAAAACGATGTGGTCAAAATGACGTGGTGGGAAGTGGAATTAGCGAGCTGGCTGCACAGCGTGAGGGGACGAAAGAACGTGGTCAAAATAAGGTGGTCAAAGGGAAGTGGTCAAAACGATGTGGTCAAAATGACGTGGTGGGAAGTAGAATTAGCGAGCTGGCTGCACAGCGTGAGGGGACGAAAGAACGTGGTCAAAATAAGGTGGTCAAAGGGAAGTGATCAAAATGATGTGGTCAAAATGACGTGGTGGGAAGTAGAATTAGCGGGCTGGCTGTACAGCGTGAGGGGACAAAATAACTTGGTCAAACTTGACTCGAGTCATTTTCAACTTTAATACATTGTCAATTAAGTTACAAGAACCTATTTTCTTCAATCAACTGTTCGAAGAGATAATCTACAAATAATTAGATTACAACGGAAGTATTCATTATTTGCCGTTGGTGTAATGTATTATAGACATTAATTGAAATTACTAAAAAGTACAATTTCTTCAGCTGCGATTTGATTAGTTGCTGAAAGACTTACATTACGAACGAGATAACTTACAAGTGTTATTCACATAATAATCAAACAAATCAATAACCAAACGCATATTAAAATTAAAAACCTTGAGTAAATATATATATATATATATATATATATATATATATATATATATATATATATATCGAGCGGATAATGGAATATTAATCCGAAAACTGCTTCGTATAATCGAGGGTGTAATCTCCCAACACGAACACTGCTCATTCCAACTCCAACAATATGTGTATATTTCTGTACCTCATTTAATGTTTATTTGGTTGTTTCTTCTGATGTCTGCTAGGGTTAACCGATTCTTGAGTGCGGGAAGCTCATTGCATAATGGCTAGTACATGCATCTTAAACCACCAGGACCAAAGCTTAATCTTCAACAAAAGAACGGGGGATTTTTTTAAATAGCACATTAATATAAAACTTTATAGTTGGCTGCAATGCAATGGCTGTATTGGCTGTAATGCAATGAACACAAAATGTTTTTTTCAGGTATCGTTCGTTTCCGCAGCCTATCATTGCACAATTTTCTCTTTCACAATCATTGACTATTACATACTCACACACAGTCGTGGGCCACAATGTCCTTAGTAGTTGAAGAGCTTCTAAAACTCAATAAAAGGATGGGAAGCCTGCGTAAGCTACTATTCCACAGTTAGGGGGTGCTCCTAGGCGCTAGTTTTTAATCCTCCCCTCCCCCTGTGAGCGTAGAAGTACACTTTTGGGGTGGCAATCGGATATGCCAGAACGCAACACCCCACCGGGAAGCCTCCCCAATCAAGTCTGGTTAGAACTACAGACAGCTCGGGCTTGTCTGGCTCCGGAGTCTGATTAAGCGCCACTCACGATTCACCGAAAGGAAACCCTACTCAATTGCCCATGAGTATTTGTCACTGCCACGACAAAGCTATGTCCCAACTGAGGACCGCACAGACCAAAGCCTGGGTTTCTCGGGGCCCCCAACCGGTCTCCTCACTGCATCCACCTTGACACTATCGATATGAGTATCGCCGGAATTTAGAGAAAACTTACAAGAGATTAGGATTCCCTGCCAAACTTTTATGGGTTTGCGAACAAGTCCCGCGTCCAACACTGCTCAAAGATCGGCGTATTACCGTGTGAACCCCACAACCAACAGCGTAGCACTGCACCCTTTTTAGTGCTAACGACGTGAGTAACACCAAGAAATTCGGAACCGGGTGTACGTTTCCAACCTCCACCAAGAATCTCAGACCATTCGAACGTCGGTCTTCCCTGCACGGAATGAAAAGGAGAATGAATAAAGGATTGAAATGTTTTGCCCCCATATAAGTGTGTTCGGACCCACTGCTCAGCATCGGCAGTGTCCGGCCGCCCCGCCGCCTCCCCTCACGACACGAGCAGGAATGCAAAAGGCGTCCGCTGCCCAAATCAATTCCCCGTGCCTTAATAAAGTTTTATAGGTGCGAAATTTTCGGTGTCCCCATGAGGGGTGACGTTAACGGGGTCGCCCCACGCCGAGTTGCAACCGTAAATAAGGCACGGGGAGCCAAGCGGGGTGGGATGGAGCAGGGCGGAGCGGGGCGGAGCAGAGCAGAGTGGAGTGGAGTGGAATGGGGCGGAGCAGTATGAAGCGGGTCGAGAAAGCGGCACTTAGAGGAGTGGATTGATTGATTAGAGATTCCGGGCGCATCAACTGCTAGGGTCATAGTCCCGTAAGTGTAGTTCATTTTTATTGCGGATGGTACAGTATTCTTTCTCCATTAGATGGCGAGATACGTCATCGACCTACACGTCGGCTGTGGGGTTTTCGCCGCACCAGTCTGGACAAGCTCTAAGTTCCCAGCGCATCTGGTAGTGCATGTAAGTTTAAGTGTGTGTAAGTAAGGGATGAGAATAGGACAAGGAAGAGGAAGGAACAATAGCGCGAGGATCGTGTCCCGTTTATTAGGATTCTGCTCAGGCATTTGTCTGGTGTTGATCAAAGAAACCACGGAAAACTGACGATCAGAGCTAGAATTCTCCTCTAGATAGCGTCTGAATTCGACCTAGCTGTGTACCCAGTGTTGAGAATCCTACCACCGTGGTGACTCGAACCCTAGGCCTTCCTGGTCAGAGGCACTGCAGTGACATCCGGAGATGAGTGCAGGAGGCGCTTACTAAAATCGTGGCGAGTAGCTGGTGGTGGGATGGTGAGATGTGGTGGTGGTGGTGGTAGAGTGGTGGCGGCGGGGCGCGGCATGGAGCGGGGGTGTAATTTTGGCCGGCCGGAACACGGGACCGGCGGGCGACCGTGTAAGGCTAATTTCATTACGTATGGGAGCGTGGGCGCCGCGACACGACGCCCTCTGTCGGCGATTAATGAAAGCAGCGCGACGCGCAGTGACCGGCGATGGCGGCGGGGTGCGGGCCGGGGTAGTGACAGGAGAGAAGTGAAGTGTCGTCAGCTTCGTACATGACGTGTATCGGGTGCTGCTCGACTGTTGCTTTGGAAAGTTCGCTTGAAGGCACTCTAGGAAACTCCGTTTACAGCACTTCTGTTACCTTATTGGAGTTGAGAAGACACAAATTGCAATAACTTTTATTGCTTCGATTGCTTTTATTTTTTCTATCCTTGTGTTTCTAAATAATGTGTACCTATGTCTTTGTATCGTAAATTCGACATGTTGCCTAAGAAAACAGGAATAAACATTTTTGTTGGATGCATGTTTCGGTAATCGTTGTCCTTAGACATAGTCTAGATTATTTAGTGCACGACTAAGTCATTATATTAGAAACTTTGTGCTTGTTTTGAACATTGAAAGATAAAATATGTGACGTAGTAGTTTTAATATTCCGCTTTCCTCTTGATTTATATTGCTTTTTTTTATTTATTTTTTGTCACCGACTTTTTTCTCTCTATTATCATTTTTCATCGTTCATCGTTAGTCCTTTGTGGTTGAACAAGCCACTGTATTGGTGATTAATGAAAAGTACGTTAGACATATGGCGGTAACATGGTAGGGAGAAAAAACTAAAAAATAAGCAAAGACAGGGACCAAATATCGGGAAACTTCTGACATGACACGATACATGCGCCTTGATAGTCTCGTGTTTTTGACACTGTGATTCACAGGCAACATCGCTTCTTATGCTACAATATGAGATGCAATTTTATCTCATGTATTACCCCATCTACCACCTTTTCTTTCTTTTCACTTTAAAGAGTTTTACTTGTTACAAAATTGATGCAATTGAATTTATTTCATCAGTTGTGTGAAATACATTGATAGTTGATCCACTAGTTATCCGACTTACTTGATCGAGAGAGAACAGGACTACTTTAGCTGCACACACACACACACACAGTACGATGCAAATACTAAATAAAATTGTAGTAAGTTCTTAGAATGCATAAGTAAGTTACAGAGGTACGTAAGCTAGAGAAGCAAAAGTGGTTATTATTGATAACAGCTCAAGGTTTGTAGAAAGGCATAAGAAATCTCGTAAACCGTCCTGCTTTGTTATAAAAAAAACATCCAATTTCTCTTTCGAGAGAATCGAAGTATCTTTTTATCCACCACAAAAGCTTCGATTATCTGCAATGTTATTTGGCAGGTTTCACATGTGTATACTTTTCTATTCAACCAGATCGAGTCATATATCAAAAATGAGAACTTTTTTATCTTCATTACGTTTTTCAGATTTTAGTTTTGCTTTCTCTGCAAAATTGTTTTTCCTTTTCTTGTCACTTGAAAACTTTATCATTGTTCTTGTCAATTGAAATACGCAAAAGAAAAGCACATTAAAAGATTTTTGTAATTATTGACAGCATCACCATCCTCCTTTTTTTCTTTTTCATACAGTGAAAGTTCGCTATATTATTTTCTTAACAGTTTTATCTGCATTCAGAAAAAAACTGTTCTGGTTTACAAGACACTCTCTTTCAATAAACTCCTTAAAACGAGGAAAGTTGGGCATAAAGAGGTTTTTCCCTCACCTGGCAAATCTGTCTCGGCGGAAATAAAATATTTCCCGGAAGTGCCACTGAGCAGAAGCAAATCGAATAAAAGAGGGTCTCAAAATTTCTGAAAGGACAGCTAAAACTTAGCTGCGATCGTTACGATAGACGTTCCACGCGTTTTATTTTACTTTGGATTTGTGGAGGGTAAAACCAGTGGTATCATCTTCAAAGGGAAGAAATAAAAATCTGCAGAGCCGAGCGGTATAATATAATAAGATTTCGCGTTTCTAACCAACGCCCCCGTGACTTTCGGTTATCACGTGACAATAAAAATAGAAATCAGCGCGAGACTTCGATATTTCGGGTCAGTTTCATTTGGCAGTTCGTGTCCTGTACAAACCACCTGGTCGTTTTTACGATTTTTTTTCCTTTTCACCCGCGAGACTGCGATCGTAAAAGCATAACAGCGGATCTCGGACTCATATCATCGCGGCGAAATGATTTTATTCGGCGGCATAAATTCCCGAGCTTTCCTCGCCTCTATCGGCCTGCCCGACGTCGTCTTGTATTTTCGGAATCGGCTCGCGACCACGTCGGCCCCGCTATCTGGCATCGGCCCTGACCGCGCGGTTCGCGTGTCGAATCGAAAGATCCGGATCTTCGCGAGCCGCGAACGGGTCTTTTTATAGCTAATATGGACTTCCTGAGATTCAATTCACGGCCGCGACCCGGTCTAGCGTCTCCCTCCCCCTCCCCCTCTCCCGACTGTCTTCTCCGCTTTCTTCACCGCCTTCTTCTTATTCGTCTTGCGGCGTGTGTTTCTCTCAAATCGGATGAAACTTAACGGCGGTGAAAATATAGTAGGCAAGCTTGGCGCAAGAGCTATCTCACAGATGGGGGGGGGGGGGGAAGGAAGGGGTGGGGGGGCGGGGCGAGGCGAGGTAGGGTGTGACTGCAGTAAAGGTACTTTTTCACGCCGGGTAGAGTCAAACACATTATCGCAGGCGGCATGTGCGGTTCCCCATACGTCTCCACAAGCGGGCGCGAGAGCGAGGGAGGGACAATGAAAAGGGACGAAAAAAAGGAACGGCGGAGACCCTCCAGGCGACCGGGCAGACGGCGGCGCTGGCGCGGGAGAAAGCGACGCGGGAAAAGGAGCGCGCAAGCTAAAAAGTGACGAGGCTTCCCACATTCTCAGAACTTTTACAACCCGTGTGAGGCCGGAACCAATATAAATCCGGCAAGAAAGACCGAAGAGTAAAATCTCTCCAGTGTAATCCCATTCTGCGGCTGAAAGTGGTAGCGGAAGCGGACTGCGGCGGCGACCGGGCGCGGGGGGAGGAAGGAAGTCGGTGGCGGAGTGGGTAAAGGAGTTGAAGGAGGTGTAGATGGAGGTGTCAGTAGGCGGAGTCAGAATGAGAGTCGAAAGTAGACTCAAGTCTTGGAGTCAAGTTGATGAGCGTCGGAGTCTGTGGGTGGAGTCAGAGGCCGAGGCTGAGTCAGAATGTAGGTGCTGTCAGAGTCGGAGTCTGTGGGCGGAGCTAGTAAGAGTCGGAGTCTGAGGGCGGAGTCAGTAAGAGTGGGAGTCTGTGGGCGGAGTCAGTAAGAGTCGGAGTCTGTGGACGGAGTCAGTCAGAGTCAGAATCGGAGTCTGTGCACGGAGTCAGAGTCGGAGTCAGTGGACGGAGTCAGTCTGAGTCAGAATCGGAGTCTGAGGGCGGAGTCAGAATCAGAATCGGAGTTTGTGGACCGAGTCAGAGTCAGACTCAGAATTGGAGTCTGTGGGCGGAGTCAGAGTCGGAGTCGATAGGTGGAGTTCAGTCGGAGCCTGCGAGCGCAGTTGGAGGCAGTGATGGAGTCGATTCGGGGGAGGGGGGTGTCGGGAGAGACAGAACGGAAAGACCCTACTTTTCGAGCCGGTCTCATTGGCGAACAAGGGCCCAGGAGAGAACTGACAGCCGTTGAAGTACGTGGAAGCGCAAGTGGAACTGTGTTAGTTGTTGAGCTAGCGGAAAGGTAGGGAATGGAATTGTATTATGGATTCGTGACGTGACGGTCAGGAAAATGTTACAAATGGAGGAATTCTTTGGAGGCGAAGCACTTTTGTTTAAAATGCAACGTACGTATTAATAATTCACTCAGCTTGCGAGAGAGCGCCAGAAATAAGAAAGAAGTTTATGTTATTGAACTATAGAAATGTTTGTAAAGGCGAAATGTTTTCAGCGTATAAAAATAAGTTTAATAATTTGTTGAATTCGTATGTAACATGTTTAGGAACTGATTTTATTTCAGAATTTATTTTCATTTACAAGATATTCATATCTTCGTCCCCAATGTGTGCAATTTATTCACTGATAATGGCATGCGTACGTCATTATACGTCCGTAGGTTTGTCTACTAATGAATTGCGGATGGAAGGTTGTAGCCATTGAAATGAGAGAGGAGGAAAAGTCAAAAGTAGTCTGGATACAAATATACAAATGAGAGAATGAGTTCTCTCTGTGATCTAATTACATGTTAATGAATCTGTACACTAGCAATAGAAATATTGGTAAGAGGGAAGAAAATAGGGTAATTTTGCAATGAATTATTCTTTAATAAACAAGAGCATGAAAAACATTCATTTTGTATGACAGCTCTGCTGGATTATTGAAATTCAATCACAAAAATCGTTCGAAGATGTAATTGGATACAGTACCACCGCAGGCTATTTTAATCCACACTCATTAAATCTGGCACATTAGAATTGTTTTACGAAACGGGCCTCGCTAATGAAGTTGTCATTATTCACGAAATTAGCTCATTAACTGGGCATACAGCGGTTTTTCAGTATGTGTGCGTCCATTCTGTAACAACCCTGGAGCATTGTTCGGAGCATGGATTTGACGGAATGCCAGTGTGTTGCATTTGTTATTCTCTTACATTCACTCTGCGATGTGCCTTTTACTGCTAGAAAAAAACAACACGTCAAGGGTTCAGGAAATGTTGCTCATTGACAGTCAGTACATACGCCCTATATCTGTTTATTACTCCGAATCTTCGTTTCAGTGTTGGCTTTCTGGAAACACGTCATCGCAAATTTGCATGCAAATATTTAACAGCACAAATCGCGTTCGCGGTAGCAAGGGCTTTCCCCGAAGCCATTAAATTACACATTCATTTATTCTCACACTCGGCGTTGTTTTATACGTTAACGGTGGAGCGGGGGCTCCATTAAAGAAGTTCTTCTAAAGTATTAGCCGTCCAGGGGGAAAATACGGAATCCTTAGGAACATGTTCCTTTCTGGGCTGCGCGAGGACGAAGTTTCTGGGCGGGGAGAGGGGGGAGGGCCAACTCCGGAGTATTGCTGCAGATTTGCGAGGGGGAACAGACGGTGCCCAGGGGCCCCAAATCGCGTGACCCAGTCTCCAATCCCCCACCCTCTACACCCGAAAATACTATACAGTGGGGCAAAGAGAAATCTGTATGGTCAAAAGAAAAAAATGGGATTACCGATTAACTTTTTTAACTTATTATTATGATTAGGTGTGTTAGTCACAACGGTTACAAAAATAATAAGTTTTTGATTTACTTGATTTCGTTTATTTATTTATCGTTACGAACTGTAACAAAGTGTATGTAACATATGAGGAAGAAGTGTAGTGCGCTCGCGTTGATGCCCTATATGTTGATGAACATTTTTATCCACAGACTTAATTACATTCATTAAATTTGTTAATAATAAAGGCATTACCAACAATTGTTTTTATTAATAGGACAGTTATTTTCTATTAATATAATAGACAAACATTAACATAATATTTTTACCTTCAGAACGTGGCAGAAACCGCGCAAAGTAAATCATATTGTAACCGTGAAGTAAGGTTTACCCAATTGGCGAGCAACTCAGTCTTGTATATAACAGAAACATTTTAGACAAACATATAAAACGTATGGACCTATAAGCTGCGTGATGAATGTGGTAGGGTAAATGTAGAACTGTGGGGACTGAGGATGCGAATAGTTCAAAATATTAATGAAAGAAGTGCTCCCAGTGTAAAGTGATATAATGAATTAAACACTACGTATATCTCTATTAATATTCTACAACGTTATCCTTGAATTAACCCTTTAACCGCTACGGGCCGACTGACTGTATGTCACGCGTCTTGCGACATGCTTCTCCCAGCGGGACACTCGTTGTGAGCTGAGGTCGCTCGCATGTAGATATTGCGCAAGACATCGCAGTTATCAGTAAGTCCTCGCGATAGCCGAAAGCGCGTCTGCTCGAGCTAACTTGTCCAGAGGCTCACGGGGACATCGCGGTTCCGCGTACGATCTCGCCCAATGTCTCCAAGCTGACTGAGCGTAACAACTCGTCAAGAGGCTACCACGCACGGACATATTTTGCGTATCAACTCGTCTAGAGCAGTCAAAGTCTTAAGGAACGCGAAGTGCAATTTCCTGGCCATTGAATGTTTCTTGTTTTCGTTTGTGAACGTAAGAAAGGGAGAAGGCTCACACCTTCATGTCCTTCCCTTTCTTGGTCAGATGATCACAGAAATGGATTGCTATTGATTTCCATTGCTTAAACAATGGTAGGGATAATCCTAGGAGGTGAAATGTGAAAATTGCACGCTGAGTTTTGAAGATAAGTTCTGATGCGGTATAATGACGAAAACGCCACAGATCAATAGCGTGAAAAAAACACGTATTAGATTGAAAAAATATACTGGGATTCGTGATCTAAAATAAGTTATTTGTGCAATGTGCAAAGTGAAGGTGAGGCAAAAATGGCCCGTTAAACGTTCTAAAGGTAAAATAAATCATTGAAATGTTTGGGAAAAATCTACACATCTAGGTGAGACTTGTGTGATCCTCTCTAAACTTGTCGTAGCAAGGGGTATAAGCATGCAATGAGGTCAAATGAAAATAAGACCTATTATATTGAAAAATACAACAAATGTTGGATAATTGCCATTAAAATGGGCTTTAAGGAAATAAGTATCACCAAGAACCCAATGAGGGACGTCCATTACCAAACTATTCTGTTTAAAATAAGTACGTCGTTGACATATTGTAATCAAACAACCTGTCACAACACCCAGATGCTAGAGCTCGTGTTATGCTCTCCATTTCTCACCTTCGAGCATTCCCCTACCTCTAACATACCCAAGTAATGCATTTGGGTAAAGAGTGTTGAATATGGTCAAAACGAAACAAATTATTATGAACTAAATTATGTATTATAAACTGGGCTCAAGAGGCAGTTGAAACCAAAAGAGACCTGCAGTCTAGTTGTGGTCTGAACTTAATATTCGGTGTAATAATTGCGTTTAATATACTTCTTGCAACTATAAACGCAATATAGCTAAATCATGTTTTAAATTTTATTGGTTTTAGATTATTAATTATTGTTTCTTTTTTGTTTCAGGTAAGTCAGGCTTGGAATGCTGTTACCCATGGATTAAGTTCGTGAGTGGAACATCTCTGGCAATAGTATATGCAATGAAATTCTACAGAAGATGCGACATGCTAAGTTGTTATGCATTAACATTATATCTTACAATTGAGTGGTTTTGAAAGCGCTGAAAGAGCTCTCCAGGATATTATAATTAATTATCTCTGTGTTCGAGAAGCATTGGCACGAATCAATTTATTCCTTACTGGAGAACTAGTGTTTGAAGTCATCACATTCAGTGAGAGTGAACAGGAAAATACGACCCCATCTCACGTTTGATTAGTAATGGAAAAGGTAATTTTTCTTCCTTTGATTCTCTTCTTGCGCGTTGATTCTCTTCTCGCGAGGGGGCGGGCTTGGGCGTTGGTGCGGGCGTTGGTGCGGGCGCTGGTGCGGGCGCTGGTGCGGGCGCTGGTGCGGGCGCTGGTGGGGACGTTGGTGCGGGCGTGGGCGCGGGCGTGGGCGTGGGCGTGGGCGTGGGCGTGGGCATGGGCGCGGGCGTGGGCGTGGACCAATTCTTAAATTCTGTATCAGTCCTATTCATCTCTATTGAATTTATCTTTCGTTTTACCATCCAAAGTTTAGTTTAGTAAAGTACATGTGTATTTAGCATTTTTTCACGCAAGAATTATTTTTTAGAAACATAAATGCCCTAACATTTTAAGAAGTTGAATCAAATTAATTTTAAAAAAATGTTTTTCGTATTGACGCGTGAACCTCTAAACATACAGTGTTTTGTAGATCACTCTTTCGTACTTTTGTAATCAAGATTATCTTAGAATATCCTGTGCTGTCAATATTCTTATGTAGATTGTTCTGACGAAACATGTTTAATATTCAAGAAACTTCTAATATTTGTGACCAGTAAATACTTACCGTCAGTAGATACCTAGATATTCCTTTGCCAATACAATTATAATCGTAAGAAGATCATTTTGTTGTGTTTTAGTGCTTCTATTTATAGTATTATATAGAAAACGATGATTAATTTTGCAGCATATCATCAGAAGTTTCCGAAACTTTCATTATTCTTCGACCACTTCACATTGCAACGCAAGAATCTCCCTCTGACACGCATCGCGCTGTTGGAAATGATTCCGTCGGTCTGAAATGAAAACGAACGACTCCCACGTCGTAGCATTCCCAGATATATTTCCAATAAAACCCCGCGAGGAGGATCCGGTCTCGAAACGAGCAATAGCCGGAAACGATCTCTTTAAACCCGCCCAATTAACTGACGTTTATTTGCGCGTTTCCGTCGGATTCATAACCGCTTCGCGCGCCTGTTCCCTCTGCGTGGGGTCCCCAGGGGCGATTCCCGCGACGTTGCGCCCCCCCTCGCTCCCCGCCCCCACCCGACTGCGGTACGCGTCCCGCGTTGCTATTATTTCCTCGAGCAATGTCTCCGCCCGTACCCCATCACCCGCCCTCGCACAGCTCTGTTCCTCCATCCCTCCGCACCCCTCCGCGTGCGCGCGCTGCGGTAGTAAACGCGGAGAGAGGGGGGGCAGGGGGTCGCGTCCCCCGGCGTCGTAACGCGCGCACTTAGGTCGCGCGGAGAAAATCACAACAGGGTGCGAACGCGCGCGGGGGGGGGGGGCGGCCCAGCCGGCTGACATGCAGTGGGTCGGCACCGGGCGGCGGATGAGACATTTTGGCTGAATGGGAATAATGCAAAATGAAGGGTTTCTTACAAGAATCAAACTAGACCAAAATCGAGATTTTTCAAGTGGCACCAAAGCCTTCGTAGCGTATTCATGTATTGTAATGAGTTTATGATTATGAGAGGAAATGTTCCAGCAGGTAACGCCTGTTGTGGGGAATAACATGATGTAATATCTCAAAATATGAACGTTTTGGCAAATACAACGTCTTAATGATAAGAGAAGTGAAATGTATTTGAACTGCAAATGGGAATAACCCGGTGTTAGCTAATTACATAAATAAGATAATATAGCTAACATGTAAATTATATAATAATAATAATAATAATAATAATGTTTGTACTAATTTTGTAATAATATTTTAACTAAATAATAATATTAGTATTAATACACTGAATGCCAAGAACAAATCGCCACTACACCCAAGTTCGTTTGGGTTTTTCTTCCACTATGTGCCACTGTGCGCCGCTGCAGTCGCGAGAGCAGAAGGCTGGGGGGGGGGGGGGCGAGATGGGAGGGGGAGCGTGGGGGAGGGAATGAGAGGGACGTTGTCGCGCCGTAAAGTGCATTGGTCTGCGCGGCTGAGGGCGGGAAAGGAGTATGGCGGAGGCGAGGCGGGGGCGAGGCGGGGGAGAGGCGGGGGCGAGGCGGGGGCGAGGCGGGGGCGAGGCGGGGGCGAGGCGGGGGCGAGGCGGGGGGAGGCGGGGGGAGGCGGGGGCGAGGCGAGGGGGGAGGCGGGGGCGAGGCGGGGGCGAGGCGGGGGCGAGGCGGGGGCGAGGCGGGGGCGAGGCGGGGGCGGTGCGGGGGCGTGCAGCGTCTGGAGGGGACTGCGCTGTGGCTGCGGTGACCCAAGGTCGAGGCGGCGGTTGCGTCACAGGATGGATTTTTAGGCACGGAATCGCCTCGGTCGTTGCTCGCGCGGAAAATCGGAGAATCTTGGAACCTGTGGCTCGCAGCGTGCTGCGCAAGGCTCGACGCCCGGCGGGGCATTTGCTCCGCCACGCGGGTGACTAACGCAAAATAATACTCAAACGGGCACGGGCTAGGAAAATACTGTTATATCTTTGATTAATTTATTGATAGATTAGTTCGTCTTTCCTGTCGGGTTAATGTACTGCATTTCCGTTAATGTACTGCAGTTCCGTTAATGTACTGCATTTTTAATCACTGAGAGTGGCAGTGTTATCCCACAGCTGGATGGTGAGATCCGGCACTGAACTACATGACGTCTAGCGAGGATTTTCTTCGAGGTATCTCCCACCAGCGGGGCAGTACTCCAGCTGGGACCAGCTCTAAGTTCACGATCGGCCTCCGAACACGTGTGGCAGTGTAGTGAATGTAAGCGTAAGTGTGTGTAAGTAAGAGCTGAGGATATGACAAAGAATAGGAAGGAAAGATTTCGCGCGGCCCGTGGCTCGTTTCTTACGTACTACTCCGGCATTCGTCTGATGTTAATCGGAGAAACCACGGAAAATTACCGATCCACCGACTGCTAGAATTCTCCTCCAGACAGCGGCTGAATTCTACCTAGCTACTAGCTTGTGTCGAAAATCCTGCCACTATCGGGACGGGATCTTTCGAACCCTAGGATCTTCCGATCAGAGCATCCGATGCTGGCTCTGAGGTAAGCTCAACGTGTCTGATTCTTTGAGTTTCTGTTTTTTTCAATGAACGCTCGAGAATATCTGACGTTGTGCTGTGATATAAACGCTGTCTAAAGAGGTCGTTCAGTAAGATGTCAATTAATGAATGTTCAGTGGCGCCCTTGATTATTCGCATGATGCTCGATTGTGGAAAACTAGCAGCAATCTGATTCGACCGTATTTCACCTCAGGTCAGAGATTCGCTCTGTCTGGGGATGCTTCTGAGTATTGATAATTCACAATTTTACTTCATAATTTAATAGTTATTAGACGTCCGTGACGGCCGCAGCGCAGCGGGTTTGGAAGACGGAGGAACACGACGGTGGGAGGCTCCGACGACGGGAGGGACACGATGATGGGGGAGCGGGTCACGTGGGGGTGGGGAAGCAAAACTGATAGGAGTAAACCGAAAGAAGTTGATGGAACTGGAGGCGTGGACAGACGAGAGGGCCCGGGCAGAGGAAGAATGAACAAAAAGAGCGGGACGGGAGTAATAGTTTGGGAGAGTGAAAACGGGATGCCAGGGAAGATGCATGTATCGACAATGGTGGAAAAGACGTGGCGGTCTTGAATGGAACCGAACAATGTGAAACAATAGAATTGTGTGATGTGCAGCGCGTGGGTGCTGGCGAGCGAAGATAATTAGTTGCAGGGGAAAGAGGGAAGGGGAAGATGCAGAGAGAAAGAGAGAGAGAGAGAGAGAGACAGACAGAGAGCTAATTTTACCTGGAGTGGTGTGTGACGCGGATTGGAACGCGACTTGATATAGGAACAGAGCGGAGAAGGTCTTAGCGAAACGGGACAAGACGGAACGTGATATGATGGGAAGGGGAGATGTTTAATGGGACGGAACAAGACAAGACGCGTCAGTAAGGAATTAAGTGGTGCAAAGATGCGCGAGGAGAATCAGACGCAGGAAGAGAGGGCAGAGCCACGCGGAGGAGGGTGAGTTTGAGGACGGGGCGAGTTGAAGGGCAGGTGGGAGCATGGCGAGGAGGCTGGAATGGCGATGGTGGGGCAGGACAGAGGGCGCCCCGGGCGGTCTTTGTCCGGCGAGTGATTGCGCCGCAGTAAAAGGTTTATGGGCTTTGAGCAGCTCCGCGCTCGGCGCGCAGATTGTGGCGAGCCGCAGGCCGTGGGGCGGCCCTTAAGCGTTGTCGCGGCGATGTGCTGCTCAGCTCTGCTCTGCTCGCCGGGCTTTCTTTGCCGCCGACGCCGCCGCTCTCTTTTGGGATTGATTTCGGGTACAAAATGGGAATATCATCGTTCCTTTTAGGGGAAAATCTTCCTGCGATTATGGCCAACCCTAATTTCGAATTCTCACTATGATCAAGTCACTAACAGTTAAAATAACGTATTCTTGTGCTTGTTTACATTTATAATTTTGATCTTTTTTATCTAATGATTACATGAAACTTGATCACGACGACTTCATCTCGTTTTATCCACAGTTACAATTAAATAATTAATCTCTGGTTTGTGGTTTACATTTACGTAAAATCTTCTTCGTATTTGTAATTTTTTCCAAATAACTTGGATTAATCGTCATTTCTACTAGAAATATTGAAGAAATTACATAAAAGTTCTACGTTTTCATGCTGTTACAGTTGTTACTGTGAAAAGTTTATTTTCCTATTTGATTTACGATATGATTATGATAATGCCTTGAGTTTCATCTACCAATTGTTTCTATGAGTTATCTGTTTTCTGTTTTGAATAAATTACGAAATGAACATATGAATTCAGAAATTATTTTTAGAAATTACCAGATATTTAATAAGTGTCAAAAATAAAAAGAAATAAATGAGATTAAATTATAAAGTGACAATTTCTTTGTCTTCTAAACTAGTGTATTTATCTTTGCTGTATAGGATGTTTACCTTTCTCTTTTACTTCCCATAGTTCCAATTCTCTGTTCAGATTTTTAAATTATTTTTTTTAACGCCTACTATTTCTCCGGTATTATTTTATTATCTGAATAGCATCACTTTGGTAGGTTCTTGCATGTTCTCAGTGATTGAGTTAGGATAGCTCCACTTCAATATGCAATTAAATGAAACAGCGTATTCGCGTTGTACTGCTTTCCGCGGGAAACCACGTCCAATCCATCCGAAGCGGAGAACATGTTTCGCGAGAAACTGCGGAGTCGTGCAACGCCTGCGCGAAGTAAGAAAAGACATCTAGGGCGTGGCAAAACGAAGAATGTAATGAAAGAGGCGAAGGCGACGTGTTCGTAAGAAGCTGTAGGTGTCTTGTTTCTTGTTTCGCTTTGTTTTTCACAAAGAAATTTGCAGCTTGCACCCTACTTCTGAGCAGCACAAAAACCATCGCGTGGCTTCTAAATTGTGCGCCATTCAATGCGAGCAATTAAAGTTCCGCCGTCGTTTGCAGAGCTGCAAAGACCCGTAAATGTCGCGGGGACGTGGAATTCCATATCATTTTAGCGGAGGAAAGAGGTTGCTCTGCTTTGCCAGCGCGAGAACGAATGCATTTCCTGCAATTCCGCGGATATCTAGAATCTTTCACGAAAGAATTGCAGTGTTACAAATAGGCACAATCGTGGTTTTGGAAACATTTTTTAAACAGGCAGGAACTGTTATTTATGTGATGTTATCATTCTGGGAACACAGGACATTTTTATTTCCTCTTTTTTCATTCATCTTATATTTTCCCTTCAGTTCCACATATCCGCCTTCGCACTTGTTTGTTCCTCTCATACAAATTTGGATTATGAGTCTTCTGTACTTCTTGGTTTCTCTCTTCTATAATGTTCCTACCAGTTGCGTCTGTGTAGAAATTACGTGCTTTATAAATTCATTATTTACAGTGTATTGGAAAATATGTTCACATTTCAAAAACTCTCTCTTAAATTATGTAGTATTGAAATGCTAACTTTTCGCAATTTTCGAATGTACGGAGAGTTTGCCGAAAATGGGACTGGCACTATATTTTTAACCGTCCCTTGATACATCCAGCGAATCTTCGCCACAGAGACAAGGAGAGGGTTGAACCTGCAACCCTTCACATTGAGCTTCATTTATTGAATCAGTACGTGCTGTCATATCGGCGGTTGTGGTCTCCGAAAGAATTTCTGTTTTATTTTATTTTAGCCCGCTCTTCTGAGTGACCTTTATTTAGTGACGATCATTCCTCTTGTTAGGTGAGAACCCGATATCAAAAAGCAACTCTCAGCTGCTCAACACGATGCAGCTCAACGCTTCCCAGTTTCAGCCCACGCTGGAGTTGCCTCTCTGTCCCTTCTCGCGCGTCTCAGAGCTCCCTTTCGATCCCGTATGCAAATATGTGCTTGCCCTGAGCACGGACGTGATGTTTTTATTTCTGCCCCTTACACCGTCCCCCTCCCCTCGCTTTTCACCTCTCACACTCTCTTTCTCTTCTCTCAACAACCGTCCCCTCCTTCCTGACGCTCCCACATATGCACTCTCGACCTTTTTTTTTCTTCCCACATACAGAAGCTGCGGTTTTATAAATTGCTCCGGCATTTCATTTCTCGATTTCATACACTCAATAAAGCGAATTTCTTGGAAGCAGAGGGGGACGAGATCCTTGGTGGAAAAAAGCGTTGGAAATGGAATAATGGAGAGTGAATGTCATGAATTGTAAACAGGATGGCAGAAAGTTGCCCTTTGTTCTACGAGAATTCGCAGAAGGGGGTACTTGGTAACTTCTTTGATTCTGAATGAGCATATATGAAATTGAATGCAAAATATTGAAGAACCAAAGAATAACATAATAAAATGTTAGATCTACATATGATAGAATAAATTATACTTGCATTAAAAGGGAGAAAAAGACAGCATAAATGAAATCACAAGACAAAACGCTTCTCTAATTTAAATTTACATTAATGAACTGTTATTAATTAAATAATACAAAGGAACTTTGTTGCAATTAATGTGCAGATCTCGATTTGAGATTACATATTTAAAACATGTAATCAGAAGCAAATTCGTGGTATTTATTTGCTTCAATAAATTTCACGCACTTTTTTGCATTTGAAAAAAATGTTGATCGAAATGATTTTTTGATATTCTAAAACATTCGTATAGTTTTATTTTGATTAAAATAATATGGATCCATAAAATTAAGAAAGCATGAAAAAATAGGATTATTTTATCAAATGAAATGTTTGTAAGTGCGTTACGGTAAAGAAATGTTAATGGTTTGAATTTTGAATATCTTGTAAATGTGGTGTTCCACTATCCTTTTATATTTCGTTTACATTGAATAAAACATGTGTAATGATAAGTTTAATGACTATAATATTTCTAGGTGAGAAGCTTTTACCCGTATACCACCGAGGCAACGAACTCTATTCAACGTAATTGAAATGAATAGTCTGTCTGTACTCGGCGCAACAGCCCGCGAACGGGTCAGGGCTTGCCAGCAGCTTCTCGGCCTCACTGCTATCGGTTAAAGAGTTACGTGTGGTTAGCGAGAAGACATCCCTACGCCGTATTCTGGTCTTATCAAACTGAGAAGTGAGTTTTCTCATCGTTACACAGCATCACACATTGCAAGAAAAACGCACATTTCAATAATCTTTGCCCGACCAGTAATCGAACCCGGAATCGCATCATGTTAAGCAAAGACGCTAAACAATGAGGTACACTGCGAGGGCTGAAGTGAATAGATTCATTAGTTTGTGACATATATGCAACAATATATTAATTTTTCTTGTGAAGCTTATTTTAAAATGGCAGGAAATTGAAATTTGGCCCCGTTTCAATTTTTGAAAGTGTCGACTGAGGAGGTGAACTTAATATGAGTCTGTAGGTTTCAATATATCTAAGATTGTTTTGTAAACTAGTTTAAATATTACGACAAAGTTTGTGTTTATTGTAGTTTTCACTTTTTTGCATCTGGCCTATCACTAATTGTCTTCACGACAGCCAAGAAGAGCTCCGTGTACCAAGTAAATGCTGTTTGAATATAGAAGCTAGTAATAAAAAAATCATTCTAGTTACATGAACCGTTATTAATAAAAAGCTACCAATAGAGATGGCATTTACTGCATGGTGCGTTTAATGAAGTATTCATATTCGTAAACAAACTAGATTTGCATATCGTACGCGATACCAAACCAAATCATCAAACCGGGGTTGTTTGCATGTCGACGTTGCGGTGAGATTAAGTACCTTTTAGTGTTTCGTCCACTCAATCGTAAATCAACGCCGAAGTAAAAGTAGTTCTTATCTGACTACGTAACCTTTTGCGGTTGAGCCTGGTTCAGACAAGGCGAATTCGTCTGTGCATTTTTGTTTCCAAGCTGATTTCCCAACTGCACGATTACCAAACCGAACAACAATGGACATAAGGATTCGGGAGTCTTGTCCTCTAAGCAGTTGAATCAAAGAAATGAACACGTAAGTGTAATGCTTTGATCTTTGCTAGAATTTTGTAGATTCTAGCGAGAGTGTTGAAGATTTTGAGGATGTAGCATCATCCGGTGTTTCCAAGATTCGAGCTTTTAACATATTACTTTGTTGTTGATTGTTGCACAGTCCTTGATTTGGTTCCCGCATGCGTACTGGCAGCGTTCCCTTACACCCCCACGTGGTACAGTCACGTTTTCACCCTCCCCTGGGCTTTTCGTCCATAGTCTACAACGGTAGCGTAGTTTTGTGCTAGACCCCAGTAAAAGAAAAGCTTTCTTTTGCATCTTATTTAAAATAAATGTGTTGCGATAATGTAAGTCTAATCCTAAGGGTAAGAGGGTTATCGTAAAGATAGTAATGATTAACGTCAGCTAACTTTGGCACAATGACTTTGCGAACTCCCCAGACGCGTACAGAACTAATTGTACGCGGTAGAGGAATTGCAATTGGAGGTATACCCCTTCTAAATCGCACAACCCTCGTTCTACACCCAGCACCACGTAATGGTCCGTGCTTCATAATAAAAATGAGAGATAAAACCAAAATATATAAATTATTTTAATAATTTTGGAGATTTATTCGAAAAAATTGTTGTAATAATATAACAATAATTAATCTATTTTGATTGCGTTCTCGTTCGATAACACTTAGGCTAATGCCAGTCGAATGTTGATATCATCATTTCCAGATTCCAAGAAAGGCACCACATATTACATCTTGAGTAATGCGATTAATTCAAAATTAAGGCTGAAAAATAAAACGAAGTTATGGAAAATACTTTGTTTTTTTTAATTTTACATAATGTGAATTATTCGTAATTGCTATCAAAGTTCCGTGAGTGAAAAAACACCTAACTTTATCAACAAGAGTGCAGTTCTCATATCCTACATGTATCATAGATAAGTCCACAAAATGGTGACATTGGTTGAGGTATTGTGATTCGTATATTCTTCGAGTTCTATTCTTATCTTTTTGTCTTTTTTGACATATTTATCCAATTTTCTCTAATATTACACTTTTACTACTAAAATATATTATTTTTTAAACCTAGTTCTTAGCTTTACTTGAGAATGACACTCACTTTTTTAGGAATATGACTTAACGATAAAGTTTTCTCACGTTTGTGAAAGCGAAAATGAAATCGGTGGTGGCATGTTGTACTTCGTAGTTTTCATCTGATTCTCCTTACAGGATCTTGTGTATGATTTATTTACCTCTGATCTTTACGTAAAGGAGAAACCTCGCCATTGCATACATCTTACATTTAGTTTCATTTCACATTTCATTTCATTTACATTAACTATCATTATGTCATCAATAACATCTCCGCCATCTTTCGCATTGTCAGTCTTTTTTTCGTATATTTTATTATTTTTTGCCTTCCTAATTAGTGTGCTGAGCGCCTGCATGTCATACATTTGTGTCCTGTAAAAAAGGGGACAAAAAGTCACACTATGGTTCCCTTTACGTTTTGCAAGACACCATCACTGATCGTACTCTCTCATCGCACAGGTTTCGGATCATTACTTGATCTATCGTATCGAGGACGAAGTATTCAAACAAATTCCAACGACAAAAGCTGTGACATTGTTGTAGTCTAGTTTTCTGTGTGGGTCAACATTTACTTGCAAAGCAAAACCCTACATAGGGGTAATATGAATTGGCGGGGGAGGGTTCTTGCATTGGTACCGAATGAAGTACTTTTTCACTTCTACAAGTGTATGTAACTACTTGTATGTAACAGCCGGGATAAGCTCCAGACTGGTCTCCCGACATGTGTGATAGTGTAGTGCGTGTACGTTTAATTGTGTGGAAGTAAGTTGCGAGGAAAGGGCAAGGAAGAGAAAATAAATATATCGCGCGGTCCGTGGCCGATTTGTTAGGGTACTGCTTCGGCATTCGCCTAGTGTTGTTCGGAGAAACTACGGAAAAATACCGATTAGAGCCATCGGCCGCTAGAATTCTCCTCCAGACAGCAGAATTCGACCTATACATCTAGCTAGTGCCATAAATGTTGCTACCGTCGGGACTCGTACCCCGGGCCCGCCAGATCAGAGGCACTGCAGTGACATCAATTGAGACCCTGAGGCACCCCAGCCAGTTTGTGTAACGGAATTCGAACGGTACGTCGTCGTAGGGAAGTTTCGCGGCCGCCCGCATTAAACCAGCGCAACCTTTTCGGAGTGCGGTGTCTGCCGCGGCCAGGCGCTTCCGCGAATCGCCCGAATACCTGCGGCTGCTTTGCTTCGGTCGGGAATCGCGTCGCGTCGCGTTGCGTTGCGTTGCGCCTCTGGCGGTTCTCACGGGAACCGCGGTCGCGTGGGTGGCGGGCACGCGAGGCGGTGGCCGGTGGCGCACGGGAGGGTTCCTGCCTCAAAGCGGTGATGCTTCGGTGGAGTCGCTCGGCGATTCGGAAATTTCGGAGTCGTGATTTTCTGAGAACGCTGCTGACTGGGACTGTTCCTGGAACTCTGTGGGTAAGCGGTCGCCGTTCCGTTCCTAATGATGGACGTGTTTAGACTAATTTAGACGTGTGATTGTTTTTGCTTGGAATTGGATTCGTTTTGGAAAAGATAGAAACAAAATCAAGTCATTTTTTTTTCAATATTTTACGCGAAATATAAATGGAAAATATCTACTAAACGATTTATGGATAACGTCCATAAAAGTAATTTTCAACATATTGATAACTTGGCGACTAAATGGTACTCTTTCACTCGTTAACGGGCCAAATGGGGCAGTTAAATGAGTTGAATTACTTTCAAACGCCTGGTATTGAAATTCAAATCCTGTTCGAGCCATGTGGAATTTGTGGTGGACTAAGCGGGTTCACGGTAAAGGTTTGTGTGAGGTTCTTCCAATTTGTTGCCTTCCGTTCCCCCACTTGCCGACAATGAAGAATCATCGTACTTTCGATGGTCGCGCCTTCATTGACGTCTTACTCGACTTGGGATTAAGAATCACTTTCTAGTGCCAAAGCCGAGAAGTTTGCCTGAAATACAACTAGCTATGGCAGTTTTCCCGCTTCTCAACTAATACGACATACTAATGAAATATATATCATTCCCAGATAAATAGAATATAAGAAATTATTGAATTTCGTTTTTACGGTCAAATATGATTAAATGTTTTAAAATACAATTTCTGAAATGTGTTCAGTTTTGTTTAAATTTGGTCCCGAATTTTAACCCTCGCCCATCAATTTTTGTATATCAAATTATTATTGAACTTTCATTTCTACAGTCAAATATGGTTGAATGTTTAAAAAAAACATTTTCTTAAATGCGTTCAGTTTTGTTAAAATTTGGTCCCGAACTCTAACCCACGTCCATCAATTTTTCTAAAACAATATTTGCACAATTTTGTCTCCTTTTCATCCTTCTTATTCCATTCATTGCTGTCAGCTGTCATCCGTGCGACTGCGAATTCGTTCTATCTACCCTTCCCGTCATATTTCATTCGTGGTCTTCCGCAACCGCCTCGTCTTTCCGGCGCCATTGAATGCGTTCCGCCTCAGCAAAATGGCCTCCCGAGGACGCGCGCCGCCTTGGCGCATCTAATTGGAATCGTGTGATCCCTCTTGTCCCCGTGTTGCAATGCGCGTATTCCGCTGAGGGCGTCGTGTCGTGGGACGAGTCAGTGGGCGCGACGGAGGCACAGTTACGCCGGTACGCTTGCAGATAGAAAATGTGACGGAAAATAGGAGTACGATCTTCGATACTTTTTCTGAAACCGATTGCGATAGCGTATGTAGAGGCCAGTACGCAACTGAAGCTTACAGTGATCATATGTGTGATTCCAGGTGCTATTTTGTTTTGTATGTCATAACGTCGTTTATATTGCAAAAGTGAAATAATAATAAAGGGGATTTTATGGCACACACGACTTTTATGGCCAGCCTGTTCCCCCTCCAATCTTGCTCTTTGTCCACCCCCGTCCTCCGCGTATATCTTCCCTACTCGTCCTCCCCGCCCGCCTTCAGCGCTCGTCCCATCGCCGTTCTCACTGCCCGTCCTCAGCGCTCGTCCTCACCGGTCCTTCCTCACCTGGCCGTCCTTGCAGCCACCGTGCTCTCGCTTGCCGCGTGATCTATTAATACCAACCTCTTACGTTGCCAATTGCAAAAGTGTTTTGAAATTCATTTCCAAATTTAATTTTGATTATTCTATTAATTTATAATTCTGTTATACAAACAATAGCTTATGCAACTCGTTTGTAATGTTGCTTTTTGCATTCGTACAATTTACTTTACTCCTAATGTCGCTCGTTTTCAAAACAAATACTTATGCAATAAAGTATTACATGTAGCATTACATAAAGCATTACATTACAAACTAGTTGCAAAGCCAATTGGCTCCGTCGAATAGTACAACTGAGTAAATAAGAGTTCTAGAAGCCGGTTGTCCTGATCTGTTTTCCTGCTCAACAGAGACCCTTGTCTGTAGATGTGTCGAATTCATACGGTCTTTCTTTTTTGACGACATAGCAAGCTTGTTTGTTGTTTTTTTTCACTTTTTCTTGAACCTCTTAATTGTTCCCTCTTTCTACCCACCGTATTCCCAACATTATTGTAACACCATAAATCAGAGACTTCTTCGATTTCTTCTCTCTGTCCATTGAAGACACGAGGACTCGCTTTCGTAAATAAGCGCACTACCCACCTAAGTATGAAATATGTTTCCGTATTTTTAATTTCACGTTATTGGGAATGAACCTGTTCTGTTTTTCATTGAAATGATTATTAGATCGGGCGGAAATTAACAGAAGGCGATGAATGGTGTTTGTGTAGTACAGTGCTGCGCTTTAACAAAAGAGACGCCTGAGAGGCCGTTTGTTAATGCTGACGCAATGAGCGCAAAGCACGCACTCCCTGTTGCTGGGATTGTTAAGCGAGGTCTGTGCAGGGCGAAGGGAGACGAGGTCTGTCTGCTGGAACAGGTCTGCTCAAATGCTGCAATTGGTGCCAGGCCGCCCGCTACGGTAGCTGGATGCAGTGACATGGTGGCGATAGCCTTTTAATAAACTACAGCTTCTTGCGCCTAAATTACTTTGCTCCCCCTGCCGGGCTGTTTTAAGAAATAGTAGGTTCAAATCGGTAACACGTTGGTAAACACGTGGCCAGAGCCAGATGGTCTGCGCTATAAGTCCTATTGTAGCGGACATATTGTAGAACTCCTATTGTAGAGGACATCATTAATTTTGCGTTTGCCCGAGACCATTTAATTCGAGTTAACAAAATCCGCTAGATGGCAACCCACTATATGTTTTCGCTCGTCTCGACGTTGATTGGAAAGCTCTCGTACCGAGTAAACGCTCGATACTTGCAAGTACGCCAGGCGAGTCACGACTTCAAGTGATTTCACACGCAAAATTAATGATATCATCGAGTTTAAAAGTTTGAATATCGAGTACAATTTACGAGGAAAAGTAGAACTAAAAGTAAAGTTTCTGAAAATACTGAGAATATTTTGTATTTTTACTGTACTACCAGCAAGTTAAAGAAAACGTAGCTAATAAATTTTATTTTATAAAAAAATATGTACATTAATTTGGAAATGGTCAAAATTAAATCAAAGATAAACCTAAAAAGCCCTCCAAATGCGGGTCTTATCATTCAGTGGCAACTCCCACATGTGTATCAAATATGTTTCATCATGTCAAATATGTTATTGAACAACATCAAATATGTTTCATCATGTCAAATATGTTATGTCAGATACGCGTCATATACGACCCCCTCGTGTATTGGCAAAAGGGGATCATCTTCGACCCCCCGAACTTTCTCTAGAAGTTTGTAACATTTATTCCGAGACATGTGTATAACGAATTACCTCGTTGAACAATTTCCACCTTTGCGCCGCCATCCACGCATTTGATGCTAAGGCGCCGTCGTTGGCCGGTCGTTTGCTGATGCAGACGCAAGGAGCGCTCCGCAACCACGCGCTGCGCAGGTTGTTAAGCGACGGCGGTGGCTGCTTCGCGGTGAAATACGGCCTCGAAGAGCGGCCGTTTCCGCGGAATAAAAACAGCGGCGGCGGTGGTTGGTGGAGGCTGTTTGCGGCCTAATTCCCAACAAGGCGCTAACGTAATTCACGCACTCCCTCCCCTGCGCGGATTCTTTTCCAGGCAATCTCTTGCTCGCCCCCTCCCACTCCCACCCCTCCGCCAGACACTGTTGTCTTCAGCACCGACTCAAGATGTTCGCGCTTTTGCTTCGGCTGCGTTTAGCTTACAGCCTTTGTTACAGCTGTATCTGCAACGACTCTGACCGGTTCGTCCTAGGATTTGCGCCTCCACTACTAGCTATACAGCTGGGAGGAATTTAGTTACTGTCTGGAGAATCCCTGCTACCGGTTTTTTGAGATCGGTGGTTCTCCGCCAGACACTGTTGTCTTCAGCACCGACTCAAGATGTTCGCGCTTTTGCTTCGGCCGCGTTTAGCTTACAGCCTTTGTTACAGCTGTATCTGCAACGACTCTGACCGGTTCGTCCTAGGATTTGCGTCTCTACTACTAGCTATACAGCTGGGTGGAATTTAGTCACTATCTGGAGAACCCCTGCTACCGGTTTTTTGAGATCGGTGGTTTTCCGTGATTTCTTCGATCAATACCGCGTGAATGTGAAATCAGTGTCCTAAACAACTGGTCACGAATCGTGCGCGATGATTCCTCCCTCATCCTTTTATCTTCTCTTGCTTACGCACACACAATTAATTAATCACACTGTTGCTCTATACTAGGGGTCATAGGGAGGAACATCGCTGTTGCAGAGATATCATGGCATTTCAAATCACCAAGTTGGTGACATTTAGTTGAGTCATATCCGTCATGGGAAAAGTGACACATGTAAAATATCCCCAGTTTTCGTAAATCTTCAGATTCAGTAAATGTTTCATAAACTTTATAATGATAGCACTAACAAAGTTTATGAACGTACGTGTAAGTTGATAAATGGTTATGTTTGGCTTATGATAATGGGGATATAAGAAAAATGGTGATACGATTGCCTTCATTTTACTTTAGATCAATCCACTCATATTATTATATCAAAAACACTCTTTATGTCGTCATCCATTCAGCATCTTTCTATTATTCTTCGTGTTGTATTTTTTTGGCAATATTTATTAGCATTAATTTTTATTTTCCTTCTTATTCATTTTCTGATATCCGTTATTCCTCGTCTATACTTTGAATGTTACGTGTTATGATCCTGATTTTTCTGAACGTCAGTGAATCTGTTCTGTCGGTAGGTGTGAATTTGTTCTAAGATTTAAGAAAATAAATTAACATTTAAAACTAAATAAATTTACTAAAACCAACAGTAGCGTTTGAATATTGTTTAATCGTTTCTCTCTTAAATACAGCCTTTAAAGTTTTTAACGCATTTTAATGTTGAATTTTTTTTCCGTGCGTTCAAACGTGTTGTATTTCGCACAGATACTGCACAGATATTCATACTATCATTTCTGCCTTGATATCTAAAGAACATTTTCAAGAAAATTATAATACTTTTGTTTCAAAACCTACTAACGATTTACAACTTTACTACACATTTTATTCTTCGAAACATCGTATATTCTTATCTTTCTGTTCTCTATTATGTTCTTCAGTTTGTAAATCTGAATTGTTACATGTTTTTTCGACGATTACCATCGGGCTCTCTCCTCCATGGAGCTTCTTTTTTCCCTTCCCTTCCGCCCTCTCGCGAACACGCGCGGCGCTTCCATCCGAATGACCAAAATCCTCGCAATCCCGCTCCCCCCCGCCTACCCTCCCAGAAGCGCGCACCCACCTCTGGGCCGCCGCTTGCACCTACACCTATCGGCGGCCGCATCTTGATTTCCATTTAAATGAAGCGGTAACGCGATCCGGCGGATACCGCCGCCGCTCGCCTCGCCTCGCACTTGTACGCACGCCGCCGCCCGCGCCCACGCCCACGCCCACGCCCACGCCCGCCCTCGCGGCCGCGCGCGCGTTCATCACCCGGCCGGAGCGGTAGCGCCGCGGACCGCGCACAGTGCACGGAGACGACACTCTGACAGCACACAAATGGGAAACTCGCACCAAAGTTGTTGATTTTGTAGAAGTTATTTGGATGAATGTATGTATGTATGTAGGTAGGTATGTAAGTATGTAGGTATGTAGGTATGTACGTGTGTACGTATGTAGGTATGTACGTATGTAGGTATGGAGAAATGGAGGTATGTAGGTATGGAAGTATGTATGTAGTATGTATATATGTATGTAAGTATGTATATATGTTTGTATATATGTATGTATATAAGTATGTATGTACTTGGCGCGACAGCCCGTGAACGGGCACAAGCCTACCGGCGACGGGCACAAGCTTACCTGCCTCGCGGCCGGGGATTAAGGGGGTATGTGTGGTTAGCACGTAGACAACTCCGCGCCGTATTCCGGTCTTGTCATCCTGATAAGTGCGTTTTTTCATCGTCACACAGCAACATATACACGGACATTGCAAGGAAAACGCACACTATAATCTTGCCAGACCGATAATCGAACCCAGGGTCGCGTATTGGAAAGAGAGCACGCTGACCAAAAGGGTAGACACAAGGCTAGAAGTTATCGAGCGTCACAGAATAACGACACTACTATTGGAAGGGCCCTGCAGCGTAGTAGTTACAGCGGCAGCCGTGGGCTACGGGAACTGCGGGTTTGAATCCCACCTGGACGATTTGTTTTGTGTTGTGAAATGTTGGGACCTGACCTGACCAAACCCTCAAATGCATAATTGCTTCCTAGACCTCTCCTTGTCTGAATGTTGTGACCGTGACTACTTGTGTGCCAAGGACAGAATTTGATTCGGTGGAAGAAAACAATAAAGAAAATACTATGTGTTAAATAACGTGCATTAGCATAGTATTTACCAAATACTATATCTATAATATTTTTAGAACATTGCGCATATTTTATATAATACCATGCAACGATGAAGCAGGTGGTAAGCAAATTATTTCCCCTCACGTTTAGTCACACTATACTGGCGCTGCTGGCCAGCGGACCAAGATTATATGCAGAGACTAGGTGAGCCCTAGAAGGTGTACTTTTAGGCCTGCAACCGCTAGGTGTTCACCAGTAATTGCGGTTCAAGAAGAAGACATTAGGAGTAACTATGTATAAAACCACACAAAAACTGTACACTAATAATTTCTATGCGCTTTTGATCGTGTAGTGTTTTGCCAGGAGGATTGCAACTTCGTACACTGTGCGCTGCGGGGCGCGTGGATGCTCGTGCTGGATGCGACCGCAGAGGTGGAGGTGAAGGCGGGGGCGGGGGCGGAGGTGGTAATAGCGGCGAGAGACCTGGAGGAGGAAATGACCTTGCAGAGAGAGAAGCGGGGATCGAAGAGACGTGGAAACTTCTACGCAAGTGAAGGGGGAACAGATGTAGCATAGGAGCGGAGACGAGCTGGCAGGAGGAGAGAAAGGGCGGTGGGGAAGAAGTAGGTTGCGACGAAGGCGGAGACGATAAATGAACCATCCACTAAAATTCCTTACGACGGTGAAGTTCAAATGTCTATTCCAATCATCAGTTATTATTTTCAATTTGGCCGGTAGCGTGTTATACTAAGATGGTTATAAAACTCACGGGCGCCTAAGATTAAAAAGTTCACATGCCTACTTTTCGCCATCGTCTAACCGCAGATGACGTTCAACTGTTTTGTCCAATAAATGTATATTGTTTCCATCACGGAAATTCTATTAGTGTTTGAAACAAACCACAAAGGAATATTTTTTGCTATTATTAATATTATTTTCATACTACTTAATCGATTTATGACTGTCTTTGAGTCGTGACTACGCGACTGGCAAGCTTGTCGATTAGTTTCAAACCAGTAGTGAAATTACTTATGAAAATTGTCCTGCACTGTCAGACCTCGATTCTAGGTGACAGAGTCGCTTACTCGCTTGGACATTCTTGAACAGATCGCATTGATCGTATGTCAGCGCCTGGCATTGTATGAATGGATGGTGGGGCTGATCTTGAAGGATTTACCCACTTGTCTCGTATACATGGAAACATAAATACGTTTACATAAAATTAAACAAAAAGTGATGAACAGTGATGACCCGTTTACCCCATCCGCCCGCACGTTTACCCGCCCGTCCGCTGCCCGTTAGTCCACCCGTTAGTTCGCCCGCCCGTCCGTCCTCCCGTTCACTCGCCCGTTCACCCGCCCGTTCCCCCGCCCGTTCACCCGCCCGTTCACCCGCTCGTTCACTCGCCCATTCACCCGCCCGTTCACCCGCCCGTTCACCCGCCCGTTCACCCGCCCGTTCACCCGCCCGTTCACCCGCCCGTTTACCCGCCCGTTCACCCGCCCGTTCACCCACCCGTTCACCCGCCCGTTCACCCGCCCGTTCACCCGCCCGTTCACCCGCCCGTTCACCCGCCCGTTTACCCGCCCGTTCACCCGCCCGTTCACCCACCCGTTCACCCGCCCGTTCACCCGCCCGTTCACCCGCCCGTTCACCCGCCCGTTCACCCGCCCGTTTACCCGCCCGTTCACCCGCCCGTTCACCCGCCCGTTCACCCGCCCGTTCACTCGCCCATTCACCCGCCCGTTCACCCGCCCGTTCACCCGCCCGTTCACCCGCCCGTTCACCCGCCCGTTCACCCGCCCGTTCACCCGCCCGTTCACCCGCCCGTTCACCCGCCCGTTCACCCGCCCGTTCACCCGCCCGTTCACCCGCCCGTTCACCCGCCCGTTCACTCGCCCGTTCACCCGCCCGTTCACCCGCCTGTTCATTCGCCGATAGGATAGTTTCCAAATTAATTTATGTGATCGATTGTGATCGCTTTCCCCACCCCGTTCCCACCGACGTCTTTGCCTTCTCCGCCCCTCCCCGCTTCCCCTTTCTTCACTGCCTTCCTCGTCCTCACGTCTTTCCCTCCGCCCTCGTGATGTCTGTCCGTCCGGTCATGATTGTACTAGTACTTCACGTCCCTCCATCCAGAATGCGACAGAGAGGAGTGAAAGGCCAAAACTTTTTAGGATCCATTAGAACGACTTGCTTCCTGCAGCGTATTGACTCCCCAAGGCATAAATTGGTGCAGAACTAGTCTTAGTGTTACAACTCTCCAGGGTTTCCTGAAGCTGGGATGTGTTCTTCGACTGCACAACCACAAGGAAGTATTTTCTTATTTGTACTTCTTCAAAACAAACCTGAGTTTTTCGACTCGATAAGTAGTGTATTTTTCAAAAGGTTCTCAATAAACACTTTAATTAAACACTACAACTCAACAACAACAGGTACTTTCACCCTCTCAAAAGTACAAGCTCTCAATCGGTCATGACGAGAACACATGAAAAGTTTATACATGTCTCTCACTTAAACATGAATCTGGTATTTTGCTGAACTGTGTTCAAAATGGGCACAATTTACATGCAAAACTAGAACTGCAAAAACGCAACCCTGTAATTGTATGGAGAAAATATTATTGCAAGTTTACCACAGCTACATAGTTTCTTGGATGTGTAAGTAATTGTTAAAAACTACGGAGGGTAATGAGTTACACTGAATTGAACCGCAATAAGGCTGTTGGCTGATATCATCAACTACACTTTCACTTCTCTTGGTTGAATAGATTGTCGCTTTTAGTCTTTTCCATCATTTCAGCTATATGAAACATAACTTTTCAAGTCGTACTACCATTTGAAAAAATTTTATCCCTCGACACTGTGACATTTATCCGATGAGTATGCGTTCCGTGGTCCCAACACACATATTTCCCCACGAAATATAAAACGTGTCCCTCTCCCCCTTAGCCATTATCGTAAAATGACCGAAAGGACGTCGGCATGTTGTTCATCTGCGGGGCGGAGTGACGCGATCGAAGGGGAGATAGACAAGTGGCCAATGAAACGTGAGTTAAGCTGAAAAGACCAAGAGGGGAGTGACACATTTCCGGCGTTGGCAACGGAGCGAAGATAATATTTCATGGAAAAACGTTTGATAATTCATGAAAACCATCACCCAGCGACGGCATCCACGTGGGAAGTATTTTATCGAGTCGCAAACGCAGTCGTCAATGCAGAGAAGCGCACGAAACACCCTTCATTTGTCAGACGTTCCATATATAGGATGAGATGAATGGGTACCGCGTGGCACAAGATTCTGTGGAGAAAGACAGATCAGTATCTTGGGTGAGTTTCTGTGGGATATCTTTAGCCACTTTGTCTGTGTGTGAATGTACTGATGTTGTCTGGAACTGAGTGAAAATGATAAGAAAATGTTCGTTTTGTAAATGCTGTGTCTAGAAATGCTGTGTTCACTCATGTATATGTACCGATTTATCTTTATTTATTCTTTGCAACATAAATGGGTGCTATGCTTGAATCAGTGCATAAATAAGAGCCTATTTGGAGCTGAATATAGTTCGCTTCTGTTAAGATATTCTATATAAGGGTGGAGGAAATCAAATCTTTCTCTGCATCAGAAGATAAGATATTTCTAGAATTTTGTTTGGAATATGAAATGGATCATTTTGCAAGGGAAATTGAAATATCAGATTACATTACATTCGCATAATGTTGTTTTGACTGCGCTAAGAATATATATGTGGTTTTAAACGATATATAATAAATAATTTGCACAGAATGATCTATCAATTTTGAAATGAACGGGGCATGAACTGCGCGCGATCTTTCTTTCTTCTTCCTTGTCCTCCCCTCTCCTCTTACTTACACGTTTAGATTTACATACACTACATTATCACTCATTTCGGGAGACCAGTTGGGAGCTTAGAGCTTGTGTCGGCAGGGGCGGTGACCCGCTCTTGAGAGACAACTGGATGGGGAAACCCCTTAAGCCGACATGTAGGTTGATGTCGTATCTCATCATTCATTTATCTCGGGATAAACTCCTCCACCTTCCGTGAAAAATACATGCTCTATACTTACGGGATCATAGCAGTTGTCTCGACCGATTATGCGAAATAATCAAACAATCAACAGTAATGGTCCATGGAATTCGAGACGGTTCCTGTGTGTCGGGACGTGAACGATTCGAACCATTACCGCTAATGCCGCGTGAGTGAATTACTCCGACATCACTTAACACGCCGTGTGCGCCTCGGTTCTCATAAGCGGTGCGTACGAATGACGGCAGCAAAATCCGAACCTCCTCGCAGCGGCGGCCGCGATTCTGCGAGGAAGATAAGTCTGCGAAGAACGTTTTTAGCGTAAGCTCTTCCGCCGCGGCGGGAGCGCCGGCGAGGGGGGGGGGGGTCAAGAGGGGTCGTCGAGGGGGGGAGGGCAAGGGGCACAAGAACATCAGCGCCCGCCGCCGCCGGCAGAAGCAGCCGTGGAAAAATCCCTCCTCGTCGGCGCGCCAGCTCGAGCGTCGAGGCGAGCGGGGCCTTTACCATAGGAATGGTTAGTGTTATTTTATGAATGACTTGCAAATGAATGGCCAGCCTCGCCCAGTTAGCGCGGCTAAGAACGAGCCTTGGGCGGGTGGTTGGGGGCGTGGCTCGGTCGAGCGGCGGAGGGGGCCGCGGAGACGGCGGTGATGAGGCTCCTACGCTCAGGGAGTCGGACTCGGAGACGGGGATGAAGCAGGCGGGGAGAGCGGCGAAAAGAATGGTCGATCCAAGAGGAAGAACTGGTGGTGGTGCTACTAGTAGTGGTGATAATGGTGGTGGTGGTGGTGGTGGTAGTAGTGGTGGTGATGGCGATGGTAGTGGTGATGGCGATGGTGATGGTGATGGTATTGATACTGGTGATGGTACTGGTGATGTTGGTCGTAGTGGTGATTATGGTGCTGATGCTGATAGTGGTGGTAATGGTGGTGTCGATAGTTGAGATTATATTGAGAGTGGTGGTGGTGAAAGTGGTAATGATTATGGTGATTACAGTGGAGGTGATATTGGTGATAAAGAGGGTAGTGGCGGTGGTGGTGGTGAGGACGAAGAGGTGGGGATGGAAGGATGTCGAGAGATGCAAGGAGTGTGTGGGGAAATGGAGGAAGAAACGGAGAGAGGGAGAACAGGCAAGTAGGATGCGGGTGAGGGTAATAGGGGATAAACAGGAGGAGGGAGAATAATGGAGGAAAAAGTTGGCAGGAGACCCAGAGGAAGTACACTAGGAGGAAGCAGGGGTTATGTAGCAGAGCAGGCCAACACATGTCAGTGATGGAGTGGGGCGAAGGCCTAGATGTAAAAAGCTATGAATGGCCGTGTGGATGTGGCAGCGATGAAGCAATCGTGCGGTGGGGATTCGGACTGAAGAGACACATGGATGAGTAGGGATTATAGTGGGAATGTCACTGGGACCCATTCTGGAGCGGAGTGGCGGGTAGTCGCAGGGGGTGACGGGGACGTTACAAGAATGTTGCAACGGTGAGGCAAGAGAGTGATGGGAGTGTCGATTAGGTGTAGGCGTGACGTGGCGAGAGGATGGCGGGGATGTAGGAAGGATGTACACGAGGTGTGACGAGACGTTGTGAGGCTTGGCGGGAGTGTGTTGGCGATGCCATCTTGGCGACACTGCCCTGAGGACGTCTGCGACATAACAGTGTGTTGGGGATGTTTTGGGTGTGTGGCAAATGTGTGGCTGCGTGCGGCCGGCGTGAGATGGATGCGAGAGAGAAAGACGCAGTGGAGAGGAAATGGACCGGCGGAGAGGGACGTGAGTGGGAGGGGTGTGTGGAAAGCAGCGGTTTGGGTACCGAGCGGAGGCGATGGAAGAGGGTGAAAGAGGGAATCGGCGGTGACGACGCGCAGGGGAAGAGAACCCGTGAAGCGGCTAATGATAACGGCCGGCGGAACTATCAGGGCGAGAGGCCCTCCGCCCCTCCCCACTCGGCGTGTAACCCCTAACCCCGCCCCCGCCGCGCCCCCTCCCTCGCAGCTCCAGCGGCAAGAGCGGCGCGCGCCAGTCGGCCGCTGAATGTTATCTTCGCGGATCCCGCTGCCGGGATTTCTGGGGCGCCAGGAGAGGGGGTGGGGAAAGGGGAGGGTAAGGGTGGAGTGCACGCGCGCCGTTCTTCTGCTGCTTCTCCATGGCCGCCTGTTAATCCCACTCCTTCTTATAATCTTCCATTCCAGAGGTACTGGCCTATTGTCGCGTGGGTCGTGAAAGCTAGCGAACATGATATTAAATGCAGATGGCATGCAGTGGAAATAAGCATATGCGAAGAACGCACGTTGTCCTCTTTAGTTATAATCAAACGGAACGAGAGGCATTTTGGAGTTTTCTTATTAAATAAACTGTCATAAATAACTTCTACAACAATGTGGTTCTTTTTATTTGGATGGGTTTGGATACTTCGGTTAATTTTGATTTATTTTCGTCACTGAAGAATAAAAACTGTATGTGACGTGTGGACAATAGGAAACCTGCGCTTGTTTTCTTCATCTCCGGAACTCTCTCAGCCTTTTACTATATATAGTTGTATCGTGAATAACAGTGCCAAAAAAAGCAAACTTTGCCACATTTGAAACGTAGAAATTTTTGTTCCTTAATTGTTCAAATCTTATTTCCGTTGGTAAAATATAGATTTGATTTTATAGGTATTGATAATAAAATTGCAACCTACAACTTGAGATCTACTCCTACTGCAACTAGAAAAAAGTTTAAAACAAAACACACGCATATTGAATCTCCATCTATTTACAGAAGCTACACAAGGATCCATATCAGCATTTGCTGAATAGATCACTGAACACTGAGCAAAAATGTATCAGTATGGGTCATTGCCCCATAAGATGAAGTACATTACATGTTAAGGCATATTTGGTCTTTTTGAAATTATACAATACAATTGTTGACTAGTGCATCTTTTGATAGTGCATTCTCGATGTGTGTGTTTCTCTTGTTTTGTTTAAGTTGTTCTGTTTTATTTCTTCCAAATCCAATGCCATTGTCTCTAGTTTCTCTGGTTGACTGTTTATCGGTCGGATTTTTTTTGTTTAATTACAAAAAGTAGTAATACAATCCATTATTCAGTTATTCCAGGTGGATCCTAGACTCAGTTTTATTTTTACATGTTCTAAAATTCTTATTCGTCTTCCTGACACTGCATCTACTATCCAAGCTCTAGAGATAAATATTGCTTTCAGAAGTGGGAAAGACTGTTGAGAGGGTAAAATGTAAGACAAGAGCCAGTGGCTTGGGTTTAGTAAATAGTTATGACAGCGATTGCTTTCTCTGTCGGGGCGATCAAAGTGTGGAATGTGGCGGTGACGGTAACTTTGCCGAAGACGTCAATATTTGTGATAGCTAAGGTGACAATTCTAACGGTATAATAATAATGTCGCGTCGGTAACCTCGTGCTATATGAAGGTGGAGATGACGGAGACGCTACGGCGGTGGAATCGTCGAGGCACAGTTGAAATGTCGGGCTGTGGCGGGAGCGTACATGGCGAAGTGGCAACAGTGACGATAGTGACGGTAACGGTAACGGTGACGGTAAAGATGATGACTGACGATGATGACGGTGACGGTGATGGTGACGGTGATGTTGACGGTGACGATGACGACGCAGATGTTAGTGGCTGTAGAAACGATGGGTGAAGCAATGTGGACTGACTGCCAGTTACAATGGGTGTTCTTGACTAGGCGGGGAAGATAAGGGGTCAGAGAAGGTGACGCTGACCTTGAAGGTGACGTGCATTGTGAAGGTTGCGGTGTCTGTAGACGAGAGGATGACGGTGACGATGAATGTGGGTGAGGGTGGAGATGATTGTGGCGGTAATTGCGAAGGTGACAACGAAGTTGGTTAAAGTTGTGAACTTGATTGTGACGGTGACTTCGCAGGTGACAATGCTCATAACGGAGACTACAACGCAGACGATGACAATGACGTGGGAAGCGGCAGCAACCAGAGTGAGAGTGAGAGAGAGAGAGGTAGAGAGAGAGTGAGAGAGAGTGAGAGAGATAGTGAGAGAGGGAGAGTGAGAGTGAAAGCGTAATAGTGAGAGAGAGAGTGTGTGCGTGTGAGAGAGAGGGGGGAGGGCTGAGGCGCTGGCGCGGTCGGCCTGCGAGGGGCGTCGTGTGGCGGTGGTGGATCCGCGGCGCGGCGGGTTATCGTGTGGGCGCGGGCGCGGCGGCGGTGGCGGCGGTGTCCGCATTTGAATTGCGAAGCAGCGGAGCGCGTCCGAGGCCCGCCGTGTGGGTGTGTGGGTGGATGGGCGAGGATCGTTCCAATCTGCTCAATGCGAGCGGCGGCGCGCGCGCCCGGCCCTGGTAATCCACGCCGCCCACGCCCCGCCCCCTTCGCCCACTCGCCCCCGCCCCCGCCCCCGCACCACCACAGCGGACCCGGGCGGAGCGTGTCCTGCGCCCCGGCGGACCCTTAGATGGCGGCACTGGGACACTGGGACGACGACGACGCGGATTCCGAAGGTCGTGCCGGAGTGGGGCATCTCACGGATCTTTGAGACGCCCGGCCATGAATTTGCTTTCAGAAGAATTCCGAGAGAGAACGAGAGCTGTTTTGTTAAAGAAAATTAAATTGTAAAAGAGAGCCATGTAATAAACAATGGCATCCTATTAACAATGGCATCTCGAGTTATAATTGAGTATCTGGAGAGTTTAATAATTCGCAATCCAAAATGCGGAAAATCATCTTTGTTGCAATTTACTTTAAATATGTTTGTATCTTGGGAAGGGGTATGACATTTTGTTATTCTTTGTAAACTATAATTCGAGCATTTACCTACCGTCTGCATATTCGCTCTATTATCAGTTTTCCTTCTCCATGAGGGATGAGCAGTCTCTAAACCATGGAATCAGTTCATCATCCTAGTTATTTCCTGTTCATTATTTTACTCCTCGTAATTTTTGTTTAATTCTTCCTTTTCTGCTTCTTCTCATGCTACACCTCTTTTTCTTTCGCTTTCTTTGCCCAGTTCTCTCTTTCCTTCTCCTTTTACTCCTGCTTTACATGCTCCTCATTCTTATGCCTTTTCTATTCTTATTTCTCTTTTCCTCTTTTTACCTTGTCCTTGTTTACCGCAGTTCAAAAGAATCGCGGTTTGTTAGGAAAATGCTCTCGGATTTTCAAAATTTGAGAAACGTTATTGGTTGACCAGTCGTACATTTTAATGTAGAGTTCAGGAAGTGTGGAATCCATATCATTCCTTTATTGAATAAATAATAGGAATTTATGTGATATTTATCTGTCAATTTTCACTTGTATTATTTCTCACTAGCCATCAATTATTTACAGCCGCACATTAAATTAACAAAAAAAAACAATTCACTGAAACTTGACATACGTTTTATTAAACACTTGTAGTTTCCACTGCATGAACACAAATACCAAAATATACATGTACTGGTAGTCATAAATGTTCTAGAAAACTGTAGGCACAGTGCAAGTGTATTTTTGTTCTGTTAATTTAATATGTGTCTGTAAATAATTGATGGCCAGTGAGAAATATTAATAGAGTAGAAATACATCAATTATCGATAAAAAATGCTTGAAATTAATCGTCCAAATTTACTTCCTAAAACGAGAATTTCCACGTCAATCACCGGGAGGGAATGTTCGCTGGAACGGAGAACCATCGAATACTGATATCTTCCTCTATCATCGATCGGTGATGTTTGTAGCTGCAGCGCGCAGCGAGGTGGCAATCAAGGGTCGCGAGGTCGCCAAACGCATCACGGCGCGGGCGCAGCGTGTTTGCGCATGCGCGGACAAACGAGCGTCGCGTCGCGCCGCACCGCGGGCGGAAGGCGGAGGCGGCGCCGCGCCGGAAGGGCGTCCGAGCGCCGCTTCCGGTTGCATTGTGCTCGCCCCCACCCCCGCGTCGCGACGTGGAGCTTCGCGTGCCGTGCCGCGCCGGCCCGCTGCTGCTGCCGGCAGATGGGGGATATTGCTGGCTCGCTCTCGGCTCGCTCCGTGTCTCTGGGTGAATGTATGGCGTACGTGAATTACGTGCTTGCTCGGGTGCTCGGGTCGAGGATCCTGTTGGTATTTCAGGTAGACGGAATTATCGCCCTGTCGCTGCGCTTGCTTGAGTTTTCACATCCAAATACATTGAAAGCTTGTTCATAATCTAATAATTTTATTAGTTCTAGATCTACATACCACTTAAAACTGAAAAAACGTTATTAGTCCAACTGTCTAGACTTCATTTCTCATCTGTTTTAATTAATAATATATTTCCGCTGTTCTATTCCCATTGTAACCAGCATGTTTTATTTAGTAACTTGGGATATATTACTATATTGTTGCCACTGTCGTTACATACCAATTTTAAAATTCAAATTGTAATTAATATAGTTTTTCGAAACAACATTTCTACATTTGTGTAACATACCCAAATGTTTACGTACATCGAAGTATTTTTGTATGCACGCAATCAAGAATGTATGTAAATGTAGTAATTAAAATGTAGTTAAATATGTACCTAATTTGGCACAACAGCTCTTTACCATCTAAGGCCTACGAGAGGCACCCCGACCTTGCGCCCATGGGTTACGGGATACATTTTACCACAAAGCCGTACGCTGTATTCTGGTCTTATCGACTTGAGAAGTGAGGTTTTTCATTCGTCACAAAGCAACAGATACTAGCACATTGCAAGAAAAGCGTACAATAATTTTTGTCCCGACCGGAAATGGAACCTGGGGTTGCGCTATGGAAAGCGAGCATGCTAACCAATGGGCCACTGCAGGCGTAGTTAAATAAAGTTGTAATATAAAGCTTTTTCTGTACGTATTTTCCGCCAGAGATATGTTTGTAGGTTTCTAAAAGTACAATGGTCTAAAGGTTGCTCAGAAAAGCTTTATATTGTAACCAGCATAACTAGACCTCTAGGATTCATTTTCCTCTTCATCTTTTAGTTTCTACAAACGTGTTAGCGTCCAAGTCCAGGAGACTGTTAGTTGGCTGTCCTATACAATTATGAATGACGAATCATAGAATGCATGCCATACGAATCAAAGAATACGTGTGGGTTTAATTTCGCTGCCGATATTACAGACAAGTGTATCGTTAAACAAATATCAGAGTCCCCAGCGGTTTTAGAACTAACGACATTGGCGGAAAACTTGCCTCCGCCGTCGGCTACGTAATTTAGTCGTCCTGTTCCATACTTGAGTATAAAGGAAAGGTAATTAACAATAAAGGTAAGTTAGGACTGAAAACAACAGAAACGTCAGCAGCATTGGAATCGCTGATTTGTTGTGAATTATTAACAATAAAGGAAAACTCGGATCTGTTTGACGCACGTCCTAGTTTGTGCTCAGGGTATCGTGAAACAGTCGGGGATGTCTTTCCAAAGACAGTTACACGCAGGGAAGATGTCGAGACTTGTCAATCAAGTCTTTTCCTTTCCTCTGCCCTCTGAGTCTGCCTCTTGGGACACGACTGGTACAAATGAAGACGCCCCCTTTGACATGAGCAGCTAGTAATCCTCCAAAGAAACAGAAGGCTGGATGGGCTTCTACGTATTTCAAAGTGTCACATCTGCCCTAGACGAGAACTGAAAATTCTCGACAGTGAGAACCTGTGATTTAAAAGCCTAAGAAGACATTTAATCCAAGGACTGTTATTTGGTTCTTGAAATTAACGTTGTAATCAAATAATGAAAAAAATATAAGGGATATTGTAGCAACATTAAAAAAATATTTCAATTAGAATAATACTGGAAAGTACTTGTATATAATTATAGATGTTATTGAAATAACTTTACGAAAGAAACAAGGTTACCACATCAAGTATAAAACAAATAAATGGTGGTGCTACAACAGCGCACACACGTTGTAATATTTTTTTAACGATTACGATATATTTTAATAAAATTTGAACACATCCCAAACATTCGCTCGTTCATTTATTTTCGTGGTGTAAGGCGGGTTCCTTTACTTGGAGCCCACCTCATTATCCCTACACATGACTCTCTTAATGTTCTCAGCATTCAGAAAGTTTTGTTTATGCTGAACAAGATGAGGTGCATAGCTTTACAAACTTATCGTGTTAACTGCTTGACCTCTTTAATGATCAGAGAGATTACAGATAGATAAGAGACGTACCTAGAAATCTTTAATTGTTAAACCTTACAATTTTTAATGAAAATGGCTCTGTGTCCTAGATGTATTTATTGCATTGTATTTATTCTGTATATTCTATATAGAGTGACTCAATGTTTACTGCTCTGTTCAAAATGCTGTTGCTGCTTTGTTAAAAGACGTTCTTTAAGTATTTTTTAATTGTGATTTTTTTCACTCATCTAAGCCAAAGCTACCAATATTTCGAAAAAACTGCGCTTGTATTCTCTCTCTCTCTTTCCTTTCTTCCTTTGCCCGATTTTGTAGTTGTCTTTCCTTTCCTGCGCGTCTCGCTGTTTCTCTTTCCGCCGCCTCGACTTGGCCGCAGTCGCCGGAGTGGATTTGTTCGCTTCGCGGAAAGCGCCGCAGTAACCGGAGGCGGCGGGAGCGGGAGCGGGAGCGGGAGCGGGGATGTCGGCGTCTGCGAGCTGTCTGTGGCTGCTCCGACACCTCGTTACGCTCTCAAACGGCGGCCGCCGCACTTTCCTCCGCGCAAGCGCTGCCATCCCACCCCGCGGACGCGGGCGACGGACTGGGGCTAGGGGAAACGGAAGGCAAGGGTTGAGATGGAAGGGAGGTGTTGTGAGAGTGGAGGGAGACCGGGTGGGGGCGTGGATTTAGAGTTGCGGACAACGGGGGAAGGGTTGGGAAGGCAGAAGTGGGTTTAGGGAGCTGTGAGGGAAGTAGTTAGGGGAAGCGGAGAGCAAGGGTTGCATTGGTAGAGAGGGGTTGGAGGCGGCGGGACGCAGGGATGTGGGGCATGGCGCTAGGGTTGGGGAAAACGGGAAGAGTTGGGGTTGCAGGGAGGGTTTGGGGAACGGCGAAGGACTAGGGTGAGGCGAAATTGAGGGCAAGAGTTGGGTCCGCAAGGAGGGGTTGGGGGCGGCGGGAGGCACGGGTGGGAAGCATGGGGCGAGGGATACAGGAAACGGAGGGCAAGAAGTGGGGAGGCGTTGGTTGGCAGCTGTAGGCAGAACTGGGGGCGCGGGGCTAGGGTAGGGAAAACGGGGGAAAGTTGTGTTGGCAGGGTGGGGTTGGGAAGCGATGAGAGGCGTGGGGATAGAGGTGATTGCAAGGCGGAGTTGAGAAGTGGCGGGAGTTGGACGTGGAGCTGGGAGACTAGAGTTTGTGGAGCCGGTGCTAAAGTAGGAATGGCAGGGAAGGGTATCGGGGCGGCGGGTGATATGAAAAGATAAAGTAGGTTTGTGGTGGCGGTGACGTTGAGGCGGTGCTAAAGTAGAAATGGCAGGAAAGGGAATCGGGGCGGCGGGTGATGTGGAAAGAGGAAGCGGAGGCAGGGTGGCGGTGGCTGTGGTGGTGACGGTGATAGCGCTGCTGGCGGCGGCCGATGAATTTGGGCGCTTCTTCCAGAAAGAGCTTGAGACTTTGACACGCTGCGGCTGGCGATCCGAGCTTGTCTTCGGCGCCCATTCGCTTTAATCTTTGGGAAAGCGCCGATTCGGAATTTAACGAACTGTGCGTAGTTTCACTTGATTCGCTTTTCCCTATTTATTCTAAATAATTCTGTTTTCATTCGTGTAACATAATCGTCATTTATTATTGCCAATGAGATTTCGGAGGGTATGGCTTGAATGTTGTGGCCATTTTTTTAACAATATTTGATGTTCATTTCTTTTACTCTGGGGAATCCCTTGTGGCGAGTGACCACGACAACGGAGGGGCTGCGACGCTGTTCGAATTTCGTCACGCAGGGTCGTAGGTAGGGTCGCGCCCTCAATGCTGTCCTCTTCTCGGAAGAGATTCCCAAGGGCCGTTCTACCGTCGACTGAAGGAACTTGGGCCAAGTCAGCAGGAGCTGATGAAAATCGCGTCAGCAAAGGACCGGAGGGTGTGTCAGCGACGACAGAATGCATCAATTGCGTTCCCTACCAACCTCCAATCCTCATCCCCTTTCTGGACTTTGCAGTAACGTTTTGTCATGAAAACTGGCACGACCAATAGCGCGTCATATTATGGTACCGGAATTCAAATGTCAGTCAACCCAAGTGCAATTTATTGAGTATAATTCGTATTCTGTGTAGTTTTTTGAGGTTCTGGTCTTTACCTATTTTAATTTCACCATTAATTTTTTCTTCCTGCATCATAATTCTCTCCATCTTCAATAGTATAATTTACTCCTGAGGTAGTATCACTATATTATGGAGAATTAGCGGAATTGTGCGTTAGATTTAATCAAAAGTAGTTGAATTACATGAACTTAGTAGTCATGAATTTATCGCAATTTTACTCAAATATTTTCCAAAACCTGCCCTAAGAAACAGTGTGAAGAATGAATGTGGGAATTTTATCTTCTCTTTAAGACTCTTCTAAACAACCGTGAAATGCAACTAAACACGTTGTTGGAACAGCGCTAATCCTATTTGCCCGTTAAATTGTCAGGCTAAGTTCCTCCATATTTAATCGAGGTAAACGCTTTTCTAACCAAACCACACAACTGTCCGAAACGTCTGGGGAAGAAATTTTAATTTCGTGCGGGGGAGTGACGGAAGCGCCAAGGATTCCCGTCAGAGGATTTCCGTCCGCGCAGGCGGGCCGCAGGCGGGCGCGCGCTCCTTGCGAGGCGGGCGTGATGAGCGGCGGGGCCGCGCGCTGTCGCAGCAAAGCGAATAAAAACGTCGTCTGCGTGGGCGGTCCCCGCGATCGCCCGCCCTCCGAGGAAACACAATTTTTCTTCCTCCCCATTACACGCACTTTGGACGCCCCACGACTCGCGTCGCCTCCGCGCCCGCGCCGCACGCAGCCCCTCTGGGGCGCTCTCGCTGCCGTCGCCCTCGCTGCCATCGCCCTCGCCTTCGCCCTCGCCCTCGCCCTTACTCTTGCACCACCGCCCTCGCCCTCGCCCTCTCCCGCCCTCTCCCGCCCTCGCCCACCCTCCACTAATCCGACCTGCCACCCATCTGACCGCTCGCCCGCCAGCCCGCCCGTCCATCCTCGTACCCTTGGCCGCCCTCTCACCTACTGTCCACTACCTACCTCCCACCTGCCCGCCCATCCACTCCCCCGGCCACTTTCTTCCACGATCGACCGCTCCTGTTCCCGGGCCTCTCTCTTGCACCCAACGCCACCGCCTCCGGTTCCCCGTTTTCTCTCCCCGCCACTCCCCTCGCCGCCAGTTTCCCGCTTCTCTTTCCACACGCCCTGCCCCCCCCAAACCCGCTCTCCATCTTCATTGCTTCCCTTCCCCAATCGTCTGCGTGTCTGACCCAACCAGCCCCCATTCAACTCCCCTTCCGTCCCATCCGAGTCCCAACCTTACCCCATTCCCGCCGCTCTGCCGTTTACATGCCTGCGTCATCGACTTTGCTATATCTGTCATCCTCTCCGTTGCTGCCTCACACCACCTTCGTCTCCGCACACCGCCTCGGCCTCATTCCCCAGCACCCTCGTATCCCCCGCTGCTCCTCTCTCTTTCGTCCCCGCTCCTGCTCGTCGTCTCCGCCCACGCCCCTGCGGTCGCGCGCGGCGGTGGCTCGTGTTTCGTGGAGAACGGGTTTCTCGGAACAGCGCTCTTCGCTGCCCGGAAGCGGAATCGTCGTCGCTTGGGGGAGGAGAGAACGCTGTCCCGTATGTTGTGCGGGCGGCCTCTAGATGTGGATTAACACGGTTCGTGGTCTACAAATGTCGATTGTTTCTGAAATATGACATAGGTTCATTGATTCATGCAGCATTGCAGAGATCATAATTGAGCGATGGAAGATTGTACTTTCATAAAGAAGGCAAAACGTCTGGTCACAATTAAATATAGGCAGTTCTCCCAGCTGCGCAGTGTTTGTGAATGACTGCATCAAAATAATATTTGAAAACACAGTTAAAAGTATTCATCTATGTTATCAAAGTTTGACGTGAAGTTTATTCTGTATGATGTAGACCTTTTAATGGTCGATATTATGTGATATGACACAGTACGTTGCGGTGTGATATGATGCGTCAATATATCGTACATGAGTTACAAAACACGCTCCACTCGAAAACGAAAATGAAGTTAAACGTGTTTAAAAGTTTTCAATTAATCTCACGCGTATTAATAGATTACTAAAAACTCTGTTAGAAATTAAATCAATGATTATTACTAAAACGTGTAATAAATCGGGTCGCAGGTTCGAATCCCACCTCGGGCATGGACATTTCGTGTGCTCGTGATTTCCTTACGTGTCGTGCTTCCCCTACAGTTAACGCTAACAATCACAAATTTTTATATTCTACTTTGTTTAATCGTTTTATATTTTATTAATTTTAAGTCCATGCTGTCACCTATTTTCGCTTGAACCTTTGCGACCTCATTGCCATTGCCATCCCAATCACGTAACCAACTCTAGGCTATGAAATAAGAGAAACGCCTCTACCTACATATCCAACGACTACGCAACCCACGCCATTGCTTTGAATTCTCGTCTGACGCTGCCCCCGCCGTAACTTGCACAGTTCTATTCACATTCGCCAGCAGTAGCTCCCGTGTGGTAGCCTGGGCCGGCTCCAATTTCCCGCCAACATCACCGCGGGCTCCGTCCTTCCGGTAGGCTCGGCTGAGCCCGCCTCAGCGCACGGGCCCTCACCGGCGCCGCCGTCATAATGTCGTGGGGCGGAAGCGGCGAGGCCCCGCCGCCGCGGGCGACTCTGGCACGAGCGGAAGCCCGCCGCCGCCGCCAGCGCCCCCACGCCGCCTCCACAGCCGACGACCGCGCTTCCACCACCTGCCCCCGCCCACGCGCTTGCCGCCGTCTCGGGGCAATCCTCGTCCCCCCTGCCCCGCCACCTGCCTTCGGAGCCGCTACCGTGCCCCCGCCACCCACCCTGCGCCTCGACCGCCCAGGCACCCAACAGCCCCGCCATTCCCACACCCCGACCCCTCACGCAACCTACCCCGCCTCCATCCGGCCCCGCTTCAACTTCCTGACTCCGCCGACGCTCTCGCCGCCCCCTCACGACAATCCGCCGCTCCCCCAGTCCCCGGGCCTCCTAACTCCAATCCCCCATCGCCCCGCGACCACCCCCGCTGCCACCTTCCTCGCCAACGAAGACGTCCCCATCATTTCAGCCGGCCTCTCCGGTCCCTCCACCCCGCCGTTCTCTCTGTACCATCAGCCACCATCGGTGTACCACACCAGTGCTGTCGCCTCCGTAACCTTTACTGCTGCGCCAACGCCACTGCCACTGCCATCCACTTCACAGTCGCCTCCAAGGGCATCCACGGTCTATGTCCACTCCCATCCGTCTTTTACCCTCTTGTCGGCCCCGCCGCGGATCCGTTTTTGCCCTCGCAACCGTTTCTGAATCCCAATAAGCATTACCCTTTTGCCGACTTCATCAACGTGCCCATCTCCGCACCTTCAAACCATCCGCCCCGTTGTGATCACCCCTCCCCCCCCGTAATCATTCCATCCCCACCACCGTCCCCTCACTATCCCCGCCTCCGATTCTCCGACCACCACCAACAACTATCGCGTGTGCGCCACGTGTCTCAAAAGCCACCCCGCCGCCATCTCCGCTGTCTTCCACCCTCAACGCTCCCACCGTCGCCATGTTCCTCCCTGCCTGTCCACCGCAGTCCCCGCCACCCTCGCCTCCTCCGTCGCCGCCGCCGCGCGTGCCTCCGCCCTCGCCTCCACCCGACCTCCACCGCCCCGGCGACAGCTCTGTTACGCCGCGTGACAGCCCTCTAATTGAATCGCGGGGGCGGCGGCCGCGGGGTGCCGGGCCCCCAGGGGCGGCGGCGGCGGCGGCGGCTGCGGCGCACGCCGCAAGACGCCTACTGCCGCCCCCGACCGAGGCCTCCCGCCGCCCGCAGCCTCCGCTCATTTGCTCCCATTAGGTGGACGTGTGGCGGCGCGACCGCCCGGCCGCCCCCGCGGGGCTGCGGCCGAAGCCAAATGAACATAATTTCCCGCCAGCCCTCCTGAGGGCGCCCTCGTCGCCCCGCCCCCGGTGGAAGTGGAGGCGGAGGTGGAGGCGTGGGGCGAGACGGCGGCCAGTCGCCGCTATCCGAGAGCCCACGCGCAAAAGCGCCGCCAGGGTGGGGGTGGGGGGGTGGGGGGCTGGCCACCGGTGCCCTCTGGGACGACTCGCGAAGATCCAGGGCTTTAAAGGAGATTGCTTGAAGGAAACGGAAATGCAGTGTTTATTAGATTGCCTCTTAGGTGACTAGAATGCTTTGCCAATAATCGGGAATTTATTCTTTACGTTTGATTATATTTGTGCTCATTGCTGATACCATGGTAAACAGTCTGATCACTTTACCAAGAAAATTTCAAACACGGCTGGATGCGGTGGGTTTTATTCAGGCGGATTATCCTCATTATGCTCTTTTGTGTGATAGTGTACCTGATTTTCAGGGCCGTATCCCAGAATGAATTGCTTGACTTATTTTGGTGGTAGGTAGGTGGGTATGACGGTAATGAAGAATATTGCATGAATGACGATGGACCAGTGGTTTACAGCCAGGCCAGACGGGAGAACCCCGACGAAACTTTCCGCGAACCTCTTTTGTCTAACATATATTCCCCTACTACTCCGGACGAATACGGAACAGAATTGATTTCATGGTGATACTGCTGATTAAGCGTAGGGTCTAGATAAGAGGTGCTTGTGGCCGATATTTGAATTTAACTTCATCTCTCTGCTATAATGGCCATCAACCTATGACTGTAACTAAGCCATTAGAGCGCTGAGTAAAAAAAGAGCCACCTTAATGTGACATTGTTTTAGCTTCCGAAAATACTGAATCTGGGTGAAGAATGAAATTTAGTATCACCTTCTACAGGTTTAAAATGAAGGTCCTCCTCTTAAAACACTAAATTATTTTAGTTCTCCATGTACGTTCTATGATCCAATTAGTGTAAATAAGACCATACGTAGGAAGGAAATTAACAGTAAGTAAAGAAATTAGGGGTCTTGTATGATCGTCGGAATTTTCAAATCACGTAATTTATTTTTATTCTGCACGAAATGTAATTATTTCTGCCATAGTTGCTATTATTTTTAAGACGTATCCTTCAATTTTTTCAAGTATCTCCATATAAAATGTTGACGCTATTTACATAGTGGTACGTCAAAAAAACTTATTCAACAAACTACTTTTTACCGAAGTTTTTTGTTACTCACATAAGTTTTCTTTTGTATTATGATACTACCATGGTTTGATTTATGGCTTGTTGAGTAGCGTTGTGTGTATACGTCAGTAATGGTAGTGTAATGGTAGACGATATGATCAAAAACTTTCTATTTGCAAGGGTGCTCTCTGTTTTGCAACTTCCGTCAATCTGTTCCCCTCGAGCTATGTGGAAATTCATAAAATGTGTTTGCAAATGATTCAGTTTCAATTCCCATGGTGAAATTGACACGTTAGAAAGCGTCCCAATTTTCACAAAAATGATTACCATAAATTTGAAAATGGATGGTCCTATCATTTTAAATGAAGTTAATTATAACTCGTGTTATAAGTGCATACGCATTCATTTATTTAGTGACTCTCAGTGTTTAGCGTTTTCAGTTTATGTAAGTTTCGTCTAATCATTGGTGCATTTCTAAGAAATACCATTATTCGCACTATGTACTTAGTTGCAAAAATCTCTTTATGAAGTTAGTCCAACTACAAAGTTAGAAAGTTCTTTATTTCTTAATTCAATTAATATGGAAGAGGATGATAAATGTCAATTGTCATATTGATAGAGAAACAAAGATGTTAAGCGAGGTAGATGTAAAACAAAGGTTATAAGAACTGCGAGAAGACGTAAGTGAATTAATTGGAGATGAGTTATGGCGAGATTTCTTAATAAAGAAGGTTTTGAAAATGTGAACAGACGAAAAAGAAGAAGGAAGGTAATGGACGCTGAATTTGATTGAAATTTGAAGGAGATGAATACGAGAAATGCTGGTGTGAAGATAACCAAAGGCAGGGGAAATAAGACGAATGAAAACTCTGAATGCTAGTAAAGACCTCTCGTTCAGTAGAGAATTTAATATTAATAATAATAAGAAGGAGGAGAAGGACAAGAAGAAGAAGAAGAAATAGAACATTAACAAGAACAAGGAAAAAGATGAGAAGAATATAAGAAAAAGAGAAACGAGACGTTTCGTAAGTTGAAGCGTATGGTCTAGTAACGCAACAAAAACCTCTGAGTAAGTTTTGTATGAGAGGTAAAGAAAAAACTTCAGATTTTGCTATATACTCTTTATTTACTTAAACGAATTATGCACGAGTTATGTGGCTCCAAATAATTAAAATGTACAGGAATAACGTATTTTCTCTTTTTTACGAAAATAACGTATCAAAGCAAACTTTTTTTGGTTTTAAAATGTATTTTTCATAAAAGATCACACATTTTATGAGATGGACCAAACTTGAGAGGCGCGGGGAAAAAATGAGCCTCCAAGGCGCTTTTATAAACGTGTCCCTTTGTACCACTGGATACAAACGGCTCCGTTGACTAAAGGGAGCATTCCGCGCTATCTAGCGACATTTTCTTGAAACGCACTCTGAGTGATAATAAAGGCGGCTCCAAGCCGGATTTCCAACCGAAATTTTCAGTTTTGCTGCAATAATCGGGAGGCCACGGTGAACACGGGACACTTTCCCAGTTCTAAAAATATGAAGTTGAAATTTTTCAGGTTGTATTTAATTTTAGGCAACTATTCTATCATTCAACTTTTATATCTGTATCTGTCACGTTTACTGTTGTATTTATTGTCCTAGCAGCGAAAGCAGGTATCACTCGGGCTACGAAACAAGTGACTAGGATTTGACTCAGAGGCTTGCCCCTACAAACAGTCCACGGACCGCGCGCGATCCTTCCTCTTTATTGTCCTAACCTCACCATTTACACACACTTACACTAACATGCACTATTCTACCACACCTGCTGGGAGCCCAGTCGAAAGATTAGAGCTTGTCCCGTCTGGGGTAGTGCCCCACTGGTGTTAGATACCTGGTTGGGAAAAATCCCTGCAGCTGACGTAATTCGCCAACCAGCAGGGGAAGATCACCGTCACCTCCCGCAATAAAACACGCCCTGCACTTTCGGGACTAACTACCTTAGTAGTTGACGCAAGAAATCACTAATCAATCAAACAAAACAACTTTAGTTAGTTTTTACAGACACTACCCACGGCCTCGCGATGCGTTAGTTGTCCGCTTAAACTAACCACACACACCCACTGCGTCGCAACCGTCGCCGCTGCCGCCGCCGCCGCCGCCGCCGCCGCCGCCTGCCAACGAAGCGGCTGAAGTCTCCGCCGTGCGGGCGTTTCGGCTTTGTGCGCCTCATCAGATTAAGGAGACATTCTTAGACCGCGTGCGTCCTCCTCGCCCGCCCGCCCGCCCGTCCCCTCTCCCGTCCTCATTCGCCGGCCGCGTCGCGCCCAAATGAGGCGCTTGCGAGACGTCCTCGTCCCCCCTCTCTTCGTCCTCACTCCGTCGCGACGACGTACCCTGCCGTCCTCACAGCCGACGCAATATTCGCGGCCCCGTTTTTTTCGAAAATGTGCTGGAATTAAGCTGAGAATTGCATATAGCACTTAATTTTATGTCTTATTGTCTGGAAAATGAAATTCTGCATTAGGGCGTGAATAATTTAGTGTGAAATGAGTAATAAAAGGGGCGGGGTTGGAAGGCGGGAGTGGCGGCATTTTGAATGCTGGCAATTTCAGAGGGTCGCGGAATGACCGCTAGAGAGCGGAATGTGGAAGTCGTTGACTGCTATTATGGGCGCTGACTGTCAACGCGGTTGTGTTGTTATAGTGTGTGCTGTGCACGCAAGCGAGACTCGCCAGCGTTGATGTTTGCTGCAAGAGGTATTTTTTTTATAGTTGTGTTTGCCACTTTCTCGAGGTTAAGCGTTGGGGTTGTTAAATGGTGGTTTCGTGGTCTTCTTGTGGCTTGGCGGATTATTCAGAAATGCCAATTAAGCAGTTACGGTGGAAACAGTATTTTTCTTCATCTTTCATCAAATTCTTATTGAACTATCGAATGAACTTCATGATTCATTGTGATTAGGTTAATGTTTTTACTGTAATTATTCAGGCTATAGATTCAACATTTTTTTATAATATTTATTTCAGGAAGTGCCTCAATACCAGGCCTCGCGAAAAAGAGCATTGTTATGTACCATCTTCACCCACCCACCGTCTTTCCTCTCTCTCTCTCTCTCTCTCTCTCTCTCTCTCTCTCTCTCTCTCTCTCTCTCTCTCTCTCACACACACACACACACACAATTTATAAAGAAAGTTGTAAACCATTTGTAGAATACTGTGATTATTTGTTCTCTCCTTTAATAATATCATAAAATGCACAGCGCTAGAAACGAAATAACTCAACACCAGCTTTCCAAAGCATTTGGCTTTACTACAATAGAAATCTTGGCAATAGAGCTTTGAGAGCGACGCCTTCCGCTACCAAGTACTAGAGGCAATACAATTTTTCCATTCACTATTGTACATTCTTTCTTACACCGTACCTTACTTCAGAATGCTTCTACTTCTTTCATTACGTCGGGCTTCGTTTTCTGTTAGGGTATCACAGGAAAGATCCCATTGTTGTCGTTAAGTATCATCATGGTTTAAATCCACATTACGCTTTCGTATCCATGATTTACCTTGGTATCAAATTCTTTTCTTGTCTTGCCCTGTTAGTATAATTCAGAAATTATTATACATAGTTACTTTCTGTATCATTTGAAACACACGTAAAATAAATTCCAAAATTTAAAATCCCTAGCCCAAAATTCCTAATCCAAAAATTCACCTACTTCAACGTTTTTCGAAATGTAAGTCAGAAAAATCAGAACAAGTAATGACTACTTGTATTCATGCGCGCACAGTGGCCTAATTTATACACAAACACGTTCCCTGGAAAGAAAAAAGAATTAAGAGAAGTATTGGGCGTTAGGGGGTTCATGACGTACGAGGTATGTATCCCATATCACGAGCACAATTGCTGGATCAAGGACTTCGGCAGACTCAGAATAACGAGTCCCTGTTTCAGACGCAAGCTCCTTGGCTCTCCCCAATGGACCTGTCAGTAAAGATAGGTTGGGATACTAATCATGATGCAGCAACGATGGGAAAGTCAGTCTTCCCGTTACAAAGGGGAGAAAACATCTATCTCTAGCTAGGAATCGAATCTGCAAACCTACTCTTCAGCATTTCAGTCTTATCGACCGCAGCAATGTTTGACAAATACTGAAATATTTTTCTCTGCATCTGCACGTGAACCTGCTAGGACCAGTGAGTGATCATTTGCCTATTGACCAGGGAGAAATATCATGTGCCACTTTTGTTATATCAGATTTCCCACAGCATGCAGGGATCGCCAATACAAAAAAAAATGTGACTTAAAAAAATCCAACACATTGTTATGTTCATTGAATTGTTTTACCCTTCCTTGCGAAAGGCACTCATTTTCAGAAATACACTTAACGTAAGTAATAAGTGCCAAGCCGCAATTAACGATTCCGAAATTATCGTTACAGAGACCACAGGCACAGCTCAGCAAAATAAGTAATTTATATGCAATGCAATAATGTATTTTAATTTAGACAATTCGAACTCGTTAAGCAGATGAATTACGATTATGCTTTCAAATTACACAAGAGCATTTTACAAAACCAAGACGCGCATATGGGACACGCATATCTGACTCTGCTGTCAAGACTCTCGGCTTGGGGCACATAAAGACATTTCGATCCATCGAATGACCTACTATTTCTAGTGTGTGGACGCAGCCTCGCAAACCTCTTTCCTCATTTCTCGTCGCACATTTCTCGCCACGCATCCCTCGATGTAGTCCGTAGCCAGCCTAATGCCGGTTCCTGTACTCTTATCTCCTCCGCTCGCCGAACAGAGGATACAGAGGGGAGAGATGCTTGCTTAACTCAATGATCCGCGCCTTGTCGGCCGGGCCTGCGCAGCCTTGGCCTACAGCACCGCCCGCTGGGGATCACGTACCGCTTGCAGCACTCGCCTTCCCGCGGTCTCGCCCCCCCCGTACCTGCTACCCGGCCGCCCCGCTCGCTCACGTGCGGAGTAAATGGGGCGCTTCCAGAATTTTCCGCGCCGGTTTCCCGGGCGCACCCCTCCCCCCGCCGCGGCGGAAAGCGACTCCGCGAGTGGAGTCCTCGACAGCGAGCGCGCGGCGACTTCCGCCGGCTAGCCGCGCCTCTTCCGGGTTCATCATGGACCCGTGCGCGGGGCGGTATGTGTGTGTGTGTGTGTGTGTTTATGAGTTTGTCGTCAGTGCACAAGAAAAGTGACACTTATCGAAAAATCGTTGGTTTAGCAAGTTCATCACACCATCAAATATGGAGCCGTAAAAGTGAAATCTGAAGTGACAGCAACTCCCTATTGGAATCCCTATTGAAACTCCCTATTGGAATCTTCCTTTCCTCTCTCAATTTCCCGCGTGACCTTGAGAAGCCACGTTAAAAAATCTAAGTATAGAACATAATATTCATCACACATTACTGATTTTGCCAGGGTACGGGAAAAGTTACACAACTCGAAAAATCGTACGATCAGAGCCTAACATTTATCACACATTGGTTATTTCCTGGGTGAACCAGGAAAGTGACACTTCTCGAAAACTCGTAAGTTTAGAGACGAACATTCATCACACATTCCTAATTTCGTTGCCGCAGAAGAACGGTGACATATTTAAAAAGTTTCAATGATTTGAAGGACGGTTTTGATTTCTGGCAAATTCCTGTAAATTATCTTAATGTGTTTAACATCTTGTTTGTAACGCCTGCCGGAATCACATGGTATTCGACTTCTCTGATTAGAGAATGCCCTGATTACCTCAAGACGTGTGGCGTACCACTAATTCAATGAGCAATGGACCGCGCGTTATCTTCCCATTCTCAAACCATTACCTTTCTATCATCTCCCATGGAGGAATCAGTACCTTGTCTTTTCCATAATAACTGAAATATGCCAGCAGCTAAAAGCCAGCATCCCATATTGGATGAAATTATGCTTTATAAAAATAATTAATGAAATAACTGGTTGCTAATTGATCCCGAATGTAGTATTCAATGAGTAGTTAACATGACCTGGTAGATTGAAGTTTAGGCAGCTGATTGTTTTTATCGAAAATGGTTATTTTCTTTTAGCTGATATTTTCTTTCTGTGTTTATAATAATATAATAAGAAAATCGTGCCTCAAAATTGTTGAACCGAAACAAAGTGTGTTTGATGATGAAGCCCTACAAGTATTTTTGTTTTTTTACAATTACTGATTTTCACAATGTGTTCCTAACTTTTCGAGTTTATTTATTAAAAGTATCATGCAGTTTTGTAAAATATTTATTAGAATAGGTATAATAAAAATAACTTTTCAAAACAAAATCACACGTAGGTATCACATTTAGAACGAACAAATAATTGAAAAGGTTTTACGTATACATTTTATTGTCATATTTATAAAAACTAATCAAGTTCAAATGGTTTTAAATATTTTATTTACTACCCCATATTTTAAAACGCACTCGCGAATTGCACCAAATCGCAAGTTATGCGGTAAATGTGCACTGGCGGGATCCAAATGGTGAACGTCATGTTCGATACCTGACTTACAGCATTTGCTTGGCGTTGTTTTTAAAAGTTGGAAGTTAAAATTTTTAATCATTTTTTCGAAACATTTGTAGACTTATTCATCATACCCAACATTATACTGATTACATTTACTCGAATTGTTTTAGTGAAATGAGCAGCGATAACAAAAATTACATTTAAGCACCAAAATTAACCCATACAGCTAATGTGAATTGTTATGACGCTATTGCTGTCCTTTTACGATTTGCAATAACGTTCATTTGCCTTCAAATACTTTATTTCACGTCGCAACCCGCCAACAAATTGCTCTATTTCGCAAATGCCTACCAAACGTTAACCGATACATGTGTACTGCGTTTGCAGTCAAACGGTTGCACGCCATGTTTGACACCTCTGACGTCCGTTGCGAGCCCGAACCATTAACTCCGGCAAACGGCCGGCTCTGTCGACCGGGGCAGGACATTCGCGCTGATTTTTTACGCTGGTATTTTGCGGGGTCTGCGTTCTGCCGCCACGTTCCATCGGCTTTAATAGGGTATTCATGAAGGCCCGGCGCGGTCCCGCCGCGCGCGCCGCCCAGCTCTGGCCCGCTCTCCCATTTCAAATTTTTCACGAAAGGTCGCGCCACCGCTGAGCTGTTCAAATGCACGCCGGCGGATGTTTTATTCGGCGGTCGCGGCCGAGGACGCGTTTGGGCCGCGCGGACGCTGGCTCGCGGCACAGTGGGGCAGATGCTGAGTTTCACGCCAGCTGTTTTCTTTTTGCCCTTTTGGCTTGATTAACAGAAAGAAGAAGGTTTCTTTTTTTTTCAGTAGCCGTCCTGGGGGCGCAGAGGCACGTTGCGTTACACTGAAGCTGCGGATTCTAATCCTTTAAACGGGATGAATGTTTTCAGCTGTGATTGTGAACATTTTCCATGTATCAACGCTTAAATCGTTATCCTGCCCTCATCCATTAGCCTTTTCACACTAATATTGAAAACGATGCTCCTTTGCCAAAAATGCAAGTATTTCAGCAATGAGGCTTCAAGTGAAAACTTTCCGTTCACCAACTCTGCCACTCTGAGATGGGACACAGGCTATCTCGGGCAGCAAGCCGAAGAGAGCATTGAGGGTACAACGGACGCCTTGGACTCGTCCAGCTGTGTGTCTCGGTCAAAGTGGGCCTCCGGAAATTTATAAATGTCGTTAGATTGCAGCTTGTTAAAGGGACAGATAAAACCAATAAGATAGTCCAAACCATAAATTGTGTTTCATCAAGGATTTTGTTGATCTATTTTCGAGTTAATTAAAATAATTTGATTGAGTTGTTGGCGCTATGCCTCAGAACTATGTGCAATTTACGCGACGATCAAAGTTGAGATTTCTGAGTCCTGCGTGAAACATGGATTTTGGTGGTCTTTACCATATGTTCGTAGTGTGGGAAGCTTGACACCATGTATCACTTGTGAATCATATAATCTTGATTATTTAAGAAACCATTATGATCACTATGTAGTTCTTCTTACAGTGAAAGAACGGTTTCACGCCAACAGTTTTTTATTTTGTTAAAGAAGTACCTTATTTATTTCTGAATATAGGTGATTAACTCCTTGATGAGCAACTTTTCCAGAGCATCTGGTGTCTGATGACAGCGGTGGTTTGGTTCGGCTTGGTGTGAAATATTGTAGGGTGATTGTGTGGAGTCATGCACAATGCCTGTTGTGACGATGTTGAGTTTGCAATTAAAGATAGTAAGAGATGCTACCTTGGATGCTCTACCACTAGCCGATCCAGCAGCTTTCCGCTCGGCGTACTTGTTCGCTGCCCTAACACTACGCACCCTCGATGGTGGTGTATGTGGACGGAGACTTCTGATTTTTTTTCCGTGGAATTTGTAGGTTTCTTTACGGTCTCGTCGCTCTTGATCAAATCATCGCAATTTTAAGATTAATCTACCTATTTTCTGCGTGTTGGTGACTAGAAAGCTATATAAACATCAGTTTTCAATTTTTACTATTTAGAATAACATAGCGATTGGAACTGACAGTTACCAAACGACATCCTAACAATAGTCAAGACACAATAATGTGGACGTACATATTTTTTTTTAATATTGACTGTTTTATTCCTTAATTGAATAATAATGTATTCTTTTACTTTCTTCCATACTATGTACGTACTATGGGGAACGTTGCGTAATTATGGCGGCAGGAAACGGCAAATCTTGTAGAGAAAAAATCCATATTCTGCACCCCTGATACAGAAAAGGTGACTAATTTTTGTTTCTATCTGCAGTAAATGGGAAAGTTGGGTAATGTAATTTTGTGTAATATTGCGACTACTTGAATTTCAAATGAATATTTTGATTTTTGAGGGGGGTGTTTTATGAAGCCTCAACAGCATTTTCAAAATTTTCTCAAAAACGAATCCGCTTATTTTTCCTGAATTAGAGCAATACACCGTAGTTACAATTAGGCAAGCTCCATTTTTATTGAACTCTTAGAAATTTTGAAAGATGTAAAAGTGGCAAATAATGAGAGAAAGTATGTGCATTGTAGGGTAAGGGCACCAGTAGTTTTGAAGGGCTTCCTAATGGAGAAACGCGGCCGCCTAACTGCTATTGCGCATCCACTGTGCGGGGCAGCGCGGGCGTTTGGATTGCGGCGAAATGCGCGTCTCGTTAGTCTCGGCGGCCGCGTGGGCGATGGAATGCCGCCCCCGCGCCCCAACCGCTTCGGTCGCCCCTGCCACCCACGCCGCGCACGCCAACCTCGCCGACCCTCCACGTCCCCAGCCACCGCCACCCCGGGCGCATCAGCGGAGCGACCGGACCACTCCGACCGCCCATATGGTCCCCGCCTACGTCGACCATCAACGCCTCACCACTGTGCTCCGCTGCTCCGTGGGTGATCGCTTGCTCCGCTGCCGCCTCCGCCGCCCACGCAGCTCAAGCCACCCACGCCGCTGCTGCCGTGCTCTCTGCCTCCATCGCTTTTGCTAGCCTCTCCGCACCCATACATACTCCCTCCGCCTCACCGCCCCCGCCGTCCCTGTCACCCCCTCCGCCGTTCCAGCCCGATTGCGTCACTGACTCGTCAGCTGCCGTCACCACCGGCACCCCCACGATTCATTCCCTCCATTGATTCGTTGAATGTTTCTGGGCACGTCAACCGCTGTTGTCGTTAGTCCCAATAGTAGCGTAGACTTAGGCGGTGTTCCTCCCCCAATGGATGGTTTTCGGGGAATGACGTTGGCTAGCGGGTGAATCCCACTCAGGTATCTCCCCCAGCGAGGCACCGCTCGACCCAGGACAAGCCCTAAGTTCCGGGCTGATCTCCTGACATGTGTGGTAGTGCAGTGTATGTAAAGTGGAAGAGGAAGTAAGAGGAGAGGTTAAGAAGAGGGAGAGGAAGGAAGAATCGCGCGGGGTCCGTGGCCCGTTTATTAGGGTACTGCTCCGGCACTCGCCTGGTGTTGATTGGAGAAACCACGGGAAACTATCGATCACAGAAACAGGGCGCTAGAATTCTCCTCCTCCAGAATTCTCCTCCGGGCGCTAGAATTCAGCAGTTAAATTCGACCTACCTATTTAACTAGTATCACAAATCCGCCACCGTTGGGACACGAGCCCTACGATCTCCCAGTCAGAATCGCTGCAGAGCTAAACTCTGCTGGTCCTTCCCCGTCCGTCATCGCCACTCTCCAAAGTTCGCCTTATCCGCTACCCTCCACCACACCCTGTACTTCCGTTGCCTCCGCTCTTCCCTTGCACCGTCGCCACCACGCCCTCCTTCCCCTCGTCGACCCTCCTCCCTCATTCCCCTCATCTCACCGCCGGAAGCACGGTCGTCGTGCAGTGCAGGCGAAAAGTCGCCCACGAAATAGGCAATCTGGCCCGCGCGCGCGACGCAAATTTCGCGAGCGGCCAGCGACGACGCGGCGAATTTGTTTATTTATTTTTTTTGGCACTCGCTCCGAATCCGGCACCGCTCGCCCCGAGCTGACCTTTCGCCGAATTAGACGAGGTTAGCGTAAAAAGGCATCGGATAGATGTGTGGGAGCGACTGTTTGCCGGGAAACGAATAGGACGGCGAAACGTGAGTATGTGTGTGTGTGTGTGTGTGTGTGGAAGCGGGGGCGGAAAGGTTCCGGTAGGTGGGATGCGTGGCGAGCGCGGATGCGCCATGCAAATTTCTGTGCGTAGCTGACCGTTGATGTAGAGATTACAAAGTTAAAAGCTGCACGTGTGTTTCGCGCTGGCGCTTTTTTTTTGGTATTCCCTTTCCCATTACGTTTCTCGTAGTTTGTTTATGGTATCTGGTCGCCGTACAATGAATCATGCAAGAAGTGTCTGGAGGCTAGCTTATACCGATGCAGCTTGACTAATAAATTGTATAAATGAGCAGCACATCATGTCAGTTGATTGGGTTGGTTCGTACGCGATAACAGGTTCAGAATAAACCAAAAGTGCTTTGAAAGTTAAAGCCCAAAATTTTAATTATGTAAAACGTTATTGCAATTGTGCAAACGCAGGACATCAAGAAGTCAAAAATGCAAATGATATTGTTGTTTACTTGTATTTATTTATTGGGTTTTGCGGGAAGTCTGCGGTCATTAAGGCTAACGAAATGTAGCCTTGTGTCTAATAGGAGACAGTAAAAATAATGGAACTATGTTGAAATGAGAGACAGAGAAATTGGGAGAACCGCGAGAAAATCTGCCGAGAACGCGCTTATTCCACCATATTTTACATGTTTTGACTGAGAATCGAACTCACGCCCCTGCAATGGATGACGTAGGCCCTACTTTCACCGTAAATGACCTTTTGAATTATTTGAGTGTTAACAGGCAAATGATTGACATTCATCTGAACACGTGAGAAACAACGAACTGCTAAAAAGCGATTGGGCGTTTATGATGTTTTCATTCAAAAAGGTACTTGATTTATCGTTTATTGCGTGTGTCTGGGCGCATTAACAGCTAAGATAATTAGCTCTCTAAGTGTAGTTACAGTTATATCGCCGAAAGTGGCAGTGTTTCTCTCTCTCACTGAGACGTGTATATCCCATGATTTGTTGTTGTTTATTTTTTTATTTAAGGTCACATCAACTTCTAGGTCATTTGCGACCACTATTGCTTGTAACGGTATGGTAACTGTGAGGATGACACGATATGATGATAGGAGGTGAAAGGACAAACACAATACAGCCATGCCCGAAGCGGGACTCGAACCCGCGATCCATCAGTCCGAGATCACTACGACACTACTGCCTTAGCGATCTCGGCCCATGATCTTTTTGTTTCGATTCTTTTATGTCTGGTAGACCTACTTCCCGTGATTTTTTTTCTTTCGAGCATTTCCAGGCACATGCGAAAATAATAGGCGGAATATTCTCGATCTTTCTCCCACAACCCAGCCTCCAGCACCATTCTTAGGTTTGGACGACGATTCTGTGTCATCCCCGTTTATAATTAATTCTTCGTAATCTATGGTGTGGTATATGACAGGCGTCTTAGAAACGGGAAATAATCATATCTACGAAACGTCTTCACACAATGAAATGATCCTCTTAAAATTATTTATACCACGTGTCCAATCGCATTGAGATTTTTTTTAATGCTGCCATAGAAATATGAAAACCGAGATTACCTTCATGCAGGCATGTGAGTCCATCAAAATATCTTTTGTGTTACAAATGTTCCTGTTAATTTTTTTTAAAAAAAGTGTCACCACTTCAGTTAATTTTCTTTAGAAACACTGTAAACAATCATAAAGTGTTCGCGCTTAAAAAAGTTTTTATGTTGCGACAATGAACACCAAACGGCCTCGCCCGGCTTTCCGGTCAGCCTCTGTTTTTTGACGACTTCGCGTCTCGCCCGGTTTATTCCCGCCGTCACCGAATGTTAAGCGTCAACTGCTGATTTTTCATGGAGCGGTGCGGCGGGCCGCTGGCCTCGAAACGGCCTGTTTCAAACTGCGTTACGCCATTAACGCCGCCCGCCCGCCCGCCGCAAACGCTTTCAAATGGAGGCGCAACGATCCGTCGGGCTTTCCGTGCGACACGTGGCGCGCCCAGCGGCGGCCGGCAGAAAGTCCTGTGTGCTTGGAGGCTACCCATTTTGGAGGATACAACTTTTAAACAGTCTCATTCATCGATATTTGTAATGGATACTAGATTGGAAATGTCGAATATAAGTTTCGTTTATTTTATTTTTTAATTTCTATTCGATGACGAGAATTTCAGGATTCGCTGACTGTACGATTTGAATGTTTTATTGCTAATAATTGTTATTTTTCACAAGTTTTAAGAATGCTTTTAAAAAAACGTGTAAAATTTGAAAGATTTGAAAGTCATAAGATTAGGATATTCATGTTTCCTTAATATGTTTCTGTAAAATTATTATGCTTTTTATGATAGATGTCATGATTCAGTTACTCTACTTTAATATGTTTGGTTGTTTTGATGACGTTTTATTTTACTAGAAATTGGTCGTCGCATCGTGTTTTTTTATACTATTGATAATGTAATTATATACGTTTAGGGAAAGTCTGCACTTTGTACTAACACTATCATGTAAATAACTCAATGGTTAAATAATTAAAAATGATAATTATTATTCTCTCAACCCCTTATGACCTATTGTAATTTCTTCTTTTTTTCGGTGATTAATGGTATTACTGTCAATATAATATTTGCTTCTTTCTTTCGTTATAATTATTGTATTCCCATTCTGTAGGCGGAATGACTGTAGTATTTGAACAAAAATGCTCGACTATAGAAACTCGAACTACTATCGGGATTAGAGGATTCGAGATACTAGGATTCCAATTTTCAAATTCTTGAAAATTGCGGATAAGTTCCTTAACCACTCGGACCATGAACCATTCGCAAACTATCTTTTCTCATTTTTTCCTCTTAACTTAAACTTACATTTACGTCCAATACACAACTACGCATGTCGGGAAAAGTCGAAACTTTCGAAGTTTTCCCCGCTTTGGGGAGATACCAGCTGAAAGAAACCCCGAATGTCGACATGTAGGTCGGAGCCGGATTCCGTGCTCCAGCGGGTGAGCAGCAACGCATCTTCCCGGAATACGATATGCACCACACGTACGGGCTCATGTCCATATAATATAATGGAACGAATACGGAGTAATGACCATCCACCTGGAAACACAAAATAATCAATTGGGTATTGAAAATCGAATCTTTTTTCTGAATTGTAGGATTCTAGAATACGCGGATTCTAGCATCTTAAGATTTGAATGTTACATCCTTAGTTATTTGCTGTAATTTCTCGGGTGTCACAGTCGCATCGAAGTTTGCATTATTGTAAGATTGGAATGTTTTTCCGTAGTTAGTTGTTGTGTTTTTTCGAGTCACAGACGCGTTCTATGATAGTTGTATTGTAAAATTTGACTGTTTCGTCCTTAATTAATTAATTAATTTATGTTCTTGTGCTACATTCGCTTACTACAATTTTAGTTAGGTAAGATTTTAATGTTTTATCTGTAGTTAATTTCTGTATGTTCTGTGCATTCTAAGATTTTGGTACTGTCAGTTTTGAATGTTTCGTCCTTAGTTAATAGCTGAATATTCTCTCGCATTGTAGGTTTGTAATATTTTTTAAGATGTATGTTTTTTCCTTTATTAATTGCTACTCTTTCTCGCTGCGCAGGCGCTGGCGGCATCCAGATCACGCACCTCAACGTGCCGACGGAGGTGCGCAACGGCTCCAGCTACACCATCCTGGACTGCGTGTACTCGCTCAAGCCCGACGAGGTGGACACGGAGCGCGGGCTGGTGGTGAAGTGGTACTTCAACAACGGGCCCTCCCCGGTCTACCAGTGGATCCCCGGCATGAAGCCCCAGGACCTTGGGGTACTCCGCGGCCGCCTCAACGTGCTGCACCGCGTCACCGACAACGTCGCCACCATGCACCGCGCCCTCTACATCCTCAACCCCACCACCGACCTCTCCGGGGAGTACAAGTGCCACGTGTCCACGTTCGAGGATGAGGACTTCATGACCAAGAAGATGGTCGTCTACGGTGAGTCGTGTGCATGTGATCCATAATATTTTTTAACAACTTTCCAACGAAGTCTGAAGGAATATGAAGTTCAAGCGGAGTAATGAAAGGCCTAGGTTTGATCGCCGCTGTTATGCCTTGAATACATATGCAATGCTGAATATACATATTTTAAAAAAGCTCCAAAAATAAAATATAGAGTTCCAATGTCTTTATGATTACTAGAAAATAATCATCGTTGTCACACTATTACTGTTGCTTGTTCTTTGATCACCCCCTTCTTAGCAGTGTTTCCTCAGTACATCACTTATGATGATTTATCACTTATTGTTATGATGACACATTCCATCTGGCGTTTGGGCATTTTGTACTTCTAACATCATAGCCGAGCATCAGTATCACGATCTCATTTCTTTAATGTGAGTTATTTCTAGGTCCACGAAGTCACCTCAAATCTAACGGTTCATTAGTTTCGTGGTCACGATGCTAAGATTTCTGTAAAGTTTCCTCGGAATTTAGTGCTTATGATACATGTATGGATTAACTTTTGAAAATAGACATTTTCGCCCATGAGTTGTAGAAAATTGTTTGCATTGTTAAAAGAACTATAGAATTGTGTAGTTTGTATTTTTAAGAAAATAGTAAGCCCTTACCACCAGCTATACTTCTACCACTACTAGCAAAAGGGCAGCTGAACTAAACGTTCACATAGTGAAGCTACATTTATTTCTAGATGCAATTCAGGGGGTGCAATGCTCAGTATTCGTTTAATGGATCACGAAATTGAACAAAAATCTGATTGAGTAGAAGGTCATTGACCCCAAAACTGAAGTACATCACTGATTACTTCAGGTTAATTTTATGATCATTATCCTTGCAATTTTCCCAGCAATCACGTTTAAACTTACGGAAAAACGATTATAAAAATTAGAGAGTCATGATGTTACAATCTCATTTTCTACATAATTATATATCATCTTTGTTGTAATTATTAAGAAACTTGTTCTACGAATAATGAAACATGCAAACCTATCGAAAGGAATGTTCTAATAAAATTTCAGCACATTCTATACGAAATTGTAATCGTTTATTTTTCGTTCGGCTTAATTAAACCAATTTTCAGGTATGTTTTGCGAAATTTGTTGTGCTCTTCGCATTGTGTAGCCAGTCAATATTTTGTTCATTTTTTTCTTCGCAATATCATCACACTTAAATGCATTTTTGGAGTAGCGTTGGAGATATTTGAAGTGACAAATGGTTGACCCATTTTATCTGTAACGCACAACAGCCCAGTATTGGAAATTCCCTATGAGAACAGCAGATTCCTTCGCTGAGTAATCGGGATTCTTTCTTCCTCGCCAAGGAGTGGTTGGTATCCCTTCTCCAATTCTTCGTCTTTTTGGCTGTCTTCCTCTCAGACGATTTTCTCCTCCTTTCTGGTTAAGAGTGCATTCTCAAAATACCTACTTTGAAACGTCAGTTAAGACATTGAAAATCAGATCGATGTATATTTTCATATGGTCATCCTTTTAGAAAATCCCTTAATAAATTAGATATTTTTTGTTTTTAAAAGTTCAAACCGAGTAATACGTTTCAGTGATAATAAAGGGACAATGTATAAAATTGTGGAAGGCAATTTTATATATGACAATATTTCTCTTAATAAAACAATTTCATTCACTTTCAAATGCAAAAACATTAGACTCGGATAGAATTTCCATTGGAGGTAAAGCAGAGAATGAAAAACGTCAACTTTTCATAGAGCGCTATGTGCACGGAATGTATGCTGTATAAAAGTACGTCTACCCTATTTCACATTGTTTGGAACTTTCAAACTGTCGGGGAAATATTGCACTTTTGGTTCGCTAGTTCAAATCCTGAAATTGATTGTTCCTGCTACAAACGTCGAAAATAGAAAAGGGAAAAGGCTTTGTTCGCTGAACTACTGTTTCATTCAATGGGACCTGGCCGCTTGCTCGCACTAGTTGGGAAAAAAGCTTCTATTGATGAACGCATTTTTTGTTACTTTTAAAACCGTATTAATTCTGGCATGCGATGAGGGACTTTCGTCAAACGTTTTTGTCTGAAATTATTATCAATTAAACTTTTATCTTGCTTTAAACCCCTGTAAATTTGTTGAAAAAAAGTTTAGTTTAGATTGGAGTAAACCGACAATGTTTCGAAAACATTGGGAAATAAGGGTGAAACGTTTTTGCTTCAATCAAAATTACTGTCGAAAAATTAGTTAATAAATTATGAATTTGTTGTAGTGATCTAGTTAATTTCGTCAATTAACTAGGATGTACTGTGTCTATACATACTATATTATTCCTTCTTTGCCAGTTATGCCAGTGTTTGCCTTAGCCGCGACAGTCATTCGGAAAGGTCTGAAATTTCTTCACGATTTCAACTCCTGTAAATTAATATTCTATAACGCTGATTAAGTGTAATTTTTACTAACAGCAGTACGAGTACTACAGCAGTTATGTTGTCTGTTTTACTAAAAAAACTTTGTTCAAAACGGGCATTGTTCTCAGAAACAAGAATAAAAGATGACCTTGTTGACGGTACTAATCATTGCCCACTGATGCTCCTTGCTTTAGAACTAAAATTACTGGCTTAGACTTTTACTTCAACCTTGGGACTCATTCAGGGGTGTTATCAAAACGTTTTGGGCAATGTTAAAGGTATTTGATATATTGGTTAAACGATAAGGTTAAGGTATATTGTTAAAACGATATTCAGAAAATTCAAGAGATTTGGGTTTAACATGAGCTTCAAGTTACATTTTCTCCATTCTCTTCTTGAAAATTCTTCGTAGGGTGTTTCACCAGTATCCACGATTGAAATAAGGTTGTTTAATCATATATAATAATCTCCTAACCTATAAAAGTCAATGAACACAGGGTTCATTTTTCACATCACGGAGGATAAAGTAGTTTGCCTGTGGTAAGTTTGATTTTTCGCTATTTATTTTAAATTACTGTTAGAGCCTACAATAATTTGTCTTATTTTACAGTATTTATGCATTACCGTTACTAACAAAAATTAATAAAATCAATGAAATTTTATTTTCTGAGTGATACAGAAACCTACCACAATACACTAATTCAGCGCTCCAAAATTAGATTTGGAGTCTAATTCTACCCATCATCTCAGGAAATAAAAGTAACGCAGACTGTGAAATTATATATATATATATATATATATATATATATATATATATATATATATATATATATATTCAATCTTATTGAGAATAAAATAATCTTTAAATTTTGTTAATATATAATCTAAATTACAGCCATATTTCGGAATAAAATATGCATTTTTTAGCGTGTACTCTCTTACTTCATTTTGAAGATTTTCATTATCACCTCCTTCGTCTACTGATTTACTTCTGTCTATTTTCGCTCGCTTTTTCACTTACATTGAGTGAACGACGCAAGTACGAATCTCACCACAGAAAACGATGCCTGGCGTCCAAAGCAGGAAACGCCGACGTGACCGTTTCGCACGTAATAAATGTACTCGTCTGCATTCATAGCAACCCTTTCCCATGCGGAAGTGGCCTGCATGGTCGAGAGGGTGTTCCCCATGGTGCGAAGTCAGGTCCTGCCTTTACCCGCCCCCTCGCGTCACACCCCGGTGCGCACCCCCCGGCCACTGTCCTTCACCCCGTCCCCCCGTGTTTCGCCACGACTAATTTGCGGCGCCAACCCCTTTCCGCCCCCGTCCCGCCCCTGCCCCCGCCCCTCCCCTCCCCACCCCCACCCCGCGCACGCGGGAAAGTGCTCCGGGAAGTTCACAATCGACGCTGCCGGCCGCTCGGGTGGAGCGGGGTGGGCGGGGTGGAGAAATGAGGAGTAGGAAGAGAAGAGAAGTGAAATGGAGGGGAGGGAAAGGTTCGCCCTCTGATAGGAGGAGAATATTAGTTAGTTGGGAGAGGGTCGGGAAGGTATAGTGCAGAAAGGTGGGGACGTGCTCGACATGTCGGTACTGCGAAGTAGAAGAGGGATGTGCGGGGCGGGTAGTGATGGCGAATGGAGGGGAATGGCGAAGCATGATGGGCATAGAGGGGTATGGCGAGGAATGGCGATACACGGCGGGGTATGGCGGGACATGGCGGGGCATGGTGGGGAATGGCGATGTGGGGCAGGGTAGGGAACGATGGGGCAGGCAGGGCAGAGCAGAGGGAGGCCGGTAGGGTGCAGTGCAGTAACGTAGAGGGCGGTTGAGATTCAGGATGATTGAGGTGTAGCGGGAAGGTGGTGTTGTACATGACGGGTAGGTGCGGAATGATTGAGTTGCATGGCGGATTTGTGTATGGCGGAGAGTTGTACTGAGGGGAAGAGCAGCATGGAAAGGTATTGGTTGGAGAGGTGCGGAGTAAGGGGGGCATGGAAGACGACGTAGGTCATATATTTGCGAGTCGGAGCGGGTCAGGGCGGGGAGAGGAAGGATGTAGGGCTGCGGTAGGAAAGGCGTGGCGGTGTAGGGCAAGACAGCCCGTCGTCCAGGGGAGTTTGATAACGAGTTACGTGTCGGTCGCCAGCAGCGCCCCCGAACCCTTCGTTCTGATCCGCCCGCGTGCAAGGGCTGCTGGGATTGCGTTTTGAAAGGGCCGCCGAAGGGTCGGCCGAGGGGATGGAGTTCGGGGCGGTGGTTTCGTGATTTGCCACAGAGGACGCGCGATACTTCGATGAAGCTCTCCGGAGCTGTCGCCAACCCACCCAGTCAGAGATCTCAGGACTGTGTTTGGTGCCAAGTCCCAGGTACGATGTCCTCGCAGAGTTCAGTGGGGGAGAATTCGAAAGGTGGTTTTGTAGGAAATTTTGAAGTGTTTTTCAAATAGCCCAACTACGTCGAGCTGGCCGTGGTGTTGTGGTCAGACCACAACATGTGCCATCTAGTATATAAGAATTCGATAGGTTGTTTCCTAAGAAATTTTAAAGATTTTGAAATGGCTAACTACCTCGAGCGGTCTATAGTGTTGTAGTCCGACCTCTGTGTGTGAAAACGGCTGCATTACATTGTTGTCTAGCATATTATAAATCGATATTTAAAGAATCGATATTATTATAGCTATGTTTAAAACACAGAATATTCTATAAAATTATTAACGTTTTGAAAACATCGATGTCACATCGTTATCATCCTCGCGTGTTTCACTTGATCGCCACCCGCAGCGTTTCGCGGCTTCGCACCCCCCTTAAAGCAACTCCACACATTCGGCATTCGCCGAGCAGCGAGCTACTGCTTGCCCAATCCGGAACAGCTGATGTGTTCGCCGAATGTTCTCTCCTTTTGATGTGTTTTAAAGACCGACACGCGGTGGGTAGGGCGAGTACCCTAACAAATGTGGCCATCGATCATATACACTTATACTGACAAGCACTACTCTTCCACACATGTCGGGAGACCGGTCGGGAGCTTAGAGCTTGTCCCGGCTGGGGCGGTGCCCTGCTGGTGGGAGTTGCCTGGTTGGAGAAGCCCCCCACCCTAGCTGACGGTTGGTCGGCGCCGGATCTCGCCATACAACGAGGAGAAACCATCGCAATTTCGCGAGCAAAACAAACACTACACTTACGGGACTAACGGCCCTGTTAGTTGACGTGCCTGGAATCACTAAAAACAAAACAACAATCCAGGCCGTTTCGCCCGGTGATTGGCGACCCGCGTGAAGCGTTGTGTCGGCGTGTCGCGGCGCGCTGGTGTGTGGACGTTCCTTTTTGTTCAATGTATATTGAAGGGCTTTGCGAACAGGATGCGTTAGTGTATGCACTGTGACTGATATTTTGTAGACCGGGATGTCGTTGGTTCGCTTCCTGAGGATTTTTCGAGCTGCATCATGCGCGACCACTGAAAGCTCTTGGGGATGTACTCCGATCTCTTGATTTCGCGAGTTCTGCCCGACGCGGGACAACTAGTGGTCTCTCGACGATTGTGGTAGTCTAGTGCGTATAAAAGTGCGTGTATGTAAGGGGTGAGCAAGGGGCAATAATGAGGAAGGAAAGGTAGCGCTTTCTGTGGCCCGTTCGTTCCCATACCTCTCCAGAATTCGCGTGGTGTTCACCGGAGAAAGAACAAAAAAGTACTAATCAGGGTAGCCGGCCGATACAATTTTCCTTCAGACCGCGGCTGAACTCGACTTAGACAATCCTTTGAACTGATATGTTTACAACTGACAATATTGAATAAAACGAGTTTTTATAGTAAAGCTGTTACTTTGAAGGCACGCAAAGCGTGCGAAAACTTGAATTTTAGGACTAGTGTCAACTAGAGTCGATGTACAAATATTCATATACAACTGTAAATACAACAAAGAAAACAAAATATTTGCATCTGATCAGCATCAGCATCTACTGACTTCAATGTAACATAGTAATTTGTAAGCTTTAATTAAAATTAAATATGAAATAAGGCTGTCTTAAAATAGTGTATGATACGTGTTAAAAGTGATTTTACCACTCGTATAATAAATAACTATTTTAGCGTGATAAGGTTCTATCTGACTTCTACTGCAAGTTGAACACACTCGTTCTGCAATCTTTGGATAAACATCTCTCAAATAATCACTGATGTAGATGGAGTGATGAAACTTCGTCATATATTTCTTCGCAAAACGGCTCAAATATTTAAACGACTAAAAAGGTCGAAACCATGTTAATACAAAGGGTCATATTGTTAACTATCTGCCTCTGTCGGGGCCCGAAAACTAGGATCTTCTGGAGGGCGACTCTTCAGAGGCATAGGTTTCCATTCCAGGCGGCCTTGCTTGGCTCCACCGTCGATCCGCGGCTCCGCGTGTGTCCGCGCGGCGAGGGAGGGGCCCGCAGTCGCAGGGGGTGCGACCCCCGAGGGGGCTGTGCGGCGGTTGCGGTGCGGGGTCGCCGGGGTGGAGATCATCGACATCGCGACCACGCCTCCTCGCCCCCTCCCCTCCCCTCCCTCCGTGCCGCCGCGCCTGGAGGCCGGAACGGGCTCGAGGGGAAGAGAGGGGGGGGTTCATAGTAGGCAGTGGGCCGATCGTTTGAGCGAAAACTGGCTGCTAGATGCACCTCATTACGGCTGAGATTTTTTTCAACTCCAGTGAGTACTTGTGAGGTTCAAAAGAAGGGCGTCACTCAGAATAGAAATACGCAATAGATAGCAAGAAAAAAGGGAAAGACATGCAATGACTGAGGAATTACCTACATTCCAAGTCAACAAATAGGATTGATATACAAGAAATACAAGATTTGCTAACCGTCGATTAAGGACTAATTTGCCATGGTTTGTGGGTAAGCCAACGGATATTAACGGTATTATTTTTGTGAGCTGTAAACCCCTTGTAGAACAAACCTAACCGAGCATTAAACAGTGTGATGATCCAATTTCCCAGACTATACCAATAAATAACAGGAAGCCCATCACTTTGCGGTAACAATCTGATTCTCATTGGTTGGTTTCTTTGGTTTCATTGTGGGTATCTTCACCCTGTTTAATTCCTAGCGGAGATCATGTGCAAATCATCTAAGCATTAAGAGTATAGCACTTAATGAACAGGCGGAATTCATGAGATTTTGACCGTTCTCTAAGCTGCTCTTCATAATATATAAAATAAATATACCTTGCTTTTCATATTTTAGTGCATACTTGCATTTAATTTGGAGAATTGTTGAACTTCAGAGATCATCTCGCAATTATTTTTCAACATTCTACGATCTTATGACGTTGCATAGGCCAAATTGAATGATTATTAGAAACAAATAACGAAAAGTATGAATTATAATTTATCCTCGCTGACTATCATCAGTGTGATTCTAATGTAAATAATGAAGATGAGTGTCGTAATTGCTTATTTGGGATTTTCACCTCCATCCGACCCCGAGGATATGCAGGAATGTTAAAAACGTCTAGGACAGTAAGGGCAATCGAATGATCACGTTTTTCCAATTAATATACAGTAGGTAAATGAATATAAAGAATTTATTGGCTTTTATACATGTGACTTTTGACCTTGATTGTCAGGCAATCCCGTGTGCACCTGTGTACTTCAGGTACATGAACTGTACCTGGATGAGTCGGAACGTGTCTGCTCAAATCTGTGCATAAGAAGATACCTAAAAATCAAGAGTATGTACGTCCGTTATGAAATTATCACTACGTGCTCTTTAACAAAAAGTGTTCATTTTCGACCTTTCTACATACCCTAGAAGATTGTAACATTTATTCTGAGATCCCTGTTTTTTTCTGAAGACCGTATCATATTGAGATTCGCGATGGGGTTTGGGGCGACTGACTGGCTCGAGACCACCCGCGCACGTGGCGCCTCGGCGGAGGGGAGGCAGGGACGGAGTGAGGGGGCGGGGGGGGGAGGGGCGGCCCTCGCGTCATTACGCGCGCGGCCTACCGCGACGGGCGCCGCGCGGTCGCGTCCCATCCCCTCCCCCTCCCATCACCCTATCCCCCCCCCTCGACACGGCCATCGCAGCGCCCATAACGTCACACTCTCCGCCATCCCTCGCCACCCACGCTGGCCCTGCCGCCTCCGTCGCCCTCACTTCCCGTGCTGTCCACGCTGTCTCCACCGGCCCCGCACGCTAACAAACGGGTCATGGACTGCGCGAGATTCTCTCCTGATTCTCTCATTCCCCTATCCTCTTCATTTACACACTTAAACGTACATGCTTTGCGCCATCACAAGCTTCGGGAGACCAGTCGGAGCTTAGAACGTCACCCAGCGCGTGTTGCTTTCGTATGTGCACGAAAAAGGCCCTCGTGGTTCGTTGATAGGTGTCCTCGCTATCTACGGCGCAACCCCGCGTTCGATTCCCGGTCGCGGAAAGAGTTAATTGTGCGCTTTCCTTACAATGTCCCAATATCTGTGAATGTGTGACGATGGAAAAAGTTCACTTCTCATGTTGAGAATATCAGAATACAGCGTAGAGATGGCTATGTACCAACCACACGTACTCCCCATGGCTGGATGGCCAGGACGCTGTTGTAAGCCTTAGCTTGTAAAGAGCAATTAAACCAAACTACATACATACATACATGTACATGGAATTATCTGATATGGGCAATTCTTTAATGCTTTTATAAATGTTAAGTTTCTTTACTTTCGGTAAAATTGGGTTTGAGTAGCTAAATTTATAAATTACATACAGATGTTCAAGACGTCTCATTATTTATCAAACCATTTGGGTTTTGCGACATTGGTTGCGAAAAGTAAATGTGGTCTGTGTCCGCCCCATTCCCTCTCGGTGAGGTAAATGAACAAACGTGCAACTTGCACACAGTTGGGAGAGAGAACAATAACCGATATTCATAATATATTCGCATCATGATTATATTTCTGCAGATTACAAAGTGCTTGATCACTAACCGTAGAGGGACCCCTTATGATAGTTCTTTTAAAAGTCATTCTCACGACAAAAAAAAATAGAGTTAGCTTTGCAAGATGCGAGTATGGACTCTGAACGGTAAGAACATCTCCCGAGTTTCATCCGGAATCTCAAGCGCGTGTTTTGGTGTAGTGGTTTGCGCACTTTGCTCTTACATCTTCCGGGGACGACTTCCCGCATTCCCCCACGTGCGCACAATTCGTCGAGATCTTGCCAGATGAAACCCGCGCGCTCCCCTCCTCCCACAGAGGTATAAAACAACACAAGAATAATTTGACGAGCACAGCAGGTGTTGGTCGTGCTTCGTTAAAACAAACCCCCGCTCAGGTTGCTTGCTTCCCCCTTTTACAGCGGCCTCCCCTTCTGCACCGCCCCCTCCGCGTATCTCCCCTGCCACCACACCTCCCACGTCGCGAAGGCACCTCGGCATCCTATGCCATCCCCGCCACCATCCGCCTTCTCTATCTCTTTCGTTGTTTTCGCGCCTGCCACCCCCCTGCTCTCACTGCAGGCTCACCGTCGTAGTCTATGCCGCCTTCACCGCCACCGTCACTGATGTTCTCGGCGCCGCTATTACAATCCGGCGCGGTGACAGTGGGTCGTAATGACAGTAAATGTGCGGACAACATTTGTTCAATAATTAAAATATAAATAAAATATATAAAGGTAAGAATTTTTTGCTATCTAGAGCATGTTCTGCATTTTAATCAATTTTACTATTTACTATATTTAATCATTTTAAACAATTTTTCTATTAGAAAAGCATATTTTAATTCGGGAAACTCAAAAGCAGGCTGGCTTTTATTAAAGTTATCTCACGCATAAAAAACAAAATCAAAAGTATTATTTATTGTTAATACAGTATTAAAATAAATATTGTATCGTTATTAAAATATTAATATTAATATTCAATGTGATGAATATCAGGACAAGGACTTAGTTGTCCACGTCGAGGCAATTATAATGTTATGAAAATTACCAAGAATCGAGCGTTCTTTCTTGATAGATTATATTTTTTTCAGTTTCATTCAAACACGGTGTTAAATATCGTCTATTGAAGAGACGCCGACGAGTTGTAGACGAATAAGCAAGTGTTCCAACGCGTGAGGCATTCACTATTTCAATCCCTTTCTTCCGCAAGTAAACATAGATATCCAAGGAATAAGTTTTCTTCTTGTATTTGCCTTATTTTCGAGAGAGCTAGGCCTCAGACCGACGTAGAATACTTCGAAGAAATTTTATTTTCGTACTTATAAACGGTATTCGAAGCGAATTCAAACCTACTGGAACCGTGAATTTGCTTTACTGTTTTCCTAGGTACAATTGTTCATATTGCAACTTCTGAATGGTGATGTAAACAATATCTAGAATCGAGAGATTCTAGTCCAGAATATCTAGCTGTGACAAAACCAGTACACTTAGAGATTATCTTTCTTTTTTAAACATAAGAATTTTGAATGAAATTAATTCTTCCTTCACGTTTCACCATGAAGGTAAGTTTCATCTTTTCCCCTGAAAAACTTGAATTCAGAGATTCTAGTCCACAATTTCTTTCTCTGGCAAAACTAGCCTACTTAGAGAATATCATGCTTTTTAACACTAAAAAATTCAAAGGCAAATAATTCATGCGCGCACGTTTCACCATCAAGACAAATTTCAGCATTACCGCCTTGAGATTTTCCTGTTGATTTTTTACGAGTTTATTTATATTTTATGTTACGTGCCCCTGTTTCTTTCGGACCAGTGTGCATGGCTGCCCCGTCCCCGCCCCCGCCCCCGCCCCCGCCCCCGCCCCCGCCGTGGCGCGCGTCGCGTCGCGTCGTGTCGCCCTTTTACGAGCAAGCGTCGTGGCGGCGCCCTCCAAGTCGCGCATCGACACCTCTCGAGCCGCGAGAGTAGTTCCTGGAATGGCGGCGGCGGCGGCGGCTGCGCGACTCGGCGGCTGTGAAAGAACAGTTGAAGCGGTGGGGGCGGAGACGAGGATGAGAGAGACGAGAGGACATGGAGTTGAGTAGTATCTCGGTGATGGAGAAGAAGGGGACGGGCTGACTATTGCGAGGAACAGGGCGGCGGAGGAGATGCTTCAGATGGTTGTAGTGATGGTTAAAACGAGTTGAAAGGGAAGCGTTGGGAGAGGTAGTGTAGGGTTTGTGCTGGAATGTGTATGTATGACGCTGTCTACACTGTGATTTCCAATGTTTATACCGGCGTAGGTGGCTCAGGATATCAACTGATGTCCCTGCGGTGCGATGACCAGGATCTCGTAAGGTTCGAGTCCCGAAGGTGGCAGGATTTTTCACACCAGCTCCACAGCTAGGTCGGATTCGGCCGTCGTCTAGCAGCTAGACGCTCTGATCGGTAGTTTTCCGTTGTTCCTCCGATCAATTTCAAACGAATGCTGGAGCAGCACCCTAACAAACGGGACACAGACCGCACGTAATTTTTCCTTCTTCTTATTTGTCCTATCCATGAGGTTAGAGCTTGTCTCGTCTGGGGCGGTGCCCCGCATCTGGGAGATATCTGGTCGGGAAAACCCCCACAAGACCCCTCAACCTAAAACATGGCTTCGGATCTTACCGCCCAGCGGAGAAAGAAGTCATCTAGTACCTCCCGCGATGAAAACATGTACGGAATTAATTATCTTAGAGGTTGACGCACCCAGAATCACGAAATAATCAATCCATCCGTTGTTTACTTCTCAACGTCACTACAATCCGCGGAGCTGTCTTGCTTCACTGGCCACGCCCGGGTTGGTGGGCAGTGTTTGATTTTTAACGTGCTCTGGTTTACTGCGAGTTGTTCTAACCACTAAGCTGCTGAGACAAATAATCCTTTGAACAGTTTTCACGAGCGCGATTATTGGTTCTTGTATATACTATATATATAATTGTCAGTTCTTTGAACAAATTTAATTATTTAAATACATTGTTACTCAGTAACGTGGTCACAATATGGATTTATTTACGATGGAATATATTCTCAGAGCGTAATTGTGTCCAACAAGGTGACGGGAATTGTGACAACTATGTACAAACTATCAACGTAAACGCAAGACGAAACCCAATTGATATTGTTTGTGTGTGCGGGAAAGTAAAGTGGCAATATGCACGTAAGTGTGAGTGGTGAAAGTTGTGTCCGTCTGTAATCTTTCTGTAATGAACACATTACATCTTTTCTAAAAACAAAATAATAAAATCATCCTTAATAAATAGGTTTCTGGTTCTCTTAAGCTTGTAACTGGAACGCGTCTTAAAACGAGAGAATTTTTTTTCCACTCATACACATGTTTCTATTTATTTCCATGACACTGACTTTGACGGATTGAGGCTTGCATGAGAAATGCAATCAGTAATCTTTATTTACCATAGTTAATGTAGTTCCCCTCAACATACACGGTTGAGATTTGTAAGTCGAGGTGATAGACTAAGTTTGAAAACAACCAAGTCCGTTATTTGTTATATGAACTGTGAATCGTTCAACATTATACGCAATATTATAAGAAAGAATCAAGAAATAATTAAGAAATAATAATATTCTTAAAAAATAGAAGTATTCATAGATTATCTTTAGGTAAAACTCACTCCCGTGTATTGTTCTGAATCAACGCCGAACTCGTAAAGTTGTGAATAGACGCAAGGCGTTAAGATCGCTATATCATTTCTCTCTTTAAAGTCGTTATATCGTTGTAACTATTCAATGTTTCGAAAAAAAACTATTAACGGTGACAACTCTTATTCGCAACGATGCATTCATCATTCTTATCATCTGCCTCGTCTGGGAACCTGCGCGAGCATCTCGTTTGCGTGGAGTGCGCGTGCGGTGTTTCTTTCGAGAGTATCGCCCCCCCCCTCCCCCCAGCCCAGCGCTGGAGGACGCGTCAACTGCACTCGTGCAGCGCGTGAAGAGCGAGGCCTCTTGGCGCGCCGCGCCCGGAGCATCGATGCTCTCTGCCAAGCGCCTTTTCGCGGCGCGCTCGCGCCGGCGGAGTGCGCTCTTGCCCGCTCTTGCTCCCACCGCCCCCGCCGCCGCCACCGCCACCGCTCCGCAACGCTGTTGCAGCGCCCGCAACCGCAGCCGACGGCCCCGCCCCCTCTCACGGCTCCGCCCCGTCTCAGTAAGGCCTCCCCCACTCCCGCGCCGGCCTTAACCCGCTCCCGCTCACGTCCCCACCCACGACCCCGCCTCCATACCCGCCTCGCCCAGCCTGCGCTTGCGTACCCTCCTCCGCCCCCATCATCGTACCCTCCTCAGCCCACGCCCCCATCCCCGGCTCCGTGCCCACCTCCATTCCCTCCTCTGTCCCCGCCCTGTCAGAAACCCTGATCTCGGCCCCGCCCCCACTTTCGTACCCTCCTCCGCCCTCATCGTCGTACCCTCCTCAGCCCACGCCCCCATCCCCGGCTCCGTGCCCACCTCCATTCCCTCCTCTGTCCCCGCCCTGTCAGAAACCCTGATCTCGGCCCCGCCCCCACTTTCGTACCCTCCTCCGCCCTCATCGTCATACCCTCCTCTGTCCACGCCTCCATCCCCGGCTCCGTACCCACCTCCATTCCCTCCACCGTTCCCGCCATGACAGAATGCCCGATCTTGGCCCCGCCCCCACTTTCGTGCCCTCCTCCGCCTTCACCTCCGTCCCCTCTTGCGTCCACGCGTCTGCTCCGTCCCGCCCCTACCCTCGTTCTCGCTCCCGCCCCCACGCCCACCTCCGTAGCCGCCTCCGTCCCAGCCTCCCCACCCCAACACCATCCTCGTCGTTTGTCAGCGTCGCCACAACCGCACCACCTGTCCTCGCCACCTCTGACCAAAACTCCCTGCCGCCATCGCCCCAACAGCCCTGCCCCTCGGTTTCGCCGCCGCCGCCAGAATCCAGCTGCTCCACCCCTGCCTCACCATCACCAACCCCGTCGCCGCTACGCCCCCGCATTTGACCACACTGTCACCGCCGCTTCACCTCAATCGCTAATGACACCGATAATGACCACACTATCACCGCCGCTGTCACCTCAATCGCTGACGTCACCGATATTGCCACCGACGTCACAGCTGTAGTTTTCATCACGTTCATCCTTTCATCTTCGCCGGCGGCACTGGTTCTTAGGCGTCACATCCACCAACGTAACAATCATCACCGATGTCACCATTTCCACCGACGCTGTCTTATCTATCGCCGTCGCTCCCGCTGCCACATCGACCGGCATCACCGGGCCCTGCCCCGCCGCAGTTGCAATCAGTCGACCTCTCGAGCGCGCGCCGCCACTGACACGAGCGGAGGGCCCCCTCAAAGCCCGGGCCCCTCTCGCACTCACTCGCGCCCCCCCCCCTCTTCCCCCGAGGTGCTTGGGAGACGGTTGTGCGGCGGTCGCGCCTCCCGTGTTGGAGCTCACATCTTGTGTACGTTCGAATATACTGAGTGTTTCAGAAAAAAAATATACGCAAATGGAGATCACATTACCAAGGCAAAAGGTCGCCGCAATATTGTATAAAAGGGGGTAGGGGTTTGTTGCAGCTTTACGCTGTCTTACTTGGGTGTAGAGGCTGTTAGTTTAACGTTGAGTAACGCGATATTTATTTTTAAATTTTTTCTATATCTTCTTAAATAAGTTCTTGTATTTAATCTTACTATAAAACATTAATAAAAACAAAACACACTTTTAACAAAATATTTCTTAAGATATAAATTAATTAATAAGTTACGATGTATTCAGTACAGTAAATAGAAATATGATTTTGTCAATGCCGTAATGGGTGAATCTGTTAAATTAATAAGAAAATATTCAAAACTCATCTGTAATTCATTCTAGAATCCAATTAAATTGTAACTATAGATCTCGACCATGCTTAATCCGTGACGGCGTATGCAACGCTTATTGTCAGAACGTTTTTCGCCTATGCTTTCTTCCTGCACTCAAAAATTGCCTTATTGTTAGTTACAGTCAGCACCACCTCTGGCTTTTATTAACATAATTTGTAATATACAACACAAATAAAATTTTTACAAAGGTTATTAGTCATATAAATTATTTTTATCTCTCTTAAATGGAGGATGTTGCAAGCGCTACGTAATTAAGGTAGGTTCAAGCGCGCGTTACAGGGGAAGAGGGGTATTTAAACTACTGCTTTGCGGTAATTTATGGTGGAATTCCACGCAGTTTTCCTCCCTGAATTCCGGATGTAAGAGACTGCGTCTCCCCACTAGGGTTTTTCAACAAACGCGACCGTCTCTTCCAAGATCCGCTAACAAATATGCAAATATACACTCGAATCGTATGAATGACCATAACTTCAGGGAGATGCATAGGGCAGAATTGAAGGCCTTAATCATTGTAGTAGGACTATCGATAAGCGACACACAAAGAAGAAAGAGAAAGTCACAACTTGAAAGAGAATCGTGATTATTGCGTTTCATTTATTCGGAAAAATCCTTTATGTACATCATTTTACAAAGTTTATTTTTATACATGACCCATTCCATGGTCACTAGTTAATTATTTGTTTGTTGTTGACGGGATTTTCCTCATAAAAATAGTCTCTTTGTTTAGTTTACCTGTAAAACATCAAGTCAAACGTCAACAACAAGCTTGTGTTTACATGAAAGTTAAAGTCAACGACCCTGATTTCCACTCATACTCGTATTCTCATTCACCATAAAAATTTAGTATAAATTACAAAACTGCGAAATTATAATAATAATAGCATTTATAATAATAATAATAATAATAATAATAATAATAATAATAATAATAATTATAATAAAGGATATACTTTAATTTATGCACATGATTTGAATTCAAAAATATGTCCGAAGACCTTATACACCTAATATTCACTTTTGATTTACATTTGATATATAGTGTAATATGTATAGCACATACGTTTACATAATTAGTAAACATAATTTAGTTTTAAATATATTATTATAATCTGCGTTAACACTGAATGTTCCTAATTAACCTTATTTTATCATGCCTCAAACTGGGTACCAATTTGTAACGTTTTTATGATTCTTCTAATTTAATCTGTTCTTCTATTCTCGTAAATCAAGTGCTCTAATAACGCATAGTTTGTCTAGCTCTGTTTTTCTTTAAAATCTTACATGAGTTCGACGTACAACGTACGTCACCTTACCTGTTGCACGTGAATTTGTGACTCGGTACAGATATCATGCTTCTGAGGAATATACTACTTACTACTAATTGATGGCAATTTAATGAAATATCAGCCTTTCTTTTCAAACAATAATTAACATTTATTGTAAAATTCTAATTACAACTTTTGATCTCGTTATTTATTAATGATTATATGTTCTTTGAACATTCTTAAACCGTACCGCTTTAATAAAGGTCTTTCATCTATCTTCTCCAAAAGGGGATGATCTAGGTCCTCCCGTGGTGTAATTTGTAAGCCGAATAAGTAGATGGGATATGAGAGTCCGGGGCCAGGAAGTGCTTATCTTATCAGCTTATCTTATCTACTTCCGGTCCACCGCCCCCACATCCGGTGTAAACAACCGGCGCCACCAATTATAATGGCAGGAAGTGCTTATCTTATCAGCTTATCTTATCAGCTTATCTTATCTACTTCCGGTCCAGCGCCCAACAGTGGATGTCAACAACCCACCACCCCTCCCCCCACCCCGCCCACTTCCGATGTCAACAACCGGCGCCACCAATTATAATGCCCCGCCGAATGTCAACAACCCACCACCCCCTCCCCCTCCCACCCACCCCTCCGATGTAAACAACCGGCGCCACCCATTATAATGCCCCCCCTCCCCCTCCCACCCACCCCTCCGATGTAAACAACCGGCGCCACCAATTATAATGCCCCCCCTCCCCCTCCTCCGCCCACCCGATGTAAACAACCGGCGCCACCATTTATAATGCCCCCACCGACCGGGGTCACCACCCCTTGCGACCTCTGGCGGCGAATGGTGGAAGCGTGCGCGCACTCTGGTGGTGAATTGTGGAAGCGTATGTGTCTGCGCTCTGGTGGTGAATTGTGGAAGCGTGTGTGTGTATGTGTGTGTTTCAAAAATGCTGCTGGCTGAAGCGGATTCGAACCAGCCTCAATCCCCCTGAGGCGACCAGCACTTTGGCTCTGAGCTACGGTGACATCTCGAGTCAAGCTGTCTGCTTTGGGGTACAGATATTACACGCGGTCGGGAGGCTGGCGGCCGGGTGGATGATAAGGGGGGGCAGGGGCGGGCGGCTGAGGGTGCGCGCTGCGGAAGTAGATAAGATAGCGGGGGGCAGGGGTCGACGCGAGCCGCTGAGGGCGCGCGCTGGCGACCGGATGTTGATAAGATAGCGGCGGGCAGGGGCCGGCGCGGGTGGCAGAGGACGCGCGCTGCGCAGACTAATGAGTATAGAGATACGCGCGCTCTCTATGAGCGATTCGGGGAACGAGTTGGAGTTGTGCGTCGGGGCGCGCATTTTGAATGCACTCTATATAAGATAGCCAGCCGCGCGTCTCTCTCTCACTCTCTCTCTCTCTCGAGAGCGCTGACGCTCGCTGCCCCGCTGAAAAGACTTTCATAATAGAAGAAAGGGAAACCCTAAAAGGCGGTGATAGGAAAAACAAATGAAAAACAATACAAATTGAAAGAATGTTTTTGTTTATTGAAATCAAATAAAAATAAAATTAAACATAGAATAAATAACATTCATGTTTGTTTGCCTGTTAGATATTTAGCGATTTCCCCACACAATTTCACCTTTAAACTGCGGTGGACTTATCACCAGTGACAACACATCCCCCTGAAAAACATTACAAATTGAAAGAATGTTTTTGTTTATTGAAAACAAATAAAAATCAAATTATACATAGAATTCTCCATCTTAAAAGTCCTCTCTTCTACACTCGATGCACTTCCACTTCGGCGGCAACTCGATATGCGCGTGCTCGAAACAAGGTAGCACTTCTTCTCGCCGACACCGCAAACACTTCCACTTCGGCAACGGTTGTTTGTTGTCGACATGCGTGTGTCCATTGTTGTAATGACGAAGACAAGGAAGGAGGCGACGAATGTCTCGGTTCCGCTGCACGTCTTTCGACAGGCGATGGAAGACAGAAGGCACGTCCTTCGCGGCCCAATGTAATAGCAAGTCCATAGGAAGAAGCTGCAGAGACCAATCATCAAGTCCGAGAAGAGAACACCCGTCGTTGATGAAACGTTGTATGGCACGTTCCATCTCGAAATGGCGCTGACGTAGATGGGCGTCAAACTTCGTCACTGTCACTATCACTGTGGGCTGGAGAGTACGCCGGAGGCGTATTTTCGAATGGACAACGCAGCGTCTGAATGATTTGACGAACGCGAGAGACGCGCTGTCGCAGTGCTTCACCGTATGGATCTTGAAGGAGATAACCGAGAGCTTCGAGGACAGCTAACACTTCAGCGTGCACCGTGAGAATAAACTCTTCCGGTTGTGGAGATCTTCTTTTACCGACTCCTTCCGCTCCGTATGAGTTGTGGGGTGGTGGTGATTGCTTATCATTGTCTATGATAAAGGGAGGGGGCATGTTGAAGGAATCACAGGGAGCATTCAAAGCTTTCTGGATGACGCAATAGCGCACGAATAAATCATCAGCTTGACACTCACAACACAGACAGGAGTTCACTTCACCGAGAACCATCATCATCCATAGCACTTTCTCGTGACATGTAATCGCGAGATTGTGAAGAGTTTTTTCCTTATCTTCTTCGGCATCTGATGGTTCTTCCTCGTGACAGCGTCGGGCAGCACACGCCACATCAACGGCGACGTCGATAATCGAGCGATAGGCTGCAGCGTAGTAGGGGCGCTGAAGACTGCTATTGTGAACAATGATGGCGAGATCGGCGGCGGCGTCGCGGAGGCTGTCCCAGTTCATCGCCATCCGCTTCTTCCATGCATCATACGCTTCTTCGTCTAAGTGAGTTTGTTCCATGGCGACAGGCGATGGATGAGTGTTGAGACCTGTATCAACGTGTCGAGACCTGTCTCAACATGTTGAGACCTGTCTAAACGTGTTGAGACCTGTCTCAACGTGTTTGCAAACGCTCCCCCTACTACTAGTTGAAAGTGATTCATCATAAATCTCCCACCTACTAAAATAGTCTAACCATAAAATATATAAAAAATTGAAAAATACTACTAAAAGTGTCTAATCATAAAATATATAAAAAATTGAAAAATACTACTAAAAGTGTCTAATCATAAAATATATAAAAAATTGAAAAATACTACTAAAAATGTCTAATCATAAAATAAATAAAAAATCATAAAACAAATAAAAAAAATGAATGCTAGTCTAACTGAACCCCGCCTGCAGGGACGAGCGTGCACGCTGAAGAAGAAGAAGAAGAAACGGACGGACGCGTACGCAGGATGCGGAAATGACCCCATGGCAGACTTGTAAATTTATCAATCCAATAGCGTTTGTCGTCGGACACGGACAACGAACGCTTGTTTTGAACAAATGAATAATTGATATGGGATTTGGACCGAATAGTACATTGCTTGTCGATTCTATTTTCGTTTCGAAATAAACAGTCCAAATAATTTTGAAATTTATAGCGTTTGACGACCGAACGTTGTACTCCCTTCGCCCGAGAAGAACATGCCCGAGATCGGGTTTCGATGGAGTACATTTTTGGACGTAAACCTACATAGCCGAGCAGGGGATCACTTCCGCATTCGTCCTTAAACAACCCTAAGACCTTTTTATTGCGAGGTGTCACGCCAAATGCGTTATCGGGAGCGAAACAGGATGTATCAAACCAGGATGGATGCCGATTCATCTCAGCGTACACACTCGTGGAAGTAGAAAGAATGAATGAATCGGTATCCATGTAGAGAAGGTGAAGATCACAAAGATGTTTTTGACAGTAATTATAAAAAAAGTCATACATTCTGTGCTTCGAAATTTCTAATATACAAAACCCCAAATAGATGGGCTTTGTGAACTTCACCTCCGTTTTTCGCAACTCGATAGTCATGAGATCGCCATTCACGTGGTGACTACGCACGAAAGCGGGATCGGCGATGAGACGTCTGGCCCCGCACCTCCCCTCCCACTTGTTCACAAGATAAATGCGTCGGTGGTTGCGCACGTCCTCCATCGACTTGCCGTAAATTGAATTGTTCATGAGTTTGAAAAATTTATCCTCGAAATCGGAGGACGCGCGCTGTCGACGTGCGTTGTTCAGGTCCATGTACGTGGCAAGCCAAGGTCGTTGCGAAAAAGAGAGAACGCGGTGAATTTTCGTGAGTTGCACTCCCAACTCGAGGGCCTGAACTAAATTTCGAATGTGAATGATGTAACGACGCTTGGGGAGCAGCGTCGCTAGCAACTTGGCTTGCCTGCTCTTCGAGTCGGGGGGGACGCGGGTTTCCGGACAGGGCGGCAAATCGCTCAAGCGATCGTGGATGGCGTCAGGATAGTCGAGGTCGACCTCCAAAACGTATCCCCGGTCGACTTCCGCAGCCGCCTCTGCGATGTTCAACCGCTCGATGTCGGTTTCCGGCATCCACCGGAAGTCGCCCACCGGAAGCGGATGTGACATCGAGAAACCATATAAGTTATTCGCGTCAACGTAGGCGAGATAAGATGCCTTATCGCTTGGCCGGAAGCGTTCACCCGCAAAGGGGTGATTGGCCTCAGCGTGACGACCGATCACTTGCACGAGTCCCCCCCGGATGCCCCGTTCGAAAAAGAGAACCATGTCGATGTCTGTGAGTAGCTCTAGTCGAACGCCGGTGGTTTTCAACATGGCGTCCCACGAAAGCCCGGGAGCGGTGTAGTAAAAGAGAGGATCGAGCCCGTACACCTCCAAACACAAATTTCGAAAAGTTTCCATCGTGTCGGTTTCTAACAGCACGTCGACTTTCAAGTACAAATCGGCGTACTGCAGCAAATTTTGAATAGAGAACGCGTCCCACACGGCCTGCGCGTGCGCGTACTCCGAGTCCGACACGGGTGTGTCTGTGAGGCGACTGTAAAAGGCCTCGGGCGACGGTAACCTCGTGTCGTCCAATTTGGACATGTCATTGACATAATCGTAGGGAAACACCCCCTTCCTTCTGGCCAACTCGAAAAGGCGATCGTCGGGAAAGGCTGCACGGGTGAGCTTCAAATCGGCCGAATCGAGCGATCGACTTAAAGAGTCGAGCGATGCACCTAAAAATTTCAATGAATCTAAAAAGCGTAGTTCCACTTTCCCGATTCTCTGGGAAATCGCCACGAATCTCTCGTGATTGTGTGGAACCACGCGCAGCCCGTCGTTGTTCATACAGTTCTTTTCGCCCCAGGCCTGAAGGAGAAAATGCCAATCGTAACCGCTCCCGTTGTGCATGACGACGGGGATGAACTTTGGTGCTGGAAAGTTGACGTTGCACGCTTGATGAGCCGCGCCGCGAAAGACACCCGAAAAATGATCGTGGTCCCTGACGCGAACGGAATTTGGAAGAAAAGGTCCTTTGCATATGTGGCATATATCGGAATTTTGAAAAGACGCCTCGTTTTCGTTGTTCATCACGAGGGGAGAAGGATGACTCAAAAGTTGCTCATAATCTTTCGCGAGACCTTCCAAGAATGCTAATAATTGTATCGCGACGTCGGGACCATGAAAGTTGACCAGTTGATTTCGCGACTCATCAAACGAGCACACCACTTGAAGCGCGGCCGAAAAGGGTTTGTGAATTTGATATGGTTGAAGGAAGGATCCATTCAACGACGGCTCACACGAAGACACGGGGACCGTGAGCGCTTCGAAGTCAACATAAACCGCAATCGGGCATCGTTGTTGTCTTTCGAGATGTTGAAATTGCATGAAGCGCTCCTCCTCTTTGCTCGTCTCCGACGGAAGGATCAAACGTGCGGGGGACCCCACGGATCGACAATCAATTTCGTGAGCCTCGAGATGCGCTTGCGAGTAAAATACATTCAAACATCTGTCGCAAACGAAAATCCTACCATTGTGAGCTGTATGTTGAGGTCCAACCAGTCTACTTAAATTTTTGATCCAAACGTAATGGGACTGTCCGCCATCGCCATGAATCAACAAGAAATTGAAATGGTTCTCTTTCTTCGACCCCGAAAAGTGTACAGGACCTACGATTTTCCAAGTTTTGTTGGCCGAATCAAACTCTAACGTGAAAACATTGAATGAAAAGCTAGAATTTTGACGTTCGAAACGTTTGATCTCGTGAACGGGCAGGGGCCAGGAGATGCCGCGCAAATCGAGACTGTTTTCCAATTCATCGAAAAGGGTTTGATAGATACTGGTACGATATGAATGCATAATTTTGATGTGTGGGGGCTGACGTTTATGAAAAAGAGCCGAAGCCACCGCCCACAGGAAACATTTCTCGTCTCGATTTTGCACGTTGATCACACCTTGACGTCTCGCGATGGTTGCCGGAAGAGGAAGATAAGATGAGGCAGAATGAGCGATAGGTTCAAACAAGTGAGCCGAAACATGAAGAGCGACGATAGAGGCCAACGATTTCCCGGAATCTCTCTCGGAAAACTCGTCGAATTTGGAATTTATAGGTTGTGCTATATGAGAAAGGAAAAATTCCGAAATGTCATCCGCTTGCGTTAACACAGCCGTTCGTGCCGAAAGAAAGATAGGCTGCAGCACCCCTACAATTTCGTGCGTCTCGACGTTCTCTTTCTCAATTAAAAATTGACACTCGAGTTGCGCGAAAATTTTGAAATTAGTTCGACCGAGAGTGTTGTTGAGCTCTTCAAACATCTTACGATGGAAGGGAACACGACAACGGTTGAGAAACTCGACCGGATCCGCAATGTCATGTGGGGGAGGAGGATTCAAAATGACACCTCGAAATACACGGGTGTTTAAAGACTGAACGACGTCCGTCCATTGGGGAGCGTTTGCAATGTCTCGTTGTTGTTGTTGTTGGTACGGGCAATCTATAGAATCAAACAAAACACACACACATAAATGATAATCATTCAACACACCACTAACCACTCCTATTAAAAGAAATTTATTTTACCATCCTCACGCTGCGGAGAAGACACTTCCGCTTGTCGACCTGCATGAGACTCACTTTCGTCACGACGATTGAATAGAAACGGGACATCTATAGAATCCATGAAAACACATACATAAATGATAATCATACAACACATCACTAAGCACTCCTATTAAAATAAATTTATTTTACCATCCTCACGCTGCGGAGAAGACACTACCGCTTGTCGACCTGCATGAGACTCACTTTCGTCACGACGATTGAATAGAAACGGGACATCTATAGAATCCATGAAAACACATACATAAATGATAATCATTCAACACATCACTAAGCACTCCTATTAAAAGAAATTTATTTTACCATCCTCACGCTGCGGAGAAGACACTTCCGCTTGTCGACCTGCATGAGACTCACTTTCGTCACGAATGTGCCGATTTAACAGAAATTTCTTCATCTCAAATCGAATCACTGAATGCTAACAATCACACGTGACTAACACTCAAATAGCAGTACACAAGACAGAGTTGAATCACACGTGACTAACACGACGTCAACACTGAAATAGCAGTACACAAGAAGGTCCGCACGCTTCAAGAGCAATGGCAGACTAATGGCAGAGCTCTGTGGACATGGAGTTTTAAACCCTATGTTATCTCACACTATCACATCCAGCACGTGCAGTGCGCATGCGCAGAAGCCATTCATCACTCCCCCAAGCGATAGTGATAAGAACAGCAGTCGACCACAGCCGGAAGTTATAATTAGGAAAACAGGATGCCATTGATATCACTCGAGGGCCGGAAGAGATAATTAGGAAAACAGGATGTATTGATATCACTCGAGCGCCGGAAGAGATAATTAGGAAAACAGGATGTATTGATATCACTCGAGCGCCGGATGAGATAATTAGGAAAACAGGATGTATTGATATCCCTCGAGCGCCGGAAGAGATAGTGGAAGCATCCGCCGATCCAGCGGACATTCTAATTGGTGCGCCGGAAGAGATAGTGGAAGCATTCGGCGGTCCAGCGGACATTCTAATTGGAGCACCGGAAGAGAGTGGGGAAGCATTCGGGGGTCCAGCGGACATTCTAATTGGAGCATCGGAAGAGAGAGTGAAGTCACTGATAATTTAATAATCTCAACGCGCCGACTTAAAAAGGGGTTCCATTCGAGCAACGCTCACTCGCTCGCGTGCCCCAACTAACTAGACACCATGAGCAGCTCGCAACACGTCATGAACGGGATGCCAGAAGACTCCATGGACTTCGCTGGAGAATTGGTTGAAACATCGCCACCAGCACTTCGAAAACGAAAACTGTAAGTCTTTTTCAATTTTTTCAATTTCATATATCATACATTCAGTGAGTAGTTTCAAAGTGTTTCTTTTTTTTTAAAGTATATCAGAAGAGGTAAAAGAAAAAAGAAAAGTGATAAAGAAACAAGCGTGTGAAGAGACATTGAAGTTATTATATGATGATGAGGGAGATCAGTCCATTGCTCTGGTAGAAGAAACATCAAAAAACAACATGCTTCTCCCGTTCTCTTCAAGACAGGAAGACAATGCAATGCAAGCAGTACAAATGAATGTCAACACAGACTGCATTCAGATTAGTAATAGTGCTGTATTTATATACACGTCGAAAAGAACGACCGAGTAAGTGAAATAATTTTCCTTGTAGCTGTTTTACTCTGAGTTGTCATTAAAAATGTTTGTTTTCATTGTTTAGTTCGTGGGAAGCATTAATAAAAAAGATGGAAGCCACTACAACTCGAGTAAACATGAGGCAGTTGCCGAAAGGTATTTTCTTCGAAATTACAGACATACACCTCACTGTCAGTGAGGCATATAAAAAATCATCGTATGTAGCGACTCTGCACAATACATTCGATGTATTTCTCCCAACAAGGTATGCAAAATATGTTTTAATATGTTTGTAAAAAGGTTTTTTTTTTTAAAATTATACAATAATACTTTTCTTTATAGATTTACATCAGAAATTGAAGCCATAGGCAAAGAAGAATTTTTAGCGGAAAGGCCGCATTTAACTTTTCTTGGGATTCATCCTAAGAATAAAGCAAGTGTTGTACTTATATACAAGTACAAAGATTTATTGAAACAAACAAGTTGGGAAAATCTCTTAATATGGTTCAAGCAATATGGACTTCTAGAAAAAAAGGAAATAATGTACAACTTAATAAATAAATCAAAATGATTGTCTCTCTTATATTTATATCAATTTTTTAATACATTCAATAATTGTTGTCAAAATGTTTATTGCACAGCTGAAAAAATGATGTATATTTATTACAGAATAAAACAAAATATGAAATATAACTGCAGAGTTCTTCTTATTTTCCTACTCCACTCTCCAAATCCTCAAACTTAAAAATACAATATGAAGGTGATAAAATTACAGAGGAAAATGTATCAAATATTTATAATGTAAATTATTACATTCATTTCAAAATTTACCATACAAGGTTGTGACAGGATATCAAATAGTGCATTTGAAAAGTTTTTCTTTATTTAAATCAAATGTTTATATAAAACTCGCAAGTCGAAAACAAAACTCTCAGTTGTATCGATGCGATGGATGTCTTCGGACATGCGGTTCGGGCGCGTCACGCCGTCACAAAGCGATACATCGATGAACAAATCGATGACGTTGTGAAGCGTATAAGGAGAGTTGATGAGACTATGGAAACCGTGATCAAAGAAAGCGACCTCGATGCTCTCGAGCAGAAGCTCTCTACGCGTTTCGGAGAACAGGAAAATCAATTAAAGGCGTTCGCGAAAAACGAATGCAAGGCGCTCGTGACCGCGCACGAAAGTAAAATTCCTCCCAGGCTCTTGGACATGTTACCGCAAGTCGGTTCGTCCGGTAATTTCAATTTTCATGACAAACTTATTCGCAAAGTAGGCCCTGGCACAAACAGCTCGGACGTTGTGATTAAATCGCAATTGGATGGCACGCTGGCGGATGCGAAGAAACACGCGGAGAATCTTTTTCATATACATAAAGAACTAGTCAAAAACGATTTTTCTAATCTCGAAACAAAGATAGAAAAATTGGAAAAGGTCGATGTGAAGACAGTATTGCAGGAGGAAGTCGATAAGCGCAAGACGAGTTTAGGTAGAGCTCTGACGACTCGTTTAAATGCATTGCGTGAGGAAGTCGATAAGCGTATAAATGCATCCGTTTGCGAAGAAAAATTGAAAAAGCTCGAGGCAGATTATTCTAATCTCGAGAAACTCTTTAACAGCTCTCAGAGCCGAGTGTTGGAAGTGGCGAACGATGTTACTGTTCTCAAGAGATACTATGAGCAAATGGTAAGTCAATTCGGTAAGTTGCGCGATGACTTCAATAACGATAAAGAAAATTTGAAAAACCTCAATACAGTCGTTTCCAGTCTTACAAAGATAATGGGGAAAATGATTGGTGGCACCTCAAACTCATCATTGACGTCTTTGCTTAGCACCATTCCCATGACGTCCTTGATGGGCGCCATTCCCGAGTGATGGTTGAAAAAAGATCGATCGGATTTGTATATATATTTCGACACTTGCGCTCGTGTATTAGTACTGTCATGGTTCGCACCGTGTGTAGAACAACAACGACGAGAGATTGTAGGAGACAACCTGATAGGGAGTTACGACAAAGAGGCTCACAGAGAGAGAGAAGAACTGATTCTTTTCCTGTTTCCGACGCGGTGATTACTCCGACCGCGATGGGTCGCGGCATTTCTTTGCGAGGTCGGTGCGTCGGCGGCCCCTGTAGGAGGGGGAATCGTCGTCTGCAGGGGAGAGGCGTACGAGGACGGAAGACGACGAGTACGGCGCGTGGCGGTAGAAAGAGTAAGAGAGGCGGCTTTCTGCCCGCCCTCATACCTCTGATTCCAACCATCCTCAGCGGACTGAGCGCGCTCGGGACTGTCGCAGGCGGCGCGACCGCTATCGCAAACGCTGTGAAAAACGCCAAAAATAAAAACAAAGAATTATCGGAAATGGTGCGTCATAACAAGGTCATGGAAGAGACCAAAAAAGGCTCGGGCGTGTTGCTAAGGGCCGCGAAAATGCTTCGAACGAGCAGGAAGACGAAGGGGAGGAGGGGGAGGCCTCAAAAAAACGAATGAGCGGAGTACCGCGTCGAGCGCTCACGCACGAGGAAATGTCACGTTTTGCGAAGATTTTGAATATTCCTCATTTTCGTGGTGTGTTTACGCGGGATGCGCTGCCCAAAAGAACAAGGGCGGAGCGTGAGTGCGGCGTCATCAATCTCGACGACGTCAGCGGCGACGGTACTCATTTCGTCGCGTACGCGAAACGAGGCCGAACGGTGCGTTATTTCGATTCGTTCGGACTTCCGCCCCCTCCCGAATTCCTTCGATACATGCAAAGACAGCACGTGACGTACAACACACGTCAAGTTCAACAATACAACGCGAACAATTGCGGCAAGTTATGTTTGCAATTTCTTTTTCATGAATGGAAGAAGAAAAAGGAAGATTAAACACCGGACATTGTCATTTTGCTTGTGACGATTGTGTCATGCGCACGTACACCTTAATCGGGAAGGGTCCAGAGGTCTCGGTGAAGTTTGCGCCGGGTGTCGACCTCTCGAATGATGTATATGAGATTGCCTTAGTGCATCTCAGCACCGTTCACACCATTCGCAACGTGAAGGACGGTCACAACCGACTCCACTACGAAGTTGTCGAGGGGGATGGGGCTCCAGCAAGCTATAGTCTGTCCGTCTCTCCGGGTACGTATACTTTAGAAGACATCCATCATCGTATATCAAACAATCTACAGCAACAGTTTCCCGGCGACTTTGCGGCGAAGAAGCACTTTTTCGAATTGGAAGCGGACCCGCAGACGAACAAAGTGCGCGTCAACACGTCATTCACGCTGCGTTTCGATCACGCCGAGTCCATCGGTCCTCTCCTCGGATTTTCAAAGACCGTGTCACCCACACCTTTCGGGGTGTACGTGGCGGCTGATGCTGCGCCGACGATTGTGAAAGATTTCGAGGTGTTCGTGACGTGTAATGTGATCGAAAGTGGATATATAAACCATCGAATAGCGCACGTGCTGTATCAGTTTCACGTGAACGATTTACCCGCCGCCATCGTCGAAGAAAGGCCGGCCGAAAAAATTTTTCACCGCGTCACGCGACGTTGGATTGATGAGATATCGATTCGACTGGAGAATGCGGACGGTCATCTGATTCCATTGTACTCGGAAACACCGTTGACGTGCACCTTACTCGTACGCCCCAGAAGCAATCCCAATGCTTTCTTCTAAAAGAACATTGAAAAAGCACTATAAAATGCAGGTCGTACCGCGACCGAGGCACAGAGTGCTTTGTCCGCTCACCACGTTAACACCATCCAGTCGACAAACCTTACGAGCGTTGGGTTACTATATTTTTTCTAAAAAGAAGAAAACTGAAGAATGTCGTCGAAGAAAATGAAGACCAATCATCATTCTTCAATTGAATTTGTGGACGAACACGCGATCGACATTCTCCGCAAGGAGAATATAAAACACCACATCGTCAACGAAGCTGTTCACGAACACTTTCCATACATTAAATCGTTTGGTCAAAACGATGAAATTCGCATTACTATCGTGAATAAGGACGCCGTTCTCTTACCTTGCGAGAGTTCGCTCGTCATCACGGGATCTGCTGTCAAAACGGGCACCGCCACACGCACCAACTGTGAATTGATCAACAATGCTTTCGCCTTTCTTTTTAGCGAAATTCGTTACGAAATCAACAACGTGATCGTCGACGTTGTGAAAAATCCGGGCATCACGAGCACGATGAAGAACGTGTGTTTCCTTTCGCCGGCAGAAAGAAGATCATTTGGCAACGCATGTTGGACCGAAGACCTTCTATTATACGAGTCTGCTGTCAGCAACACCAAATTCATGCTCAGTAAGACCGGGGGAAAATTTTACGGTATCGTGCCATTGCGACTGTGGATGGGATTTTTCGAAGATCACACGCGTATCATGACTGGCGTGAAACACGACCTCGTCCTCATTCGAGGACGTCACGATAATCGATGTCTCACGACGAAAATCGACACACCAGACGAAACAACGATTACCGTGACGGATGTGATTTGGAGAATGCCTCATTTGACACTGAATGATGCAGCTTCCCTCGCGGTGACGCGAACGCTGGACAGTCGGCGACCGATCCCCGTGCAATTCAGACGATGGGAACTTCACGAATACCCCAACGTTCCAAGTGGAGGCATGGGACCGTTTCAGTGGACGGTGAAGACTGCCGCAAAAGAGGATCATCCCTTGTACATTTTCTTTGGAATGCAAACGGGGAGAGACAAGGATCTGAAACAGAATTCGGGTGAATTCGATGGTAACGATATGACAAGAGCAAAACTGTATTTAAACGACGAGTTTTACCCTTATTCTGAACTTCAATGCAATGTAAAATTTTATACTGGCGATGAAAAATGGCACCCGTATCTTTTCGAAATGATGCAAAAAGCTGAACGTTCTTACTACAATCGCAATCCCATCTCGAGCATGGAATATTGGTATCTGAATACTTGGTTTCCTATTATTGTGTGGGACGTCTCCGCCAGAGCGTCTGCCGTACTCCCCTCGCAAACCGACATCAAGATCACGTGGGAAACGGGTACAGCCATGCCTGCCGACGTCACAGCCTATTGTGTCATTATCTACAAAACGGAAGTGCAATACGCACCAATCGACGACTTTGTGGTGAAGAAAAACGTGATCGTATAAGACGTCGCGTGTTTCGTGCACTACCATCATTCCGTGTCTTTCCTTCATGAGATGATGAACGAAGAAGAAGCTCCATCTGCTTCGCCCGGTGAAGACGACGTTGATTCTTCTTCGTCTCGCGATTCGCAACTCGCAGTTTTTATTGACATCAAAGAAAACATGGAGGAGGACCTGGAGGTGAGAGCGGCGTCTTCATCAACTGATTTTCCTTCTGCATGCGGTCATCCCTGTCCGATGCATTGCACATCGAAAAAAAAGAAGAAAACCAGAAAGGACGAGAAACCAAAAGAGCGAAAGATCAAAAAAACAGCGCGACGCCGCAAGACGACGACAGAACGATCAACATCCACTTCACCGGATACGGTCTGCTGCGATCTTCTTCTTCCACTGGACGTCGGCGAATGCGCGCGCAACGCAGCAAATTGGTTAGCGAGAGCTGTGCAGATGGCAATTGTTTCGATGTCTACCCCAACAGACAACCATAACTGTCATGTGTAATGTGTCACATTTGTATTTTTTAATTATCAATAAAATGATGTATTTCTATTCATATTTTTTTTCATTTCTTATCCTTATCACACACCGAGTAGGGTATCCCTTTCCCCCTCCCACTCTCCTTTGTTGGTTTTAAAAACAGTCTCCTTCGCTAGCATGCAAACAGTCTCTCTCTTTCTTCGCAAGGCGATGAACGTTGTTCAACAATCGGCGACACTGCCCGTCGTGAACGTGACGGCCTTATGGCGTGGGCAAGATGATGAGAACAAGAGTCGACAGGGCCCGCTTTTCCCAGATAGCGTGCGCGCTCTTATCGTGGGACCTTCCGGATGTGGAAAGACAAACGTGGTCGTCTCGCTTCTCACCGGACAGTTCGGACTGGCGTTCCGCAACGTGTATTTATATTCCACCACAGACACGCAGCCCATGTACATGTACTTGAAGCAAGTCTGCGACGGACTCCTTCCTTTTCGTTCGTTTTCGCAACACGATAGCATCGTGCCGCCAGCCGCGGCGTTGCCCGACAGTGTTTTCATTTTCGACGACATCGCCACCGAAAAACAAGACTGCATCAAAGCCTACTTCGCGGCCGGGAGACATAAACACACGGACGTGCTCTATCTATGTCAAACGTACACCAAAATTCCCAAGCAGTTGATTCGTGATAACGCGAATATGATTGTCATCTTCCGACAAGACGATAACAACCTCGATTATATCTACAAAGAGCATGTCGGAAACGATTTCCGTACATTCAACGATTTTAAGGCGGTGTGTTCCAACGTGTGGAACGCCGACCGTTTTGCATTTGTGGTCATCTGTAAACCAAGTGCACTTCATAATGGTCGATACCGATCGGGCTTCGACCGGTTTCTCGTGCCGACGGACGATGGTGGTGTTGATTTTAAGGTTATATAATATCTTTTCTTTCGCTATAGTCTTCACTCTACGCCATGGTGTACGTGCGACAGCATTTCAATGTCGCGGGACGGGGGGACCGACACTATCGCGGAAGAGGATTTATAGGACGGATGTTGAATCGGGCGATAGACAAACTGCCCTTCGAACTTCACATTCCCGGCGGATATCAATTTTGTGGGCCCGGTACAAAGCTCATGAAGAGACTGCAAAGAGGTGACCGCGGTATTAATCCTTTGGACGAAGCGTGTAGGGAACATGACATCGCTTACCACAACTACAAAAGCGGTGAGGAACGCAAAAGGGCAGACGAAGCACTCGCCAAGACAGCGTGGGAGCGCGTCACGTCCAGAGACGCGAGTGTCGGTGAAAGAGCGGCCGCGCTCGGTGTGGCGGGAGTGATGAAAGTGAAATCAAAAATAGGAGGACGTGTGAAAAAAATAAAACAGATTCGCGAGAACTTGAGAAGAAGAAACGTAGACAGTGAAACAACTAAAAAATATAACAAACAATCAAACATAGACTTGAAAACGCTGTATGCACTTGAGAAAACGAAAAAGAGATTGCGTGGAAAGACAGCGCGTCCTCGTCCTTCCTCACCACCCGCTCCCCCTCGACTCGTCACGTCGGAAGAGAGGTTGAAAACGGAGTTGGAGAAGGCACGCGAAAACATTCGCAACAAAATGAGCATCTTGAAAGACGCCGAAACGATGCGCAATCGAATACTCGATACTTATCTCACAACGCCCGTCTCGAAAGCGCTGCACCGCTCTCAAAGGGAGGGAAAAAAGAACAACCCATCGTCCACGCGTATCAAATCGGAATCAAGAGTAGAAGAAAAAGAAGAAGGGTCCTCCTTCGAAACTCTCCCAGAGGTCGAAGACGAAGAAGAAGGGAACACAGAAAGAAATAGAGATGATCACAGTCAACATTATGAGCAATTACGGAGCTACTTGTCGAATGCTGCGCTCGACATAGGCGATACGACTTTCGAACCGTACTATAAAGGAGGGCGACCTCACATCGGTAACTCCATCCTAGAACTTGACCCGGAAGATGGAACATTCTCTGTTCAGGGTCACACATTCTATCCAGAACCTGGTCTTCTCGAACTCCTTTTTGAAAAACGGCCCAACTTAGAGGATGTCACGGAAGACGATTTGGAAAAATACAAAACAATTCTCGAACTCACTTCCGCGCACAAGAAGAGCTTCAAATCGAGTTGTCCGTTTAACACGAAAGGAAATCGATGGAAATATCGTACAATTATCTCACGTCTTTTCGGTGGAGGGGAAAGACAAAGCAAAAGACTTGAAGAAAGGAAGAAGAAGAAGAAGAAGAAGGGGAGCGGTCTACGTTTTGTGACGGCACCAGACTACAAATATTGGCGCGATCCGAACACACTTGTGGAGAGGTTAAGTCTGTTACACGCTTCGAAAACGGCCGGTAACAATGGGCTCGATGGTGAAATAGTAGAAATAGAAGATGAATTGCGTGACGCCGGTATTATCGGCTAGTGCCTCTAACGATGCAGAACAAGAAGAAGACGACCGTATTGCCGACCGTTCGACAAGGACTCGCTGATGAATTGCATGCGCCTGCCCGACGCCGTTACGCGAGACGGCGGGTGATAACGAAAGGACTCGATGATCTATGGCAAGCCGATTTGGTCGACATGCAACCGTACTCCAAAAGCAATAGAGGAATGCGATACATTCTCACCGTCATCGACGTGTATAGCAAGTACGCCTGGGCGGAAGCGATAAAGAAAAAGACGGGAGCGGAAGTCGTCAAGGCTTTCAACAGCATCGTGACGTCGAGCGGGCGAGTGCCTCACTTCCTACAAACCGACCAAGGCACCGAGTTTTACAATACCGCACTCAACAAGTGGCTCCGAGAGCGTGACATTCGTCATTATTCCACCTTTTCCAACGTGAAAGCCGGCGTTGTCGAACGTTTCAATCGAACGCTCAAGGAGCGGATGTGGAGACGCTTCACTGCCGAGGGGACGCGACGGTGGACCCTTATGCTCCCCACCCTCCTCCGAGATTACAACAATACCAAACATCGAACAATCGACATGAAGCCGAAGGACGTCGAGGACGATAGACTCATGCGCACGGTGTACGGGCAAGTGAAAACGCTCGACCCGCGTCTCCTGAGGACAAATCGATTTCGCGTTGGGGACATTGTTCGGGTGAGCACGTACAAAAGCTCACCGTTTCGGAAAGGCTACGAAGCGCGATGGGGAACCGAACTCTTCAAAATCGTTCGTGTGCATCTCTCGAATCCCGTCACGTACTCGCTAGAAGATCTGCAAGGTGAAACAATCAAGGGCCGCTTCTATACCGAGGAATTGCATCGCACGCGATATCTCGATCGATATTTAGTCGAGCGTGTCGTACGGAAAAAGGGTCCGCTTCGTCTCGTGAAATGGCTCGGTTTCGACTCACGCCATAATTCGTGGGTACATGCGAGAGACATTGAAGCATAAGAGGGATTTGCATCCTCGCGCGGACAATCACACTTCGACATGTTTGCTGACGTCACAGTCTTGTATAAGAAGGACGACGAAAGCACAACAATCGTCAGTTCTTGTCGCGTGCGAAAGCGAGTCGCTGCTACCCTGCTCGATGATCATTGCGCTGTGTCATTCGATTTTTTGTTTTCCTCTGTAACTGTGTCTGCGCTCCTTTGATCATGTTGCGCTACGTGAAACATTCTTTATACAATCTATTGAAAGAAGAAGACGAACAGCGAGACAATGCTTCTTCTTCACCTGAACAGAACAGTTCGCAAGAAGAAAAATCATTTCGAAACGAGAACGAGGGGGAGGGGACTTTGTGGTCAACACAGCCGACCAGCCCGTGGCGCGAAAACGAATCCGGTAGAAGAAGAAGAAGAAGACGTGTGCTCACAGCTGTCGCTGATCTTCAAGGGTTTTGGATAGGTGGACAATTCATTATCAAAGTGCTAACCGTCATCCGGGCCCCCAAAGATGATCCTGAGGAACGGTTCGTTCAGAAATTCACCTTTCGTCCACCGCGACCTTTCTATACTTTGAACAGCGACGACAAGAGACAAGTGTGGTGGATCAAAAGCTGCCATCACGCCACACCGCCGTGGAGTAGCGGCCGTTACGATTATCGAGACAGGACGTTTGTGATGTTGAAAGCTTTCGAAGGTGTCACAACAATATACGTTAAGGGAGCACAGAAGAAAGAGTGGCTGCTGGATGTTATTCAAGGAAAACGTATTGTTGATCTGGAGTCGATCGGATGCCCTCCGCTGAAGGAGTGTTTACAAGCGTACCGCGAACTCTACGCTTGCGGTGATGTTAGCTTAGCAGGACAGCACGTCATCGCCCTGTACGACTGGATGAGTGTCAATCGACCGCACTTATTGCATCATGAATGTGAGGAGTCGAAAAGGAAGATTGTGTAATCGACCTCTTCCATTCAAGGACGATAAGATGAACACGTTTCTGCATGTTGCAACATGAAGGGGAGGACCCGAAAAGTGAGATTGTGTAATCGGTCTCTTCCGTTCAAGGACGATAAGATAAACAAGTTCCTGCATGTTGCATCATGAAGGGGAGGAGTCGAAAAGGGAGATTGTGTAATCTGCCTCTTCCGTTCGAGAACGATAAGATGAACAGGTTCGTGCATGTTATAATCACGCTCTCCACCGCGTCGCTCATCAGTACGATGTCGAGTGTTCCGTCGTACGCATCCGCTCATCCGCTCATCTGCTACGTTGCCGAAGTATTGGAGCATACCAGACAAGAGATCAGGCGAGAGACGCGCGAAAACATCGAGCGCGCTTTCAGAAAGTTGTATGAAGCTGATTACAAGCTTACACTTCTCGACTCGGATACATTGAGTCAATTGCCGATCGAATTTTTGTGTCATTGGCCCGCGTCTCACGAGGTTGAGCGCGTTTTCGAGAAACTCCCTGAAGACATCAAAAAACTACCGTGTATTGAAGAACTTCGTTCGTGTAAAGAGCATTGGAATCGCGGACGCACGCACATCGATGGACCGCCGCCGTCGAAGCGGAATTGTCGCTTTTGCATCTATCTCCGCCAGTCTTGCATCCAACACTACTCTGAGGAGGAGGACGCTGCCGCACCGTCGGGCTGCCCGTCGTGACAAACCGTCACCCTTCTCGTCTGCACGCAGCACTACGCTCAACACGACAACGGATCTCGGCCATTGAAACGGAATGATGTGTGTGTGTTTTGTAAGAGGAATATTGTGACGTGTGTGTGCTATGAATTGGATAGATAGCATCATTGTTGGTGTAGCCCTCCTGAACTTTGCTTTCGTGTTCGCTGCTTTTATCTGTTTAATATTTTGACGTGAAACAAAAAGAAGAAAAATGGAAGACCAATGGACAAGTGACACACCGCCACCATCACCGCCTCCACCTCCTTTTGTGGAAGTTCGATCCACTGCATCCCCTCCTCTATGTTGCACCATTTGTCAAAACGATGACACTCCCCCGCCTGTGATGGCGCGCACACTGTGCAATCACTTTTTTTGTCTTGAGTGTATACAAACGTGGCTAGACGTGAACAATACATGTCCTATGTGTCGACGCGAATTAAAACCTCCCCCACCCGAAGCTTATCTGAATCTAGATGAATACATTATGGCATCGATGGTGGATGACAGAATCATTATGCAGGCGTACATTTATCTCTGCAACGTCATGTGCACACTTCCCGCCAACGAGAGAGTAGCGGTTCGAGAGGTCCTGGAGGCTCTCTGTGATGAAATATGTCGACGACGTAACGCCGAGGCAATAGCTCAACGAGCTATTCGACGAGCTCGACGAGGGGTGGTGTGATATGTCGACAAGAGGGGGATGTGTTGTCACTGGTGATAAGTCCACCGCAGTTTAACGGTGAAATTGTGTGGGGAAATCGCTAAATATCTAACAGGCAAACAAACATGAATGTTATTTATTCTATGTATAATTTGATTTTTATTTGATTTCAATAAACAAAAACATTCTTTCAATTTGTATTGTTTTTCATTTGTTTTTCCTATCACCGCCTTTTAGGGTTTCCCTTTCTTCTATTATGAAAGTCTTTTCAGCGGGGCAGCGAGCGTCAGCGCTCTCGAGAGAGAGAGAGAGAGAGAGAGAGAGTGAGAGAGAGACGCGCGGCTGGCTATCTTATATAGAGTGCATTCAAAATGCGCGCCCGACGTTGCTCACAACTCCAACTCGTTCTCCGGCTCCTAGAGAGCGCGCGTATCTCTATACTCATTAGTCTGCGCAGCGCGCGTCCTCTGCCACCCGCGTCGACCCCTGCCCGCCGCTATCTTATCTACTTCCGCAGCGCGCACCCTCAGCCGCCCGCCCCTGCCCCCCCCTTATCATCCACCCGGCCGCCAGCCTCCCGACCGCGTGTAATATCTGTACCCCAAAGCAGACAGCTTGACTCGAGATGTCACCGTAGCTCAGAGCCAAAGTGCTGGTCGCCTCAGGGGGATTGAGGCTGGTTCGAATCCGCTTCAGCCAGCAGCATTTTTGAAACACACACATACACACACACGCTTCCACAATTCACCACCAGAGCGCAGACACATACGCTTCCACAATTCACCACCAGAGTGCGCGCACGCTTCCACCATTCGCCGCCAGAGGTCGCAAGGGTGGGGTCATTGACCTCGGTCGGTGGGGGCATTATAAATGGTGGCGCCGGTTGTTTACATCGGGTGGGCGGGGGGAGGGGGAGGGGGGAGATTATAATTGGTGGCGCCGGTTGTTTACATCGGAGGGGTGGGTGGGAGGGGGAGGGGGGGCATTATAATGGGTGGCGCCGGTTGTTTACATCGGAGGGGTGGGTGGGAGGGGGAGGGGGTGGTGGGTTGTTGACATTCGGCGGGGCATTATAATTGGTGGCGCCGGTTGTTGACATCGGAAGTGGGCGGGGTGGAGGGAGGGGTGGTGGGTTGTTGACATCCACTGTTGGGCGCTGGACCGGAAGTAGATAAGATAAGCTGATAAGATAAGCACTTCCTGCCATTATAATTGGTGGCGCCGGTTGTTTACACCGGATGTGGGGGCGGTGGACCGGAAGTAGATAAGATAAGCTGATAAGATAAGCACTTCCTGGCCCCGGACTCTCATATCCCATCTACTCGAATATCCGTGTAAACTATAAATGTTTCCCGACTATTGCTAATTATACAATCCACTATTCGTAACTCCCTACATCTGCTCTAATATTATCGCGTCGCTACTTTCCCCCATTAGGCTTCGGAAACTCTATTCGCGACTACTATTTCCTTTAAATTAACAATTTAAAATTACCGCTACGGAACTGTCCTCATGTAAACCCAAGGAACCCGAAGTCTAAATATTTAAAATGCAAAATTCCTACGCGACAACAAGTGTAACTATCATTAAAAGAAATTACCCACTTAAAACCCAAAAAAACAATATTGCTTAGCCTACACTATGAATGAATCATTCACCCACAACCTAAATATACTATAGTAAAATAATATGTTATAATGTTCATTACCATCTCAACTGCTTGTCTGCTTCCGTGAGAATTCGCTTCTTTTTGCTAGAGCTAAATTTCCAACGCCCTCCCCTAATGAATTCCATGTTAATGACACCAGGCCGTGTCGTACCTCGAAAATACAGTTCCTGTTCCTAATATCATAACACTGCATATATGTTTATTAGTTCGTTGCTACGCTACGCGCTCTCCCTGCATTTTAACATTCTCGACGCGTCAGTTCCATCGTATCACACGCGTGTGGCATTCTGGTATGCCACATTATAATTTCCTAACTATATTTTCTTTTATCAAATACTTTTAGTAACATGACAAGATGTAGTTTCTTTGGATACTGTTTATTGAAATTGTTTTTAAGTTCAAATTTTTTCATAAGCTGCATTTTTAACTTCTAGATGTGTATGTTTATTATCAGTCGCAGTGAAGTGGAATTTTGGTGGACTCGAAATTTTAAGGTGTATGTCACCTAAGCATTTTCATTGCGGATGTGCTCTATCAATTTTGCTTTCATGTTCTGACAAGTGCATACTTTACACTTAATTTGGCACGTTTCAAAACGAGCGTACAAACACGTCCTTGCGAATTTTCCGAGAATATTTCATCACAACTCTCAATGTGAGCATTATTTCACGAGAAAACGTCTTCAGAGAAGTTCTAGGATCCATCGGACGTTGTAAAAATTTGTTTTCGTTTTGTTAGTTTTCCGTTTGGCACTCGGCACAGAGCCACTCTAATATACATGCCAAAAGTGCATACAACAGTCACTTAGTTTTTGCGCATTTCGGAGGAGATTTGATTAGTGCGTCGCACACCCTCCGTACGTTTGTGTTCACCCTGCATGAAACGTGCGCAACGAAGTTAGAGGTGGTGTGCAGCAGACCTCTAACTTCCCTTGCCTCACTTATTTACTTTCTCACTCGGCATCGCCACAGCGCCGTCCCGCGCCGTTCCCTGACTTACTCTCGCGTGCGCTGGCTAACACGCTCGCTTACATACCGCCCAGTTCGTTTGCACCGGCGCGACGCGACGCGACGCGAAGTGAAGCCAGCGCGCTGTCCCAAGCAGACCCTCTCTCGTCCTCTTGTCCTCCCCTCGGCGCCGCCTCTCCGCGCGTCCTCGGAGCACGAGACGGTCCTCGGCTGCCGTCTGCTTGAGCGCCCTCGCCAGTGAGATTCACACCTCGGCAGGGCGCTTGGGGCGTGGCGGCGGGCTGCGAGAGCTCAGCGGCGACACCGTGGGCTCTGTTGCGTTGTCGACCGGCAAGTCCTGGCGGGTGGCGGACTTTTTGGCACTAGTAGGCAGGTGGAATTCAACTAAACAAGGGGGGGGGGATCAGCGATCAGCTGTTCTGGTTGATCGGTTTTGGGGTTGCTCCAAGCAATACCAGGCGACTGCCGAAGCAACACTCCTCCGCCTTCTTTGTCTTCTATCTCCTTACACACACAGAAACCCACTTACGTGCCCTACTCTACCACGCACAGCGGGACACCATTGCGTAGTTTACAATTACTAACGAGTTCTCAATAGGACGTATGTGCGACTTTTTCACACACACACACACACACACACACACACACACACACACACATATATATATATATATATATATATATATATATATATATATATATTGTAGACAAAAGTATCTCTGTTTGATTATCATCAGAAAAATTCATAAATAAATATACGTTGCAATAATGATTAAGAAAGGTGAATTTGCGGTGGCAAACATCTAAACTCAAAGTGGGACTCAAACGCAGGCTTTGTATTCCTGCCTAAATGTGTCAACTACTTGAAATAGAAATAAGGAAGGCATTTAAAAGTCCTTGACGAAAATTACTCCAGCCATTAAGAAAGAATACATATGACATTTCATGTTATTGTGACTGTATTGTGGGAGTCGTGTGTTTCATTCATCTCCCCCAACATCCATATGCAGCAAATAGAGTCCCCTAACATCACACTGAACAAGTTATTCTATTGTTCCGGAACTTGTAAATCTCTCTCATTTTATTTGGCTTGTAAAATAAGTACTGAACGAAATGAAAGAATATTTGGGAGTGGGGGGTTCATTTACCATTGTGTGCTTATAGAGATCTTTTCTGTTGTGTTGTCTTACCTTTCTACAGCTCTCACTGTTGTGCGATATAATAGCAAGATTATCAATATTTCAGTGAATTTTATTTACCAGGATGATTTCTTGGCCGCGTGCAAAAACCATAAAACCATCAGTGAAATCAAAAATCTACTTGGTTTGTCTTCTTATTCAACTGCTTAAAATATTTTTAAAAAACCATACCTCATCGTACTGTCAATGAAGTTAACATATCGCACAAGGTTAACGCCTACAGGGCTTAATGCGGGTCTGTCGGATGCAATCGGGGCGCTCGATGTCGGAAGCTACGGTTCCACATAGACGCGTTTCGCGCCGTAATCACAGAGGCCTAGCCCGGGTCGGCCGGAGATCCAGCGAGCGGCGTGGGCGGGAGGGCCAGCGAGCGCCCAAGCGGAAGCGGTAAAACGCGCGGAGAGGGGACAGCGGCGGCGGCGGCGGCGGCGGCGGAGGCGGGGCCGCTGACAAATTGGGAATACGGACACGTCGCCTCGAAGCCTCTGCCGCCGCCGCCGCCGCCGCGGCCGGCCTGGCGGCCGCCGCTCGTCCGGCGGGTCGGGGGCGGCGGCGGCGGCGCCAGCTTCATCTCTATGCATATCGCATGCAAATCCAGCGCCGCCGCCGCGCAGCGGGGGAGAGAGGACGGGTGGAGAGGGGTGGAGGCGGGCTAGGCGGGGAGGGGGAGGGGCGACGTGCGTGGGAGAGAGCGCGTCAAGAGCAGACAAGGGGTGTAAGGGTGTCGTTGGAAGGTTGCGCGTTGTGTGAGAGGGGGAACGGGTGACCCGGGGCTGGGGAGTAGAGTGAGAAGAGAGGGACGTGGTTGGCGTACGTGGGTTGGTGTGAGGCTGTGCCAGGCCGGGTCAGACGAGGCGAGACGAGATGAAGCAAGAGTCGAGGCGAGGCGAAGCGAAGCGAGGGGAGGCGAGACGACGGGAGGCGCGGCAAGTGGCGAAGCGCGGGAAGAGGAGTTAAGGTGAGGCGAGGTGAGGTGAGGTGAGGTGAGGCGAGGCGAGGCGAGGCGAGGCGAGGCGAGGCGAGGCGAGGCGAGGCGAGGCGAGGCGAGGCGAGGCGAGGCGAGGCGAGGCGAGGCGAGGCAAGGCGAGGCAAGGCGAGGCGAGGCGAGGCGAGGCGAGGCGAGGCGAGAGGCGAGAGGTGAGAGGCGAGAGGCGAGAGGCGAGAGGCGAGAGGCGAGTGGGACGTGCTGGGGACTGTCGTGGTGTGGCGGTACCCCTGTCTAGTGCCTAGGAATGGAAAGTTCGGTACGTGATTCAGAATTGACGAACGTGGAATGGAACTGCAGAACATGGTGGAAGAGTTTGTGTTTGTGGCGGGGAGTTTCGGGTGGTGGCGGTGAATTTCGGGTAGTGGCGGCGAGTTACGGGTGGTAGCATGAAGTGCCGGAGGTGGCGGGGAGTTTCGGAAAGTGGTGAGACGATTAGGGTGTTGGCGGAGAGTTTCAGGTGGTGATGGGGAGTTTTTGGTGGTGGCTGGAAGTTTTGGAAAGTGGTGAGTGGATTAGAGTGGTGACGGGGAATTTCGGGTGGTAGATGGAAGTGTCGGGATGTGATGAGGGAATTAGGGAGACGGGGAGTTTCAGGTGGTGTTTGGAAGTTTGGAAAATGGTCGATGAGATTAGGGTGGGGGCGGTGAGTTTCGGGTAGTGGCAGGGTGTTTCAGCACGTGGAGAGGGATGACATGGGTATAGGAGGAGGGGAGGTATTGCGCGGAGAGGCGGGATGGGTCGCAGGGGGTGCATTATGGGGGATGGACAGAGGCGGGGGTGTTGTAACGCGGTGGTTCGGCCCGGGAGAGTGTTGGGAGAGTGTAGTGCCGGGTAGTAGTAAGGGCGCAGAGAGGTGAGAGTCGAGGGCGGCGGTGAGTGGGTGCGCGTTGAGAGCGGTCGAGAGGGTGATGGAGTCGGTGGAGGATGGGCCGGTGCGGGACAGCGAACGGGGCGAGGCGGGAAAGGGCGTGCGGCGTATGTGCGTCGAGTGGAGGACGAGGAGGAGGGGACGTGTGAAGGGAGATGAAGTGAGGCGGATGCAGAGTTGGAGAGGGATTGAGTGGGAAACAACGAAACAGAGAGGTAAAGGGCTGCAGAGAAGCTGGAAGTTGAAGTGTGGAATGACTGGTTTGCAGGAAAAAACTCTTGAAACAATGTGAACGGCGATATGAGACGAGCTGAGGAATTGAGAAGGAGCAGGAAGGGTGACAATGAGAGAGCGTGATAATGGCGACATTTCAAACACGATGGAGAATTAAAGAAAATCCCAAAGGAAAAGAAGTAAAGCAGTGACTTGATAATACACGAGTATGTGCTAGTTCGTTTGTGAAATTGGGACGGGTCTCTCGTAAGAAACGCAAAAGAGCCGTCTAAGAGATGATAATCGGGAAGAGCTGAAAATTTAAAAGAGATGTAATGAGGACGGGAAAGGATCGGTGATCAATTTAAAAATTAAAAAATAACATCTTCACGACACACCTCCGATTTACTGTTTTCATCAAGAAAAAAATTGCATAGAAAGATGTTGATGTGATGATATGCCAATGTTTTACATAATTTTCGTTTAGTACTTATCGGAAAGTACATGTTTTTACCCGATAAGATCAGTAAAATATGACATAAATTGTAGATCGGTGTCTGATCACGGCATTATTCATGTTATGTGTAGAAGTGACGTTAAACAAATAACCTGTCGCTTCTGCATTTTTACAGGTTTCAATGGTTCATTAAAATTCATTCGAATTTGTCCGCGTCGGTTTGAGGATTTTATAGCGTTGGTCTCCATGCAGAATGTCGAGCAGGAATGTGAAGCAATACGTTAAAGCGAAAATATCTAACAGATGATACAAAGCACTTTGATAAATTTTCCGGGAATTCCATGTATCGCGCAAATACAACGTACCTAAGAGGAACGTAAGTTATTGTGACAAGTCAAGGCCATTTTGGTGTTATTGTAGATGTTCTATCCTAGGGAAACAGTTCATAAATGCTTTATACGATGACTATGATGAATGTAATGAAAGTGATGCCTGATGGCAAACATTAGTAAGAACTGTCAGCAAAGAACTCGAGTATATTACTGATATGCGAGAGCCATCGTACTATTGAATTTGCTACGTGTACATGCGTAGATACACACTATAAATACGATACATCCTCTCTCTTACTATTTAGTTTGGCGACTTTCGCAAAATGATGGAGCGAATATGTAAATAAACGTATTACGCTGCAATACGTGATAAATTTGGGTCATCATCGTATGTTTTTGTATTAAATCGTACATATACTGTAACACTCGAACAAATCGAAAAATATAAATTTTTTGATATAACTTATTTTATAATAATAATGATAATAATAATAATAATAATAATAATAATAAACAATTCATATGCTATCTTTTAGCAATGCTTTCTTTGTATGTCACGAGTTATGCGTGTGGTACCTGTTGTTCGGTTCCACATGCAAACGAAATATTGCATAAAACTTGCTTTTACATTTTATTTTATATGTGCCTTATAAATACAAATTCCACCGTAATTTGAACTTCTCTTACAGCGAACAGTTTTCAACTTTCACGTTTGGAAGAATTTTTTAATCGCTCCGCCGGTAACGGGCCACGACGCGTCGCGACGCCACGTGGGCGACCGCTGCGTGCCCTGATTTGCAATTTCTCATAGCGAGCATTGCAAAGTTCAGTTCAAAACGCCATGTAAGTTGCACGTGTGTTTTCACTCGCAGTCCGTAAGTAGCAAACGGCTTCCGTTCTTATGCAGAATTCACCGCGAGCATTGCAATTCACCTTAAGGCCTCACAGCAAGCGTTACTTGTACTAAGTGGACTGTATTCTGAATGTAATCCAATAACCTAAAAAACTGTACATTATGTATTGCTGCCTGTGACTTTTATGTGCAAGAATAAACGTGTTGTTGTGAAAATATATGTCTGCATCGGATGTACAACTGGAAGTAGTCCTGCATCACGCATTCCATGAACACTGCCCAGGTGACCTATTTTAGGGATTCAGACTGTTTTGCCACTCAACTTCCCCAAAGTGTACAGCGTCCTGAACACCTGTATTATACCTGTAATATACTCTGTATATCTCAACTAACATGGTGAGTGCAACTGATATCTCAGCTAGCAGGGCGCGACCATAGGAATGGCGGCTCTTAGAACGGAACACAAGAACTGGACGTTGTTCAGACTGCTACTGGCTGGTGAACGCCATGTTTGCGTGCACTCTTTTAAAATGGAACATCGATACTGTGAAATACCGATGAATCACATACAATATAATATAAATCTCTAAAACTATTTAATGGTTTAATATTTAGTATTACTACTTTCCGCTTGGACACAGTATCTAAACTCACATTATATTAATCTACAAATATTTTTGTCGTTAATTTACCATGCTAAGCTCATAAATTTGACATATGCTGAAATCATTATTCTATTAATTCTGTTACCACTTATTTGTGGGTATCGACATTCGTACAATATTCTAGCTTCTTACCTGTTATATGCGGACGTGCACGTTCTGTTAATTAATTAGGTTATTCTAATTGATGACAACAAACGGTAAATTATTAGCCCTCTTTCAATAATTAACTTTTATTAACAAATTAACATGTATTAACAATTTGGGTACACCTTTAAATGAGCTCATTAATTGAAACTGTTTTTTTTTAAATTTTATACAAGGATTATCTTCCTCGACAGATCAAAAATCAAAGTTCGTATTGTATCCGATTGGAACGTCCATCAGCTCTTCATTCTTGATGCTGCCTATTTGATGTTAACATTACTGCCCCGCTTAGCGCATTCTGTTTCAATGTCAAATTCTGGTAAAAAATTTCCCCCGGGGTATTTTCAGTTCGTTGCCGGTTCGACAAATAATTATAATAACTTATCACGCGTCCATGGACTTTCCCTATCATATACCACGTGAGGGTATCTATTCGCGACAACCTACGTTCACAATGAATTGTTGAATTAAAGAAACGTCTACGGTTCTTCCCCATCATAAATTTAGTTTTGAATATAAAATCTATTTCAAACTCAATTAATATTTAAAAATACTTAAAACATTCTTAGATTACTGATATTCAAACTCTGAAAATATCGGACCTCATTCCGTATAATACAATTCCCTCTGAAATAATATTCACGATCCTAACACTGCGTGTCATAACTGATGGCAATCGTACCGTATCAGCCGATGTGACTTCAACAGCGGGCAATAGAAAGAGACTGAATACTGAAAAGTGCACCTTACTAAGCCTGACTACGCCTCCTACACACATTTTTTGTATATTACAAAGCGCTGTGCTTCCCTTTTCCGGAGCGTCCCCAAATTTGGTTGTTTATCAATCGCCCTGGCAACCTATACTCCATGACTTTGCCTCATTTTTTGCGTAAATTACGCAAAAAATGAGGCAAAGTCAAGGGGAGTCCAGCAAAGTCAAAATTTACAAAAACCATGATGCCGTTCATATTAATAAAAAAGAGGGCTTATCACAATTCGCATGACTTGTCACAATCTGTGTAAAACCGCTAGCAAAACGCATAAAACCTTGCAGATGTGAAGATGCAGTGAGAAAATATGCACGAATTACTACCGAATTAAACTTTTTCGTGAGGGAAAAGACACTGTGAAAGACGAGGGTCGCCCTTCAACAAGAGTGACTACCGACATTGACGCGGGTGCGACAAATGCTGTTGGAATACTACCATCTGCTTTTTACGAAGAATGTCGGGGAAAGTTCAATGTTACACGTGTATTCACTCTTTTCTGCTGATACATTAATTTCAACATTATATTGGTGAGTGCCCGTCATTAAACGTAAGTGTGAAACTGTAATTTTATTTATATCAGGCCACGTATGGATAAAAACAAAAGCATTAATTTTTTAATTATTTCTTTCTTGGAGATATCTCTATAGTACCGAGCTCTGTGCGTGCTGAGAAGGGTAGCTTTTTTGTGCACATGAATTTTGCCTTCGCTACAGAACAATGAATTTGGTTATAAAAGATTTAATTCATTTGGTTGGTTTATCGTTCACTGCCGGATATTCTGGCTTACTTAGGCTAAGTGCAAAACCCAATGTCAGCAAGATCCAAAAAACTCACAATTGTTTTATAAATTATGAATCATAATAATGATAATCTAATCAATCTGAACAAATAGAAAGAGTCGCTCACAGTAAATTGCTTCCAGAATGAGAGAGCTCGGATCTTAAATACAGGATATGCCTCTCATATTATTATATAATCGGCTTAAAGCTTACAACTGGAGAACTATTGAACTTGAAAGAGCACGGTACTCATACTATTAATGAAATCGCATGAGCTAATCCACAGCACTTGCCATCTGCAACGATACAGCGATTTCTATGACCCTCTGTTCCCGTGTGCATGTCCTGGCATGCTGCCAACCGCTGTCTGCGGGCAGCCCAATGAATCCTCAATGGACTGCAAACTGGGACGATGGAGAGGTCTGTGATGGAGATGAGAATGAGGACAGGTGCGGATGGAACGGCTGACGGCTAGGCAGAAAAACAGCGATGAGCACAAAGACCGGATCGGATATGATCTGGAAAAGATTGATCCCAGAGTGGAATATTTCTAAAGCGACGATTGAAAGATTATTGTGTCATGAGATGGTAAGAAGGTCAACATAGTATGCAGATAGAAACGAGGAAAGTAATAAAAGAAAGTAACAATGAACACCAAGTATACTAAAAAATTAGTACGATTAAAATAAGATAATTAATTCGCAAGTTGATATGTGCAGTAGGGTACGAGAGTGGAGAGCCAGCCGCAGAGATTAAAGCAGGATACGGAGGTGAAAATGTATTGAAGTTCCGAATGCATAACGGATGCCTTCAATAATATGGGGACTTACATGCAATACGGAATATTAAATGTGGGACGTATGTGAGTTCGAATATTGAATGAACAACTAGGAGAACATATTATTACGCAGAAATAATGATTTACTTCAACACTATAGAAAAGACATGAAAAGTAAATTTTAAGGGTCTAAAGCACATCATTTATAAGCTATGTACGAGGATAATGTGTACTGAAGGAAAGTAATTTGTTACGGGTTACATGTGCGCATTGTTTTCCCCATAACATACTCAAAGATCATCCATTATGTTTGTCATCAGTGTGTCTGATTCTGGACTGTGGTGTAATTTCGTATCCAATACTACTATGGTTGCGATGTTTTGTGTTGGCGTTTTCTTATAAATGATACAAAAGCGACATTTCTTCTTGGTGTTTTATATACATCTTATGTATGCATGTTAGAAAATTGAATTCATTACAAACATATATATGCTCGTTGGTACGTTGTTTACGAGCAGGGAAGCCAATATATAATTTGCTGATTAGCACATAATGGTATTATAACAACGTGTAATATACAAAGTGTAATCTTCATGTTTTTGATATTTTGATGTCTTCAAACTGTAAACCTTATAATTAGTGTTGTTGCATTGATGCACATATCGTATTATAAAGAGTCAAGTTATCTTCATTATAATGCATACAATAACGACTCACTTAATTTACTTCGAGCGTATGTAATCACCGTATTAGGGCATACGCATGAGATAAATAATATCATTAAGTGTTCCCTGACAACTAGTTTTCTCGATAATGAGGCGAAAAAGAGAGAGACGGGTTGAACGATCACGCCCTGCGCCATTCGCTGCCCCCCCCCCACCTCCGCCCTGTTATTGGCGCAGTCAGCCGCCCTCGCGCCCACGCAGTTGCTGCCTCAATAATTCATCAAATAATCATCTCCCCGTTCAAATTACGCGCCGCTCGTGTGCACTCCCCCATCCCACCCGCAGACTCACGTGCAAGCCCCCCTCCCCCCACCCAGCGCCCTGGAACACCCAATCGCCCCTCCCTCCCAGCGCCACTTCCGCCAACTTCGCCACACAAATAGCTAATCACCAATGCATTCAGCCGACTCGCCACTCGCAGGAGTAGCCACACTCCCGAACAACATACCAACAACACTCTCACCCACATACTCACATGGCTAAAGAACCGCCCAAGCCATCCAAAAATTCTCATAAAAAGTGAACCATTCAGCCTAATGCTGTGAAGCCTACGTCGGCGTGTGCCAATACTAGTACCCGCTCAACCACACATGGCAACGTTGTATGCTGACTTGGGCACAGCCGCTTAGTCCATTAAAATATTTTTTTAGTTCCCGACAGCTATCTTCTTACATCATCACTCGCCTATAGCACCCCTACACAACCTGGCTAGAGTACCAGGGCGCTCTGCAATTTTACCCGCCGGCTCACTCTTTGTCTCACACCTCAGCTCTCTTGATGGCCCACCTGTCGTCTCTCTCTCACGAAATCACCTGTGGCCTCACTCGCTCATATTTCCGCATTCCGTTCACCGTTACTGTAACACACACTTGTCCACTTCCTCGCCGTACCTCATCTGACGGGTCTCCAGGCTACAAGCCTACTCGTTCACCACAACACAACCCACACCCCAGCTCACAAGCGTACTCGTCCACCAACCCCCACACTCCAACTCACAAGCCTACTTGTCCACCACACCCACTCCCCTGCTCAGAAGCGTAGTCCTCCACCAACACCCACACCCCAGCTCACATACCAACTCGTCCACCACCACCCACACCCAGCTCACAAGCTTACTCGTTCACCACAACCCACTCCCCGGCTCACAAACCTACTCGTCTGTCTGTTCACAAGCCAGCTCACCCGACGAATCACCCTCCGTCTCCTTCATAAAGTCATCCACCAGCTCACGTATTCACCCGCTCGCCCATACTGTCGCACCACATCCACCCACACACTATAACACACACACACACACTCTGCGTCCTGTCCGTTGCTCTGCCACTCTTTCCTCGCGTCCACCCACGCCCGCCCCCATCCCCCACCCCCGCCCCATCGCCGCGCCGAGCGGTCGCTCGCCGACGCGTGCGGGGGTCGTTTTGCACTCATTTGCGTTAACCTGATGTCGCGCGCGGCGGCGGGGGCGGCGGGGGCGGCGGCGGCGGCGACTCGCCAGCCCGCGCGCGCGCGTTCGCCGGCTGGCCGGCCCTCGCGTCAACAAAACAGTGCGTGGAGTTTACATAATGAAATTAGGCCCGCGCGGCACCGCCCCCCTCCCCGCCCCCCTCCCCGCCTACGCTCGGCGCCGTCTAGTTCATTACGCGCGCACGCAGCCGCCCGCGAGGCTCAATGGCGGACGCGGCGCGGCGGAGCGGAGTGGGTCGGGGTTGGGAGAGAAAGTCGTGCGGATAAAGGAGATTGGCGAGTGGGGTGAGGCGGTCTGGGACGTTGGTGGCACATACGACAGTTACGGATGCTTTACATTGTTGTATGTTTGATTGCTGGAGTCATAAAGTGCAGTATTTTCAAAACTATCAGCCTGAGGAGAAGTGGATACGTGGTCCGCTGGAAGAATGGCTGTGTTGTCGATTGGCAACATGTGGTGACGCTCTGTAGCAGACTGTCGTGGGGTGGGTGGGTGCGTGGATCCTAATGGGAGAGAAAGTCGTGCGGGTAAAGGAGATTGGCGAGTGGGGTGAGGCGTTCTGGGACGTTGGTGGCACATACGACAGCTATAGATGCTTTAAATTTTGCATTTTTGATTCCTGGAAACAGAAAGTGCAATGTTTGCAATACTAGCAACCTAAAGAGAAATGGGTACGTGGTTCACTGGAAGAATGGCAGTGTTGTCGATTGGCAACATGCGGTGACGTTCTGTAGCAGACTGTCGTGGGGTGGGTGGCGGCGTGGGTCCCAATGGGAGAGGAAGTCGTGCGGGAGCTGGGTGACAGTTGTGAGATGTTTTAAGAGGTTGATGGCATGTACGGTATTGAATGCTTTAAATGTTTTTTCTGGTAATTTAGAAATGTGTACTTTTTGCTATGGCTGGCGATCAGTAACGTGGTTCCTCGAATTCTCTTCTTGATGCTGACTCATCGTGGTGTAATTGCTGGAGTCTGTAAATGCAGCCTTTTCAGCACCAGCAGTCTAAAGAAAATGGATAAGAGATCAACGAGCTGGCTGAGTGTCAGTGTAGCCAATATGCAACATGCAGCGAGACGCGGCTCAATGTTGGGTGTGGTGGGGACGATGGTGGCGTTTATATGGTTGGGAGAGAAAGTTGAGCGAATAAAACATCTGGACGAGTGGTAGGTGGTGAAAGACGGTGATGGATTAGTCGTTGATGTATGCTGGTACTTTTTCGTATTATAACGATGTCGTTTCGCGTTGTGGCTCGTTGATGCAGAGATGATCTATGCATGCCTTTGGGAATTGAATGTGGCGAGGATTCATGTTTGAAAGCTTTCTAGCTTCACGTGAGGATAGAGTCATGTGATTAGTTCAGTAAGAGGAACTTTCATTCGGTAGTTACACAGTTGGTCTTTCTCCACTGGTGCCGTGGTTCGATTGTGTGTGACCCCAAACTGCAGTCTTCCCTGAATTGTCCAAAAAGTGTTTGGTTTGAGGAGGAGTCGAGCCCGAACTGTTTTACGGATAAAAGAACACGAGATGTTCTCGCATTCATAGTAACAAGGTACGAATTACACACAATATTTAAAGCTCTATGATAGAGTTTGTTCATTATTTCGGATCGTTCTTATTGAAAGGTCACACTAGGTAAACTACTCTGAAGAGCAATAAAATGAAAGTTTCGGCGATATCTAATTGAATGAACTTGTCACACACAAAAACGAACGTACCGATAAATTACGAGTACGATGGATTGCGTAAAATATCTTTGAAACATACTCTTGTCGCGGATGCCAGAGATATTCTAAGCAGCCATACCTGGTCCGTGACTCTTAGCGCCTGTGACTCACGATTTCATCACGAGATGTTTACAGTTAACAGTATTCTGCCTGTGGAGCATGAGATATCGCTTGGGCAACACACTACCGGAGATAATTAATTTTGATGAGAAAGTTCTCCAACATGCCACAAGTCTGACGTTGCTCACTGACAGCTTTCTATCCTTAGAAAATCCACCTCGCCCAGCCGTGATATACCCCACGAACATGGGTTTTGCAAGACAGCGCGATTCCCACTACATCACCGGGATGGAAGAAGCCCCAAAAAACTCACTTCGCCCGCGAGAGGGGGCTCACGGTATCAACAGCTGTCAGCGCAGTGCCTCTGACCGGAAGGCCTTAGGTTCGAGTCCCGACGGTGATATCAGGATGTCCGACATTTACTTGTCCGCTATGTCGAATACAGTCGCTGTCTGGAGGAGAATTCTTGCGGCCGGCTGCTCTGATTGGTAGTTTTCAGTAGTTTTTCATATCAACACCCGTCGAATGACGAAGTTCGGTAACAAACGGGTCATTTCACCTTCCTCTTCCTTGTCCTATCCTCACCCCTTACACGCACATTTACACTAAGATTAAATTCACTGTCATACATTCCAGGAGGCAGGTTTGGATCTTAGAATTTGTCCCGGCTGAGGCTGTGCCCCGCTGGTAGGAGATACCTGAATGAGGAAAACTCTACTAGCTGACGGTAGGTCGGCGCCGGGTTTCGTGATCAAGAGGGGGAAGACCTTTGCCAATATCCGTGCAAACACGCACTACACATACGGGACTAATGACCTTAGCTGTTGACGCGCCCGCAACCATTAACAATCAATGAATCAAAACCCATCTCAAACGCGCACTGTCTTCCACAAACTCCACGCGAATCGACCGGGAGCAACGCTCAAAGAGGGCGGGGGCGGCTGCGGCGGCTGCCGCGACAACTAGCACTGTGACCGTCCGCTGCGATCCCCTAACTTCATCCCCTCGCATTATGATAATGTCCTGCACCGGCGCCTCTGCTATCTACGACCCTGCCTGCGAGTAGTTTGTGCGTGACGCGCGCTCTCGAGTGTTTGCAGAGCTTCCCCCTTCGAACTCAGGACCTCCCTGCGTAAGCCCGCCCGTCACCCGCACGAACAGCGTAATTTGTGCCCCGGTCGGCGCGGCGTTGTAGCCGGGGTGGACATTACAGGAGGGGGAGGGGGGTTTAGCGGGGAGGTTAACGTTTTCACTGTCGGAGAAGAGACGGCCTAGGCAGAAATAGAAGATCTGTATTTAACAAAAGCTTTGTATGTAGTTATTATTTAATTTATTGATTTCATCATTGATGTATTAATTTATTTATTAATGTATTCATTTAATTATTAATTTTTTATCATTAATGTACGTATATTATAATTTATTTATTTTATAATGTATTTATTTCATCATTGATATATTTAATCATTAATTAATTAAACGGGGGTAACAGAATGTGACGAATCTTCTGAATTTTCCACATTTTCCTCGAACGTCACTGGGTTCCCGCAACAGTGTAAACACGGGAAGGGCTCGCGAGCGTTTGTAACGCTAATAACTGAATCAGCTACACCTGTAGTACCACTCACCAATCGCCGCTCTCTGTTGGAATCTCTCTAGAGGTGGTTCGAATAATAACAGTTCAAGTTCTAAACACAAAACAAGTTTATTGTGCATGAATTCATACATCAGGGATCAATCAACAATTTCATCTTGTACGTTTCCACCTGGGAATCTCGTTTGACAAGATTTTGCAACTATTAGGGTTTTATCTAATCTTCCCCAACGTCGCTACTATTTGGGTTTGATCTATTTGATATCACATGGATATACAAGAAGCCTTCACTCAGGTGCTTATTCTCTAGCGAACTCAACCCAGTTCTCTTCTCAGCTACTGGAAACTGACGATCCATGCCGATTCTACCATCGAATGTTCTTTTTCACGAATTACACAAAACTCCTACAAAATTTATACGTTCATATTACAGCACGGAGAACTCCAAGAAAACCTATTGAGAGCTTCCCATTCCCCCCAACAAATTCCACCCTGACTAGCCTAGGATCGATCCCCGGCCCCAGCGATGGAAGGTTTATGAGATGGTCATTATGACACATTACGCTCCCTTCCCTCGGTCCTAGAATATTGACTAATTAATCTAAACGTTATTCAAATATTCACAACAATACACAGTATTGAAAAACTACTAATAGCCGTTGGTAGTATACAGGGAATTCATAATCACACAACCATATGGAAATTCAAGCAACACACTCTTTCATAAAATACATAAAGTTACTATCGTTTTGTGAAATTTCCCGACCTCCCGACCCTACTTGAAAAAAATGACGTAGTCACCGAGTAAAACCTAATTAGTAAAAAAATATTCTTGTTATTATTATTAAACAAAATCGATAAATTCGCCTTTAAACACATCCATGCGATTCATATCGTAACAGCAATAATTCCTAGAAACTCGTGTCTTTATAGTCTCGGAGCGCGCTCCAAAGTAATTATTAATTTAATGGAAATAATTATAATATAATTTAATAATTATTCTTGAGGTATCGCAACGCTGTTCTGTCGCGTTCGGGCATAAATCAAGGTATGCCAACAGGAAACATGTATTCAGGGTGTTATATATGAATTTCCCAACAGGGTTTCACTGATTTAAAAAGAAACAAATAATCTCTCTGTTGGAACTGAAATTAAGAAATTGGATTGTAATGTAATGTTTTGGACTTGCAAATTGAGTTGTATTATTGTATTTGCGTTTTTTATAGTCGAAAATTCGTATAAGCTATTGCAAGAGTTTAATTAGTTCTATCAATTTTCACTGTATAACGCCGATTATTCTAAAGTTTCCTCAATAAATACTATATTGATTCTATATTTTCATAAATATTTTATTATTTGGTAACTAATACATTAAGATATAACACACTTTTCTTACGAATTAGTAGATTTACTCGCCTCTGAAAGTGATTTAAATATTAAAGATAGAGAAATGTCGTTAAATATCAAGTACAAGTAAATGTTTTTGGAATACTACTACATATATAGTACGAAAATTCTAAAACTTTAAAATTGTGCAAGACAATCCTTTCTATCGCCGAATAAACATAATAAACAAAATTAAGAATTATGTTTTATGGACAAGTAACAAACAAATGGCTGTCTAAAGGGAATACCTTCTTGAATGAGCGTAACATCGGTGCCTCCACCAAACATTAAATTTGACAACTGGGTGGCGTCATGCGAGCGGCTTCAAATACTCGCCGGCTTCCCGAGAGGGCGCGAGTGAATGCCGCTCATTACATGTATCGCAGCGACCAGAGGTGCGGAATTTAATTAACATGCAGCGCGGCACCTGCCCGTGGCCCCCGCGCGGCGCCGAGGCAGACGACGCGACGTGAGCTCCGCCCCGCCCCCCCCCTCCGCCCCGCGCGTTCTTCGTGTGACAGAAGCCCCGCGCCAACTCGGCGCCTCGCGCGGCGCGCGTGCCCCGCGCGAACGCCTTGCTGTGGAGGCGGCGTGAAGCGCGCTCCCGCGGCCGCACCTGACACACGCCGCCCGCGCCGAAGGCCACGCCCCCTGCCGGGATGCCTCTCTTTCCCCCTCCGCCAGCGACCTTCGCCTCCTGTTCCGCCGCCAGCATCTCTTTCTTTCGCCTTCGTTTCCTATTACACGGCTTCTCCTCCTCCACCTCCATCTTCGTCTCCTCTTCCTCCTCATCTCGCTCCACCAGCACTACCTCTTCCTTCTTCTTCTTCTTCCCTATTATATTGACTCTTAATGAGGCTTAATGTGTAATAATAATCATTTTATGAACATTGTACTGCGTCTTTGAAATGTACTACAGCGTCTTGAATCGGGTAGATGCATAAAATCTATCTACATATCTATCTATCTATCTAGTTTGTCTGTCTGTCTATCTCCTCACCTATCTCTACTTCTTCCTCATCCATGGGCTCCTGCGCGTGCTATTTCTAAACCTCCTTCCCCATCCTCCTTCTCCCCGCACTATTCTCCCTATGCTTCCATATACTACTGCATCACCGCCTCCGCCTCCAACTCTTCCGCCTTCGCCCGCGCCCACGCCCTCTCCTACTTCTTATGATCTGTCGCCACCTCTTCCTCCACCATCACTGCCACCCCGAATTCTCCTCCACTCCTCCCTCTACCGTCAATAATCTCCATCTCCTCCCCTGCCTCCTCCGGATGCTCCATCCCCACATCTTTCGTCCTACTCCACCGCCTGCCTTCTTTTCATCAACCGATTCCTGCGCCTCTCCTCCTCCTTCTTCTTCCTCCTCCACTCACTTCCTTCTCCGCTTATGCCTCCATCTCCTCTTCCACCTTCGCCGCGTCTCCATGACCGCCACCGCCTCCCCGTCCGCCGCCTGTACATTCGTTCCCGCACCTACCTCTCGCTGCTGCTGTCGCACTGCCGCAGCTCCGGCCTCTTCGTTCTCGTATTTCCCATCGTTTCCCCCTTTCCACCTCGACAGACAAAAGTCGCCGCTTCCGTCACTCTGCTCTCGTAACCGGCTCGTCCTGGCTAGTCTCACTGTCCACGCAGATCTTCCTGTCTCCTCACTTCACGTGTCGTAAACCTCGTCACTGCCCCCTCGCTCTCGTCGCCTTCGTCGTCTTTGACGCTCTCGTCGTCCTTGGCGCCATTACTTTCGTGCTGTCTCTCTCAGCACCGTCATCGCTGGTCACGTGCGCCCATCCGCCCTCCATGGCATACTGTTTTCTTCACTGTGCTCTCCGCTCACACAGACGTCGCAAACCTCACTGTTCTCTCCATTCTTCCTGCTCTTACCACCCTGACTGCTTTAGGCGTACTTGTCGTTCTCGTTGCATTGATTGCTCTTTGCAGTCCAGACCAACCTCCTAGTTCACAGCGGATCATTGTGGCCTTACTGTGCCATCATTCTCGCCTACCTCTCTGCCACTGTTTTCCCTCCACCCACATTCGCACTTTCATTCTTGTCGCCTCGATCATTGCCATTCTTATAGTCACACACACTGTATTTGCCATCTATAGAGTCGAATCGGGCACTATATTGTCCCTGCATCACTCCGATCTCCGTCAGTAGCTGCCCTTTCGTGCATCAAGCCACCCTCCTGTACATTCCTACCTTCCTCTACCACTGGCACCCTCATCTTCCTGCTACTTGACGCCGGCATCTCGCCGCGCAGGTAATTTGACAGTTTTCTTTCCCTGGCGATCCCCTTGCAACTCCTCCTTCCTCTCTGGCGCTGTCTGCTTAATCCTACCTGTATCACTCCCTAGCTCCCCTCATCCTGTCACCTGCAATTACGTCTAAGTTTCATTCCTCGCCTCATTCCCCATCTCGAACCTTCCCTGCGTCTCCACTCCACAACTACTGTAACGCCGAAACGTAGCTGACAAGTTGCTGACATCCGCATTACGAATCACTACTTTCATTCTACAACATTTGGCGACTCTCGAATGGTGCCGCGAGGAGAGTCAACACACAGGGTAACTAAATTCGCAGGAACATTACACTCGACCGTCATTCCAAGTATTTCACACAGTGACATCAACTGTACCACAGTTGTGGTCACCACCACCTTTACTATCAACTCCCCAGTGGAACGTTTCACGGAATTTCAAATAAGCAACTCTGTAAAATTTAGATCTGTTTCTAATTCTCTTCTTTACTTATGTTTTTTTAACTATTCGAATGTTTTCTATATCTAACCATGTCTCTTTTATACATCATTTAGTCTCTAAATCATGTTTTCTCTTTCTTTCCTTCTTTATTGCGTTCTTTCCTGCTTTCTTTTCCTCTTTTCATATATATATATATATATATATATATATATATATATATATATATATATTGAAACGCGGAAGCGTTTCTATACGCAATTAAAGACAAAGAGTACAGGAGTATAATTACAACTCATTTTGAACTGCGCGGCAGGTGCGAGGACGAACGGTGGGGGAAGAGTGGACGTTGCCTCCGCCGTGGCCTAGCGAGAGAGGGGGGGATTTCGGCCATTACAAGTGGAGCGCGACGGTTGAAGGCAGTTGCGAGGAGAAGCCGAGTGGCGACGGTTGGGGTCAGTTGCGGAGAGTGAGTGGCAGAGGGAAGACGGACGGCTGCAAGCCGAGTAAAACACTACCAGTGACGCAAGACGTTCAATAGTGTTAGATTTGTATAATCGCTGATTAGAAGCCGGTAATTTGGAAGTCGGGAGAGGTCGGCCTGTAGAAACTCTAAAATTGTGTTCGCAATACGGAACACAGGGGAAAGAACAATTGAACAGTGCGTAGTGTAATGAATGCCGGTACGAAGTGTGGCCACGTGCACAGCGGTTGCGAGAGGGAAGCCGAACAGAACTGAGAAGGGGTGCAGTGATATAATTCGAGTGCATGGTATGAACGCGATGGACATCCACGAGATGCTGTGATTGCGTGTGTGGAAGCGAATGCGGGAACATCTGGGATTGCGGCCGAGGAATTCTCGTCGCCGCCTCTGCAAACCAGCGAGGCACGTGTCTGCGTCATCCACCGCCTGGGGGACGCCGAGCCGCGGTGAAGGTCAACGGTCGCCGTCGCCGTGGGTGAGCAGCTACGACAGTCGAATTATTAATGGGGCCCCAGGTATGATAGGATCACATGGTTGATAGAATCTTGGTACCAAGACATCGAGGTTTTATGTATGTAATCAGGTGTATTAGACGTTGATTCATGAATAAATTGTATTTGTGTTTATACTAATTTACTACTTTGATTTACCAATGTATTATCGAGTCCCTCAGAAGACCCGTTCACGAGCAAGACACCCGTCCTTTATAACCTTTAGATTTGCAATGGAAAGTACCGACAACCAGGTACGTCACAATATATATATATATATATATATATATATATATATATATATATATATATATATATATATATATATATACAGGGTGGTCGTTTTAACTTGAGACAAGTGAATATCTCGAGAAATATGCATCCTACGAAAAAAGTGTTCGAGATAAAAAGTTAATATTATCGTGGGGGACATCAGTCAGTGCTAAAAGTAGCCACCCCCCGCCCCCCCTTTGGGGGGGTCGGGGGGGTCACTTTCATATCTTAAATGGGAACCCCCATTTTTTATTGCAGATTTAGATTCCTCATAAAAAAAGAAGTAACTTTTATTTGGGACATTTTTTCCAAATTATTGATAGATGGCGCTGTAATCGCAGCAAATGCCATGAGTTACCGATTGTGTTGGAAGATGTACCACTTGCAATACGACAGAACATGTGGTTTCAACATGATGGTTGTCCGGCACATTACGCCGCAATAGCCCGAGAAGTATTAAATCGCGAATTCAGTGGTCGTTGGATCGGTAGAGGGGGTCCAGTAAATTGGCCTCCTAGATCACCAGATCTTACGTCGCCGGATTTTTTTCTGTGGGGTTACCTTAAAGACAAAGTGTATGCAGAAGTACCTACAACTCGACAAAACATGATAGAACGTATCAGAAATGCTTGCTTAAAAATTACACCGGATATGCTTTCGAGTTGTGTAGCTGCATTTGAAGCTCGAATTAATAAATGTATCGAAATGGAAGGCGGACATTTTGAGCATTTGTTGTGAACTACAAAAGAGGCAAGGGGCTTCCCGAAGTTAAGCACCCCAATGGTGAGAGGCAAGGGGACTCACCTTAAACCAGCACCCCGATGGTGAGAGGCAAGGGGACTCACCTAAAACAAGCACCCCGATGGTGAGAGGCAAGGGGACTCACCTAAAACAAGCACCCCGATGGGAACAGTAACTACTACGTCCACGTCGTTGTTCCTGGGTAACGCTAAAAGTAGTTAAGAGCTTTGAATAACATAACAGGTTATTATTTGTTTGTTTTGCAAAAGCGAAATCTAATAATTTCCAATTTTTCGTATTCCAGTCTATTTTTTGTTATTACAACGCCATCTATCAACAATTCGAGAAAATATCCTTAATAAAAGTTACTTCTTTTTTCATGAGGAATACAAGTCTGCATTAAAAAATGGGGGTTCCCATTTAAGATTCCAAAGTTGCCCGCCGCTCCACCCCCAGGGAGTGGAGGTGGGGGGTCATGTTTTGAGTCATACGATAAGTTTTTGAAAAATATTAAACACATGTTTTGCAGTTTTTCGATCCAATGTGAATTTCGCAAGATATGAGACCGTTTCCTTCATTTTTCTAGGGAATCGGGATAAATAGTTTTTTCCGATTTTAGCGCCATCTATTAATAATTTGGAAAAAATGTCCCAAATTAAAGTTACTTCTTTTTTTATGAGGAATCTAAATCCGCAATAAAAAATGGGGGTTCCCATTTAAGATATGAAAGTGACCCCCCCGACCCCCCCAAAGGGGGGGCGGGGGGTGGCTACTTTTAGCACTGACTGATGTCCCCCACGATAATATTAACTTTTTATCTCGAACACTTTTTTCGTAGGATGCATATTTCTCGAGATATTCACTTGTCTCAAGTTAAAACGACCACCCTGTATATATATATATATATATATATATATATATATATATATATATATATATATATATATATATATATATAAACAGAACCGAAAACTCCATCTGCCTAGATGACTCAGAGCCATAGCCATCGAGGCAGCTGGAGTTTTCGGAGCACTTATACATTCAGAAGGGTGTTTATATACATTTTGCAACGTTATACGGTCCCGTAAATTTCCTTTCAAAATTACCGCCACCGTCACTTTCCCCGCCACCATCTTCTTCCCCGATACTGTTATTTCGCCAGTCTCGTTTCCTTGACCGTTACCCTCATCCCCACCGTCACAAGGGCCCTCGCCCTCACCGCCACCTTCACCACCTCCACCGTCGCCGCACGGTTCGGCGAGGCGCATCGCTGTCTCTGCACGGGCGCCCGTCGGCGCGTAGCCGCCGCCGCCACCGCCGCTGCTAATTCACTCGCCTCGCGCGAAATGGGAGCCGCGGTCTGGCTGCGCGCCAGCTCCCCCCCCTCCCCTCCACCACCACCCCCACCCCCGCCGCCGCCACCGCACCCGCCGGTGCCGTCGACGCGCTGCCCGCAGGCCGGCCTGGCCCGTCACCACCCGACCTGACAGCCGGCCCTGAACCCGCCGCCGCGCCGCGCCGCGCCGCGCCCCGCCGCGCTGCCCTGAGCTGCGTCACGGTGAAGTTGCAAGGGAAAGCAGGAAGCTGCGTTAAGGAATCTCGTACGAGATAATAAAGGAATTTATGGATTTGTTGGAGGATTATTGCCAAGGGAGCTCTGCTGCGTTTATAATAGTTTTGCTCCGTTTGGTAGCCATCGAATCCGCTGCTTCTGCGAATTTCTGGGGCCCAGTTGTCCTGACAGCCGCTTTTCGTAGCCGCGTTTGGTAGCCGCCTCCGCGACCTTCTGGAGTCCTGTACCGTTTGGTTGTCCTGACAGCTGCCCAGCGAACTCCCATACCTATGAGTACAGAACATGGGAGGAAAGTGTGAGAAGGGTATTTTGAAAACGGCTGAAAGTGTGCTTTTATAAATTACCTTCATGGACGTATGAATTGCGAAAATTTTTTAGTCTTGTGTAGCGATGTTTTGATATTCGTGTTAGATGTCATTCCGGCTTGTGGGTTATCAATATTGCGATCTTAGCTGCATTTTTTTGACAAACCGTGCATGAAGCTCAAATAAAAAAACCTAAACTGGAATTGTCTGACTAATTTATCTAATAGTCATGAATTTCATGCTTTTGTTGCAACATCTCTGTAAGACACTGGCGAAATATAGGAATTGAACAAAATTTTTAATTTTTTTTATTATAGTTAGGGAGCGAATATCTATGATTTTACATTTTGTTTGTTGCTTCAGGGCATAGCTAAGTGAAATTTCTTGACATTTAGTTAGAATTGGATGCTTTGTAAATTATAATGTTAATTCATATTTAGCCGATTTTTCCTGTTGGTGCAAATTCATATACTTATAGGAGTATATTTTGAGTACGAGTACGAGTACGAGTATTTCTGTAAATTAGGGATTTATTTCTAAAACGTTTCATATTTCCATAGACATTTTTTATGAGTGTTCATTGATTAGAAAAAAGTTGTTACAATTTGCGATTTTTTTTCTTCTTTATAGATGATACAATTCTTCAGCAAATGTTGGATATTTCTTGATATCATATTTTTTAAACTAGGCAGCAAAACTGGAAGATGACATACTGTGTTCTTCACTAACATGTATATTTACTTCAACTATTTATCTCGAGAAGTTAGCTACGTTATATTAAGTTTTCACAAATATATATTTTCATTCCAAACATGCATTTCCTAAATTTTATCAAGACAAGTTTATGCAGGAAATTAAACATTGTTAATTTTAATTACAAATTAAAATGCATATTTAATATTTTTTTACGTCATAAGTGTGTATTTAAAAAAAACATTTTTAGAGCTTAAAATCCTCTCATTTATTTTCAATATATTACCTACTGTAACACTGAACACAACATTGCAGACTCAGCAAATAGCGTAACCTCCGCTCTAGAGTTTGCCTATGCCCAGGCCTTGCTTTTATGTGCCACCAGCGAGTCTCGCGCCCCCTCGCCCCCTGCGGAAGGGGGGTCGAGTAATTAAACGGCGGTGAGTGGGGGTGGGGCGCGGGGTAAAACGCAATTATCAACTGAAGATTAAAAAACAACAAATGGGATGAAAAAGAGTCCGCACCTGCCGCGCGAAGAACGCAACGCCTCCGCCAGGGCGCGCTAAGGAAGTTTTTGGAATAATGGGGAAAAATGGGGCCATTACGAAGAAGTAATTCGGAGGCCGCTCCGCATTGAAAGACTCCGCGCACCGCGGAGCGGGCGGCGGTGGCGGAGGCGGCCTGCAATTAAAAAGCAAGGGCCCTTGTCGTTGCTCCGTGCTTACTTCCCTTCGGCGCCTGTGCAGGTTGTTCCAGACAAACCAAAGTGACAAAGAAAATGGATCCCTAAACTTGAGGTGTGTGTTAATGTGTGTTACATCTCTATAAATAATATTGGTGTTTTAGGCGGCGTCCGGCTGCAATTAAAAGGAAAGCGCTTTTAACGTGCTTACTTCTTGCCACGTCTGTACATGTCCCTGTTGAAACCTAATGATGAAAAAATCGGATCTCTAAACTGATAACGTAAGTTTTCATTACAAAATGATATGTTATGCATAAATGTTTTCATTAGTGTTTTACGTCCTTTGCACATTTCGGGGACCAAACACGTCCCTTCTCATGTTGAGAATTTTCACTCAAAGCGCAGCCACTGTGGTCCTTTCTAGTCTGCCAAACCTCGTTGCGAAGGTGGTTTGTGAATCTATATCAGATATTGTGCACACAGTTGATCAAGGGTGTCTCGTGAGCCCTGTATTAGAGGCAAGGAGCAATGATAGCGGTGAGGCTGTGGCCCGTAACCTCCTTACTTCTCTCATTTGGCCCTTTTCTCGCTCACACAAATTAACGGGAAAGGAAGAAATTGAGGATAGGATTTGAAATTCAAAGGTGATACATGAAGTGTCAGGAAATCAAACCATGCCACACTACGCAACTTCCACATCTGCTGAGGGATTCGATCTGATAGTACGGGACCAACGCTTGCGTCGGGTAAATGCTCGTGGTCGTGACTACCCTCATCTGTGAGACTATATCTTCATTGGATACCTTTGTTCACGCTTTTGTTGATTGATTTGGTAGACATTATAATGGGTTAACGAAATTGTCTTATAAATTTGTGTTTCATCGATGATCGATTAACAAATAATCTGGGTAAATAACATTTTCTTCCCACTAATTATCTTCTTTAACAGTAACTCTCTGTAGAGACACCTTAAAATAAATTTTAACCCCTTTACACATTTTAAAGGACATGTACTGTTAGCATTCTGCAGATGACGTCGCGTTTAACTGTTCAGGTGGAGCTTTATTCCTGACGTTGCAGTCTCGTTGATAAAACCCTCGCTACGCTGGTTGGAGAAGCTACACAGCGGTGTAATAAAGTTAACCCTCTATTTAACACTAGGAAGAGCACACATTAGTAGATATGAACTCGCGTCAGAAAACCATACGAGACAGCAGGATGATTTCAGTGCGTCGGGTCTGAGATGCAATTCTGCCGTTGAGTTGCCACGTAGCGCACTCGCTGCGACCTGGCATAAAACAATCTCGCTAATACGAGCCAACGTAATGAAGGTAACTTCTCTCCTGCGAGATCCCGCGCCGTGAAGCAATCTCTGCGGGAGCTATCTCCTACGCTGTAACCCGAAATGAACCGTCGGTTTCCTCTCCGGCTCCCTCTCCGGCTCGTGGGCCGGGCGTGCTTTCAGAGGCTTGTGTACTCATCTGCGTTGGTGCCGCGACCCTGTTTCGCAGCGTGCTGAACTTCCGGTTTGCGTACCCTCCGGCCGAAGGGACGCCTCGTTCGGGTTTGAGTCCGCTGGTGGTCACCGCAGGTGTTGCTGCGGTTCCTGGTGCCGAATCCACTGTTCGAGGATCTTTTGATTGCGTAGTCGTCGGGTGCGTTTACGTGACTGTGGCTGATAAGGAAACACCTGCGTAATTACTACTTCTATAGCTACTTCCATTAGCACAGCCACCGCTTTCAAAATTTCCCTCACATTTACCAGTACCAGATCTATCACCTTCACTGTCTCCAGTGCCATTCCGAAAACCATTACTATCAGCATCGTCACCACTATCATCATCAAGGAGAGTGCCATCGGCACCATTACAAGGAATTCATAATTGGTTACTACTTTTAATTATCATAAACATTTCTAAAGGAGATGTTGCATGTACGATATTTCGATTTTAACGACAATAACGATAGAACGAATCAGTGTTAGATTGATGGTATCAGAGCAGTGGTAGGGTGAGATGAAAGAAGAGACTGTAACAATACCCAAATACTACATTGAATCCATTTGCTCTTGCGAAATTCTTGCGAGTTACCTGAGTTTGAACTCGTGAACATGACTGTGGAAGGCTGGCACGCTAATCGTTGCAGTATGGGTTGTTCCTGAAATGCTGCACAATTTTATTAAGGTTCCAGCAACGTTGCCAGCATAGTATGCATCAATAACTAGAACTATTTGTTACCATGACAATATGGCTTATGACAATATGGGTTATGACAGTAGTGCAATGATATAAAAAAAATCGTAAAAGAGAAAACGGGAGAACTTTAAGGGAAACTTTCCTGGAGACCACTTTGTCGAGCGCTAATTCCACATGAGTGGTCAGTTCTGAAGCGGTCAGTCTGCTCACCTTTCATAGCTGCGGCCGGGAATCGATGCCTGTCGGCGCCCAGGGAAATTTATGGTGGACAAAGCGGTTTCATGGCAGGTTTCCTCTCGATTTTCCCGTTTCCTCTCCTTCTCACTCCACTATCCTCTCCATCTTCGTGCTCATTACACACATCAACATCATTATTTTTGTTAATACTATGATTGCATTGGAAATTTTCAATAATTCACGAATCGTGTAGTGACGAGGAAATGTACCTGAAAACTTACGATTCACGTGTGGTATTTAATAAGACTGTTCCACGAATGAAATTACATTGATATACGTTTCAGTCTGTGCCGATATTAATAATAATGTGTTTTATTGAACGCCTTCCAAACCATGTTAATTGATCCAAGATCCTGCATACTGCAGCATGTTGTAGAACCGATGTAGCTTGTGGTTGTCCAGCAGGAAGGAAGTGATAAGAAAACGCGATACTTTTTTGAGACACATATGCAATTTTTTCTTGATTGGCACATATGAAATGTTTAGTTCAACACCAATGACAATATATCTACATGGAGTGTCTAGGATTAATTTATTGACAATTGCGGATGCGTCAACTTCTAAGATCATTAGTCATAGTAAGTGTAATGCATGTTTTTCTTGCGTGAGGTGGTGATAATATTTCTCCGCTGGAAGAAGGAATCTAACACCGACCTACGTTCGTTGGCAAGGATTTCCCCAACCAGGTATCTCCCACCCGCATGACACTGCCCCAGCCGGCCCAAGATTTAAGCTCCCGACATATGTGGTAGTGTATTACATACGAGTGTATGTGGAGGTGAAGAAGCGAAAAACTAGCGATCACAGAAACCGGCCGCCAGAATTCTCCTCTAGACAACGTCTGAATTCAACCTAGCTTCCATGCAAGTGTGAAAACTCCCATCACCGACGACACCCTAGGACCTCCCAGTTAGAAGTACTACAGTGACATCAATTGATGCCCCGAGCCACCTTTGCTAGTGGAGTATCTTGGAATTAAACTGAGGTACCGGATGTACAGAGCTAGCGCGTTGCGGGCGACCACTCACCCACTGCGACTGGCTGTCACCCGTTGGCACTTGAGCCGCCGCGGCGCTGCCGTCGCGCTCGCTGGGCGCGCCACTTCACTTCCGTTCCCTTCGCGGAGTCGCCGCTCTCGCCCGCGCGCGCTCTGGCGGAGGGTGCGCGCGAGGGATTGAGAGAAGGAAGGCGGAGAGGGAGGGAGGGGAGATTTAATTAAGCGACGGTGGCGGCGGCGGCGGCGGTGGCGGAGGCGGCGTCTCACGCGGCGACGCACGTGAGAGGCGAGGGAGGGGGAAGGAAGGGGTGCGGGTGGGGTGGGCGAGAAGCTGTGGACAAGGTGTTGGAGTGTAATGGCCTGCACACGACAATTGCGAGAGGCCGGTGGCTGCCTGCGGAAGTTAGCGTTGGGCCAGGCGGAGCTGGAGGCGATGTTTATGTAATGTCGCTTGTAAGTTGCCTTTTCAACTCGTTATTGTCGGTTATATTTCAATTCGTTTTGCCATTTTTGTGGTAAAGTTAAAGTATTTTTGGATCCAAAGTGCACGTGAAACCTGTAGCGCCACAGTTGGCATATTCAAATGGGTGTACATGTCAATTTCAAGTTTACAACCTATTTTGTAAGAACTTACTGAAAACCAGCATAATCCAAAGTTACTGACTGGATTCGGTCTTATCCAGACCGAATACTAACTTATGTCACCATCTCTCTAACTCTTCTTCTTCTTTCTATTTCTCTCATCTGTCTCCTATTATTTCCTTTATCACTCCGTCGTTCTGATTCTCTATTGGTACGTAAGGGAAATGAGAAACTGAGTTTTCTCCAAATTATGCACCACCAGCGATTCATACTTTTTAACCAGTGGAAGCTGTCACAGCTAACCTCTGGCGTCTGCTGCTATTTTTTTATTCACGGAACTGAGCGTTCCATGATACTCAGTTACTGTTGGCTGTTAGAGAAACAGTCTTCTAGTGTATACGCTATGTTTCTCGGAAGAATAACTCCCACACCCACCAACAATCTTCTATAAGAATCATCCGTTTTCTGTCCCTCCATCCAATTTTCCTTATCATGACCTGTCTGGAGATCTTTTACTTGGAAATGCGCCAGCGAAGCGAGTGTAATTGGCATTTTGAATTTGGCAATTGTTTCGCCATAATACGTGCAAATTTTTAAATCTCAGCTGTTTGTCATGTGTAATGTCAAAATTCCAGTATCTATTTGATGAAACAACATTCGCCCACTTCACGTGACGGGGCGTTCCTCAAGGTGTATATTTTTGTCCTTACTGGGGTCCTTATTTTTTCTGCGCCCCGTTATCTTTTCTTCATCATCCAGCATGTCTGCCAGCTCACGGTCGTCATCGTCGTCGTCTACCACCCGGTGCCAACTCACTGCCGTCCTCCGTCGTCAACTACCGTCCACTGTCGTCTACAATCGTCCACGTCCCGCAGCCCAGTGATGGTGAGGACGAGGGTGGAGGCGAGGGAGTTGGCGAGGGCGGAGGCGAGGGCGAGGGTGAAGGCGAGGGCGAGAGCAAGGCTGGGGACGAGGGCGACGGCGGTGGCGAGGGCGAGGGTGGAGGTGAGGGCGAGTGTGGAGGTGAGGGCGAGGGTGGAGGTGAGGGCGAGGGCGGAGGCAAGGGCGAGAGAGAGCGCGAGGGTGAGAGCAAGGGCAGAGGCGAGGACGAAGGAGAGGGCAAAGGCGATGGTGAGGGTGATGGCGAGGGTGAGGATGAGGACGGAACAGGGACCGCCCCGCGAGCGCACGGGCGGGCGGGCATGGCCGGCGGGCCGCTCGCCGTGAACACTTAATAAGCCGGATTAGCCTCGTGCGCTCGGGACGCACAGCTGCCGTTGCGCCTCGCCTGGCGCCCGGGGCCCTGGGCAATACGTCCGCCCCGGGGAAACCATCCACCCACGCAATTACCTCGCGCAAGGCCGCGCGCTGCTCACGCCGCGCGCCTGACCGCGTGTCCCACGCGCTGGGCGGCTGCTGCGGATAAGGGCAGTGTTGTGGAACCCTGTGGCTCCAGTTTCCTATATTAATAGCAGTTCGTACTCAAGTAATAGTCATTTAAAACGGACAAGATAGTAAATTCCAACAAGAGATACACTACTATTCCATAGAGAATAAAATAAGATTTTACTCGCGTGCCTGACTGCTGCTGATTATGCAAAAGACTCTTGCAAAGTTCGAGACTAGATTACTATATTAATAATAATTAATGCTCAAATAGTGGCCATTCGCAGCGGACAGAAGAGTAACATACAACTACGAGAGAGTAAAATCAGATTCTGCTCACGTGCCTGACGTCTGTTGGGGATAGGAAACTAAGGAACCGTGCTAAGGAACCGTGAAAGTGCGAATTCAGCTTTATAAATTACTAGCAGTTTGTACTAATACAATAGTAATTGGCAAATGCCAAAAAATTAACTATTAACATGATATGCAAGAGTCCAAAATAATATTTTAGTTTCGTGACTAACAGTTTCTAACGATACGGTCGGTGCCAAGGAACCGTGGAAACTGTGAATTTAGTTTCCTATATTAATAGGAGTTCATTATGAAATAGCAGTAACTTATTGGACTGGTACAAAGATTCCGCACTCTGTAAAACGTTTTAAAAGGGAAAATAGTACTCTAGCACACGCTCATGCAGAAACATTATTGAGAGTACGGAATGTATACTACAAATATTTTGGCATTTTAAAACGCGTGCTGATGATTTGGTAGTTCTAACAGCATGACCACGCGATCAAAGCAGTTGTCAAGAGAGATTGAATGAAGCATTTTGGAAGTGAAAGATATTTGCTTTGAAATGGAATGCTCTTGTCAGACTTGTGATATTTAGAAATGTTTTCCGATGTTGGTTGAGTCACGTTCTTGTGGTTTGCGTAAAACTTACAAAGGGATCGAGTAAAATATTGATAAGGATATTGAGTGAACTATTGATTTGGTATAACTAGCAAAATTCGTTGTGAAAAGTTAGCATATCGCTTTGAAATGTTTTCCTATATGTTTTAATAATTTTTCCTGAGTTCCTCAATATCTTATGAATAATTGTCACTTTTCAACAAGCCTTCCTAAATATTTGATTGCTATATGAAAATTTTCAATCATTCTCAAACTTGCTTTGTCGATGAAAACTAGATTATAAATAAAAAATAAATAATTTACAAGTGATTTTATTCTACACAATACATTTCATTCATATTTTTGTATTGTTTTTTAATATAATGAAAGAACAAATTAATTGTAATTGCTGAAATGCATCTTTGTTTCTCTAATTTACTGTCTTTGCAGTGGAGGCTGCGAGATCTATTGGTTAAATCACAATGCAGTGAATTCGCATTGCTTATGAGCTTCCCACACCGTAACTACAACAGCAGTGGCAATATTGACGACACCGCTATTTGTGAAGTGTCTAGGCATACACACAGCTGCCGTGCTGATGAATTCCGAAATACCTCTTCTCAGTTCTCTCTCTCTCCGTCACTATGCATTAAACATCAACTCGCTTTCAAATGCTACCAGATGTTCAACTTAACGCGTTGTGCTGATTGAAGTGTCAGCCGTTTGCGATTGTTACTCACCCACGTAACTGTCGATCTCTTGAACTTTAAAGAGAATCATCACTTCATAACGCGACGATCGAAGGAAAGTGCATTGCGGCACAAAACGGTGCAGAAACTTTGTTACAACACTTGCTTTGTGGCCATACGCTAGAATACGAAGCTCAGAAATGTATTGTAATTATTTTGAAAGCGAGTGAAGCATACTGCTCCATTTTGCTAACTGCATTTCAGCCTGTCTCTTTCTGTTGGGGGCTCTTGGTCCTTAATCGATATTCCAATAGATAATAGGTTTTTAATGCTCGTCGCAATTTGCGATATCGTTTTATTGGTACACAATTGAAATAGGCGCGCGTGGCGGAACAGAAGGGCAGAAATGACGGCAAGCAATAAAACATTTCTTCGCATGCATTAACAAAATTCGCAGACGAGTTGGCTGTGTAGGCGGTATGACTTTATAGCTTCAACCGGCAGCAGTACGTCCGTAGAATTTCATTAACATTCAGCAGTTTCAAATTCGTTTCCATCGGATCGCATTTTACGATTATTGCGATAAGCATTAAATCCGGAGAATTACCCCATAACCGAGCGATAAAAAATATGAAATTATATTATTTCCGGTATCGCCCTTTATAACTTATTCGTGTCTGCGAAACAAGGGGGTGGGTATCACCATTGAGCAAACAGACAAGTCACTTACGCAAGCTTTATGAGAATTTACGACCACTTTGAATTAAAAGCCGGGCCGGGTCCCGTTGTTGGTAGCACGCATTATATCGCAATAACTCGAAAGTGTGTTTGCAAATGAGATAATATATTTCTGGTCAACTGAATATTTCATGGATGACCGCACAGTTGAGAAGGACGGTCAAGCTCGTGTTATGAGGCTCTAAAACAATAAACAGCACGAAGGAGATTCTGCGCACAAAAATGGACGTTTCTGGAATGAGGTCGGTGGTTGGCACCGGAATTTATGCCCAATATCCGACGTACACACCCGCCCATACATATGTAACGACATATGTATTTTACGGGCTGTATTTTATAAATATCCATTCATATTCTCCACTGAACTTTTTTTTGTGGGCAAAGCATCAAGATGGAATATTGCGGGGCAGAAATTGGAATTGAGAACTGCCGATAAAACTTTTGCTAAGCGAAGGAAGTGAAAGTGAAACTGTTTCCGTTCTATGAATTTTCTATTGAAGTACTGTATTAGGTTATTTAAGAGAAGGGGATTGTATTGTGTAAAAAGACGGAAAGATAAGGAGTTTATTAATAGTAAAGCATTGGTAATGTTCCTATAAATATGCTGATAACAGTTTAATATTCCCTTTGTTTTCTTTAATATTCCCCCTTTTCCCCTCAAAAATGTACTATGACAATGATTTTTAAAGTCAGTACGGATGCCCGAGATCGCTAAGGCAGTAGTGCCATAGCGATCTCGACCCGAAGGATCGCGAGTTTGAGTCCCGCCTCGGGTTGGATTGTGTTAGTCCTTTCACCCCCTATCATCATCATATCGTGTCATCCTCATAGTTACCATACCGTTAAACGCAATAGTAGTCGCTAATGAACTAGAAGTTGATTCGACCTTAAAAAAATAACAAAAAAAAAATTTTTAAAGTTGAAATAAAGTATAATTTTTTAAGGGTTAAAAAGGGTTAAAAACAATTTACATTCTCGCAAGACACACTGCTCTACTACTATGTCACATTTCTCTACATACGTACTTAATTGAAATATCGATGTAACATGCAGTAAAGAATACTCTCGCTGAAATGAAAACTCAACATTTCAATTTAAAGGGTTTAGTCTGATATTAGCCGAGATTAAGGTTATTTTTAACAATGAAAGAGCAAGAACACTTCCGCATCATGCCCTGCGTGATACTCTGATTTAAGAGGTGGAAATTCACACATTAATTAGGAGAGGTTGGTAGCAGGTACCATTGCCGTAGGTGGTAGTAGACTTTACCAAAAATTTAAAGACAATGTCTCTGAAGAATAGAATATAGCGTACAAACGTACAGGTATACTAGACTGATTTTGTACTATTTTTGTTGGACATTTTGTTGTCTTTATAGTATTATTGATTTAAAGCCTAAATAGATATCATATTATGATTTTTATACCGCTGTAGAATGAAGAAACACCATATTTTGTGAGAAATTGAGACATCTTTATGCTCTGTAATGGAAGTGTTGCATTTTTCATAGCTGCGAGAGTATTTCTGAGAGTCTGCCACTGCTCGTCTTCCGCTGTTGGAGCGCCAGCCCAACTGAATCGCAGTCTCAGCTCGCAATTTTTCCCGCGTCCTGCTCGGCCTCCGGCCCTCGTCTCCCTGGCATCCTCGCGGGGGCGTATGCAAACGAACCCGCCAGCACGGCAGCCAGCCAGCAACGGCCTGCTAATCCCACAAAGGGCGAGTGCCCTAGCCCCGGTTGGGTCCTGTCCTCGCCCCCGCCGCCGCTGAAACCCAAGCGGACGCGACTCTTCCAGATAGCCAGCAGGCCCGCCCGGCCTCCGGACGCAAGCCGAGTCGCGCGTCCGCTCCCCGCCTCTCCGCTGCCGGCCGCGTCACTTTCGCCTCTCTTCACGCCGCGTCACTCCCTGCCGTGTTACGTGCAATGAGCGTCGGCATTCCGCGTCGTGTGACTCCTCACCGAGCCACTTTCCACACGCGTCAATCCCCCCTTCCGCAATAGAATGGAATAGAATATTCATTTTGCTTCTTAGGAATACATGGAATATTTCCGGTGGTAGCGATTTCTAAGTAGTTACTACAAATACACAACATAAACTCAGAAGAACATCACAGTATTTACATATTACTTAATACAATTTTACAAGATTGGTATATTAAACCTGTCATGCTAAAGCTGACATAAAATAACAATAATAATTCAAAAATAAGTAATGTCAACACAATCATCACCCCTCTGACCGGGACGTCGTAGGTTCGAATCCAGACGGTGGCAGAACTTTTGGCACTAGGTTGACAGCTAAGTCGAATCCAGTCGCTGCCTGGACGAGAATTTTAGCGGTCGGCCGCTCTGACCGTTAGTTTTATGTGGTTTCTCCGATCAACACCAGGCGAATGCCGAAGCAGTGCCCTAACAAACGGGCCACGGACCGCGCGCGATCTTTGCACTATCCTCGCCCTATACACACTTAAACTAACGTGCAGTACACTACCCCTCAGCCCGGGAGACCGGTCGAGAGTTTAGAGCTTTTCCCGGCTGGGACAGTGTTTCGCGTGTGGGAGATACGTGGTTCGGGAAAAGTCTGTTAGCTGTCGGTAGGTCGGCGCCGAATCTCGCCATACAGAAGGGTAAGACCACCGCCACATCCCGAGCAAAAACATGCATTACACTCATGGAAATTACAGTTTAGTAGTTGACGCTCCCGGAATCACTATCAATCAATCATCACCGTGGCATACCCCATTGTATCTCCCTGCACCGATTGAATCCCCACCGAGTCACTTCATAACATATCACTCCCCACTAGCTCGCACATCATTACTAGTAGTCCCAAGTTTCAAATTCAGTCGAACAGGTGGTTTTTAAGGGAAAAAATATTTATACGCCTTTCTTCGGGGAGGAGGATGTAAAGCTGTCTGTCTAATATTGAAGAGTTACTGCACCTTAAAGATCCTCAAGCCTAAAAGAAGTCTCGATACCACTTTTTTACTGCTAGATGACAAAAACAGTGAGATTTGTGGGTCAGGCGGAAGCGGGTCTGATGGCCAGAGCCTTTTCACGTACAATAAGGCATATTTAGTTTGAAACGAACTGAATTGAACTATGTCTCATTCCCAGGATGAATTTCAACCAAGTTATTCCTAATAATCCTCCTTCTCCCATGCACTTCCCCACCACGTTGGTCATGTCCCTCCTGCCATTTCACAACCTACCATATCACTGCTCGTCACGTCGTATCCTACTATGCCATCGTTCACCAAGTCCTTCCCCGCCATGTAACTCGCCATGTCACTTCCCACTGTGTCGCTACTAATCATGATACTTCTCACCATATGTCTCCCCAGACGTAATCACAGTCACTTCCTCTATGAGCCTGGCAATAAATATCTCCTCGCCATAAGGCATGACTCTGGCACTCTTCTTCGGTTCACACCCCACCTCATCTGTTCACCTTGTTCGTCACGCCACTCCCCATTACACCTACCTACAAGTCTCGGAACAGTACTCCCCACCTCACTGATTTCCTATTCACTTTCCTCCTGCCTCTCCACACCCCCGCCTTGCACTTCATGTAACCTTTCCTACTCATCTACCCATCCATTCATCAGCCACCACACTTTCCAACACTTTCCCTCGGCCATCAACACATTACCTACACACCCACCCATCCACCACCCACTCCAGCCCTTTCCCTCGGCCATCTACCCATCCACACACACTCACTCCTGCCATTTCCCTCGGCTGAACATCGCAGTCAAATCGGCCGGCAGACTATGCTCTCGAACGGAACTCCGCCGGCCTCCTTGTAAAAGTAGCTTGCTGTGGGCGCACGGTATTTTTGTATGCAGTATCATGCTCAACCAAAGATCCGGTTTATAGTCGTCAGTAAAGATTTATTACCTTTAGACAAAATTTAAAATTCTACTGTTTACATAAATTGGTTCCTATTTCTTGACTCAGACAATTCACTCCGGTTATTATTAACAATGTTTATTCCATGTTAGAGTCTGATGCATTAATAACCTATTTTATTACGAGACTTATTTACTTTATTTTCAGATATGACTGGAACTTTGATGGCTATACAAAATTTATTGGACGCGTGTTTATCCTATTTCATTCCATTCAATGATTTACTTTTAGTGGCAAGACTCAGGCTATCAGGCCGGCTTTTCCGTTTGACCACGCGAACCACACCATGCTCCTTTCACCATCTAGCGGGGAAATTCGGCATCAGTCGGGCCTCGAAATGAACTAGGGGTCGTTTGAATTTAGTTCCGAGACTTCTTTTAGCCTTGAGGATCTTTTACATGCAGTAAATCTACTACATGAGACAGCCGGCTTTACTTCTGCTGAAGGTGGCATACGAAGGATCTTTAATCCTTAAATATCTTCATCCTTCACCCTTCGATCACCCTTCATACTTCGATCTCTTTACCCTTCGATATATTTTGAATACGAAAATTTGGGTATAACCCGCTAACCGTTACACCACCGAAGCCCCCATACAAGGAGGTTAAGTGGATGCAGCATGACCTGCAGTTTTTTAACGACTCTCGTGAACAAATTGCTGAGCGCCGCCGGTCTGGTTGTTCAGCCGCAGGCTCCAATTACCGCCTCTCAGCTTCTCGAAGCGTGCGGCCGCGACTGCTGTTCCTTTCGCTGCCGCTCGCCTCATCGCCCCATCGCCCCTGGGCGGCCTGGGAGCGCGTGGGCGCTCCGGCGATCCGAACGCGGGGAGGCGAGCGGTCCCCGAGCGTCGCCCGGCGCGAGCGGCGCGTAAACATGCAAATTCGTCACGTGACTCCCCCGCGGCTATTAGCGCGGGCGGCGACGCGCGAAGCGCAACGCGTCCGCACCGCGCCCTCCCCTCTTCGACGGGCCCCGGCCGCCCGGCCTTGCCTCGCTTGCACACTCGCGTTGCCGCCGCCCCCGCTTCGCCACTCCCCCCTCCACCCTCGCCCACGTCGCGGGGCGGAGCCACCACGCACTCCCCACTACTCCGATCTTCTCAGCACGACCGTTTCTATCCCACCCGTCCCTGCTCCGTCCTACCCAGCCCCGCTTTTTCTCGCTATGCACAGTCGCGTTCCGGTCCTTCCCCGCCCCACCTCCTCCTCGCATTGCATCCACTTCGCCTCTCCCCCGTCAGCACGCTGTCTCTCTCTCACCTCACGGTGCAGATCCTCTTTCCTCCTTCGCTCCGGCCTGTCCTTTTCCGTTCCTTCCGGCCCCTGTTACAACCTACCGTTCCCGTCATTGCCCTGCCCGGGCTTCCCCGTCCCGTCTTTCCCCGCCCGACCTTTCCCATCGCGACTATCTCCGCCCGACCTTCTATGTTCCACCCTGCTCCCTCCCGCCCCGGTTTCGTCTATGCCCGCCCTTCCTCACCACCCTTTCCCCGCCACCCTTTCTCTCTCTCGTCTTTCCCCGCCCCGTTCTTCCCTGCTCGTCATACGCCCTCGCGTTTCGCTCCTTCCCCGCGCCGCTTCCTCCCCGCTCACTTCGGTGCACAACCTTCGTTCCGTTCCCACTTCGCACATCCCCGATCAGGATACATTGTGATGCGGTTCCATCCCTACCATCGTCGTTTCCCCACCCCGCTCAACCCGTCCTGACGCCCCTCTTCGCCCTGTCGTCGCACCTCCATTTCCGCTCTCCTCCTCGCATTCCGTTCCGTTCCCGTGTCCCACCTCCCACACCGCCCCACCGCGGCGCGCCCTCGTCTCTCCCCGGCCTCGCGGCGCGATCGCCGACAAGCGAAAGGTTTGCGCAATTGGGCTGCGCGAATGGGAGAGTGGTGAAGCGTGAAAAGAGTGGGCGGTGGGAAAACATGAGCAGGACGAGTGAAGCAGGTTGGAGCAGAGCGAAGCGGAGGCGGAGCGTCTGCAATGTGCGGGAATGCGAGCGAGGCGGGAATGCGCGAAGAGGCGGATTCGGGGTGTGACGACGCAGGCAAAGTATGGCCATACGAGACCGTGAGTGGGGGTGGAACGGAGGGGGGTGAGGCAGGGCGACGCGGGCGCGGGCGGCCTGGACGCAGAGCGGCCAAGCCCAGGCAGCGCGACGTTGTAAGCGAGGCGGGGCCGAGTAGCTTGGCGTCGTGCGTGTCTGGGGAGGAGCGGCTCTGGGGGAGAGGAGAGGCGCGTCGCCGTTTGGATGCAAACTCCCCCTTTGGAGAGCCACGCCGCCCCTTCACGGTCTTATCCCCCCCCCCCTCGGTGGGTGGCAGCTCTGTACGCTTGCGATCGTCGGCTACGTCCCATTCTTTTTTGACGTTCCCTCCTCTTTTCCTCTTTATATTTTTCTTTCTCTGTTCATCTCTCTTCACACTTCTCACCCTCTCTCTCTCTCTCTTTTTCTCACTCACGCTTCTCTACCTTTTTTCTACGCATTTAACGTATTCAGCATCCCCCTTTCCCAGTACATTTTTCTTCGATCAGGAACCTAGTTTGTTGGCTGGTTTGTGACAAGTAGAGGATTTGTAACCAATCAATGATGTATTCAGCTGAATTGTTCTGTACCCAAGGTTCATTACTAGCTATAAGTGAGTGAGTTTGTGGTGGATTCAGCGCACTACTATGATCATTATTCCCGTACGTGTGGTGCATATTATATTCCGGAAGATGGCGGTGTTACTCATGCACCGAAATGTGAGATCCGGCGCCGTCCAAAACATAGAGAAAACAGACATTAACCTTACGGCAGATTAAAGTCTCCAAGGACTGAACGGTAAATGAACTTCATTCATGACCTTTATTAATGTCATGGAAGATTAGGCTAAAAAAATATGGTTAGGTTAAAAAAATATCAAAAACATAAAATTACAGTCATGATATTTGGTAAAATACAATATGATTTAGATGCCGTTAAAAAGGCAAATTACAAAATATTTCAAAGCATTGGATAATTATGAAAATAATGGAAACAAATTCTAAGAGAGAGGTGGTAAATTTTTAATATTGGTGCAAGTGAAAGATGGTTGTCAGAAGAAACTTTTTAAACAGCGTCTCACCCTACTGACTGAATCCATAGCTGTCGTGAGGGAGTGCTCTGAAGCGACAGAGAAACGGAAATCTGCCGATGAAAATGCATTTGAAATTTCCAAACGCAGCGATGTGTAAAATTGTAGCTGTGCGGTTGTTTAGGCGAAATGAAGACGAGGAGAAACGCTAATGGGAAAGGGAAACGGGTGAATTGCGGACACAGTGCCAATTTACATATAAATATGAAGGTGTAAGTGGGGAGAAAATCCCAGATGGAAGTAGAGAGAAGAATTTTCTGGAGAAGTACTCGAGGGGGAAGTCATTAAAGAAGACATTTTCGAAATGAAATGGGAATGACAAATGAGTATTGAACGTTGAAAATCGATTGAGGAAACGTGGTCCATATATCTCACATTAATTTGTTTCCAATTGAGATGTATTAAAACATACGCGTTAAAAGAAATATACACTTGGAAACTCAACTAAATGTTTTGAAAAATGGTAAAAAAATTGATTGAAACGTATTACAGAACAATCTTTCAAGCCGAAAACACTGAATTAGATGAATACTTAGTTACATATTCTTAGTTGCGTGAAGAACACGTGCAGCTGGTAAGTAGACTGATGTGACAAGTAATGACACGAACCAAATTTTCTGGAGAAGTACTCGAGGGGGAAGTCATTAAAGAAGACATTTTCGAAATGAAATGGGAATGACAAATGAGTATTGAACGTTGAAAATCGATTGAGGAAACGTGGTCCATATATCTCACATTAATTTGTTTCCAATTGAGATGTATTAAAACATACGCGTTAAAAGAAATATACACTTGGAAACTCAACTAAATGTTTTGAAAAATGGTAAAAAAATTGATTGAAACGTATTACAGAACAATCTTTCAAGCCGAAAACACTGAATTAGATGAATACTTAGTTACATATTCTTAGTTGCGTGAAGAACACGTGCAGCTGGTAAGTAGACTGATGTGACAAGTAATGACACGAACCAAATGTGACCCACAATCAGGCACACAAAGGTGTAAGTCAAACAAAAGAAATGTTTGTGAACATTGAAAATCATGTAAAATATTGACACATTAAATTTTAATAAATCACGACATCAGATTCCAGAATGTAAAATATTTCTTTGAAGATTTCATTTGCGTATTATAATCACGAAATTAAAAACAGAAAACACAACACAGTTATTATACGTGGAAACAATCGATCTGTACAAAAAAACAAGAAACAGGAAGCGAATGAGATACGAAAAATATTACAAAAATAATATCTAAGTTTTTTAATTGGCAAAAGTATATTGACATGAACTAGGACTGATGTACATAGTCTTAAACACCGGGAAGAACATAGATTAGAGTATCGGCGACACGAATGCTTATTGTTAGTAACAAAACAAACTTGAACAAAGCGAGGAATATGTCTCACAAAACAAAAACTAGATTCAGTCTTCTTCTTCTTCTTGTTCTTCTTCTTCTCCCTCTTCTTCATCATCATCATCATCATCATCGTCATCATCATCATCATCTTCTTCTTCTTCTTCTTCTTCATCATCTTGTGGATGTCTCACAACAGGTTTAATTTGGATGGTGTTCACATTGTTTGATCGTGTACTTATTCTCTCAGTAGCTTAAGGCTTCTTTCATTGCTCACGAGTGATGTAACAAAGTCTTACGCATCGTGAAGACAAAGGCTCAGTACCACAACAGCGGCGTGCACGCGCATTGCATATCGATGCTTGTGCAGGGGAGTGGCGGAAGGGCCCTCCAACGAGGCACGAGCAGGCCGGCCGGGGCGCCGCGGGGCGCCCAGCGAGGAACTGAATAGGCATTCCCTGAACACGGATCCGCGCACGGCAAACACGGCGTCGCGGCCGTGTGGACACACGCGGGCGCGTCCGAAGGAGCGCCGCTTGGAGCGTGGCGGTCGGTGGCGCGGAGCGAAAGCAGCCCGCGGCGGCGGCGGAGGCGGCGGCGGAGGCGGCGGCGGAGGCGGCGGCGGAGGCGATTGGAGCGTGCTCCTGGCGGCTGGTGGGGGAGGAGATCGGGAGGCGACGGAATCAGAGGGGGAGGGGGTGGATTCGGTGGTAGTGTCTTCGTGAGAACACGCGGGAACAAAAAGACTGGGCATTTTTGGAGAATTAGAATAAATGAAGCCGGTTATGGGAAGAAATGTGGGGAGGTGGTGGAAATGGATATGGTGGGGAGGTGGTGATGGTTGTGGTAGTGGTAGTGGCGGCGGCAGCGGCAATGGAGATAGTGATGGCGGTGGTAGTGGATGATGACGATGTGGCAATGTCGGTGGTGGTAGTGGTAGTGAGGGTGGAGCTGGTGGCGGTGGCGGTAGAGTTGGTGATGGTGATGGCGATTGTGGTGGCGGCAATAGGGTTCTACACGGAAAAGTAGATTGATGGGGTGGTAGTTGGCGTTGAATGCAAGGAAAACAGTAACAATAGGTGATGTATTGATCATAAATAAATGTAGGAAATCGAACGAAAATTAATGTGTACAATACAGCATAATTTTTGTGTAAAACTATATTATGCAAGTGTGGAAAGATGGTGGCGTAGGCAAAAACAAGGACGAGAGCCAGTACGAAAGCCGGGTACGTCAATGTGACAATCAGTATGAGGGCAGGGTCGAGAGCGGGGTCGAGAGAGGGGTCGAGAGCGGAGTCGAGATTAAGATCGAGAGCGGTGTCAAGTGCAGGGACGAGAGTGTGGCGAGAGCAGGGACGGGCTGAGAGTCGAGATAAGAGAGGGAGCGAGTGCTGGAATGACAGCCGGGACGAGATCCTGCACGAGAGTGGGGACGAGAGACTGTTGGAGAGGCGATAAGAGATCGAGGGCGAGAGCGGGGAGGAGAGCGGGGACAACCGTCCGCGGGTGGAAGGCGGAAGCGGAGGCGGGGGCGGGGACGGAGGTGTCGTGGGGGGGGCGTGGGCGGCGCAGCAGGAGGAGCGCTGTTTGTGCTGGGCGCCACACGTGCGCTGCTGTTGTTGTGGCGCCACGAGCGCCGGAGACTGCCCGAGGGGGTGTGCGGGTGGTGGGAGGGTAGGGGTGTGGAGGCGACCAAGGAGGAATACATTCAAAAAGAGCGGAGTGGGAAAGAAACTGACGTAAAATGAGTAAAACGTCTAAAGATAAATATTTTGTCGGTGGGAAAATTTCGCAATGTAACTACAGAGGAATTCTTGATTTCTAATCTGAAGAGCATTCCGATTTGCAGGTATTAGAACTTGTTCTTTTTTTCAGGAGTGAAAAATTAAAAATAGAAACAGGGCTTGTTTTCACGAAAAGGAAATTCTGGTGATAAATATTAAATTTCCAACAATAGATTTACATTAATATAATGATAATATCAGCATCATCATCATCATCAACCTAATGGCACATTTTACACAGAGTGCCTTGTCGCTGCTGCCATGACTTTCACATGAAGTGTAGTTCATTTTTGAGTTCCTCCAAAATTTTCCTTCCAGGCCTTCTTCTTCGTCTTTTCTATTTTCCAGACAAAAACTGTAAACAAGAACAGAGTATGTCTTCAAATGTATCCAAAAAGTTGGCTTTTCTGTTCCAAATGGTTTTTAGTAGGGATCTTTTATCCTTCACTCTTTGTTCAATTACATTCTTAGAAATTGCAGTCAGTCGTTTTTCTGTTCTATTAATTTATTTGCAAATTATCAGCCTAAAAATAATTACTCAAGTCAGGGTTGGAATTTCTGATAATCAATGATAAAATATCAAAATGATAAAATAACAAAGATAAATATTGTTTTCGATGAAAGTGAAAGAAACACTCTTGACGTGTATCCGCACTACAAAATGTGTACGTGTGCTAGCACTACTCAAGTGAACATTACACTCCCCTTGAGCGCAAGAGAATAAGTCAAGTGGAAAGCGGGCGTAAGGAAGTGGCTCGGGTCGCGTGCGGTGAGCCAGACGAGGGGTGGGGGTGGGGTGGGAGGCTTCGAGGCAGATGGAGCACAACGCAGCGACGCGCGCGTGTGGGCGGGGCGGGGGGCGGGGGCGCAACGGGCTGTGGAAGGAGCGGCGGCGAAGGCTGAGGAGGAAGAGGAGGAGGAGGAGGCGTAGGAGGAGGAGGCGGGGAGAAGGAGAAGGGGAGAGGCGGAGGGGGGAGGCGGGGGAGGAAGAGGAGGAGGAGGAAGAGGAGGAGGAAGAGGAGGAGGAGGAAGAGGAGGGGGAGGAAGAGGAGGAGGATGAAGAGGAGGAGAGGAGAGGCGGAGGAGGAGGCGGAGGAGGAGGCGGAGGAGGAGGCGGAGGAGGAGGCGGAGGAGGAGGCGGAGGAGGAGGCGGAGGAGGAGGCGGAGGAGGAGGCGGAGGAGGAGGCGGAGGAGGAGGCGGAGGAGGAAGCGGAGGAGGAGGCGGAGGAGGAGGCGGAGGAGGAGGCGGAGGAGGAGGCGGAGGAGGAGGTGGATGAGGAGCCGGAGGAGGAGCCGGAGGAGGAGGCGGAGGAGGAGGAGGAGGAGGAGGAGAGGAGGAGGAGAAGGTGGAGGAGGCGGAGGAGGAGGCGCAGGAGGAGGAGGTGGAGGGGAGAGGCGGAGGAGGGGAGAGGCGGAGCAGGAGGAGGGGAGGAAGAGGAAGCGAGGAGGAGAAGGACGACGAAGAGGCGGAGGTGGAGGAGGAGGAGGAGGAGGAGAGCTCCGGCGGCGCGCGGCATCTGTTGAATATGGAGATGACAAATCTCCGATCCGCGCGCGTCACTCACGCGAGTTCTACAGCGCGCTCCGGTCGCTCCGTTGCCCGATTCGCTGCCCCCCCCCGGCACCTTCGCTACACGTTCTGCTCCCCCCCGGTGCGTCTCCGCCGCCCCCGCAACCCCTCTATCGCCCTCACCCAACCTGCTCCTCCAGCGCCACCACTCAGGGCATCAACTGATGTCACTGCAGTGCCTCCGACCGGGAGGTGCTACGTTTGAGTCCCGGCGGTGGCAGGATTTTCCACACTAACTTGTCAGCTACATCGCATTCAGTCGCTGTTGGAGGAGAATTCTAGCGGCCGGCTGCTCTGATCGGTAGTTTACCGAAGTTTCTCTGAACACCAGCCGAATGCTGGAGAAATACCCTAACAAACGAGCCACGAACCGCGCGATATTTTTCTTTCCTCTTCCTAGTTCTACCCTCACTCCTTACACACACTTACACTACCATGCACTACACTACCACACATGCCTGGAGACGCGTCGGGAGCTTCGAGCTTGTCCCCGCTAGGGTATTGCCCCGCTGGTGGGAGATGCCTGGTTGGGGAAAACCCCGCTAGTCGAATGTAGATCAGTGCCGGATCTCGCCATCCAGCGGGGGAAGACCAGGGAGGAAAACATGCACTACACTTACTGGACTAATAATCTCTGTTGTTGACGCGCCCGGAATCACTAACAACCCCACCATTGTTGCCGTTCTCCAGCCCTCGTCCCCTCCCCACCCCACAACCGTGTCGTTTCAAACCCGCCGCCTCACGATCGCCGCCGGTGCCAGCATTGCTCCCGTGCCCCCCCCCCCCACGCATCCTCCACCGCCCCCTCCGCGAGTAGGGGCTGTGGTGTGAGGGTCAGGATGAGTATTCGTAGTTATTTTGTTAGTAATAATGTGAAATCAAATCTGTAGTTGTTATTCTAATGGGAATAAGTTTTCTATTTTTGAAGAGCAAATATTTTCGTGTTTTCAGTTGTTGCTACGTAGCTTTGTTGGTATTTTTATATATCATTAAGCTATGTGTATTAATGGGAAGAAATGATATCAGCTCAAGAAAATGTGCTTAGATTCTACTTCTCCATGCGTCAAATACTGCTTTTTCTGTTTTAACGATAAATCAAATAAATGTCGCAATATATTACATTTTTTCATATTGTTTGTGATGTTGGATTTGTTTACTGGCAGTCACGCAGGCGTACAAAAAGTAACAACGGCTTTTAATGTGTACTTGGAACAAGTGCAAGTCTTGCTTCTAAAAAGTAATTACTTTGTATTTATTCTCTATGATATATATATTGTGACGTACCTGATTGTCAGTACTTTCCACTGCAAATATCAAGGTTATAAAGGACGGGTGTCTTACTCGTGAATGGGTCTTCAGAGGGAATTGATAATACATTGGTAAATCAAAGTAATAAATTAGTATAAACACAAATACAATTTATTCATAAATCAACGTCTAATAACCTGATTAAATACATAAGACCTCGATGTCTTGGTACCAAGATTCTAGTTACCATATAACCTTATCATACCTGGGGCCCCATTAAGTAATTCGACGGTCGCAGCTGCTCGCCCTCGGCGACGGCGACTGTTGACCTTCACCGCAGCTCGGCGTCCCCAGGCGGTTGGTGGCGCAGACACGTGCCTCACCGGTCTGCAGTGGCGGCGACGAGAATTCCTCGGCCGCAATCCGGGATGTTTCCGCTTTCAGTTCCACACACACACACTCACAGCATCTCCTGGATGTCCATGTCGTTCTATCATATACTTGGATGACGTCGCAGTACTCTTTCTCAGTTCATTTCTGCTCCCCTCTTGCAACCGTCGAGCACGTGGTTACACTCTGTGCCGACATCCACTACACTACCCACTATTCTATTGTTCTTTCCACTGCATTCCTTATCACGAACGCAATTTAGAGTATCTACGGGCTAAACTCTCCCGACTTCCACGTTACCGGCTTCTAATCAGCGATTTTATAAACCTAACACTGTTTCACGTTCTTCGTCTTTGGTAATGTCCTGCTCTGCTTACGGCTAACCGTCTTTTTCCGGCCACTTTCTTCCACTCGCTCTCAGCAACTGTCCTCAACGGCCCTCTCCCGGCTACTGCTTTCAACCGTCGCGCTCGACTCCTAACGGCCGAAAACCCCCCCTCTCTCGCTAGGCCACGGCGGAGGCGACGTCCACTCTTCCCCCCACCGTTTGTCCTCGCACCTGCCGCTATGCCGCGCAGTTCAAAATGAGTAGTAATTATACTCCTGTACTTCTTGTCTTTAATTACGTATGGAAACGCTTCCGCGTTTCAATATATATATATATATATATATATATATATATATATATATATATATATATATATATAAGTGAATAAATTGGGTAAAATCAAGTTAATTTTCACGTAAATGACGTGGGAATACGCGTATGAGTTTTGTTTATGATTCTTGCGTAAGAATCGCAGCGAGCGACACGCGCGTGTTAAGCAGAAATTTTCCTGATGCAGCAGACGATAGCGCTTTTGCCCCTTTGCGGAGCGTAAATTGAAACGACACACAGCAATTTATAATCTGCAAACATTCTCCTTTATGAAAAACGCCCTGTGTGCGGAGCAAATGGTTTGCAACTGTGTTCGTCGAATCATAACCCAAGTTTAATAAAGGTCTCTTTTACACAACACGCTTACATAATATTATTAATAAACCTAATTCAATTACACGAAACTATTTTTTGTGTCCAGACAGTGGAACGTTTGACATCTTTAGTGAAACTTGAAAGAAAGTCTAGTTCGTGTCCTTAGTTCATCCTGTTCCTTTTTCCATTAGTTGTGTCTTACGTATGTTTTTTGGTGATTTGTAGTGAACTTTGAGAAATTTTAAGCACGTCTGATTTTATTATTGTATCGCTTGTATTAAAAAAATATTTCACCAGTTATGATACCGCAGCGGGAAGGTTAAAGAAGAAAAATATAATGAAGAATTCTATTAAATGAAGACGGTTCTTTCAAACAACGAATGCAAGTTTGATCCCTTTTTTTAACGTGAAGACGTCGACGTTTTGCAGAGCATCTCGATATAAACAAGTCCGTTGCTAAGAGTTAACATGAAACTCAGGATTAACTCACTCGCTCTCTCTATTAACGCAGCTTCGATTTCTCCTTCAAACACTGACACAGCAGTTCGAAACGTAGACAAATATTCGCAGTCATTGATAACGTGTCACGGTCGCTGCGCGAAGGAATCAAATAACGACAACGAAGAATTATTTTGATTTTTTTACTAATGCTGATTATTTTTGGAGAATTAGTCAACAGTAACAAAAACAAGAAATTAAGGGAGTTCATTGACTGGTTTACCTTACAATCCATACATCTGTATACTGCACATAACACCTAATAGATGTTCTTGATGTTTTGATTTACGTTATAAGCAGTTGCTGCTATAGAATATCTGAAAATAAATCTTACAAAATTATTAGACCTTTAGAGAGAATGGTCGAAAATCAACATATGCTAATGAGTATATAGAGAGAATTTCAATATAACGAAGTGGTATGCATTTGCAGCATTTGCCCTTGACTTTTAGGCAACTATTTGCACAAATGTTCGATAGGTACTCCAAATCTCCTTGATTGCGTCAGAACGTGTCTTGCTAAACATCTGTGTGAACCGGGTTGCCTAAAAACAGGGGCAAATGTCACGTGTATAAATATATTTAGTTCAGTTTTATGAAATTTCCTACTGTAGTACGATTTAAGTATACGTGCGTTTGAAGTAAATAAGCTGTCCGTCAACAGCTGATTTACTTTAATCGCTCGTACAAATAAATGTTACTATAGATATTCCTTAGAAAAATGTTATTTCTTCCACCCCTTCCCCAGATGGCCTATAACTACATATTTTAACATAATTTATTCCAACATATTTTATTCTGAGACATGTAACTTTCTTATTGCGGTCTAAAAGTATCCCGTACGTAAATCAACGCATTTACTAACCCCTGATGTCTACGCTGCGCGAGTGATTTTATCCGGAGAAAAACTAAAGAAGTTTGACGAGTGTTATGGCTCGCGTCACCAACTGCGGGGGCGATGGTGGGGAACTGCGGTAGGGGTAGCTGTGGGTGTGGAGATGGGGGGCGGCGGCGGTGAAGGCCGATGGAAAAGAGGGGGGCGGGGCGCAAGCGTAAGTGAAATGACGGTTACTCGCCTCAGCCGTCGCATGCACTGCGTGCGGTCGGCCGGTGGGTGGCAACGGGAGGTTGTGACGGGGAGGGGAGAGTCGGAGGTCGCGTTATTTACGGCAGCCGTTAAGATCGCGGCCAGTCGACGCCGGCACCCGTCGGTGGCGCTGGGCAGCTGCCGGTGCTGCCGTCCCCGGAGGTCGTCCCGCCCAACACTCATGCCCACACTGCCTCCGCCTGAGCTGCTTCTTGTACCATAACAAGGCTTTCCGCCGCCATGCGCTCTTCTGTTCAGCCACTCCTGCTCTCCGCTCCTCGCAATTTGCTGGTCTCTCCATTCTCACTCTGTTCCTTGGCCATTCCTCTCTTCGTCCCCACCCTTCAGTCATTCATCGCGCTCCTTCGCTAACCTATCCTCTTGCTCATCGACGACTGAGTTAGTTGAGAGTCAGAATTGCCACTGTCTCTCTATCGTGTCTGACTTGGAGTTCTGGTTCCGACGGTGGCGGATTTGCGATACTGGCTGTACAGTTAGGTCGAATTAAGACAATATTTGGAGAATTCTAGAGGTCAGCTGCTCTAATCGGTAATTTTCTGTGGTTTCTCCGATCACTACCAGGCGAATGCCGAAGTGAACTCTGTCAAACGGGCCACAGACAGCGCGCAATCTTTAGTTCTCCTTCTTTGTTCTAACTTAACCCCTTACTTACATGTACACTTGCATGCTCTTTACTGCCACTCATGCCAGGAGGAAACCAGTTGGTGGCCTTGCTGAGGCGGAACCTTTCTGGAGAGATACGAGGAGGAAAATATCTCTCAGCATCCGACCTGTAGTTCGCCGCCGGATCTCACTTTCCAGCTGGGTGAATGACACTGCCACTTCGCGATAAAACAGCCACAACATCACGGGGCGTGTGACCATAGCAGTTGTCGTGGCCGGAAACATTAATAAATCATGTCCATCCTTGCATCCCTTCTGCCGCCGCTATCCGCTCTTGTGTTCTCGCCTCTTTCTCTCTCTCCCTGCCCACCTCTTCACATCTTTACTCGCACAAACAGTCTACATCGTATCAACACGTTTAGGACATTATGCTTAATTCTTTGGAGGACTATTTCCACAACTTTAATTTGTTATAAGTCAAGAGACATTACGGAGACTTTGGAATGCGCAAGTTGAAAAATACGGTTCAAACGAGAACGAATTCTATGAGATTCGCTCGAGCACGAGCGAAACTCTCACGAAAGCACAAAGAAATGTAAGCAGTCGTGTCTGCTGCGGTATAATTTTACCAGTCAACAATCGAAACCGACGCCTCGCCGAAGAGCGACGTTTCCGGTTCGTGCACACCCCGAGGGGCATTGGGCGGCGGGGGGCGGGGGAGGGGGCGGGCGAGGTGGGCGGGCGACGGGGGCGGGGAGGGCGTCGGAGGCAACGGCAGGCGGTGAAGCCAGCGGGGAGACGAAGGGACGAGGTGGACAGGTTCAAGGATACGCGGATGGGAGGCGGACAGAGGCAACAGACGGATTAGTGGGGCGTTGTGTTTGAAGAAGCCCGGGAGGTGTGGAAGGGAACAATGCAAAAGAGTGCGCGGGTGGGAGGGGGCTGAAGCAGGGAAGGATGGTGGAGTGAAGCGATGGGGTTAAAGGGTGAGGAGGAGTGAAGTGCATCTTGGTACAGTCGTGGGGCAGGGCGGTCGGAATAACTGGGATACGGCGGTGAGAAGGAGAATGGAGGGATGTGGTGAATTGGAGTGAGTGGTGAGCTGAGAGGCGAGGATGCCCGCGGGGTCGATAGGAGCGGCCAGTATGGAAGACGGGATGAAGAGGTTGTCTGGGCGAAACGGATAAGCGAGCAGAAACAGTGCGCAGTGGTGAGGGGCGGCGCAAGGGAGAGGCGTACCAGAGCGCAAAGGCAGGGCGCGGAAGAGCGAAAGAGTTGGTCAGGAAAGAGCGCGGGAAAGTGGAGAGAAATGGCGAGATGGCAAGATAGGGTCGGGGGTTGAGCGGGGCGAAGGGGTTGGGTTGGGCGCAGCGCAGTGAAGAAGCAGATAGGTTTAAGGCTAAGGGGTAGGACGGCTGGAGAAGTAGAGTGCGTTGGAAATGTATATCGAGAGGAGTGGTGGGGACGGAGCAGAGGTGAAGAGTTGTAGGGGTAGAGTGGTAGGAGGAGGCAGGGACAGACGGAGCGGAGTGGCGGAGCTAGGTGAGGGGGCAGAAAATATGTAGAAGACTTAGAGGCAGGCGTAGAGGGGAGTCGTAGAAGAGTTATAGAAAGACCGGGGAGTGAGTGAGTAGAGAAGCGGTGCGAAGCGTAGCAGCCTACCCAGGGCACCGAGGCAGGAAGGGAGGCGGGGAATCGGGCAGGTCTCTCTCTCTCTCTCTCTCTCTCTCTCTCTCTCTCTCTCTCTCTGCCGTCGCGTGCCGCCCCAGTCTACTGCTGGCGGCGTCTAGCATGCGGAAATTTACTCTGGCCCGCGGGCACACGTTTTCAATGCGGAATTCATTACTCGCGGCTATCGACCGCTCACTCGCCCCGACCCGCCTCGTTGGCTGCGCCGCCCGCACCACCCGTCTACCCGTCACCCTGCCCGTCGCCTCGCCCGCCGCTCCCCCACCGCCTTGCCCGCCGCCCCACGTCCGCACATCCCGTCCCACATCCCGTCCCACATCCCGTCCCACATACCATCCCACATCCCATCCCACATCCCGTCCCACATACTGTCCCACATCCCCTCCCACATCCCGTCCCACATCCCGTTACACATCCCGTCCCACGTCCCGTCCCACATTCTGTTCCATATCCCGTTCCCTCATCCTACCTCCATTCTGCCCCTCATCGCGCCTCCATCGCGTCCCGCTATCCTGTTCCCTCATCGTACCCCCATACTGCCCCCATTTCGTCCCCATACCATCACCCCATCCCGACCACCATTCCGCCCTATCCCGTCCTCCATACAGTTCTCTCGTACAGTCCCCTCATACCAGTCCCCATTCCGTCCCTTGATCGTACCCCCATCCTGCCCCCATCCCGTCTCCCATCCCGTCCTTCCATCACATCCCCCTACCATCTCACCCATCCCTCCACGCCCACCTCACCCGCCCCGACCCCTTCGCTGCCCGGTGCGGCGCGCGCTACTGCATCCCGTCTCTTTCTGGTGCGCGCGCCCCTGTGGCGCAGAGCACTCTTCGCGACGTCTTTATTACTGGGGCGACCGTGGTTGACGCGATGAACACTGGCCTGCAGCCCATACGCTGCGGACGCTCGTGGCTGTTTGCATCTTGCATCCACGGCTTGTATCGTTTCGACTGAAGTAGGTTATGAGAGTTGATGTTAATAAAATCGATTATTTGTAGAGTAATATAGTACTGCAATTCGGGTCTTCAGAATTTACTCTTTTCGATCGTATATGGGATGAGTGGATATTATGGATGAGTCACTGATGATATGAATGCTAATGAAGTCAATGAAGGCGAGAGAATGATAGTTAAATGAGAAATGGAGAAAGCGGAATATCCTTCAGAAAACCGTCTGTGAACAAAGAATTAAGAGTAATCTTAAGAGGTACGTATATTATTGTAAATTTTTAGTAAACATATTGCTCTTTATCAGTAAGAAAGATATCTCTACCCGAATTTTCACGACGCTCCCTTTTTGAAAGTAGTAGGCGAGTAGTGAGACGGTTTTTCTACACAGCCTACATTGTTTTTACTCCAGTCTCTTTTTCTTCCGTGGTCGGATAACTGGCTTTGAGACACACAAATAAAAATAAGGCAAAAAACAAAAACCAAAATTTTAAAATGGTCTTTCTCACATGCCTCTCTTTATTAATATTGTTAGTTCAAATAATAATAATAATAATAATAATAATAATAATAATAATAATAATAACAAGAATAATAATAAAATTGGTGCTTCAGAAACCCATTTCGGTCATTTTAAGAGAAACCATTTGAGTTTTAGTGACAATTCCTATACATATTTCTACAAGAGAGATGGCAGAAAATACCTCATATGAATCTGCTGGAAGAAGTTTTCTGGATTATAAAAGAACGATTTATGGTCAGAATTTCGAGTGATAAATATTGCACAAGAGGAAGAATAATGACAGGTTTGAAGCATGTGTCATTTCAATTACATGGTGCTCTGAGAGAGGGCTTATATGAAAATAATCAAATGAGCATCGATCGTCAGTAATTTGTGTATTTATCATTTAATGACTTAAAGATTGTAGGTAGTCATGCGGAACAGACAGGACGAAAATACCAAAAATTATCCTGTGTGTATTGATGCTCTTTTGCTCGCCGATGTGTTATTTCCTCAGAAGTACGCTCTTTGGATTTTCTCGAATGGCGGAGGAGAGAAAACAAGTTTGGAAACCTCTGGTTTGTGGTGTTTTCGTGGTCTGCAAGCGGAGACCACGAAATCGACCTGGAGTTGGCTGCGAATTCTGAAACTCCATTTCTCGCCGCGGGTTGTGGCGTCAGAGTTAGCATTCATGAGAGAAACGTTGTACGGGGTTCACACCTACGTCAAGTATTCGTGACAGTTTCCGAAACAAGCGAACGCGCAGGGGTTGAAAATGGCGCTGTTTCGCTGAAAAAGTTTCGTTCGAAGGCGAGATCTCTGTTCGTGCCACTCATCACTAAAATGTGGTATTTGGAAAGGGATTATTCATGGAGAGAAGTGGTACAAAACATGATAAAGGGCTTTGAAAATGAAATATTTGAATTTGTCAACCCATTTTGTATATAACCGTTATGATTTGGTAAAAGCGTTGTTTTAAAACAGAACCTTCTTTTTATATTTTTGAGTCCTTAGTTATATTTGTTATCTTTCTCGAAATATTTTTCTTTTACTTTCCTGTTATATATATATTTGTTCTCTTATATACCATTAAAAACCGAATCACGTATCAAATTACCAAAAAATGTTTGTTCGATGAGAGCTGATTTTCACCGTCGAGTTCGCAGACGGCTGTTTTCCCTAACGGGTAAAACGGAACTCTTTTACGAAGTGGGTATCTACATCTTGAAAATAGCTCAAAGTGGGTTATTCATTTAACATGAAAAAATTTAAAAACTGAGAGAGCGGTAAGGAGGAGAAGTCTAATCAGGTTTACTTCAGCTCGAAAATTCCTACTGCTGTTTTATGATAAAGGAAATAATATGGTAAAGGAAATAATCTCCACAAAAGTTTTAATAATTTTTATTAATAGTTTTTCAGAGTTAACTTTCGGGAAAAACACTTTTCCCATCTTCAGAGGATCTCTAGCGAAATGGAGGAATGAAAACATTAACACAAGTTGAACACAAAAAAAGGTGGTGTATACTGAATTTAGTGAAAAAACTACAAGATATCTGCTACCACCACGGAATTTACCGCTGTTTTGTTATTATGTTAAGTTGACTTGCGAATAAATGTAGCAACAAGCGATTTTGGGAACTTTTGGGAACTTTGGGATAACAAGGAAAACTTGCTCTCACGTAACAGAAAGTAATTGCATAGGATAATATTACTTATTTTCTTTCTTATGTCTTATCGTGCCGCGTGTGAAGAAATCGACTCGCTATTACGAGAAAACGAAGAACGATTATTTCAACGTTCTGAAGAGGAAACAAGTGAATTCCCTACTAACACCCAACAGCCCTCATGAAAACATGCGCAGAGAGTGCAAAGTGTTGTCGCCGGAGTCTGTCCACACAATTTACGTCGCCTTTCACCTGCTTTAGCCGAGCAAAAGTGTAATTCACGCACGAGGGCAGGCCTCGCCGTGCGTCGACGATGACGAAAATGAGGCTGACATTGTTTTGCACGAAGGAAACTGGTGGCCGACACGGCATTTCGGAAGCAATCGACTCGCATGAGTTAACATGACGCGATGTTAGGCAAATACGGGAGCAGTACCCCTACAAATTGATTAGAAACAACGCGCTGTCTTTCCTTCCTTATTCTATTCCCTACGCTCCCCTTACCGAGCGAAGTGGCTAATGGCATGGAACGCTGATTTTGCATTTGAGAAGCCCCAGGTTCAATACCCGTGCAGGTCATTCTGACCGGTGTTTTCGTGGTTTTCCTCGGTCATCCAGGCGAAGGTTCATCTGAAAGGCCACGACCGAGTAACCACCGTTGCTAGCCGAATTCTTTAACTACGTGAAGTCACGAAGATAAAGCGAATTCGAGACATATCGGGTTCCTGCTTGGGTAACTGACTAGATATACTGTTTTAATTCCACACACACAAAAAATTATGTTTTGGGACTACTTGTGAACTACATCACAGAACTATGCACTACATAAGAGAACCCAAGCGTTTAATTAATTTGTTAAGCAAATATGGTTATTTTTGTCTTTTAGCGTGCAATTTGAGAGCTGGAAAATTGAGAAATAAAGATAATGTGTGTTTTGAATCGAAATGTATCAGTCTCTCTCGCAGTGAGTTACTGTAAAGGAATCTGTAATGCAGGGACTGAAATGGCTTAGTCACTAACAATGTTTCAACCAGTGTTGGACCCAAATCATGCTTTATTTAATATTTTATCTAACTACGCTGAACGTTTTGACGAATTGTGTCATGACAAATAAAGAAATTTCTTAGATATCCTGGAAAAGTCACGGAAATTGTTCTAGAAAAAAGAGTGGTCATTCTGTTATTCTTGAAAGTGTGCGATTTAATTTATTTTGATCACCTATTTAGTTGTTTAGTTGATATACTATTTCCTTGTTATACTATTTACTTGATACACTATTTAGTTGTATAAAAATAAACAATTTGCTCTGAAATATAGTTCGGATGTCTTTGACTTACATTCCTATCCCTATGGCAACGCTACCTTTGCGGGAATATTGATCTAAATAGTTGACGCGCCCGAAATGAATATAAAACCTCCCTCGCCCTACGTGTTCCGGGTAAAAGTGTAATTAATGCCCGAGGACATGCGTCGGCGCTGACGAGAACGACGCGGCCAGTGTTTTGCGCGGAGGCAGCAGGTGGGCGGCGCGACGCGGCCCGGCGTTGCGAAGGGCTATCGAGTCATCTGGCTTTGCACGAGGCGCCGCTGCCATCCCGGCCCATTAACAACGGCCCTTATCGGCCGCCCGGCCTCGGGCGGGGACGGCCCGACGTGGGCGGGGGCGGAAGAAGAGCGACAGAGCGGGGGCCGGCGCCGGGGGCGTCCGCCCGTGCTGCGCTGTAAGAACCGCGAGGCCACGTGGTTGCGGGGACGCAGGGCTTTAAATGGGTAGGATTTCGCGTTAGACCAGATATGGCAACTTTATTTGAGGAGTAATCTAGTTTTCAATAAGGGTAAAAAGAAGTGACTTCCCCTTGCCACTTGGATTATCCACTAGAGAGGAGAACATTCTAATATGTGGAGCGTCTGATCGAAAGGAATTAACACCAAAGCTTAGGGCAAGAATATGTTAACTGTAAAATTTAATTTCCATGCCCGCGAGATCCGCCAAGCGAAATGACTTTACTAATGTGAAGATTAACATTTAGTGTTAATAAAATTGTAGCCCTACGCGCTTGTGGAGTAATTAATTTAATATATTATTCAAATAAATGACAATTCGGTCTTGGTCAATTTATTTAATTTCATTTTCCTTGCCGACTGATACCCGACAAATTTATCGAGAAGTAAAAATACCAAAACTAGAAGAAACCATACCCAAATTAGCTAACGATTTTTACAGCAACCTGCATACCTCTCCAAGTACCATTATATATAACATAGGACTCGACTCATTGTTGAACAGGGTAAAGTGTGTCCCAATGTGTAACCTGTTATATTCTGCACCTTTGTTGTCCCGTCTTTTGTTTCATAATCTCAACTTGAGACAGCTTTATAATACCCTTAGTGAATTTCGAACTTTGGCTGAAGAAGAAAATACGCATTTTCTCTGACGAAATCCTCGAAGTAACGTTTTACCTTTAAATTTTCCTAATATAAGTTCTGTCGTTGTATGAAAAGAAATGTCGAAACACAGACTGCTACAATTTCCCAGCTAAGGGAATGTTCTGGTAGAAGAAACGTTTCACTTGCGCAATATGGTGAACTTTTTGTTCTGTGTTATTCACAAAAGAATTCCCTTATGCATATTTTGTTGCGTAATTTCTGTGGAAGATGTTGTAGTGGTCTCTTGTTATTTGTCATAGAAGGGAAGAAGTTTCATAAATGTAATTCACAATTGAAGCTTTGTGCTTATTGCTCTAGCCTTTCCGGTGAGAGAAAATTCACATTCTCGTTCACAGTAAGAGAAATAACCTATCCAGTGTCTTAGAGAAAAATTGTTTTGTTAGTTCATTTGAAAGTCCAAGTAAATTTGGTATACCGTTATTTAGGTTACAATATGGATGGGAACGTAAGTTGTGTTGTTGTAAAGTTGTGTAATGTCCAAGTAACTTTTTATAACAAGAGTCTTATGAGAAAGCATAATGCGAACCATTCATTTTGCATTCATTTGGAATCAAAAGATAACTATTAATTACAAGTAATCCTTGCGTACATAATGTCGGATAAAACTTATTTCCTCCAACACCGTGGTTAATAGCTAGCAATTCTGAGCGACAGGTAGCCAGGGTTGTCAATCATTGAAAACATTTACTACCTGTCATATTCAAACATATTTCATGGAACAAAACATGTTAACATTTTTGGAAGAATAGAAAGCTTTTCACCGTTCATTTTAATGTAATATTTTATTCATCACCACTGCACAAATATCATTTGTTTCGATGTTATTGACAACATAAATGACACTTTATATAACTAGTGAAATGAAAATTTTATTTTTCTGTTAAATCTATTAACACATTTCGAAACGTCAATTAGTTAACATCCCTATCACATCTCGTAACGGAATATTCATCCATGTTAGATCGTTGGGGTCAAGATTCGATCCATGCTCGACTCATATGAAACTATTGGCGAAGAAAACTGGTTTTCTGTAGGTTTTTTTTTGTAATTTCACGTTTCCCCTACCTTTCATTCCAACATCTTATCCATCTTCATGAGCATTGTATACCTTGTCATTCTCTTCAACAGCATTACGTTTCAAAACATATGTCACCCGGAAGACAGGATGACGCCCATGATGTTTATCGGCTTAAGTGGCTCGGGTAATCAACTTATGCAGTGTCTCTGACCGGGTGGTCCTAAGGTACGACTCCCAACGGGGGCATGATTTTTCAACTACTTGGCTAGGCAGAGTCCAACCGCTGTCTGAAAAATAATTCCAGGAGGAGGCTACTCTAATCGGTAGTATTACGTAGTTTCTCTTAATAATATCAAGGGAATGCCGGAGCAGTACCACAATAAATGGGTTACGTGTCGCGCGCGATCTTTCCTTCCTATGCCTTATCGTACTTTCACTTAAGGGCAGTACGCTACCATGCGTTGAAAACTTCAAGCTGGGGACATTTCTGGACCTCCTTTTCCCTTAAACCCGTTGATTTATATGCGGCATAATGCCCATAATTTATATGCCTCAAAATTACTAGATCATTGTACAAGAAAGATCAAATTGCAATTTTAATCATATAGTTCTCAGAACATTTTTTTAAACATTTTAGAAATTTTCTGGATAGCCTGGAGAGTCTCTTTTCTTTCCTTTATATTAACAGTTTCAAAAATTGTCGGATTAAAAAAGGGAGAAATCAGGCTCTGAATGTATCTACGTTAGACCTCTTTTGAAATTTCATGGAGGGGACCAGCCCCTTCGCCCATGCCTTTGAAAATAGTATATATTTTAAATAAAAATATTAGTTTTATAGATGACAATAATAAATAGAATTTACAAGCTTTTATATTGTTCACTTTTTACCGTAAGGGACGAATGTCTGCCCAGAGAATTCCGTCTCCGCAGAATCAGCTTTCGAACTTTCTTCCCGGTCTCATATCCTGCCGCCACCGCCCATCTATCTGAAGAAAAGCAAACCGTTTTGACTTCGACATTCGGAATCTAATGAATATGTACGCAATGTTCCTCTCCGCGCAGACAGACGTTTCGCCAACGGGGGCGAAATCAGCCGAGACGACTTCCGGAAGTCGAAGGGCAGAGGGAGTTTAGACGATGGGGGAGGAAAGGGGCGTGCCCAGCCACATGGCGGAATATTAAACAACGCGATTTGACGCTGCGTGACGAGTGGAGGGCAGAGGGCAGCACCTGCATAGCGAACGCGGCGCTCCGAACCGCCTCGACGCCGGTCACGTGGCGCTTGGGTCGCAGCCGGCCGTTCCTGCGCCGAGATGCTGCCTGCCGCCGCAGTGTGCAGAAGCACTGCGGAAGTGCGGGGAAATGGCTCTGTTCGTTTCATGTCACTGGCGCATCCAGGATGGCGGCGGTGCCCCTAGAGCTAATGTCTGTTTTGATGTGAATTAGGAAATAGTCAACTACAACAATGGCAGTTCTAATATTTGTTAAACATCCCAAAGTTAACTATCGGAAAATTTTTCTTCAATCTTCAGTGGGTCCATATTATGGAAAGAAAAACTAAGAAAATAATATAAAATATGGAAGCACAAAAGAAATGTAAGAAATATGTCAGGTAGAATGATTAAATTAAAATTATTGAGACCCGAGTAGTTCTTTAACATTTCTTAATATTTTTTGTCATTAACATTTGTTTGTAATTAACATCATTTTGTAATTTTTAATTTCGATTTTCTACTGACCCTTCTTAGGAAACAATATTAAACTTTTTCATGTTCGTTGAGAAAAATGTAACATGCTGAGGCCTACACCTCTCTGTGCAGTCATTTCTGGGTGTATTTTTGTTCTGTCTGCAAGTTGGTGTTCGTTCGGAAATTTTTATTCTTTGAGCTCAGATTAACGGCGAACATTTTTTAATTGCTTTTTTGGTATTTTATAGTCTTATTGCACGTAAGATCAATGCCTTCAAAAGTAATCTAAACTCTTAACAATATCAGTGATGCCATTAATGGCTAAAAATTGTTTATATTCATAATTAGGTAATCGAAAACCAATAGTAGTGCAGAACCCTGCTTACAGGTGTGTTATTTTTAGATAGAGAAAATAGTTGATGGAAAAAATGTAGAAGAATGTTGTAAACTACCTTGATGAATTTCTCCCTTTTTTTCCAGAAGTGATGGGATTTGGTTTTCAGTATTGTTACATTTTTGGCATTAATCAAACCAGCATTTTCGTTCATTCCACTTGGTACAGTGTGATTGTTGGTGACATGATTAAAATTTTGTTTTTTTAAGTAACCAACACATTTATTATTTGTATAACCTAAGTGCTCACTTTGTGAGTGAATGTGAATTTCTTGACTTCTAGGTCCATGGTTTTAATGAGGAGGATATATGTAATGAATGAAATAAAGTGGGTGAACTGAACAGACGAATTAATAAAACAAGAAAATGAAGGAGTAATAATGAATTGAATTAATATTTGATACAGGGTGAATGAAAATGCTGATATACTGTAATGAATTTTAGAAAATTGTTAAATACATGTTGAATTAGTTCTTAAATATATAGAAGAGTTCCTTCAATTATATTGCAGACGTTTGTCTTTAGATACCGTCCGCCTGGGGATACCGATATGACTGTGGTATACTCTTTCGACCTGAGTTGTGTACATAAATGTACATGCTATGCACTGACGTGAATTCGAATGGTGGATGTAGAACAAAGAAGCTCTTCCTTTAAACTCTGGTTGTTAGAGTGTTATCATGCACGTCGTGAAAAGTCGGTAAGGGTTGTTACACTAGTGAAGTTGTATTCTTAAAATTTAAAGTTTTATTATTTTTACGTGTAGATCATAACATGTCTGAGAAATAAATCGGAAACTATCATAGCTTTTATATTGCATTCAAATATATCTCAATTAGATGAAAGTTTTTCAGAGATGATAGTTCGTCAAATAATTGTATATTTCCTTACTTTTTTTCTCCTGTTGTCTGCCCTTCGTTCCGTTCCCACCCCACGATATTCACTAATGAACTTTTTTTTTTCTTGTACACTCCACGTTTCCAGAATACGAGCTCCACTGTACGCTACCGACATTTCTCTGTGCAGTAATCACATCAACCGTTTGCCCCGAAGCAAAAAGGAGGCGCTGTGAGTCGTCATCAAAATATGGGGCAAACTTTACAATGCTGATTAGGGGCGGGGGGCGTGGCGTGGGTGGGGTGGGGAGGGGAAGGAGCGCGACCCGCCCCCGGGCTCTGAAGTCGCGGGCTGGCGGTGACGGCTGATCGAGTTTGCCAACAACCGTTTTGCAAGTTGGGCGGCGCCCGCCGCCGCTGAAATGCCGCGCACGCTGAGTTTTTGCCCGCGCGCGATGGTTCAGAACGAACTCGCCAGCGGCAAAACAGCCTGCGGGATTCTGCGGGGTTTCGTTTGAGGATTTGCTTCTCGCGACTTATGAAATAGCGGACATCCTGTGACGTGTGTGTCGTGTCGTTACGCGCCGTGGATACATCCTTGGACAGTTCTTCTACTCATGAATGGGATGTAAAACAATGGTTACTAAACATTATCTGTAGGCAGTGGAAAACTAGATGGGGATTTTTTTTATTTTCGTTACATTGCAGTGACTTGTTTGATTAGGTTTTGGATTGAGTTGATTTTTAGATACATATATTTTTTTATGTTCTCCATGGTTTATTTTTTGCTTAGTTTATTTCTGTCGTTTTTTATTAGATTGTGTTCACTTAATTTCTTTTTTCGCTTGGTTCATTTAATCATTGCTTTGCTTCTTTACGTTTCGCTCCATTTTCCTCAGACTCACTACCATTTGTACGCGTAAGTTTCTCTCCTTGTATCGTTCTACATTGATTTAGTCATGAAGTTTCGTTTCGTCTAGCTTGGATGAAGAATCTCTTTTGTTCTTTTTTTGTTCGAGGCATGTGACAGGTGGGCGCTAAGGCAGGAGCAGAAGCGCGGGGAAGGCAAGATCAGGATTTTAAAGGGAGCGGAGATTTGGTGGGTATGCTTAAAGCGGCGACGAGAGCAGAGGTAGTAGAAGCTAGAACTGAAATGGAAAGAGAGCGAGGCTAGAAAGAGAGCGGGACTGGAATGACAGCGAGGCTGTGACGAGGGTGGGGGGGGGGGGGGTATCGCGTGCGCGGGGAGGTGTTCTGACGTCACGCAGCCGTCTTAGACGTCTTAGAGGCGGGAGGCGTGTCCTGAAGGTTGAGACGGGTGGGTTGGGGGGGAGGTGGGATGTTGTGGGGTCCGGGAATGGAAGTGGTGAAGGCGTACGGGGACGAAATGCGAGGGCTGAGACGGAGCCAGGGATGGAGTACGAAGGGTGGAAAGAGGGACCCGATTGGAATCTGAATAGAGATTTATTAATTAACAAACTTATTCAGTTTTTACTGTTTTCTGATGACTGTCATGTAATATTTTGAATATTTAATAATAATAATAATAATAATAAGAATAATAATAATAATAGTAATAATAATAATAATAATAATAATAATAATAATAATAATAATAATAATAATAATAATAATAATAATTTCGTACAAGTGGTCCGGTGCCAAGTTACAAATGTAACTTGTTACTAATAACAATTTTCTCAATATAAAACAATGGTAATACCAGGTGATAATACAATGATTTATAATACGAGAAGTACTGAACATTTTGTTACACTAAAAACAACAAAGAAAGAATGAAAAGTTTGGTTGCAAGAGGTGTACGAGGAGTGTATGCGGAAAGTGAGTGAGGGATGCAGGTGTATGCGGGGCAGATACAACTGTGGGTGTCGCGACGCGGGAAACTAAGGAACGGCCGGGGGTCGAAGTGGCGTGGAGAAAACGCGGAGCGAAGTTGCGATGGCGGAAGGGGGAGGGGAGAACGGGGGTGGGGGCGGGGTCTTGTGGGTGGCGGTGGGCGTCAACGCGCCCCTTCCCTCGCCCAGCGGGAGGCGTCGATTAGCGAGAAGGTGCTAGAATTGCACTCGCGAAATCCAATTTGCGATCGTGATGGGCGGTACGTTTATCGTGTCGGGGAACTACCGCGGAACTCCCTATCAAAACAGGGAAAGTTAAATTAAAAAACTATTTACTCGGAGGCGACGCGCCGGCGAAGGAATCGTTAGCTTCTGCATTCGCGCTCTCGCGTCGCTGCTGTTTTCCTTCCCCCCCCCCCTGCGGAGGCGCCGCTGGCTGGCAGTTCTTGAAATGTCTGCGCTTGTTTTAGGCGTTTGTAGGTTAATGGAGAATTCGTCGGTTCAGAAGTTCTTGCGTGACGGCGTTGGAGAAATTATAGTATCTAACCACGATATCGTATATCAGTTGGGGTAAACATGTGAACACCACAGGCAGAAAAGGTGAAATTTAAAGAAAAAATACTTTAAGAGAGTATATTTAAAGAGTAGTACAAACAGAATTAAATTGTGTGTATTGTTTTCAAATTAAAACACTTAATGAGTCTGTTCGTTTTCTTACTTTTCAATATCATACACTTCTGCATTCACATACGTGACGCCAGTACACAAAAGTGTCTACAGTAATAAAAATTGCATTTCACCGAAGGACTAAAATTTCCTCGATTTTTCAGGGTAAAAGAATGTTGGCACATGTAAACTTCTTATCATTATTTAGTACTTCTAAGTATTTTTCCATACTCTTCTGCTGCCACCTATTTTTTTGTTGTGTTTAGTCTCCTTTTATGTAATTTTACCCATTAAGACGATTTGAGAAATATATGTTAATATCAAATAATGGATAAATCAAAATCAGATAACCAATATGATTGTCGAAAATCTTAACAATACTCTTTGCATTTATTGAAAATGTTTGTTCCTTCCATAGTCTAAATATTGATTATGTTGAAATGTATTGATGGTTTACTTTTTTGTGTTACAGGTGAGTTGCCGCTTCTTAATCTATGATCCTCGCTTTTGACAGGGGTGAGTAATGGCACTGAGTAATTATGAAGCAAAATTGGTACAGAGTACATCTGAGTTCTACAATGGTTTTTCACTTCCTCTTCTTGGCACTACTTAAAATAAAATTTTAAAGAAACATAACTTTCTGAAATATAAAATTGCACTTGAAGAGCAAAATACTTCGAATATAACTTCAGAATTTCGAACGGGTAATAACTTAACATGATAAAGATTATGGTAAATAAGAAAACATTATCATATAAATTAATGAATCATTATCCATTTCTTGAATTAGTGCAAGAAAACATGAGGACCATTTTTGGGAGAATAATGTTTTTTGTAAGTTTTTAAATGACTCAATTTATTTCAAAATTACGAAAAACTATCACATTTGTGAAACAAATTGTACATGAAATAATTACACATTATACAAATACACATTACACATTTGTTCTTTGTTAAAAGCATTACATTAAAAATATTGTTATATGTAAATATTGTAATATTATTTTCCTTTCTGAGAGTTGTTGGCACGATAGTAAAGAAATGTGTAGCCACACTTACGCTTCGGTATTTTTTTGTTTCACGTTTATTATAGGTGGTCCGAAAAAGCGTTATATCGGCGAATATCGCGCGAAAAGCGTTATATCCTAAGCTATTTGCGTGCCACAACGTGCAATTACTTTGCGCTTTCCTTCCAGCAGTGTATCTGAACATTTATTGAATTTATATACTCTATTATAAATGATAAACAATAAATAATAAACGATTGTTTTCAGGTGTCATTGACCCCTGTTTTCGATCAGTAGTCATAGATTGGATTTTTGTATGTTGGGATAGTAAAAGTTTATACTATTAACAACAATATTATTAATGGTAAATCATTTTGTGGCTGGCAGATTCATTTCATAATATTTTATCCTAGATTTACTGAAAAATCGCATTGATAACGTGTTAAATTTTATAAGAAATTGTGTATTGTATAATTTGGAAGCCAAGAGTGTGTAACATTCGTTATTGCACTCAAAATAATAACTGAAGATAGAAGTTCTTAATTAAATAGTGAACTCCAATTTTATGTTTTGAAGACTCATCCCCAGAGAAGGAAATGCAAATAAGATAATGTCATTTCAAACAACTGAGTTAATTAATTTATTAAAGAAAAAACCTTCTCGCTATCCTGTGGTTGCGGTAACCCATATGAACATTAGGGTTTTATTGGTGAACGCAGAACCCATTTCTTCAAATACGTTTCGGATAGTGCGGACATGGAAGATAGTTCTGGGAGCCATAACACCTATCATCACACACGCTTTTAACATATAGGTGTTGTGGTGCGTTATCGTTGGCATTTCTAATGAAATAATTATATGTGACGTCATTGCCAACAATATTATTTATTACAACAGCAGCTTTCGATGGCTTAGCCATCATCATCAGTTGTCTGCTGTATGGAAGCCACAAAAACGACTACCTGGTAGTCGGTCGTGGGTAGTCGTTTTTGTGGCTTCCATACAGCAGACAACTGATGATGATGGCTAAGCCATCTCTTGTTGCTCTTGTAATAAATAATATTGTTGGCAATGACGACGCATATAATTATTTCACACTTTTAACACTGACCGCCTTTTCTCGCGTTGTTTGTTTTGACCCGGCCTCACCAGGGCCTCCTGCAGGCCACTCTAAACGAGCGCCAACCTGCGTCTTCGGGAGTCGCCTGAATAAAATATGCGACTTGGTTGTTTTCTGTTTCGGGCGCTCGCCGCCTCCGCCTCCGCGTCTGGGGATGACGCACGAGAACAAAGTACGACGCACCGCGATGACGTATGGACGCGGCGGAGTTGGTGCCGGAGGCGTGCGAGGGGATAAAGGCGGGGTGGGACAGGGGGCGCGAGGGGCCGAGGAAGAGCGAGGCGTTGGTGCCGTAGTGCTGAGACGGGCGAGGAGGAAAGGCGATGATGAGGCAGATCGACGAGTTGAGGAATGGTGAGGCGCCGAAAGGCGAGGCGGAAAGGTTCCAGCAAATGTGGCGCAGGGCATCAACTTATCTAATTGCGGTGCCTGAGACCTGGAAGTTCTAGGACAATAGCGACATAGATCGATTTCAGTCGCTGTCTGGAGGACAATTCTAGCGGTCGGCTGTTGTGATCGGTAATTTTCCGAGGTTTCTCTATCAACACTAAGGGATTGTCGGAAAAGTACCCTAACAAATGGGCCACCGACCGCACGCGATCTTACCTTCGTTTTACTTGTCTTATCCTCACCGCTTACACAAACATGCACTACACTACCACACACGCCGGGAGGCCGGTTGGGAGCTTAGAGCTTGTCCCGGCTGGGGCAGTGCCAAAAAAACGTATTTTCATTATTTTGGTTTAAATTATTTTCATATCTAATGCCAAAGATTTCTTTTTCATACATAGAAAGAAGTTCATTTAATGTTAATCATTATTTTACACTATAAAATAACTGCTTATTTCATATTCAAATAAGCAATTCCAGCGTTCCAGAATTCAAATAATGTAGTTCTCATTTTATTGCAGACCCCATTATTTCGTTTATGATATCGCATTTATCCGTTAACGCCCTTAGGTTCCTCTACCTCCCCGCATTAAGTTTCCTGGCCCCTGCTCTGCCGCTAGCTCTCCCATAGGTCCTTCAGGTTACGACTTCTGCTCCGTTGCCATCGTCATCATCTCTGGCCGTGGTGTCTGTTCTCTAGGCGCTCTGCTCGTTATTCTCCCAGAACCCCCGCGTATCTGAAACCCTTGGGGTCCCTGCCCAACTCTTGCAGTCTCCACTCCGCCCTCTAAGTTTGTGGCAGCGAACACGGTCACTATGACCAAACGTTTCTTGCTGCTCCAGGATTCCGCCATCTCCCGCCATTTCTCGCCATCTCTCGCCACGTCACGCCGCCCCGCTTCCTCTAGTAGCCTCTATGCACCTCTCGTGGACTCCAGGTGACTCTTGCGTCTCTTTTCCCCTCTCTGGCTCTCTCTGTTTCTCGCCGCCTCTCGCCGCCTCTCGCCGCCTCTCGCCGCCTCTCCCCGCCTCTCGCCGCCTCTCGAGGCCTCTAAATGTCTGTCGCTGCCTCTCGCAGCCGCTCACAGCCTTTCACCGCCTCTCGTTACTCCTCACCATCACTTGCCATCACTCGCCCCCCCTCGCCATCACTTGCCACACCCGGCCAACTCTCGCTTCTTCTCGCCGCCTCTTTACGCCTCTTGCCGCCTCTTGCCGCCTTTCGTTGCCTCTTTGCCTCTCGTCCCTTTTCGCCGCCTCTCGCCACAACCCCTGCTGTTTCTCGCCAACCGTCGCCATCTGCCACCCCCTCGCGCCTTTCCTCACCACCTTTCGCCGCCTCTAGCAGCATCACATCGCTCTTAGGTCTGTCCGACTTCTCTCCCCTTCCCACCGGCTCTCCGCTCCCTCCTCCCACTTCATTGATGCCTCCCGTCGCCTGCTGCATCGTTTAGCAGCTTCTCGTCGCTTCGCCCGTCTCATTCCTTCTCCCAACTCTTCGTCGCTACTCTCGCTCGTTCTAATTTTCTCCCTCCGCGTCAATGAGTCCCTCTTCCACCGCCCTCCTGTGCCACTCCTCTAATAATAATAATAATAATAATAATAATAATAATAATAATAATAATAATACTGTCTTTATTAATGGCGAGGTTCAGGCCATAGGGCCTGCTCTTCCGCCTAACCACTGAATTTACATACATCTAACGCCTCCACCCGTCAATTCCGCCCCCGCGGCGCCACCAGCGGTGTCGCGACGCCGGTATTTTTTCCCTGGCACCCCGGCGCCTCGCCTTTGCACCCTGCGGAACGCCCCGACTTTCGGGCAATTAATTCGCGCCTCGGCGGCGCCCGGCTCGGCGAAGGCCGTGCTTCGAAGCTACGAGGCGCGAAACGGCCCTTCCGCCTCCGTCCCTGCTACCGCTGTGCGTCCACGGGGGCGTGGCGGCTGCGCAGCGCCCAGCGCAGCGCCCAGCGCGGGGTAGATGTGGAGGAAGCGATTGCCCCGGCTGCGTGGAGGTCGTCCGGAGGGCGATGGAGTGTGTTCCTGGAGGAGATGAGAGGGCAAACGATGTGGCAAACGTCATGATGCTTTGCTCGTGATGAGGGTTACAATGGCAAGGAGGCCTTCGAAATTACGAGCTGACGAGGTGTTAGCGCGTGAAAGCATGGGATACTGCGAATGTTCGTGATTTCAACATCACGTACACACTGTGCCCGTGAGAAGGATTGCTAGTTCTGATCGGGTCATATGGGTCTTGGGGTGTGTAAGGTTCGACTGAATCAAACAATTCAGTACTACAGAATATGATTTTGTAAATGTCGTCGTACGCTCGACGTGGAACTGCATCTGGATAATCGTAGATTGACAGTTCCTAGAATCGAGCCCACACGAAAGCGGATTTTCGACATCAGTAAAGACTGTAGTTTGTAAGATGCAACACTTCTTGGATGACAATATGGAAAGTATACTAGTCTGCTCGGTAGTTTCAATTATTTTCAATAAATTTCAGGTGGATGCCTAAGCAGCTCCGTAAACATCTGAGCACGAATCGCGCCCGCAACACCATTTGTCTCATTCCCCGTTAGACAGAGAGGAACAGGACGCGTAGAGACGGAGAGAGAGAAAGGGAGACAAAGAGAGAGGGTGGCACAAAGCGAGGGACACACACACACACACACATAAAGAGAGAGAGAGAGAGAGAGAGAGAGAGAGAGATACAGCTGGAGAGGGAGACTGGTAGAGAGGGAGACTGGTAGGAAGGGAGAGAGAGAAATGGAGGGAGAGGTAATGAGAGTATGTAAGAGATAATGTTTTCAACATCCTCTGCACGTCTACAAGAACGAACATGACTGACTTCGTCTTCCCTTCGAGGTCTCCGAAACCTAGAACTTTTCACCATTTTTTTATATATAATTTATTTTTATTTTGGTAGACATTACATTGTTCAGTTTACATGTTAACTGTGCAAATGATTGATGATCTTAACCTATCTTATAGTAACTTACATTAACTTAAAATTATACATTACAATTTATATAAAACAATATACTGGGAAAGGAAGCAGGTAGCACCTCAGATTAGTATTATTCCAAGTTTGCAAATATTTTATAAAATGAATGGAGGGGAAATCTGTTGTTAATTCTCGTTCGATAATTGGGGGCTTTGCCTAGTTTATAGAAGGATGTTGCTTGAATTAGGGGAAGATTAGTGTAAAAGTTATGTGCAAGATAGGCTATTTGGTTTTTTATTGTGTTTATGTTTAAATCATTGTGTAGTTGTTTGTTGGTGATGAACCATGGTGCTTTTGTAATTAATCTTAAAAATTTATTTTGGATAACTTGTATTTTGTATAGGTTGGAATTAGCTGCATTGGTCCAGATGGGACAAGCATAGAGTAATGTCGGCCGGATTATTGTTAGTTAGAGTAATAGAGCATTGGATTTGGAGAGTTGGATGTTGATTCAGTAAGGGTCGGAGTTGAATTAGTTTAATTTTGGCTTGATGAGTTTTTGCCTCTATATGTTGCTTCCAGTTGAGTCGGGTATCGAAGTTTAAGCCCAAATATTTAATTGTTTTATTAGTTGGTGTCCAATTGATGATGTCGTTATTTATGAAGAATGGAAGAGGGTGAGTAAAAGGTCTTAATGTGAATATTTTTGCTACAGATTTTGTTGGGTTTAACTTTATTTTCCAGACATTAGCCCAGTTTGCTATTAAATTTATGTGATTCTGAAGCTGTGTTTGAAGAGTTGTTAAAGAATTTCCTGAGATATACAGTGCAGTGTCATCGGCAAATTGAGCGGTGTTTATATGTGCTGTGGTAGGAATATCTGCTGTGTATAAATTGAACAACGTGGGGGAAAGTGGTGAACCTTGGGGAACCCCAGCAGCAATTTTCCTTGGGTTGGAACAGTGGCCTTCGACTGAAACTGAAAATGTTCTATTTGTTATGTAGCTATGGATAATAGATACTAGATATTTAGGTGTACCTATTGATATTAATTTAAAATAGAGAGCTGGATGCCAAATTCTGTCAAATGCTTGCGAAATATCTATAAATGCAGCGATGGTATGTTGTCCCTTTTGAAATGCAGAGTGAATGTGTTCCGTAAGTCTTAGTAGTTGATGGGTGGTAGAGTATTGTGATTTGAAGCCAAACTGGTGCTGTGGAATACTGTTTGTTTTCTTGATATATTTGTTCAATCTGAAGAGTATTAATTTCTCTAAGATTTTTGACATTATAGGAAGCAGGCTGATAGGTCTGTAATTCTCGGCTTTTGAGTGATTCATGCTCGGTTTTGCTATTGGGTGAATGATTGAGTGTTTCCATGTTTGGGGGAAATATCCTGTTCTCAATACTGAATTCTAAATGTTATTTAGAAAGGCAATAGCTTTCTCTGGTAGATTTTTTAGAATGATTGTGTTGATTCGATCATGGCCTGGTGCTTTTTTATTTGGCATGTCCTTTATTATTTTTCTTATTTCATTAGGGGATATGAATTGTATTTGATGGGGAACATCATATAGGGGAGCATTAAACATTGTCATTATTTCATCGTGTTTCGGATCTTTAGGGGTGTTATTGGGGGTGAAAGTATCAACAAAGTGTGAAGCCAGTACTTCAGCTTTTTCCATTGGGGAGTATTTTTTACCATCACTAGTTGCTAATGGGGAAATGCTTGTTCTTTTTTTTTAAGAGTTTCTTAGTAAACTGCCATAGTGAGTTGTTTTTAGTGTTTAAGCTATTGATACATGAGTTGTATTGTTCTTGTTTATAACTGTTTAGAACCTTTTTACAAATATTATTTAGCAGGTTTAGTTCTTTTTTTAAAGAGGGAATTCTTAGTGAATTCCAAAGTCTTCTTGTTTTATTTTTTATTCGGATTAAGTTAATTATATTAGTTGTTAGTGGTTTGTGCATTATTTTGTTAACATCTAGGCTTTTTTGGATATGACTGTTGCTAATATTACTAAGTATTATATTGTTGAGGGTCATGATTGCTTGGTTAATTTCTTGGGGAGAGTTCAGGTTGTGAAATGGAGGTATGGATTTATTTATGGAACATTTAAAGTTCTTCCAGTTAATGTGATAAGTATTTAAAGTGGGTGGGGGTGTTGAAGGAGGCTTTTCTACTCGAGTTGAAATTATTACTGGTAAGTGGTCTGAATCTAGTTCATGGTATGTTGTAGAAATGAACTGAGTTTTAATATTAGTAACAGCTATGTCAAGTATATCTGGACTTTTGTTTGAATCATATGGAAAGTAAGTGGGTTCGGTTGGCGATAATATGTTGAAATTCAAGTTCCTTTTTATGTTGTATAAGTATTTGCCAGCTGTATTCGTAGTTCGACATCCCCATGAATAGTGTTTAGAGTTTAGATCACCTGCAATTATGAATGGGTTTGGTAGTTGTAATAGTGTGTATATGTTGGTATTATTGATTTTTATATTTGGAGATTTGTAAGCAGTTACTATTGTAATTGTCCTATTATTATTATACTTTACATTAATTGCTGCTGTTTCGAGTCCGGGCGTGTGTGGTAGAGTAATCTGGTGATGTGGTATACTGGATTTTATTAGTATTAATACTCCTCCACCTTTCGAGTTTTTGTCTGTCTGTTCTGATTGTTATGTATCCCTGAATGAAGAATGAGTTTTCTTGGTTGAGATGAGTTTCTGTGATGCATGCTATATCAATTTTGTTTGCAAGTAAGAAGTGTTGTAGTTCGGATCTTTTGTTGATAATGCCATTCGCATTCCAGTTTAATATAATTATATCTCTATGGTGATCCATAATTGTTGCTAAATGTCATAGCAAATGATTGTTGGATGTTCTGAATAATTGTTGGAATTAATGAATTTATAAAATTAATGATGTGATTAGTTATGAATTGAGTGATGTTTTGCATGAATGAGTTACCAATATTGAAATTGTTGTAGTTTCTGTTTGTCTGTTGGTTGTTATGTTGCTGGTGATTTGTGTTTCTTGTGTTTTGTTGGTGGTTGAAATTTGTTGCGTGTGAGAAATTAGGTATGTTGTTTGTTGGAGGTAGTGTTGGAAAATTTGTTGTATTAAATTGCGGGGGATTAGGATTGTTCCTAGGTCTGTCATTAGGATTGTTTCTTTTACTTTCTAAGATTTTTCGATAGTATGGACATTCTACTGATCTGAGGTCGGCCCTGTGCTTCCCGAGACAATGTTTACATGTAGGAGTGGAGTTCGTTTTTTCGCAGTTTGCTGATAGGTGATCACCTGCACAAAACACACATGAAATTGAATGATTGCAATTGTTTTTGCTGTGACCAAAGTCTAAACACCGGTAGCATTATAGGGGGCCCTTGGTTTTCTTTCTTCTTTCAGGTTTCACTATATTATTACCTATTTGTTTTTAATTTCCAACACATCCTCGATTTTTTGGGTTCCATCAAAGTCTACTGCCACTACTGGGATGGGGGAATTGTTTTTATACAGACGTGTAACTTTTACAGCTGAGTTGAATTTGTTTTTGATTTCGTCTAATATTTCACTTTCTGAGATTGAAGGATGAATATTGTTGATAACTATGGAGTATTTTTTACTAATTTTATCCGAATACGTATGAAATTGTTTTTGGGTGGCCAGAAAATATTTAACTGCTTTTCGGAAGTCGGTCACTGATTGAAATTGGATTCGAATCTTTTGATTTTTGAATTCTGTGGTGAAGTTGGATGAAACATTAGACTTTATTTCATTCGCGAGATAAACTTGGTTTTCGAAATTAGTAACAAAAATTGGTGGGATTTTATTTTCGTCACTTTGATCATCTGGGATTTCTTCATTTAGCCAACTAAATCTGTTTTTGATTTCTACGTTATATTGATTTTGTAGGTTCGACCCTGCCGGGGGCTGACTGTCTGTGGTTATACGTTTAAGGTCTCTGTTATCACTGTCGTTATCGCTGGCTCGCTTTCCTTGCGACATTACCTTGTTTTGATACTGTTGGGCTGAAGCGGCTGACTGTTGAGAATGCAATTGTTCATCGGGCTCATCGGGTTCATCGGGATGATCCGACCCCGAATTGGTAGTTGTTACTTGCGAAGTGTTGGCGTTGAGGCGGTATTTCGATGGAAGTCCATGCTGTCGGTGAGATTTACGTTGCCTTCGTCGGGAACCACATTAGATGACTCTTCCGTATGATATAATTGGTTTAGGGCTTCACTAACCACTCGCCCTGTGCTGGATAAAACATTGTGGTTCATTCAGCTACTAAAGCACTCGTAGTTGAATAGCTGGTCACTGAACACTATTACGAACTTAATGTTCTTAACGTTTGGCGTGATGTTGCGCTGCACTATCACACTGAACGATTCTAGCTGCTGTTGGCGGAGCGACTGCACTGGCCCGCAGCTGAAGCGAGAATGACCGTGAACTTTTCACCAAACGCCACTTAGCAGCAGCGCGAGGTACGGCGACGCAGATCACCGGGGAATAAAGGGCGCGAGACCAGCGCCTCCTCGTCTTCTAGCGGAGGTGGAAAAACGCGGCGGACACGAGAGTGTTTGCAACGGAAGTCCGCGATGCAAGCGAGCACCAGCAAGCGAGCGCGCGGGGCGGAGGGCGTGTGCGGAAGACGCCGAACATCTGTCTTCAGTCCGTACGCCGACCGCGCTGCCCTACGCCCCGCCCCGCCTGCCACGCCTGCCCCGCTCGCCCCGCCCGTCCCGCTCGCCCCATCCGCCCACACCGTCCACCCGTCCCGCCCACACCGTTCGCCCGCCCCCGCCCCCACCGTTATCCCGACCCGCCCACACTGCCCGCCCGGCCGCCCCACCTTCCCCGTCCACACCGGCAGCCCATCCCACCCATTCGAGTCCCGCCGAGCACCGCTCTGTCCCTCCCCCACCCATTCCGCCCGCCCCGCCCCGCCTCACTTCACTCCGGCCCGTTCCGCCCCATTCCGCCCCGCCCCACTCGACCTTCCCGTTCTGACCTCCCCGCTCTTAGTGCAAAACCCTTCACGCTCCGATAGAGACGACAACAAACCGCGAGAAAAGGAAAACGGAAACCAGCGTAAGAAACTAAAATCGCGTCAGTATAAACGGAAATGGGATTCGGAACACAGAAAAGCTTCAGGAGCCAACAGCTCATCTTTACTAATTCACGTTGTTCAGCAGATAGTACGAGGAGAATGAGTAATTATTGATTCCAGGCGCAACAGCTACTTACGTCGTTTGTACCGCACGTTTACATAAGTCCATTGTTCACATGAAATAAGCTGCACCTGCAGGAACAAAAGTTTAATTTATCATAGCCGTTTATTGTCTGTCCTAGGAATGTAGAGAGATCTCCCCAGGTGCGACTAGAAGGGAGGGAGGCCCGTCTTAATTAGGCCTCGAAGTTTTTTCATTTAAAAGAAATTAAAATACTTGTATATCTAATCCAAATTTAACACTATAAGTTATTTCTGGTGTATGTACAATTTAATTCTGTTTACGAATTGGAGGAGGAGGGTTTTTCGTCTTTTTGAGATGTGGATCTCACGTGGATGAATTATCTCAGGCCCCTGGTTTCCTTTGGGTGCACATGCTTCTCAGTCTTCTTCATAAAAGCCAATAGCATCGACTTCACAAAAAGAGTCAGTTACCATATTTACCACTCGAGTAGAGTGATATGTTTTCCTTACTCCCACAAGCTGTACCGGCTCTCAATCTCACAAGTCAAATTTAAGATGGGATGCGATACAGTAACCATATGGAGATGAGAATTGTTGTTGACCCAACAACTTTGGACCTAAACTGGTTACCGCACTCTAAACAGTATTGAGTATCTGCTGCCAAAAAATTCCGTAGATTTAAAATCTGTATGACTGATTGTGTAAGCACTCCGAAGAACTGCGTTAGTAGTTTCACACTTCTTTTTCTTTCATTTATGTATTTAGATTATGCATTTTTTTTCTTTCCATGTCTCCTAATCAGACTTCCTCGCTGTAAATAAAAGTTTAAGAAACAAAGATTGACCTTTAGACGGAGTAAGAAGTGTGTTTTAAGAACATCTTGTCAATGATAAGCTATATTATGTCAGGTTTTTATTATTTACAAGGTGCAAAGATAATTTTTTTTAATGCCCCAATATTTACATTTACGTTATCATGTGTTTTTTGTGTTGTGAGTTACAGAAAGGTAGGATAAAATCGTAAGAGGTATCATCAAGAGTAAATAAATGTTCGATTTTTTCTTGTTATCACAATGAAACACCAAAAAGTGGAACAGATGTTCATGACGATTGTAATCCTAATGTAATGGCGAGGGTTTTAGATCAATCGCAAAAACCAGTACATTTTGAAATATGAAAGAAAGTATTAAGTGAATATTTTCTGAAAAACTATTTTAAATCAAAATACATATTTTTATTTACTAATAAATCAAAACAAACACAACAAATGAACGAATCCAATATATTTCTATTCGCATTATTTCCATATGATACACTGGAGAATTTAGTAGCTGTGTTTTTTATGTGCTAATATAGCAGGCAAAACATTGAAAAGCGTTTCGGGTTTAAATGAAATTAAACCATAAAAACATTAAATGCGTTCTGCGAGCGTGATAGAAACAGCAATGACAACGTGCATTCCATCAGAACAGTATCTGCGCTAATTATCTATATTTTTTATAGAAATACGAGCTCCTGAATAAAAATGTTTGTATTGCATGACGAGTCATTTGATTCTTATTTGAAGTTTATTTACGTTCGTATACATTTATGAATTTAATCTTAGTCTACTTCTGTTTGTCCAATACGAAATTGAATAAAAGAATGATATTGCCGATACAGTAGCATACGGATTCGAGTTACGTTATTAGAAAAGTATTTATTTTTCAACAATACATTTTGCTATGTGATTTTTCCTTTAATATGAAATGGAAACGAAGTACTGGGTTAATAAATTTTTGTTCTTTTTCATACCTAATTTCAAAATTTTGAAAGCTTTGCTGTCTTTTCAATTGTAATTTGTTTTAAACGAGTTCCCTTTGCGACGCGAGTACTGCGCAGTTCACGATCATTCATTAAAGGGGAATTTCATGATTCAATATCTTTCCATAATTCAAAATTGTATATTCTCATGGACGATTTGCTCTTTGATTTGTTTGGATGGAACATGAAATATAAATTAAAAACTTTTACAAACTTTTTGAATTTAGGTCATCGTTGCACGTACTACAAAATAAGCAACTGAATAAATTTCTTACAAAAGTTACTCAAGAATAGTACTTTATTATTGCACGAAGTTAAATTCTGAAACCAACTTTGTGTAAGCAATATCACATACAGAGCTCGAAAAACCCTGACCTAATTGGCAACTTCAACTAAAGTTCCGGAGTGAAGTCACTTTGCCTCTGCACTGAGATATAGTTGTTTGCCTCTTGGGACGCCTGCACGTTCTAGTCCCGACGCGCAAAATACCGTCCCCTTTCCATTACAAGCTACTATTAACGCTGCATTATAATGACGAACAGAGTGTTTCGCGCACAAACACTGCTCTGCGAAGCTTCATTCCACCGTCAATATGTAATAACATCCACGTAAAAGAGATTTTATGAAGCTCTTTTCATGCTCCGTAGTTAGCGGCCGGGGGCGGGGACCTGTTGGCTGTATTAGACAACCATCCCATAACCAGGATTTACGTCAGCGGCTTATTAACTCTATCGTGCGTTTAGCAGGCCTTGGAAGTCTTCAGGATTTACCTCATTGCCCGCGCCTCGTTCCGCCTCATCTCCGCCATATCTTCACCTCGCTCCCGCATTGCCTCCGCTTCTCCGCCGCTTCGCCCCCGCCTCGGCCCCGCCTCCCCCCGCCTTACTCCCGCCCCCGCCTTGCCCCCCGCCTCTCCCCCGCCTCGTCCCCACCACGCCCCCGCGTCGTCCCCGCCTCGCCCCCGCCTCGCCCCCGCATCGCCCCCGCATCGGCCCCGCCTCGGCCCCGCCTCGTCCCCGCCTCGGCCTCGCCTTGCCCCGCTTCGCTCCCACCTCGGCCCCGCCTCACCCCCCGCCTCGCCCCCCGCCTCGTCCCCGCCTCGGCCTCGCCTTTCCCCGCTTCGCTCCCACCTCGGCACCGCCTCTCCCCCGCCTCGCCCCGCCTCGCCCCCGCCACGCCCCCGAGTCGTCCCCGCTCGCAGCCGCCTCGCCTCCGCCTCGCCCCTTCAGCCTCGTCCGCGGGTCGCTCAGCTCTTATTAGCTCGAGCAAAGGGCATCAACAATATATATTGCTCCTAGAACGGGGTGGAGTGTAATTAATGGTGATGAGACTATTGCATGCGGGAACGCCGGCAGATGCATTTGGCCAGTGTTTGCCTCGAGTCGACGTCGTCGTCTCGTCGGGGCGAACAAATGCCTGACGTCGGCGTTTAGTAGAGCGCGCTGGCGTCGCGTCCCGTCCCGTCGTGTCGCGTCGTATCTGATCTGCCGACGTCATCGCCATTGTTTCAAAGCAGGAAGTTGTTTCGCGGGGAGGCGAAATCGCTCTCTCCCCTCTTTTTTACGCGCTACGAACACGCAATTCGGCGCGTTTGGGAAAACATGTTTCCTGTCTTGTCTTCCGTTTGTTACGTATATTTTTACCATGTTTGGTTGAGCGGGGATGCGAATTTTGATTCGTTCGTGTGTTACAACTATTTAATGGATGTTACAGCTGTTATAGATTTATTAAATGTTTTCACACGTTTTTCATTGATTTAATGTCGTGGGTGTTCATAGAATGTCTCAATAATCTCATTATTATATCATCTGTGTTGTCATTTCTATGTGAGGCAGAAAATTCAATATGTTGCTTTCTCCTCTGTTGTTCTATTCCTTGTATATTCATTGCGTATTTGACTCATTCTTTCAGATACCTCGGTTCAAAAATTTTTGACGTACTTGTAGAATTGAATTGAATAACTTACTGCGAAGTACTTAAATAAAAATGCTCACTGCGAAGTACTCAAAGGATTTTAACATATACGTTCAGTTGTCACGTTTTGTCTTTTCGATGTCGGAATGTTTGTTTTAGGAAACAGTTATTGCATATTCAATAATGATGCAGATATTGTGGGATGTGGTTTTGTTTGTAGTGATTTTATTGCAATACCTCTAGGTAACACTTTCAAGGGGAACATATTCGATAGAATTTGGCTAGACGTTTATTTCATGTACTGTTATTGCATATTTTGTGAATCATTTTGTGAACATGCTTTAAGAAATACATAAAAAAAGTATTTTATAAAGTAAAAAGTAATTTCAAATAGTAATTTCAAATAGTACTTGAACATTCTTTCTTATTGAATAAAAGCCTACGTGCTGACTTGCGTTACGTAGTAATTATTTTGATGCACGACATACATTGGTTAGCAAACCATTCCATGTCACTGCGGCGATTACACTCCCTTGCTGCACATGTGATTCCACTGCCTTCTGCGCTATCGCCTCTCCTCCGCCTCCTTTTTACCCGTGTGATACCGCCACGTTCCCTCCAAAGCACCCTCCGCCTTTGGCATCGGACTCACCCACCTCTGCCCCAGCTCTTCAGCTTACTCTCCCTTTCACCACGTCTTCTGTTCATCCCACCCCTCCCTTCACCACCGTCTTACCTTTTCCCTTGCACTACCAGTCATCTCGCCCTGCCCTTCCTCCCAACTTGTCTTTCGCCATGCTCTTCCCTTCACCCGACTTACCCTTTATCCTTCCCTTACGTTTACCTCGTTCTGACCTTATCCCGCCCTCCATTGCACCTTGTCCTTCCTTTCGCTCTGCCCTTCATCCTCCGCCACTTGCCGCTCCTTCCATCCGCCAGCTCCGACCCACCCACAAAGTCCTACCGCTCCCCGCTATGGCAGGCTCCGCCACGCAGCGCCTTTCTAACAACTCCTCACCCTCCTGTCTTCCTCCGCATCCCCGGCTGCTTTTCCTTCGACTCACCTCATCCCAGCCCCTTAACCCTCCCCGCCCCGCCGCGTCTCCCCATGCCTTGCCACGCCCCTCCTTTTCTCAGCACACCCCAACAGATTATAAGGCGCCTCACCCCCTCTCTGTCCACCTTCTCACCACAACCCCACCCACCCAACTCCTAATACAATCCAAACTACACACCTAGCGAGACTCCAACCACCCAACCACCCTTGCCAGATCCAACCACACAATGAACTCTTTCCTAACGCTGCTGCATTGTTTCCATCGGCCTCATTTGCAAGAGACACTCCGTTGCGATCCTCGCACCCACCCCCACAATACACTACTCCCAACCATCCCTCTGTACGCCTCGCCCTCTCTAAATACACTTCCCCGATTTCCCTCGCCTCCACCTCCACCAACATCGCCTACTCCTGCCTCACAGGGCGCACGCCCAAATCGGCGTACCCTACCTCACGCCGTCTTTCAATTCACCTTTCCGCTTAGCTCCACCTCGCTCAGCCCCGCGCCGTCTTTCAATCCGCCTCGCCTCCGCTTCCACCTCCACCTCCTCCTCCTCCTCCTCCTCCTCCTCCTCCTCCTCCTCCTCCTCCTCCTCCTCCTCCTCCTCCTCCTCCTCCTCCTCCTCCTCCTCCTCCTCCTCCGCCACCATCGACGTCGCTATCCCCGCTTCCCCCGACTCTTCCCGGCGCTGCACTGCTGCGTCGCGTCCATCCGCCACGGTCGCCCGCAGCGTTCTGCCCCCTGCCTCAGCCGCCGCCGCCGCGTCCGATCGGCGGCGGCCGCCTGCCCCCGCGCGCTGCGTGCGGCTGCAGCGGAATCGCTAATTAGCCGCCCCCGCGACCTCTCGCGCCCGCGCACGCCGCACGCAGTCCGACACACGCACGCACGCGCGCGCGCGCCCCGCGCCGCTCGTCCGCCCGACCGGATCTGCGTTTGCAGCGGACCCCCGTGAGTGTGCGACAAAGAATGTGTAGGAAAAATAGCGCGCGGTCCGCGGCCAGTTTGTTATGGTACTGCTCCGGCAGTCGCCTCGTATTGATTGGAGTATCGGCGGACCGCCGAACCTCGGAAAACTACCGATCGGAGCATCTGACCGCTAGAATTCTCCTCCAGACAGCGACAGAACTGTCGAAAATCCTGGCACTGTCGGACTCGAACCTGAGACCTCCCGGTCAGAGGAACGACAGTGACATCAGTTGATGCCCTGAGCAACATTAAACGTCTTGTTCTTACACACTGTAAGTCACTTGACATTTTACGTGAGGATTTCATAAAGATAGAGACTTATTACTTTCATAAAGATAGGATTAAGCTGTTGTCTAGGGAAGAATTCCTTGGTTATGCCATGTGATTGTCGAATAATTTCCTTTTGCCTTACATTGTCAGAAGCTTCTTTTATACCCACAGGATTGAAATGAACTCACACAAGACACTGATCTAGGATCTCCTGCTGTAAAAGACGTCAGTTGCTGTCTTGCATCGAGATAAATAAATGCACCCGATTAAATTACTAAACAAATAAATATTTTAGTAACTTTCTCGAGAAGCTCTGGGACAGCCTACATGCTTTTCTTGATGCGAAACGTATTTCTATTTCCGATCATGACTAAAATAGACACATTCCATTACAATCCCCCATTTCTATAGCTGTGTGACGGAAGAAGAGATCGGGCAGGCAACATTTGCTGGATGATGATGGGAATACAACATCCTCTCTACATGTCTGCTTTCTCCCAAGTGGGGATAGTTAAAAAAGGGGCTAACGCCTGGGAACACTAGTAGCTGGCAAAAGTTGTATGAATCCGACCCTACAATAAATACTTACATACAATATGTTTTGGTATTTTTTGTACACTAATAACCGAAGACTGCATCAAGCGTAGCATAACCGGCGCTCTGAGAAGCCGTGACCAGGTGCCGGTTCCAGTTAGTTCCACCACCAAGCAGACACCACTTGCTCCCGAAAAGTCGGGCCAGCGGACCGCAGAAGTAGCGGGACATGTCTCTCGCCTTGATGCGCTCTTTATTCATTTCTCTGAGACCGCCATGGGAAGGTGACCTTTTGTGTCAAGCCAACGTTTCTGCAACTAACTGCTTCAACTCGGGATCGCCATAGAGTATTGGTTCCCAATTCCGAAGTCACCGAGTTCCATTTAAAATATAAAGAGATCTCCGCCTACTACCATCGTGAAATACCAATAAACGTGGACATTTCTTCTTGAATAAAGCACAGAAATAGGAAGCTCGGTATCTTAAACGTTTCGAATGCGCAATTCAACAAGGGTCATACAAAACTAGTTGAGACTGCATTGTTGAAGGACATAGGGTATAATATTTGAATTATTGCTTCTGAAATAATAATAATAATAATAATAATAATAATAATAATAATAATAATAATAATAATAATAATAATAATAGAGCGTTGTAAGAGGTAATTACACATCCTAACGGTTGGAGGTGTGAGTACAATGCAACGGCACCACGACGGCGTAATGGAAATGTCTATAACTACAACGGCCGCGGCGCAAAGGCGTGGGAGGAGGGGGCGGGAGGCGGGGGCGTGGGTGGGAGGGGGGGAGGAAGTCTTGGAAGATCCCGCCCGTTCCACAATGCGCCGCTCCACAAAGGCGGCAAAAGAACAAAGAGCACGACAGCGTAGTTTGGAGCTGTAAACTAATTGAGTGCTATGTAAATGGTGCAGCGGCTGCCTGCCTGCCTGCCTGCCTCCGTGAGGTCGCGCGGGTCTGGGCAGTCGGCCGTGGGGCTAGTGGGGGCGGGAGGCGGGGGCCGGGGAGGGGAACGAGGGCGGGGTGGGGAACGAGGGCGGGGTGGGGGGCGGTTGGAGCGGGCACCACGGGTGCGGCTACGTGGCACGACCCGGAGGGTTGGCGGGAGCGGAAGGGAGAATCGAGGGCAGAGACAGAGAGAGGTCGGAGTGGGTCGACCGGCAGAGGTGGCTCAGGGCATCCACTGATGTCAACGCAATGACTCTGACCGCGAAGTCTTAGGTTCGAGTCTCGACGGTGGCAAGATTTCCGACATTCGACACTAGTGAATAGCTAGATCCAATTCAACCGTTGTGCGGAGGAGAATTCTTGCGGCCGGGTGGTACTTTTCTGTGGTTTCTCCAATGAACACCAAGAGAATGCCGGACCAATACCCTAACAAACGAGTTACAAACCGCCAGCGATATTTTCTTCCCTTTCCGTGACCTATCCTCATCTCTCACTAACACACATACACGCACTTCACTAACACAGGGAGACCGGTTGGCTGGTCAAAACTTGTCCCGGCTGAGGAGGTGCCATACTGGTGAGATATTTGGTTGGGGAAAACTCGGTTAGCCGATGGTAGGTAATAGACGTATCTCACCCTGCAGTGGGGCAAGATCACCGCTACCTTCCGAGCAAAACATGCACCTTAGTTACGGGACTAGCGACCTGATTAGTTGGCGTACCAGGAATCAGAAATAATCGATCAATTAATCAATGAATCAGGCTGGGAGGATGGTGGGAGTGGACGCGACGGAGAGGGTGGTGGGAATGGAAAGGGCAGTTGCGGTAAAACGGAAGCAGGGCAGTGGCGATGGAGGCTGTGTGCGGTGTCCGCAATGCAGGTTAGTATTGCGGCGCCACCTCCTTCACCTTTTACCACCACAGCTGTCGAGAGTTTCGCTGCACTGCTTCCCCTTGGATGAGAAGTTTGTGATGCTTGATAGGGCGCGGCTGCCAGCGACTCGTTCGCGCAATTTTCATTGCTTCTCACAGACAGTATATTTCGTTGTGACTTCTTGCTTACGTCATAGCGACTTGTTACTACGTCTGCGAGTTGCGACGCGACATCCCGACTCGGCTCGCAACACTGTGCTCCGTGCTGCCGCAGAGGGACGGCCTGGATCCTACCTCCGAAAACGGTCACAAGGAGGTTATCTTTTTTATCAGCATAAATGTGAAACCAGTAATAAGAAAAGTTGCCTCAAAAATAGAAATATATCCTCCACTGTACAGGAAAATACTAGTTGCGACGTTCATTTAGATTATTTGTGCAAAAAGTTTCCTCCCTCCAAATGCCGATAGAATGTTACTTATCAGCTTTCGACAAAGTCAAATTACATACAGTTTATTAAGTCAAAAGTTTATTAAGTCTCGCTTAACTACGGGTAAAAAATTCTATTGAATTACGGTAGCTCCTATCGAGACTAGTGTGGCTGCTAAAGTACGGTCCTGAATAGCAATGGATAAGTTTTTACCACTGACGAGAAAGTTGTATGGTGCAATGTGTTTATCAACTTGTGCTCGCCAAGTATAATATCAACACTTGTCATTTTGAGTCGATTATCTTTCTTCTTTGTCGACGTTAAGACTCTTATTTCCACGTTGTACATAACACAACTCATTTTAATATGATCCTAATTAACTAAAGCGAATGTCAATACCGCACGTGTTCTATTTCTTCACATACTTTAACTGTTTATAAAGAAAAATGGAATTTTACCTCTACCCGGCACCCACTCTTATCGCAAATTCACTCCTCTGCCACCTTGTCTTGCTTTATCAATCCCCTTCGGTATTGTCACATTCGCATCCTTAACATTCCCCTTTTATTCTCTCTCCAAAAACTGTAAATCCACTGCTTATCCCAGCATCTCATATTATAGTTGTACTTGTCCCTTGAAAGTAGGTCATATTATACGAACGGCGATGCTCTTTCAGAAGAAAAAGTCAGCAGCTATTTCTTGCTCTCCAAATGCGATTCAGTACAGTGGCAGTCTCATTATATATTACATTGTTACAGTCGTTTGATTAGTGAGTATTGGTTCTCATAACTCATATTCAAAACTTATTTTAATATTATTATGTCACACAGGATCTCTGCTGTTAAGTTTCTTCTTTGAAACGTTTTACGTCTGTGCGTGAACTGTCTTTATTCACCGGATAGCTCCCCATCTCTCGCAGCCGCGTCCGTAGCCACCCCTCCCACCGCCCTCCCGACTGCACCTCCAGGGCGTCCACGGCTCGGCTCGGCGCGCGCTCTACGCCAAGTCAATAATTCAACTATTCCTGCGCCGCTCCCTAACCTAATTCCGAATGCTCGTGCTCGCCGGCCCGCTCTCCTTGCGGTGTTCGCCCTCCCGAACACGCCCGCCCGCCCGCCCACCAAAACTCCCGCCCGCCCATTTGCCCTCCCTCCTTCCAGCTCACCCCCCCCATCCCTCCAGGCCGCCCGCCCACACGTCGTCCCGTCGCGCGTCCTCCCTTCCTCCCGTCCTCCCGTCCTCCCGTCCTCCCGTCCTCCCGTCCTCCCGTCCTCCCATCCTCCCGTCCTCCCGTCCTCCCATCCTCTCGTCCTCCCGTACTCCCGTCCTCCCGTTCTCCCGTACTCCATTCCTACAGCCCATCCGCCAAAACGCCCACTCAGCCACCCTTCAAAACGCCCTTCCGACTTCTCGCAAAACGCCCGTACACCCGCCAAAACGCCCTTGAAGAAACCATTACAGTTAATCCATATTCTGAAAGCATTAACATATGCCTGTTATGTATTTTGAGGGAAGAAGAGCATTATGTATTACCTACATTCCTCATTTTATCCAGTTCAAACAATTCAGATACTAAATCCCCCTATTACAAAAACAAGTGTCCAATTAAATATACAAAGCAGTCAATAACTGTCACGATTTAGTAGTTGTCGAGATTGTTTCAAAAAATTGTATAAATTTAGCGACGGTTGCAAAAATGAATAAAACGAACTATCTCAATCCGCTAAGTTCTCTTGGTAAATTGCACATTTTTTAGCACAGCAGTTTTTCTACCAAACTTTAGTAGTGATATCTCAATAATTCTATGACAAGCTCTCATTGAATTTCACGACAGAAGCAGGGACTTGTTTCCAGAAATACAAAAGAAACCATGGAGAAGGAAAAGAGGATTATGAGTTCACGGAGAATAAGAACCAGTAATTAGTTGGGCGTTGCGAAGTAACGACGAGAACAAGGGACAAAGTACCCTCAGGCAAATGCTGCCGACGTGAAAGAAGAGACGATACTGAGTAAAGCGAGGAACCAATTCGAGATGCTACAAAACATTTGGGCCCTAACAAAGGCCTTCGTGGAAGAGGTGTTGCAAATTCCACATTATTTATTTCTACTTATAAGCTCTATTAATTATATTCGTTTGTTAATTACATTATTTAGAAATAAGTATTCTTGTAACAAAATTATATTTATTTTAAATAATTGAAAGGTAGTCATAAATTCGTTGAAACACTTTTTTTGTGTTGCATTTAATATAATGTCAGTATTCAAAATAAAAGAAATGTTCGATATTAAAATCTAGAATTGCAGTATTCTTGAAGATTGTTTTGTTAAACAATTTAGTTAATTTTTGGGTTGTAACTAAGACACCATTTTATTGGTTGTTCGTAAGCAGTATGCTTGGCACTTTTTGTAAAACTGGTTATTCTGTTGTTCAGAGGCATTTTTTCTTTTGCGGGCCACTAGTAAATTACTGACCAGTTAAAAATGCTTGATTATAATTTAATTAGTTACTTGAAATGGATATAATTACATCTGTTAGACTGAGTGAGTAAAATGTATGAAAGTTTGAGGTGTTTTACAACAAATAATGTTATCTACACGTATCTGGAAATTTATTGTAGTTTCCTGCGATGATTTTGTGCGTCTAGTTTCAGTGCAATACAAAATCCACTGAAATTGAATGTGTGAAACCAAGTACATTAAACCGTCACGTGGTACGCGAAATTACTCATTTTGTTAATAGAGATGGTTTGTAGTGAGAGAAATCCAAATAACAGTTATTTTAGAAAGCTTCTGTTTCCGACAACTGTTTAATTTAATTTCAATGAGTAATAAAATCAGTGTTTTATTAGAAGGTTAATTAATTTCATTTACACACACAAGTAAACTAGTAATAGCGTAGCTTGACTTCAGGCTGATTCTCTCAATTTCCATGTGTTACGGAATTCAAGTCCGCATTTCCGTTGCCTTTAAAACATCGTTCGATATCGCAAGTGCTACGAGGGCAACCGGAATGTTGGGAGGCTCACGTGAAAGCGTGAGGGAAGGCCGAATCGTGCCGCGAGCAGATCAGGGCCCTCGCGGCGGGAATATCGCGAAGTCCAGAAACACGAAACCTCGCCAAGTTACCCGCGGCGCGTGCAGCCAGCGCCGGCGAAGACGTTGCCAATAACATTGGCGCAACTTTTTCCTGGGGCTCGGAGGCGTCGGGCACCGACACCGCTGCCGCCTCCCGTTCCTTCCGCCCACCGCCCACCCCCCATCGCCTACCGCCCACCGCCCGCCACCCACTGCACATCGCCCACCGCCCACTGCCCACTGCCCATCGCCCACCGCCCACCGCCCACCGCCCACCGCCCACCGCCCACCGCCCACCGCCCACCGCCCACCGCCCACCGCCCACCGCCCAACGCCCAACGCCCAACGCCCAACGCCCAACGCCCAACGCCCAACGCCCAACGCCCAACGCCCAACGCCCAACGCCCAACGCCCAACGCCCAACGCCCACTGCCCACTGCTCACTTCACACGTCTTTCACCTGACCGTCCACTTCCCTGCCTCACTCGCCGCCTGCCCACCGCCCAAGCGGCCATTGCCCAAAAAACCAATACCCGCCCGCCTCACCACCCTCATTGCTCCCAATCCTCCCTCTCACCACCTACCGCCAACCGCCGAAACACGCCTCCCGTTTCCGTGCCCTCGCATCCACCACTGGAAGCGGTGCCCGCGCAGTTTTCTCCACCCTCACCCTCCTCGCTGCCTTCACCGCCGTCCCCACCTTCGTCACTTTCAACGGCCCTCATCGCCCCCGCCGCCCAAACCAATCTCGCCGCCCTCACAGCACACGTCGCTCTCATCGCCAACACTACCTACTGCCCTCACAACCTCCATCGCCCACACCTTCCACGCAGCCATCTTCGGCCTCAACACCATCACCACCTAACGCCCTCATGGTCCTCACCGCCCTCATTGCCCGCCTCACCGCCACACTGCCCAACGCTTACATCAATCTCACAGCCATCAACGATTTCACACTCCTTCCCTGCCCCTCCGGCATCACGGTCTTTCGCGCCCTCCCCGCCTTCCACGCCCTCCTTGCACTCCGCGCCCTCTTCTCGCCTCCGCGCCCTCTCCCTGCCCGTTTCTTCACCGCCTCTCTGCAATCAATTCTATCGACACCCGCGCAGTGTTCACTGCTGAGCTCCACATCCTCTGCTTCCGGTACTCTCGTTATCAGCCCCGCCCCTTTACCCTACATTCCAACCTCACCGCCACTCCTCTCTCTCACCCTCCGCCCCCCCCCTCGCCCCCTCTGCTGCTGCAAACCTGCCAGTTCCACCACGACCTCCTCTTCCACTCGCACCACCTCAACGATACAAACGCGCGCTCTATTGCCACCCGTCCCCGCGATCATTATTTTTAATCGTTACCACGGCCTTCGTGACCGCTGGTTCCTCCACCAGCACAGTCTCGTCTCTTTCGCCGCAGTCTCCGCTTCCACAGGCGCCTCCTCCACCCTCTGCCCTCGCCCGTCCTGTGCTTGGGGCTTCGCGTCAGAGGTGGCTTTCGCCACCGTTTTATAGACCGCAGCAACCTCTGCGAGAAATGTCCGGCCTGCTCGGAGCGCATTCGTTCTCGCACGTTGATACACTGGCCGTCTTGCACAGTATGTAGAACGTCAGATCTACTTGGGAAATTGGGGTATTTATACATGAATAAAGTTTTAATTATTTTATTCTTCTTCTATTACTACTTCTTTTTCGTCTTCTTCTTCCTCCCCTTATTATTATTATTATTATTATTATATTTTGTTTTAATATATTTCTTCTCTGTTTTCTTTTTTATTCTTTTTCTTTTTATTTACCCCTTCAATGCATCATTTTCCGTTTCTATAATCTTTTCCTCCATATTCTACTAATTCACGACCAACTATACCCCTTACTACTCCTCACACTTGTGTATATGTTGCAATGCCAGAACTCTCCTCCCTTAAGTTCGTTTCATTTCAAGTCACTAGTTTAGTGAATTTATTCCTTTCTCAATTAGGGCGTAATAATGGCAACAAGGAGCTCGCAAATGTCGTGTCCTGACGGTAGAGATACATGAGAATTCAGTTGGGAGCAGTATCAAAGTAGGATGAATAACACGTCCAAATACTAGTTGAATTTTTTAATGAAAATCAAACCTTTTTCATTGTATTGGATTTTCCATTTCCTGGGTATCTAACGAAAGCACAGATCCCTATGACATGGCCGGAGGCTACATAGTTTTCTTTCAATTTGTGCGTGCATTGGGAATTAGTGCCGTAGATCCATCTGCGGGCGAGGGGCGGTGGTCATTGACCTTATTTCGTATAAATTACTGAGTTTTTTTTAACTTTCTCACTGAAAAAAGTACGTAATGAGGAAAATAAAAATGTCTATTTAATTATTTCGTTAGAGACAGTGATTCTGTGGCATACATTATAGGTTTGAATATGATAACTTACTGAAATGTTAAATCAGAGCGCTTTCGATTTCAATATACAAAAGCGTTACAACATTTAATAACTTCAACAAATTACAGAAATAGTACAAAGGTTTTCTTTCATCACCTTTCAAAAAAGCGAATATACTTTCACTGTGACAAGTCACTTTTTAATTTGTCGATTCTTCCAAATTTTCTAGTCGATTTACTCTACCGTAATATTGTCCCCAATAAAACATACCATCAATATCACATTGCATATCTTACTTTCAAATTCTTCGCGGAGTTACGTCACTTTGACTGAAGAGCTCTATCAATCATTAACATCCTTATTCCATAACGTACATTTTCTGTCTAGTTGTTGATTCCGTTCGTCTTCTTATGTCGACCGTCTCCATGACGTCAAAAATCATCATATGCTTTTATCCCTGAAAGGGATGGGAATATCACCTCTAATTTCGATATTACGGAGAATAAACGATCACACTTTTGATATAAAAGATATTTACCACACGTTAATAAAAAAAGTTCAATAATCTCGATTTCAGAAAATGTCGGGGGCGGTCTTTATACGATTGCGTTAGCTGTGAGTAATATGCCAAAAATGTGAGACATTTAAAATTGTTTAAATCTGGAAAACTAGAATGAGGACTCAGGATGAGCCGTAGTCGATTGAGTAAACCAAAGTAAATCTCAATCAGGATGGTGGAATAGTGTCAAAGATTCGTAGATTGGAAAAATAATGAGAAAGGGAGAAAAAATAAAAGTACGTTATGGAAGAGAAGCTGATGAAGTAGACGTGAGAAATGAAAAAAAATGGAAAGGATGGCATAACACCAAAGAGAACGGCTTTCTATGGATTTAATACGTATGTTATTATATAAATTGCGTAACTTTTGTTGAATACATAAAAATGAAAATACGTTTAAAAACCTACAAATTTAAAAAATACATTTTTTTTCAATTTTGTGGAAAGAAAATTGTTTTGGATAACATATCGATTGCTCATTCTCCGAGAAAGAGATAATGTAATTTTCTTTCTGCTGTTTGCTAGTACACACACTTATATCACTATGAATCTTGTAATTTTTGAACTTAAATGTTGAGCGTGTCATGCATTACTTTATACAACTACATCTTCGTTTTGACGTCGCGAACTGTAGGGTAAGGGTTACTGTAATTCGATTTTCGTGTCTCATCTGGCCAGCTTCTTTCCAATATATTACTTATAACCACAATCGTTTATCATAAAATACATTGTGAATGATCGTTTTTCAGAATTTCAATTATAGTAATAAAGCTAAAAGGACTGAACATAAAGCAATAAGTGTGATAAATGCGATTTTTATCGACGCACTGTAATCTTTAAGGCAGAACCGCAAACATTGCAGCGACTCAAGAGAAATAATAATAATAATAATAATAATAATAATAATAATTATAATAACAATTATAATAAGAAGAATAATAATTATGGTTTAAAAGATTCAAAAAGAAGACTCAAAAAAGACAACGTACAATTTCAGGTATCAATATTTTTTCTCAAGACATCAATTATCTACAAGGTGATTCGTGCATTAGTTCAGGTTTGGGGAAGGAAGTAAAGAAAGAAAGATAGAAAGAATAACGCCAAGTTACAATTTCTTAAATAAAATGATAATCAAAATGGGTTTGAGAGTATTGGGAATGTGGCAACAGGAATGGTGTATGTATTTTAACACGATGTAATTGATTTTAATACTTTCATGATTTTCTATAGTTTAAAATGCCTCACTCACACTACTTCACGGATGCGGGGCGGAACGAAGCGGAGCGAGGCGGGGCGAGGCGGGGCGAGGCGGGGCAGGGCGGGGCGAGGCGGGGCGAGGCGGGGCGAGGCGGGGCGAGGCGGGCCGAGGCGGGCCGAGGCGGGGCGAGGCGGGGCGAGGCGGGGCGAGGCGGGGCGAGAGGCGGCGTGAAAGGAAAGGTGTGGGAGGTCCAGGGTGGGCGACCGGAACTGCGGAGTTACGATGGCTGTCAGCGCGCCGTCAGCTCCGCCGCCGCCAGATCGAAGGAACCACCATTTCCGGGCGGGCGACGTCGTCTTTCGAGCGCTCGTCACTCGCCCTTGCCTTCTCCCCTTCCCGCCCTACCCCGTCACCTTCACACATGCGGAGGTCACGCGGGGACATCATCGCCTTCTCTAGGCCCGCTTCCGGAAAATCACTTATTTGTGAGAACTGAAAAATATCTCCATGAAGTCAGAAAATCGTTACTTTTATCTCGTATCATTTTTTCTCATCTTTTGAAAAATACATGTTCACACACCGCACACATTCATGTTGGGATATGCACCGCAGCGTATTGCGTGAAGGGACTTTCTTGTCGCAAAATACACTCCTACTACCCTAGATGTTTGCTACCATTTGCCCTTTTCTTTTCTTCATATCATGTCCATTCTTTGAAAGATGAGAGCATTTTAACGTAATGGTGAGCTTGTGTCTTGTCTCGGTAATGGAGTTAGTGCTTGTCTATAATAAATTCTTCTCAACGATCATTTACAATGGGACTAATAAGCGTAGAAACAGGCTCGAGAACTCCCGAACTCACTTTCAAGAGTTCATGTGTACCCGTAAGTCAAATCGTAATTAGTAATTAAAAATAGTAAATAGTAAAATCATTATTATTATTATTAATTCCTTCAGTGTAGAATACGTGAAATCGTAGTAATTAATAATATAATTACTTTCCTTTCGTTGCCGTTTGCCCACCCTAAGGGAGGAAGCCGCGAGGCGCCGCCGGGCGTGCGGCAACCTTCTTTGCCGCGCGTGGGTGAGACCGGTCGCGTGAGACGTCGGCGCCTTCAGAGGCGGCGGAGAGGGCGCCGACGCCCGCGGCCTAACGAGGCCCTCCACCGCCCCCTCGCAGGCACCGGCGCCTCGGAAGCTCTCGCCGCCCCTGCCTCTCAGACTCTCGCAGAGTCGGTCCCCGTCGCCCCCGACGTCCCGCATTCGCTGTCGCCCTCACCGTCCCGCGGACTCGTACTCCGGCCCCGCCTCGCCACTCCTACAATCTGAACATCATCAAGCATCTGGACCCTCCCCTCCTAGCAGATCTCACTGCCCTGCCACCGGGAAAGGTGGCTCGGGCATCATCTGTCACTGCAATGCCTGTGAACCACGGACCGCGCGCGATCTTCCTTTCCTCTTCCTTGTCCGATCCTCACTCGTTACTTACACACTCTCACAATCACAGGCCACGCAATATCATGCTTGTCGGGTGATTGTTCGGGAGCGTAGAGCTTGTTCCGGCTGGGGCGGTGCCCCATCTGGTGGGAGATACCTGGTTGAGGAAAAATCTCTACAAGCCGACGTAGGTCGTTGCCGGATCTCACAATCCAGCGGGGGAAGATCACCACCAACTCCCGGGGCGAGTCATGCACTACACTTACCAAACTAATGAACATATCAGAACACGCTCGGATTTACTAATCAATCAATCAAAAAAAATCGCCCGGTGTCTCAGACGCCGCCACAAGCAAGCAACTTACATTGTTCAGTAAATATCATTCATTCATGGAAGAAAATCCCATTTGTGGAGCTCTCAGCTTTTTTTCAGGTTTTATTTTATTTTGATTCAAGTATTTTACACTAGATATACACTGTTGCAGAAGAATACATGTGTGCAAAATATGTGGTGTGAATAATTATTTTTAATTCGTGTTGTCGTCACCACCACCTACGAAGTTCCCACCATTTGAGATGCTCTTGCCACCCCACCACCCTTCCATCTCCTCGACCTTTTCCGCCGTCTGTGCCTTCGCCTCCTCCCGAAAGCCCTCGTGGCCGTCGGCACCTGCGACTCCGTCAGACCCCGTCGCCGCCACCACCCATTCTTCCCCACGTCCGCGTCCCCCGCCATCGGCAGTACCAGAGGCCCCTCGTCGCTCTCGCTACTCCTACTGGCCCACTTCGCTCTCCGTCTTCGCGGTCCCTGCAGCCCTGCTGACCCTGTCTCCCCGTATCTCCGCCATCGTCATCTACCCCGCATGCGACCAAGCTCCGCTACCGTCACCTTCCCCTCGCGGTCCCCGCCACCTACGTCGCCGTTCCTACCCCTGCTTCCCCGCTACTACTTCCCAGCCTCTGCTTCCTCGCCCCTGCTTCCCCGCCCCGCTTCCCCGCCCATGCTTCCCCCTCCCTGCTTCCCCATCCCTGCTTCCCCGCCCCTGCTTCCTCATCCATGCTTTCGTATCCTGCTTCCCCACTCCCGCGTGCCCTGCTGTCGTCAGTCGCCAAAGGGCTTGAGTGGAAGGTCGCTGAAGAAGTCGCGCGGCGCTGTTAGGCACTGTGCGCTGACGATGTCTCCGGAGAGAGCGCCGTCGGCAGCCGCGTTCGCCTCTCGCGGTGTAGTGGTTCGCTGCGTCTTCATGAAGCAGTCATAGAGGATCAGCTGATGGGGCACAATTTTACGATGGGCGGAGTATATCGTGTCCAAATTGTGACAAAGAGGACGTCAAAAGTAATCAGGCTCAATACAAATTCACCAAAAACCCGTTCCAAAAGATTGTGTTGATATATCATACTTCTATTTCTTATCCTTTGCATTATATTAATACAACCTTATGAAAAGTAATGTTGCTTCTCAATTACATAATAATTAATACTCTTTTTTCTGTAGAATGGATACGGCCTACTTACTGACACATCCAATTAATTTCAAAATATAAATTGTCAAGAAAAAATTACTTCAACCATTTGTATTTTTAAATTTACATTCGTTTATCACCTAGGTCTTGCAGAGAATGATTTATTCTAAAGCTGTTATGAGAGGATGATTCTTCTTGACCATCTATATCTGGGTAGTGTTTAAGAAATGAATGTGCCATTAAAGGATGACAAAATGACACGACTTTTTTAATGATTAATTTTTTTAAATTTTCTGATAAAGGATGCAGACGTTTTACAAACTTTTAAAAAGTGAATTTGCAATAATTGTTCTTAAAAAACATCTAAGTATCATTGTGTTTATTTTTTGTGGTGTTGAGCTGTAATTTAGTAAGCATTCAAAAACTAAACTTTAAAAGGTTGGAAATTGTATTCTCTACTAGATATCTAAATAACTTTGTCATCCCTTTGGCCTGGCATAGGATATCTCGTGTAAGGATTTTTTAACCGAAGCGTCTCCGCAGCCTTGCGCGCGGCTCGCCCATACGCTCACGGGAATCACCAAGCGCGGCGGCGCGCTCAAAGGCAGGGCGAGTGGCGGGCGAGTGGCGCGCGGCGATGAGTGCGCTGCGTCCAGAGTCCGCGAGGGTGGGGGGGAGGGAGGGGGAATGAGTGTGAGAAGGGCCCCCGCCGTAGAGCGCCCGGTTGCAGCACTTCTCGCCGAGGAAACCCAAGAGCGGTGCCTGGTCACAAAGACGAAAAACCGACTTGGGAGTGGAGTGGTGCGAGAAACGCGGAACGAGAGGGGCAGGGTCTAGCTGTGCGTGCGGGGTCTGTCATGATCCTAATTGTGAACTAATTCGTCTCCTCATGCTTCTTCTTCTTCTTCTTCTTCTTCTTCTTCTTCTTCTTCTTCTTCTTCTTCTTCTTCTTCTGCTGCTGCTGCTGCTGCTGCTGCTGCTGCGTATTCTTCTTTTCTTCCTTCTAACTCTAACGCGTCCCATCCTCTGTAACGTCGATTCATCTTATCCTTGGTTCCTATTCCTAATATATCTGCTGTATACCAGTACTTTGTTCAGAGCGCGTATATATCTTGGAACAATTATTTCAATTTGTCTTTCGTATGTTCTGTTTAAGTACCAATTTTCGTTTCTTTATATAATAAAACAATCCATATAATGATGTACTGGAAATATGATAGGAAAACTACATCTACTGGCAAATAAATAATATAACATCCACTGGCAAATAAAACTTATAGTAACCGAAATAATATGACAATACAATCACGAAGTAGTTGTTACAAATATATGAGATAAATAAGACATGTAGTTATTTGTGTATATAGAAATGTAGTTTGTGTGTAAGTCACCAATTAGATGATCGATAACGAACATATGAATCAATTCACAAAAGATATAGATGTGTAGGTAGTAATGAATCTATTTGAAAGGTATTTAGCGATTTTGAAGTTAAGTCAGATGGTTCAAACAGTTATGCAATAGGAACAGATATGGACTTTGAGAAACCAAGGAAGGCGTATCACTCGCCGTCACACTAATAGGTTAATCCTAGAAGGGTTCAGTAACTCATTAACGTACTACACATCTCATCGATAAAAACAACACATTGCTACGTTTTCCAAATGTGTAAGTAAGAAAAATTGCAATTGTAAGTAAATAGTATTACGTAGTTTAATAAATAAAAGCGAAAAAATGGGTTATCCATTTTGCATTTTCCATCTAGTATGCGGAATAACATGCCGTGAAGCAACGATTACTAGGTAACGTGTTACAGAAGATTACATCCGTTGAAACAAACGTGTTCTGTGAGAAACTCAGGAAGATGTCAATTTCGCTTACAGTAATAGGCCGGAGCTAAGGGTACGCTGTAGCAGATATCTACATCATTTGCAATAAGTGCGATTATTTAGCAATAGATGTTAGTTCATGCGGAACGAAGGCTATTATTTATAGAAATGGAGGTTGTCTTTGAGCAAAGAAGGCAGGTTCAGAAGCACGTCAACTGCGTCCACACTAATAGGCCAATTTGACGGTCACTCTGCAACAGAATAATAGCCTTGTGACGTTTGGGTCTGACATTATCAACATTCTCTTTCAGCATAGCCATCCATTCAATGTGAGAAACCTAGTAAGATCCAACCTCTGCCCCTAACAGGCCAATTATGAAGATTTGCAATGACAGAAGAATTACTTCACGATGCAAAAACTATAAAAAATGTTTGAAATTGCTTACATGAAAATTTTATATGAGAAAATTAGCAAACTCAAGAACTAATTACTACACTTTGCCACTTAATTAAGAAATCGTATGATGGATGAGGTGATAGAAAGGATAATATTTATAGAAATTAACGAACCCTTTGAGCAACCAAGGAACTCACTACCTGGTCTCCCACAAGAGACCAATCCTACGGCCACGCTGGAGCATAATAACAGAGGGCCCCTCCAGCCCGTGTGACGCGGCGTTCACCCGCCACGAGATCAGCATGAGGTAGTATTTTGGATGAGTAAACATTAAATATATCATAAACAATCGATGGAACAAAATAGATTTGTAGGATTCCGGCGCCATGAACAGTGGGGTCAGTAAATAATCATCAGATATACGGAGCCATACAAAGGATTATACTACTTGAAACATTGATCCGAGAAATTCCTAACTTCGCTCTTACTAATCTTTATCCAGTGTGTAATAGCTAAATAAAACAACTATTTTGCTCTCTCTCTGTCTCCCTCTCTCTCTATCTCTCTCTCTCTTTCTCTCCCTCTCCTCTCTATTTCTCTCCCTCTCCTCTCTCTTTCTCTCTATCTTTCTCTCTCTCGCTTTCTCTCGATCTAGTTTTTTAACACGGTAACACAATTTACACATTTTTATATTTATAGCACGGTGTATGAGGTATTAGAGAGGAAACTTTTTATAGAAACCCTTTGAGCAACCAAGGAACACGCCACCTGCGCCCGCACTAATAGGCCAATCCTACGGCCGCGCTGTAACAGAATAACAGAGAGGCCCCTCCAGGCAGGCGGCCGCCAGCCCCTGTGTGTCGCGGCGGTCACGTGAGGCGAGGGCGACACTCGCCCGCGGGGGCGGGGCGACGAGGGCGACGACGCGACGAGAGCCCTCGCCGGTAACGAGCCCGCGCCCCCGGCGGCGGCGGCGGCGACATCAAAGAGCGTCGACTCTCGCAGCGTGGCGCGGCGCCTCGGGGCCGCAGTGGAGGAGCCGGGGCTCCTGGAAGGCCCCAGGCCCTCTCCGCATCTTGCTCGAAAATTTAATACCGCCCAACCCGCCCCGCCGGGCCGCGGCCGCCTGGAATCGAAGACGTCACGGTGACAGTCGCATAAGTGAAGTCGGCGGCATGGCGAAAAAAAGTATTTATAGTGTACGGTGAAGTGAAATATTGTGTACCTGAGTGAGTGATTGTGTTTGTAAAGATTTTTTTAAAGAATGTAGAATGATTGGTTTAAGATTGAGTTTAAAAACGTATGCGAGCGTGAATGAATTTAAGAAGAAACAGAAAAACAAATGAAATATGAAATTTTGAAATATGAAAATAAATAAACCTGTTGTAAAACTAAGAAGAGGAGGCGTTTTGTTATTAGTATTAAGTTAATTTTATCTAGTTTATTTAAGATAGGCCGAAACTGATGCGTAAGCCTAGTCGGTTGCAGCGCAAATGAGTCCGTAACTATGAATAAATGCCTACATCTCCAGGGTATGGGGGCAATTTGAAAATTAATACCGCCCGCACAGGTGGTTCTCGTCTCGGGTGACCGGAGCGCCCCGCGCGGCCAATGATGAAAAGAAAGCGGTAGCTGACGGCGGAATATATGTAGGTTAGTGGTGAGGTGACGGGATGTGGGACGTGTAGAAGGAGGACTTGGTGGTAACAAACTCTTTCAGGAAGCAGCAGTGATCGGACAGTAGATAAGAAGTAGTGAATAAAATAATTTATTGCAAAATAAAATATATTGAGGTGTAAAAAGTATTGAACATTGTATTTGATCGTGTCAGAGTAGATCAAAATCTTCAAATTTAGTTATAACTTATTTTATTTAACATAAACTGTTTTCGATACAAATGGATTCAGACTTACAGGAAAAAACACAGTGAAGACGGTAATCAACAAAATAGTTACCTAGGACGAAATTAATGATTTTCATTATTCATAGATTGCCCATTCTCTGATTCTACAGTTCTAGCAATGTATTTTACGATATTTGTTAAAAAAAGGTGGGAGTAAAATTGTAAATCCAGTCAGCAGGATTACTATAATATGATATTTAATATATGATATCATATAATATATAATATGATTATACAATTTTGCCATCAGTGAATTGCAGCACCTACAAGTTGTCATTAGAGGAAATCTGTATAAAAATTGGTTTTTGTTCACACTGTCGATTTCTCTATCTCCCATGCAGCATAATATGACCGTGAATAGCGTCCCGTATTTCAACTGAATCGTCCCGTAGCGTATCTTGTCTGCAAGCATAGGGTCAGGACGTCAAAATAGTACATTCCCGGAAAGAGAGTAATACTCTAAAATAACATGAAAACTCAAAAGAAATCACATTGGCAGAATGTTTAATTATTTTCAAATGTATTAGAACGTGAATTTTGAAATTAAACCGTTGATGATGACTTCTTTTCTTCATAATGGGCATTCACAAACATACCTACCAAAAGAAATCTACGCTTTAATATGATAAAAATAAAGTGAAATTACTTTATTTAGTATTACAACTTTGTTCACTCAACAATCTCCAGGTTTTGAAGTTACAGAATCACCGATGATGGTGCACTATCTCTTTTGAATATGTATGGTTTGGTTACGATGAATAATCCACTTTCACTGAAGGGGTTAGTAGAGGGTTTAGCAGGGATAATGCACCTTTAATGAAACTTCCACTCCCTCTACGGCACGTGCATTCGCCGGCGAGGAAAATCGAGGTCCCTAAGTCGTGAGAGATGGCGCCACGACACAAAGGATCACGTGTTTGAATCCCACTGGCACATGCATGTGTGATTACTTCTGGCTTGTGACGTGGAGAACTTTCTCACCTACCATGCATCCTCTGTTCTTCATGATTTTACTTTTCCTGGTAAGAGTGTGTAGGTAGTGACAACAAGCTGCGTCCTGTGTAAGGCTTCAGGCTGCAGCGTAGCACTACATTAATGCCAATTCGGTGTCTATCCGTTATCATATTGCAGAATGTTGGGGCCCACGGGCTAAGCTAGTGCGCGTTGCCACGAAATATATGGGCCCGCAGGCCGCATTGTTTATAGTATGAGGGAACCTCTGCCTAAGAGGCCCCATCTTCAGATCTCTACAGCCTGATCCAGTGACAGCAAAAATTTCGTTCTATAGAACTGAACGAAATGTGAAAACGAAAATACAACTACCTAAACAGCGGTTGCCTGGAAGCCTAAAAGGAGGTAAAGAAATATTGCTGCTCCCAAACTTCTGCTGTGTTGTTTACCGACAAAGAACCGGTTGAGATTGATCAGGACAAAATCAATTGCCATTTCATGCTCTCTTACTGCAGAGGCGGATCCAGAGAGACGTTTTGGGAGGGGAAATTTAAAATGTTTTGGTTGAATGTGTCACAGTACAGATTTTGTAAAATGTCACAGACTAAACTCAGCTCCTGCTGTAATACTATTTCATTTATTTAATTAGCCGCAAATATTTTTGCTTGAAAGTTTTGTGACAACTTAAAATTAATAGTTACTGACAAATTTTAATGGGGGGGGGCGATTTTCCTCCTATCTCTCCCCGTGGATTCGCCCTTGCATATTAGGAGCAAAGGAGGGAGTTAATGTCCAGACGGTGACAAGATTTCTGACTCCCGCTGGATACCTGGAGGTCGAGTCCAGCTGCTGTCCGGAAAAGAATTCAAGGGCTGACTTCTCTGATCGGTAGTTTTCTGTGAGTTCTGCTATCAATATCAGGCAAGTGACGAAGCAGATCTTTAACAAACGGACAAGGACTGCGCGTGATCTTTCTGTATCATCCTTGCCACCTCCTCCCCCCTTACACGCGTACATACTTACATTTCGAAGTCTCAGTGCACAAACAATGTACGTCCAGTCATAGTCATTTTTCAGTTAATGTCATTTTTGGGGACCTCTCGTTCATATCTACCTACTGAAGGTGAATTGTATATATGTCGGTAGGGATGAGGCTTTTTTCATAGAAAGCAAATATTGTCACTCCATAAGTAACAGTTCCTTTACAACCTCTCAAGCTTGCTTTTGTCGATACTAAATATTCTGGATATACAATGTGTGTGCTTCAAGCCAACGATTTACTATACTACCATACACATCGGGGGCCTAGGACTGGCCCAGGCTGAGGTGTGTTCCATTAAGGCAGATACCAGGAGGAAGGAAAACCCCGCAAGCCGCCATTTTGGGCGGTGCAGCATCTGATGTCCTAACAGGTGAGGAATACCGCCATCTATCGGGCTAAAACATCCACAACGCAATCGGTACTAATGACGATATCATCTTCCGGAACTAAAATAATCTCTGCAATACTGCACCTGCGCGGCACCAGAAGTGATGACGGGTACCGGACGAGAGGGAGGGGGAGAGGAGCGTTCAGCCGGCGCGTGGGCGGTGGTAGCCCCCGACACGACGGTCGCAAGGTCACGGCCGGGCGTCGATCGATGGCCGCCTGCCTGCACGTGCTCCTTCCCACCCCGCGTGCGCCCGGGCGCAGACGTAAACACGACCTGGAACACAGCAACCGCCGAATGACGTCGCCTGTGGGCGGACAAAGACACATGCCGATAGAGGTCCTGTGAAGCGTAAAAATTGTATGCGCCGTGTAAAAGCGAAACGTTGGGAGGGCCGCATTGGATTTTATTGGGTGTAACGCGGAGTGAATGACGTGTGGAATGCTTCTGGGGTATGTATGCGACATTTTAAAGTTAACTACAACCTACCGACGGAAGGAAGATTTTAAGTTTATTATGCATTTTTATGTGTTTTCTTTTTAGTGTTTTTATTAACTGTAGATACATATTTATTATGACACTAGAGATTAACTCTTATTGCCACCCTTAGAATGGATTAATGATTTTATTAGCCAAGTGATTATTGAGATTTGATGAAAGATGAAGCAATGATTTAATATGAGATGAGGTAAATGGGAAAACCTCAAGATTAAGCTTCCCCACCCCCCACAAATTACACATCATATTGTTCGGATCTCGCCCTGAGCAACTCCCACTTTTCTTATTTCTAGAGACATTACTGTCCGGTCAACATTACGTGTATCACGGGATAAAGTTTTGCAAGTGATTGTTAAACACGGTACTTATCCCACGCAGCTGACTAGAATGCTGGGATATAAATGTTGACCGCACGTTATGACAGATGTCTCGTTGCGATTGTGCGGAAGTGCACTATGGAATCGGGCGTACACTATGTGATCTGTACACGTCCAAAATGGTGTTATTGTGTGATCGTGTTTTGCAGTGAGGGGGCTTGCACCCCTTGTTGTTTTGTGTGGCACTATCATGGCAAACGCCTACGTTGATGTTTTAAACACCTTCTTGCTTCCCACTGTTGAAGAGAAATTCGGGGATAGTGATTGCATCTTTCATCACAATCGACCACCTATTCATACTGTACGGCCTGTGCCGGAGTGGTTACACGACAATAACATCTCTGTAATGAACTGGCCTGCATAGAGTCCTGACGTGAATCCTATCGAACACCGTTGGGATGTCTTGGAACGCTGACTTCGTGCCAGGCCTCACCGATCTACATCGATACCACTCCTCAGAGCCGCACTCCGTGAAGAATGGGTTGCCATTCCCAAAGAATCCTACCAGCACCTGATTGAAAGTATGCCTGTGAGATTGGAAGCTGTCAAGAAGGCGAAGGGTGACCCAACAACGTATTGAAATACAGCATTACCGATGGAGGGCGCCACGAACTGGAAAGTCATTTTCAGCTAGGTGTCCGGACACTTTTGACCACATAGTGTATGTGCTACATATGATACAAAAACAAAAAAATCCATAAAATTCTGTTGTTTTTTGTTGATGACCGAAGGAAACTCTCTCAAGATGCGTCTCGTTTTATCGATTTAACATCACGTTGCGACGACTTTAGAAGCCGCCAAGTAACTGATCAGGTGCGCCATCGGACAACGTCACACGTGGGACGGTTGAGTCATTGTTAAGAGACAACGGAACACGTGATTGAAGTGCTGTGGAACATAGAACTATTACGTACTATTGCGTGACGCTCAGTCTGGCATTTTTGGAAGTTTTTTGGGGGTTTGTCATTTTTTGTGTCGCGAATTGGCCAATTCGGGACCTTGCGAACTGGCAACCCATCGTGGCTCAGTCGTAGTTAAGAGGATAGGTGCACGTACCATTTGTGGATGGGGGATCAGCATTTTCATGCTGATGAAGGGTGAAATGGACAATCACAGACGTACAGAGACACGCAAACACAACCATTCCCGAGGCAGGATTCGAACCCGCATTCCCTCCATCCGAGACAGCCAGGGCACTACTGTCTTAGCGATATTGACTTCCCGGATCAGCGTTTTGTTATTAATTATTCATAATATTATTTCGTTGTACATATTGAAACATAATTAAGTATTAAGAATTTTCTAGTGCAAAATGAATATTTTAATAATGTAATGCCTTAATTTTGCAAATTAATGTAAAATTATTTATATTTTGGATACAAAAACTCAAAGAGTAATATAAATTGTTATCAAGGCTTTTCAAGGATCTTTGCCAGATCTCATCCGTCTCCTCCATCTCAACTCCACCATGTCTCTGCCACGACCCCGCCACGTCCCCGCCACGACTCCACCACTTCCCTGCCACGTCCCCGCCTCGATCCCACCACGATCCCTCTTCGACCCCGCCACTTAGCCCTCCAGCCCTGGTCTTCCTCCATCTCCCAGGCTACTTATATTCTGTCGCCTCATCACTCCCATTCGATTTTCCCTCATCTCCGTACGAACCCATAGTCTCACCGCCACCGTGATCTCTGCCGCCCTCACTGGCAGGCGTAGCCGCCATAATCGCCCCTCCCTTGCACTCTTCCCCGCCCCTCTCTCCTCCACTCTTCCCCCCACTCCGCCTCACCTCGTCTGCTCGTCCCCTCGGCCGATGAAATGTTAACGAACAGCTAACTTGGTCATTCGCCCGCAAGTTCCCCATACAACTTGCATTTGAAGGGCGGCCCGTGCGCCGGAGCCGGGCCCCTGCCCGGGCCCCGACCGCCCCGAAACTTGTGCGTAATTTCCAGCGGCTTGGGCAAATTCTTCCGACCCGACCCGCACCGTGCCGCAGCGACAAGGTTTCCGTGAAATTAGCGACACTATACGCAAACTTCTCGCTCTCCCGCCCGCCCGCCTGTGTTGCTTCGAACGACTTGGGCGGACACGTGAACTTGCAGGCGGAAGAGTGCGAGTGTATATTTAGAAGGTGTCGCCGCGTTGTCAAGGCGCTCGGGAGAAGTTTTTTTTTTACTTTTTTTCTGTTCCTTATAGCCGTAAAGGAACTGCGCAATTTTAGAAAGTACAAACAGGTGTTTCTGAACGAAAATATCTGTTTCTTTCTGTGAAACAAAAGTTTTCAGAAGAGTCTCCTTAGACACTTAACTTTCGGAAAAATGTAGACACGGAAAATTGATTATGAATTTATAAGATAGGTTATGAATCTTTGTAATCATCAGAATTTTATTTTGGACCTCGACAAAATAAAATAAGTGCTTTTCTTGCTCTTTCTTTGAAATAAATGGCAATGGAGTCTTTGCCTATTTGCTTTACTGAATGTTTTCATGTTAAAATATTGGGAAAAACTACTTTGTTTTGTAGAAATCAACGTCAATACAACCCTTGATAAATAACATCAAATATAAATACACATAGTATCGTAGGCTTTCACGGCCGGAGTCAATAGAAAGTAGATTTTCCGGGCTGGTAGGCCGTGGTCGAGTTGGCATAGTTGGGCCAAACGTTTCGTCCACGTCTGCGGTGGACATCTTCAGTGGCGGCAAGGTCGCGGGCGCAGTGTCCGGGTCGGCGGCTGGTCGCCAGCCAGCCGCCGCGGCGCGCCGACCCGGACACTGCGCCCGCGACCTTGCCGCCACTGAAGATGTCCACCGCAGACGTGGACGAAACGTTTGGCCCAACTATGCCAACTCGACCACGGCCTACCAGCCCGGAAAATCTACTTTCTATAAATACACATGTTTGATATGATTCCTGAAATTTTGTAGTTAAATTGTTTCTTACAAACGTGAAGGGATAGTATTTATTAACAGCCCGCAAAAGTTTAAACAGTTGTTTGTCTGCCTGCAATTCTGTGATCACTTTCTTTATCATTCGTTATAAGTAGATTGTCTTGTAATGGGATCTGAAAATAATTACGTTGAGAAGTAAACATAATAGATTTGTGATATCACCTTCTTCACATAGTGTATCTCTAACACATCTAAAGATAAATAAGGAGGCTACGTTACATACCAAATGGTGAAAACCTCAATTCGATGTATTAAATGGTAAAAAAAATACTTGTTGGCCAAGTGGTTATTGTATCACAATTTAAAGAGGGATGACCGATAAGGATGACCCGTGTAACGGAATTTGACATCGGATATCAGAACCGTTTGTTTCTGTGCATAATGCGCTTTGTCACACCGTAAAACTTCATAGTCCGTCCATGCATAGTCCGTCTCAGTTGTTAGTTGACACTTTTTTGTAGTGCAGATTTGGCAGTGATTCTATTGGAATTGATTCAAATTTTACAATAAATGTGAATTCGAAACTTGGCATTTTGTAACACCTGAACTCCATGCATTCATTTAATTCTGGTCGAAGTAAATTACACTGCATACCAAATATTTAATCCAATCTTTTAGTTCGTGATTAAATTTGATTAGTTGAAACGAGATAACATTAGGCACATGAATATTCTACTCCCAGTGCACTTTGCTCAAACATATTTGAGGACATGCATGTAGTTTCATGAATCTGATAACCTCAACGTGAATATGGAATCACGAGGGTGGTAATGTATGCATAGTGGAGGCCAGTTAAAAAACTCAAAGGGAACCTTCGCAATGTGAATGTGAACGCATGTATGAATATAAATATCCGCTGTTAAAATGTAATTACGTTTTCGTATTTCATGTGTGGCGTGTTTTCGTTACAGGATATATGTCTATCTACGAGAGTAATGGAGGAATGAGCATACATATAAACAGGATAGGAAAACGTAAAGAAGCATATACGTTGTATAAAACGCATCTGCTTCTTTCCGCATTTTGCTTGTGCAGTCATGTCCTCATACATTCGGAACGGGGACAGGCTTTTTACTTTCGAAGAAAAAGTCGGACTCTCAACCAGCTGATATAAAAACGCATCCACGATAATTTTGTGTAGCCAGTATTTGTTCGTGGTACTTTTTGTGTTATGTGATTGCAAACATTAATGAACTGGAGTAGAATCTCAAACTAGATGATACACATACATGGACTCCTTTCAGAAATTTGAAAAAAAAAACATACCACGAAATTGTTGCTTTTGCGATAAAAATTCTCGGTATATAGGTTAATAAATCGTAAATTGTTAGAATTAATGAATTAATACCTCACTCATTCTCTCATCTGTTATTGATTAACTAAACTGTTTTCTTTTCGTCCGTATGACATTATATGTTTTTGGCAATTGTACAGTCGTTGATTGGAATTGAAACAGCAAAATCAAGAAAAAAACAACTCTTCAACAAGCAGGTAGGCTCGTCTCTTATCACTGGTAGGAACAGGTTTTTAAGCGAACTGCAATCTGCGTTAACAGCATGTCTTGGGACGCTACCGAGGTTTAGAAGGTTCGCGCGCACAAAAACTGTGAATTTTACCAGCAGATTTATAAATACGTTTGCAAACTCCGTTGGCAGCTACGAAAGAGGGGGTCACTTTAAACAAACGTTACTCGTGGAAGGAATATGTCACTAGAGTATTAATAATTCACGAAATATTCATTTGAATGGTAAGAAATGGTGTGGAATTTATATTTTTATCACAATAATAGATTTTTTATTATTTAAGGTCGCATCAACTTCTAGGTCATTAGCGACCACTATTGCTTGTAACGGTATGGTAACTATGAGGATGACACGATATGTTGATGATAGGGGGTAAAAGAACAAACACAATACAACCACGCCCGAGGCGGGACTCGAACCCGCGATTCTTAGGTCCGGGATCGCTCGACACTACTGCCTTAACGATCTCGGCCACTGGATCGGCAATAATAGATTTGAAGCGTAATTTTGCCGTATGTTTTTATTTTTACAGAAAGCTTTTTCCATCGCAACTTCAGTGCTACAAGAAATAATTTCCAAATTACAAATAAAACATTATATATTAAAGAATATTAAAGTGTGCTATGGAGATTCTTTGATGTGCTGAATGCAACGCCGCCCTCTGCTTCTCTCCATCGAAAGCTTTTTTTAAAATAGCGAACTGCCCTTGACCGCCGCTGTCTTGCTTGAACGGACGTCCCCAGACGCCTCAGAATCGATATGTCAGTTTGCTCATCTTCATTTCATTCGTTTACTTATTTATTCTACAGACTATTTTATTTTATTTTACTTCACTTGAAAATTATACATTTGTTTTTATGATCGGTCTTGTATTGCTCAATATGTACGTCATAAGAGTTACGAGGAAAACAACGATGGCTTCTCCTATTCCCGAGCTGCAATATTTGTAAAGTGTACGATCAATGAGAAGGATTTCCCGTTCCGCGACCTCACGAAACAGCCAGAGGCAGCGGCAGAGGGCAGGAGCGCGAAAATATGCATGGCCACCGTCCACGTCTGCTTTCGCTCGAAAGCTAAAAATACGTTCGAGGCGTGTCGTGATGTTTAATTCGACATCGGCCGCAATCCAGCGGTTGAGGGCTTCATTCGAGCTGTCGGTCCCAATCTGGGCCCGCCCCCGCCGTCGTCGACACCGCCCGAGACTGCCCACTGCCACGGAAAGTCCGTCCGTCCGTCGGTCCGTCCGCCCCACCGCCGCCCGCCTGCGCCGCCCGGCCGACCCGCGCTGGAAATAATCTCGCGCCGGACGCCGTCCACTCCCGTCCTTCCCCCCCTGCGCCGCCGCCTCCACTGACATTTTTATCGGCGCTGGGAGCTTCCGGCGCGGCGCGGCGAATCGCGTGCGAACGGCCCCGGACGACAGGTCGCGAATGGTTGAACAGGGCAGTACACGAGGCTGACGAATTTTGGGCTACGTCTGGATGTGTCTGGTTGTGACGGGCCGGAAGGCAGTCGGGGACGTCTTGGTACATCTACTTTAGCTGTGTAATTCACAATAATAATAATAATAATAATAATAATAATAATAATAATAATAATAATAATAATAATAATAATAATAATAATAATAATAATAATAATAATAATAATAATAATAATAATAATAATAATAATAATAATAGCCGATCAGATGGCCGAGATCGCTAAGGCAGTAGTGCCGGAGTGGTTTCGGACCAGAAGATCGCGGGTTCGAGTCCCGCTTCGGGCATGGATGTATTTGTGTATGTCTGTATGTGTTGTCCTTTCACCCCCATTATCATCATATCATCATTTCATCTTCCATACCCTCAGGGCTAACTACCGTGGGGGATAAAAATCGGTCCCCTCAAAAATTGTCGCAAGCACCTGCCACCGTGATAATAAATAAAAACTGAGCCACGGTAAATGCAGGATGCTTGCATGCGTGGTCCCTAGTCGGCCGATTAACGAAATAATAATAATAATAATAATAATAATAATAATGATAACTGTAATAATAATTATTATTACAATAAATCAGTTACCATATTTTGATGTTTTATTTGTGTATGGTAGCTGTATAAGACCAATAATTTGTGTGAAAATGGAATAATAATATTGATAATAATAATTAATAATAATAATAATAATAATAATAATAATAATAATAATAATAATAATAATAATAATAATAATAATAATAATAATAATAACAATAAGAGCGTGTTTCAGAAGTGAAAATTGTTCCCATTTTACTGTCAGCAACTGGCATGAAGAATAAAACCTTTCCAGAACTTGGGAGACTAACGCTTGGATAAAAGCATTGTAGGTCTCCAAACGTTAGTTATCATCCGTACGTCCGTACTAATCAGCAAGTTCATATGGGACATGCGGGAGTTTGAAACTTAACTGTTGAAATTGTAATGTAGCCAGTTCTAGCCCGTTTGCACTGCGTTGTGATTTTTTGTTAATATGTTAAAGTCACTTAATATGTTTTGAAGATTTCAAATATGCCAATGTTACCGTACTTTAATGTTATATCTGTGTGGTATCTGTGTGAGTCGCAGAATTTGAGAATAAACAAACGTGGTCACTGTAAGGAAAATCGAAAACTTCTAAAAATTATTTCATATTGTTTATGACCAATGAAATGAGGAAAGTTCATAAATTCTGGAACATACTGTTACAATGTTCACTACGCATCGTGAACACAGAAATAAACATGTATCTGAAAATGTAACTGAAATATTTTATATTTATTGAGATCACTACTTCTGTGTAGTGTAGTTGTATGTAGTAGTGGATGACTAAAGAAATTCTTGTTCTTCGCCGATAAAAACTCCTCAAAGGTTTCATCAAAATAGAAACAGCTTCATTGTTTTGTATTTTCAAGTCCTTCGGGATGTATAACAAAAAGTTTGACCCCTCCCGCTTGCCTAGATACTGCTTAATTTTCCGTCAGTTTATGCCAATATTCGAAATTAGTGTTACAGATGTTTTCATAATTAGAAAGGACCAAAGATTATTATCTATTGAATATTTTTATGTGCTGTAGTGTCCTTTTACATTCAAACAATCAAATCAATTCACATTTTAGGATGAAGAAAAACGTTTTGAATTTTTTTAAACTGATTGTATTACAGAACACCTTGTTGATGCGACTACATTGGGTCGCGAATCCTTGTGATTTCAGAGTTTAGATGACATTACAATGAGAATTCATTTGATTGTCTTTAATGAAATACGATATTAGTGCAAGATTTTTTCACTTAAATAAAAATGAAAATTTTAAAACTTTATTACTTTTTCTGCGTGTTTTTAGGGTTTTGGATATGTGTTAAGCACTTTGAGAGCAATTGGTATATCAATGCCGTGAGTAGCTCTTATTGGTGATGGGGATGGGGGATGAAAGGGAAAGGGGGAAGGGTGAGCGGGGTGCCACGTGGGTGACGCTATCTCGCCTACCTCTGCCTGCGCTCCCGCGAGCATCGACCGGTGCGTCGCCGACGGGCTGACATTTTTATCGGCGGCGGGGCCTTCCGGCGGGGCGGGGGGCAGTGGGGGGTGGGAGGTGGGCGGCGCGTCACGTTCCGCGGGCGACGCCCCCTCCCCCCGGCCATGGTGGGAGGTGCGGGCGCTGACAGGGCGAATAATACGCCCTGCGACCTCCAGAAGTGCTCGTGGCTGTTTTTTGGGAGGCAGGGATGGTGGTGTTCTTAGACGAGAACAGACGCTTACATGTACACACGTTCAGTTTTCGTTCGGGAGTAGGTTGCAAGCTTCACATCTCATGTAAGTATAATACGCTACATGTAGATTCCATTAAAATTAAATTAGTGATGTTTTATTTTTCATGCCGAGGCTTAAGATATCAGGCCTGCTTTTTCACCCGACCACGTATAATTCTCTACGCTCCTGTCACCATCAGAGAAAGAAGGTATTACTCGGGCGACGAAACGTGCGATTTGAATTTGGCTCGATTGCATCTTATAGGTTGAGAATCCTTTACGTGGAGTAAATCCTCTACATGCGGCAGCCGGCTTTTCTTACCCTGTCCCCTTCCGAAGGCTTACGATGAATTTTTCTACCCTTAAAACACCACGATCGGGCTTGAACCGGCGAAACGCATTTTGCCCGGCCGTTCTCACACAGGAGAGGGGTAATGGAACGATGCGTGTTATCAGGCCGTACCATGCATAATGCTGTGAAACACATTGGGATGATCTTGAATATCTGCATTTCCCCCTAAAAATATCTTTATATCTAAACATAACCTATTTTTACATATCAAGAGGTGTTGACACAGGGCGCACAATGTTCTTCCCCAACATGGATGAAAGAGACTTTCATTTTGACTATAAACTTTTCGCGGTCCACAATAATAGATATCGCGGACCGAGAATTGAACAACCCTGTACTATAAAGACCGCGTTGTATGTTTGTTTAATTGTAATATATAGACACGAGTCCTTTTGGGAGCTTCTATTGTCTTTTTTTAGAGTTAGCTCTTCTCTTCGCTTCCAAGCACAGGTGGTCAGAAATGCGCAAATTCTTGTGCAATAAAATGTTGGTCTGAGTAATCAACGGGTCGTTGTCATTTTATTTGTTAATTAACGTTACAATGTTAGAAAGTTAATTTCTTAAAACAGTGATTTACAATGTACTACGTGTTCAGAAAGACACAGTTAGTATTAACATTTAATTCTAAACTGACGGAGATCTTTCATGTTATTCGGTTGCGACATTTTGAGGCGAAATAATCACCTCAATGGAACAAGAAATATCTTAATATAATTTATTTACTGCATGTTAGTCATTATACGGGTAAGACTATTTTTGACATTTCCAATCGGTGTTTTTTTTTATTTTGAGGTAGGAGATCTTGATGTTCTTAGCGTCTCACTTAGTTACATGATTGAAAGCACGAACGTATAATGGGAAGAAATTTGATTTTTTCCTCTATTCCGATTTGAAATATTTTTAAGAGAAATATGGAATTCGTTACACAAGGGACAAACAAATCATTTCCCCTGTTTTTTTTTGTTTTTTTTTAAATTTATTTCTACCTGCTCGGCATTTCTGCCTTTCAGGGGTGTTCATTATACAATATTCTACACAGTAACATTTAGGGATGACATCCGCATGCGTTACCTCCTCTCTCAGGGGTCTGATGAAGCGTTGTACTTTGAGAAGAAACTGTGTGTTTTTGAAGTTATATGTGATAATTTTGAGGAGAGGGTGTAAGTGGGTGGAATTTTTGGAAAGTGGAAGATGGGTAGGTGATTTAAGGTGGACGAAGGGAGTCTTTAGGGAATCGTGATCTTATTCTTTTTGATGAACCATACGTTTTACCTAGCTTGAATATTGTTGTACTGCGCGATTGGGGAAGGGATGAGAAGAATTTATGAGTCATAAGATTTATATATTCGTTAATGGATGATATATTTAGTTCATTTTGGATTTGTATGTTGCTTATGAACCAAGGAGCTTTAATAATCTTTCTGAGAAATTTATTTTGTACTATTTCTATTTTATTTAGGTTTGTTTTTGCGGCGTTATTCCAGATCGGGCAGGCATATGTGAGGGTTGGTCTTATTATTGTTTTATAGATGATTAAGCCGCAGTCAGTGCTAAGTCCGGAATTTCTATTTATTATTGGATATAGTTTGGATATTTTTGCATAAGTTTTATCTGCTATAGATTTGATATGTTGTTTCCAGTTTAGTTTGGTGTCAAGTAGTACTCCTAAGTATTTTGCTGGTGTATTTCCACTCATCCATTCTATATTTGTGTTTTGGAAGCTGAGGAGGGGTGGTTGAGGAAGTTTGCGGAGTGTGAATATTTTTGCTTGAGTTTTAGATGCGTTAATCTTTATTTTCCAGTTTGAAGCCCATTTAATGTAGTTGTTTAGGTCAATCTGTATGTTGTCGAAGGCGCAGCTAATGTCTGAATGAGAGGTAAAAAGTGCTGTGTCATCTGCGTAAAGGGCAATTTCTGTATAGTTTGACTGTGGTAAATCCGACATGTAAACAGAAAAGAGAAGTGGAGAGAGGCAAGAACCTTGAGGGACTTCTGCATTGATTTCAAATCTGTTTGAGAGACTTGAGTTAATACGGACGGAAAAATATCTTCTATCTTTTAGAAAACTTCTGATTAGATGGAGTAGATACTTGGGAGTTCCTAGTTGGCGCAGTTTGTATAAAAGACCTTCATGCCAGAGTTTATCAAAGGCTTTCTCAATGTCTAGGAAAACTGCAATTGTGTATTTTTTGCTGTGAAATGAATTTGCAATATATTCAGTTAAACGGAGCAATTGGTGGGTGGTGCTATGTTGAGATCTGAATCCGAACTGAAAGTCTGGGATAGCGCTAATCTTTGTTAGGTAAGTAGATAATCTGCTGTGAATTAACTTTTCAAATATCTTTGCGATTGAGGGTAGGAGGCTTATTGGTCTGTAGCTTGCAGGAAGGCGAGGATCTTTGCCTGGTTTACAGAAGGGTAAGATTATAGATAATTTCCAATCTTTTGGAAAGTGGCCCAGTCTTAGACAGGAATTAAATAAGGCGGTTAAAATAGTTATAGCTCTTTTGGGTAATTCTTTAAGAGCTCTGTTGCTAATATGGTCGTGACCTGCTGATTTTCGGGTTTTCAATTGCTTAATAATTTTAGATGTTTCGGATGGGGATATAAATTTTATTTTATCTGGGACATTATAGTCTGGTAACAGGACGTTTTTTGTGATATAATTAGTAAAGGAAGAATTTGTATTTGGGTTTGGAGTAAAACTATTTTGCAGATATTTACCTAACATATTGGCTTTCATATGATCCGTATAAGCTACATTTGAGTTGTGTTTCAGGATAGGAATGTCAGTAGTTTCTTTACATAGTCTTTTTATGGTTGACCAGAGTGGTCTACTATTAGGGTGTATTTGAGCTATGGATCTTTGAAAATTGTTTATTCGAATTTGATTTAATTTGTTTTTGATTGTTCTCCCTAATTTGTTGATTTTTGCTTTAAGGTCATGTCTGCGGTTGATTTGCCAGAGCCGTCGAAGGTTACGTTTACTTTTGATTAGGTTTAGAATATTCCTTGGGATCGGATTTCTATTATTAGTGAAAGGTCTTGCGAAAGGAGTTGTTGATTGTTGTAATGCAACGTAGATTTTCTGTGTGATATTAGTTACCTGGTTGTCTATTTCATTTGTTGTTTGTATCTGTTCCGGGTAGTGAAGGTTTACTTCTAATAGGTCTCTAAATTTATTCCAGTTGACGTGCCCTTTCGTGCCCAAAACTGTGAAGGGATTATTAGACTGCAAGAGGTTTGAAGATTTTAGTTCAATGATGACTGGGCAATGATCTGAATCTAATTCAGGAAGTACGGTTTGAGATGTAGGTAAGTGGAAGTTTTTAGACACCATTATGTCTAAAATATCTGGGATAATATTACTATTGTACGGGTAGTGTGTTGGCTGCCAAGGTGCTATTACATCTAAGTTATTGTTTACTGCAAAAGATTGCAATTTAGTGCCTTGCTGGGTTGTGCAATTGCATCCCCAGGCTTGGTTTTTACTGTTTAGGTCTCCTAGTAGAATAACGTTGGCGTTGTTATTAAATATTTCCTTGTATTCTTTTACTGGAAATTGTTTATTCGGAGGTTTATATGCTGTTATTATTGTGTAATCTTTATTATCTATGGTTACGGTGACTGACACAGTTTCCAGGTTAGAAGTGTTGGGGCTAAGTGACCGTTGATGTTTGACTCGGGTTGAAAGATCAATCAAAACACCCCCTGCTGCAACATTTGAAATTCTGTCACTTCTATATATTTTATAACCGGAAATTTTGAATTTTTCATTTAGAACCAAGTGGGTTTCGGTTATGCATGCAATATCGATTTTGTGTTCGTGAAGAAAAATTTCTATTTCTGATTGTTGTCTTTTAATTCCGTTTGCATTCCAATTCAATAAAGTGATTTTATTTGCCATTATGGAAATTTATTAGCACTGACTGTACAATATTTTGAATTTGTGGGATTATGGCTGAGATTACTTGTGATACTATTGTGGTTATTAGTTGGGATACATCAGTTGGCATTTGGGTTTGCAAAGATTGAGCCGGTGACCACGGGGTATTGGTTTTGGGAAGGGGAGGAAATTCGCGAGGGCTAAATGTTGGAGGGCTACGAGACGGATTGCTGCGCGGCGGCGGTTGTTGCTCTGACCCTGACCTGCGTTCATTTAGGTTTGTACGTGCTTGCTGAGTTTCTTTGAATATGCGACAGCCTTTGTAATTGGCCGTGTGCTCCAAGCCACAGTTAACGCAATTCGGTTTGTCACTTTTTGGTTTTGTGCATTGAGAATAGTGGTGTGACTCTTTACATCTAACGCACCTCGGAGTGAGTCGGCAGTTTGCTTGCGAGTGTCCATACCTTTGACAACGTTTACATTGTATTGGGTAGTTTCGATTTATTCTAGGTTGAACTTGTATGACGCAATGCATCAGGCGATTTAAAGTTAATATTGACTTCCCGTCTCTATTGTCTTTTATTTCTAGAGCACAAATTTCAATTGGATTTTTCTTTTTGTCATATAATCTAGTCACTTTGGTAACAGGGTATTTGAGTTCAAGTTCTTTTAAAATGTCAGCTTCCGAGTAACATGTGGGGATGCCCTTCATCACAGCATTAAAGATTTTAATAGAAGGGTCGCGGAAAGAATAGAATTGTCTGTTCTTCTCAACACAGTGATGTATAAAATTACGGTAATCTTCTATTGTAGTGAGCATGATTCCCCTGTTTTTAGTTTTACAAACTCTTTACGTTAATTTGTAATCGTGTTAATTGTGATGTTTTGAGTTGAAGGCATACGTATAGTTTTATTGTATTTTTGCTAGGACTTTCATCCAGTCTGCGTCGGTTACACTTTACTCTTCGATTGGACGCTTATTGAAACTTACACTAGACACCAATACACTTACGGGCTCCTCTGATCTGGGGTCAGCAGAACGCGAGGCCCTCCACGGCAACACATTCATTACAGATAAAAGACAAATAATCATGCCCAAGGCGAGACTCAAACCCGCGACCCTTCGGAATAAAACGCTGAGTCGGTATAGGCTCTTAAAAACCTCGTGCATCTACGTCGGCCCCGGTTCATTATAAAATCATAAATTATAAAAAAACAAAACAAAATCAACCTGTTATGTATAAAAATCGTCTACACTTCTGAAAATGTATTATTTTTCAGAATTCACTCATTTTAATTCCTTTAGAATTATCATACTCTGTGAGAAGAGAAACGGAAAAATGTTATCGGACACTTCGTTGTAATGTTCAGTGAAAATTACCGCACCTGTATCACTGTCAAGAACAGCATATTTGCACCGTCAGTGACATGATTTAAATGATAATGTCATAACATTCACGTTGAGAGAACAGGCATGGCAACCAGCAAAAACATTTTCACCCAAGCTTTTTTAATCGATTTAGATAGTTGAAGATTGCCCGCCGTACGTAATAGCGTCATGTGTGCGGCCACGCTACTGCGGAGTCATTTGTTCCCTGTCACTACTGCACGTGAAGCATTTCCACTGTACCACTCGCAATGGAATGTAGAATGCAAGTATGCTTGGCAACACTATCGGTTTTTAATGGATAATACGTGTTGTGTTGTTGGGAGTTTTTTGGGAACAAACGAGCAAAAATTCTTAATTTTCGAAAAATACAACACATTTTTTCATTTAATTTAATTATATGCTGTAGTTATTGCACTGCATTTCTGTATTGAAAATGGTGAATTGTGTTCCTTCTCAGAAATGGCAAAACCTGTTATTGAAATATTGATTGAGGTACACACAAGATAGAAGACCTATTATACTCACATTTGAGAGGGAGTGTAAGACTTTTTTAAGTTAATGTGATTATCATGGACTATTACTTAAAAATATTTATGCTACGTGGTGAGTGAATGTTTTTTAGTTATGTAAATACGTGGATAAGAGATTCTCAAAACATTATTTACGTTTTACGGGTTATTTACGTGTATGATAATTACCAACATAAGAAAATATTGTTAAATGAGTAAATCGCAATTTTGCTGTTTACTCTTTCGTCAAAATAGCAATGAGTATTGTAATTAATCCAAGTAAAGTTTCTAATCGAAAATTTCTATTACTAAAATGATGATTTCGTTGGTGCATTAAATAATAGCCTCCAAGTCAATGCTAGTCTAGAACTGGAGTTCTGCTTACCTCCAAGACAGTGCCGTTCCTAGTACAATCTCGGACATTAAAACACGCCAAAATAAAATAAAAGTAGCCTGCTTGGATTGGTGCGATATGGACTACTTCTGCTATCAAAGTGGACTACAGACAATTACTATTCATAATAGATGTGATATTTTAACTCTTACAGTTAAACTATAAGACTTGTAGATGTGTAAATCTCGCTAACTGATTTTTAGTACACAGTCCTTTCACTAGAAATTCACTAGAGGTTCACTAGAGTTCGACAATAATTACCAGGAAAGTAAACCAAAGATATTCACTACTCCGACCCCTTCACTAATCCTCTCCGCTCCCCTCCCCCCCCCCATCACGGGGTTTCTGCGCACAGTCCCCGCCACTCCGTCACTGCTTATTCCGTTCCTGATCCTCCTATCCCGCCCTCCGACCCCAACATCCTTCTCCACCTACTTTTCCCTCCTCCGTCCCGCCCTCCCTCCCGCCCTCCATCCCGCCTTCCGACCCCGTCCAGCTCTACCTGCCCATCTGTACTCGGTCATCTACCCGCGAATGTGTTCCTGCTCATCTCCCTGTCCTCCGCCCTTCCCCATCTACATCCGGACAATTGTATCCGCCCATCTGTACCCGCTATTTTGTTCCCGTTCTTCCATTCCCGGCCTTTCGTCCCCACCCGTCCATTCGTGCTCCTCCGACGCGCGCGCCCGGTCGTTCGTAACTCACGGAGACATTCAAACGCCACGCGCTACGTTCAACAGAACCCGCGCAGCTGTAACCGGGAGCGCTTTATGGCGTGCGGAGAACCCTAGCAGGCGACACGGCTCGCCTCGCCTCGGCTCGGCGTGCCACGTGAGGACCGCGCTTCTTTTACGGGCGCAGCGGTGAGGCAAAAGGGCTGCGCTGCACTGAGCGGGCGGACAACAAAACGAATTTGCAGGCCCAGAGCCCGAATACGAAAAATTAGACTCTGCAAGCGTCTACGAGCATTTCTTTCTTATAATAATATTTTTTCTGCGCCCATTCGTGTAAATCACTACTTTACTGTCAGTTGATTAGGAAGCTACACTTTGCGGTGTGCGTATTACAAAGTAGCTGTTTGCGGACGAGTAAATAAAACATTGGTTACCGCAAGTTAACTAAATATAGGTGCAACATAAATCGATATTGCTGCTGTCTCCAGTGAATTGAAAATGATCCGAAAAGTTCATATATGTCAGTTTTCTTGTGTTCGTTTGCAAATTCAACAAATTGGACACCTCTCGTGTGGAAGTAACTTTCGCTACTCATTTCAAATTTCCAGACTGGTCATTTCGTGGCGCCACCAAAAGTTTCATTCGTACGGCAGACTCAGGTTCTTAAGCAAATAAGTGTTAAATTTTATTTTTGAGACTTTTCGCGGAATGAATTCGGGGGGGTTTCGATCGCGTTTGTTCCCTTTTTTGGGAGCTCGGGGAAACCTTCCCATGGGCGCATTCGGTGCTCTGCAGGGGTGCATCAAGAGGCTGCATGGGTCATACAGGGCACATAACGCATGTGCGTCCTGGCAGGCCGACGAGCGAGATGTGCGTCCTGCAGACCCTCAGCGGCTGTGCAGGTGTGCGTTTTGCTTATAGACATCAGTCCGATCAGAGGCAGAGTCATAAGGGCGGGGACGTAGGGGCCAATAGGTGTGTGTGAAGAGAAGTGGTAGAGAAAGAGAGTGGCCAATGCCATGGTATGGATGAAGGGGAAAGCATGAAGGTGTGAAGGGGCGAGAAGGAAGCGACGCGAGAGCAAGGATGGAGGGGGAAAGGGTACGGGGATGGAAAGGTAAATGTAGAGGGATAGGAGGGACAAAAGAATGTGGATGTAAGTATAAAAGTGTGGGGATCAGGAGCTGGGGGAAGAGAATGCAGGGTCCAAAGGTTCGGGATGGAATGGATAAACGGCTAAAAGGAAGTGACGAAAGATCGAAGAAGGCATGGCGAAGGGACGGGGGTGAAGGGGAAAGGAGGCGCGAATGAAGTGACGAAAGGGCGAGGATGGAGGGGCAAAGTCTCTGAGTTGGAGGAAAAATGGTTTGGAATGGAAGAATCAAGGGGTAGGGATGGAGGTTTTTGAAGTGGTGGGGATGGAGTGTAGCGTGTGGATGGTGGAGCCAAGGGAGTAGGAGGTGAGCGTGAACGGGGAGCGAAGACAAAAGAGGTAGTGGAGAGACAGCAGGGTGCCCGTCCTGTTGGGCAGGCACTAAGGTTAATACAACTTACTTTAATGCTGATCAAATATTCCAAAGCTCTCTTTTCCAGCAGAAAATGGCCTACACTTAATAACTAATGATTGGAAATAAATTGTAGAATCCAGTAGACTTGGCAGAAGCTCGCATAATTTTTTAAAACTATTATTGGTAATTACAAAAATTGAATTTATATTTTATATGTTGATATTTTTCTATAAAAAGTAGGAAAACCGTTAGAACTTTAGGACCGTTAGAGCTGCATGTGCCCCGTCAGCTTCGGTGCGGACCAAACAGCGTTTGCTTTACACCGGCCTCTCCTTCCGACTTTATCACAGCCATATACCAGATAAGCGCAGTTTTAGATGAAGATTTGAAGCAATGAAAGTCGTAAACACACCCTGGACAGGAGTGTACAATGCTTTTGAAATATCGGCTAAATCAGGAATGAAAATAAAATTGCTGAAATGTTTCGTTTACGGTGTCTACGTCTATTGAAGAAATAAAGTTCGCAAATTATTAGAAAGATGCAAATTTGAGTTGACCAGAAATAAGCGACCGCATGCCTAGCATAAGACGTTACGCTAGGCATTAATTGGCTCTCGTTGCGATGACATATTACCAATTCAATTGTTTTTACGATTTTATTGTCTGCCTTTGTGTCTGCCTCTGAAACAGCTCAAACAAGTTTGATGCAAACTTTCTGAAAAATAGGTTTCTTGAGCATAAGACAGTCTATATTTCGTTGCAAATCGTACTTATAAGAATGTTTGTATATTTGATTGATTCATAAAAATATACTTTTCTACCCGATCTTAATAAAAGTTGGTAAACATGAACTTCAAAAGAAGAGAAATGTTACTCTTATTTATTCTCCCATCCATATCGCTCAGAGCAAGAATAAAATTCCAGTTTTCCCCAGTCTTCTACCCAGTCTTTCAGTTATTTGGAAATATTTCTGAAAAGGATGAGGAAACCTGTGAAAGTACATTAATTGCTTTTGAATGCCCATACAATATCCTAATAAACTATTTTTAATTTATTCTGCTACTGCCATCACGCTTTTGGTAATTGCGGATAAAATTTGTTTCTGATTGCCAGAAATATGTACCAATCTATTTACATCTGCACGTAGAAACAAATAGGGTGATACAATCGATAGTGGTAGCGAACATGGCAGGGTATGGCGAGCAGGGGCAGGACAAGACGAGGTAGGGCAGGGCAAGGATGATGGAGAAAAAATTGGGCAGAGCAGCGTAGAGCTCTCCACAACAGGCAGGGTAGGGTTTCGCGATGGATATATTTCAGTCTTGAGCCTGCTTAATAAACGGCTGTGATGCATAAATATTCTGGTAACGCAGCGTACTTTGTTTTAACACGGTATCTTAAAGACGGTTCGTTGGACTACCAAAGTCGCATGCCGTTTATTCGGAGCTTGCTTCTGCCACTACTTTGTAACTGACATTAAATTTACAGTTGTGATCTATTTTGTGCCCTTTAATTCATGCTTCTTCCGACCACATTTGCTGTTTTATCTCTGCTCTCTTTCTATGTTGTGCACTTTCTTTGTCTTGAAAAAAAAACGATGTACACAAATGACATGTCGTGTGAAAATAATGAATGGCTTGCGACGAAAGTTGTTTGAGCGAAAAACTTTCTGAAACCAGGCAACCTTGTTTTACAAGCTTTTCAGGAAAACAGTTTACTTAAAAGAAAAAAATATTCGGTTGAAAAACATTGGAATAGTTTGCATAGTTGATGTACTCGTATAGAGTCATTTTTTTAGGTTACTTGACCTGTGAGAAATTCAGGAAGGATTAGCATAGTGAAAAAAACGAGTACTTAACTTTATTGTACTATTTTTGTCATAATTTATTTATTTCGAAGCGTGAAATATGATAAAAAATATTAGAAACCCCGCAGTATTCAAAATGAAATGTAAAGAGCAAGACTAATAGTTTATTCTTTACTCTCACAGAGTGCAGGATCAGTCATGAGTGTGTAGAAGAGGAAGGTGTACTTTTTTTGTCCTTTCCTTGGTAGTTTACATTAGAGGTTGTTTGTCACTGGCTGAAAGTAGTGTAATAATTGTAAGTAATGACTTACGACATATGAGTGATTATGAGTGAGATAATAGATCAGATAGGATACGTAGAGTTCCGATCGGAGACATACTTCTCCAAGTCAACCATAACCTCAAAACTTGAAGATGGTAGAAAACTCAAACCCCTCCGAGTTCGATCGGCAAAGATATCAATTGCGATCTTTTGAATGAGAATAGCGTAAATTTATAAAACTTTGATTTTTATCTTTTACATCGGTAAAAATGACAAACAAACCGTCGAAGATTATTGATACTTAATATGTTTAGAATTATGAATGGTGAATGGTGGTTTACAGTACTTTGCATGTCTTTTACATCAAGTGACGTCATGTATATAACATCGTTGTATGCAATTTCTACTAAATGTTAATAGGAAATGTGATAATTTTCGAGGCCTCAACACGTCCTGGAATTTTGTAATATTTAATCAAAGAAGGGAGCAAGCTCATTGAATCCCCGCCTCAGTTCTCACCTGGTAACCGATTCCCCTTTTTACAGGTTACATATTCTACCCCATTGAAGGTTTTTTCCTCCCACTCCCTCCTCCCCCCGCCATCCCGTTTTCAACATCTCTCCCTCGGGAACTCTCCTCTCCTCTCCCTCACCTACCCGCGCCCACCACAACCCCCCCGCCCCCTCCATAAATCGCTTGCACCCATTTGCGTCGGCACGTCGCCGCCCTCACCCCCACCTTCGTCTCTACCGCCACCGCCGGTGCGTACCTCAGCTCCTGCGGAAATCAATCCTGCCCCCTCCCACTTTCCCTGCTGCTCCTGCCCGCTCGTCGCCGCCCCGCCCCTCCGCTCTCGCCGCACGCCTGCGAACCAGCGCCCCCGCTGCCACCACCGCCGCCAATAAATCAGCGGGCGCGTGCACCGGACGGGACGGCGCCGAACGCCCGTCCACCCGTCCACTCGTCACCCGCGACGCCCGCCACGCGGCCTGCCTAGGCGATGTTCACGCGCCCGCTCGGCAGGTCGCCACTAGCGCCGACAGCCCTGTGATACCGCCACAGAGCCACCATTGCCCAGATTCTGACCAGGAGTTCCACAGGGTCCAGTCCCGACAGTGGCAGATTTTCGAAACTAGCTACATAGCTAGATCACATCGTGCTCGCTCGGCAGGTCGCCACTAGCGCCGACAGCTCTGTGAAAACCGTCACAGAGCCACCATTGCCCAGATTCTGACCAGGAGTTCCACAGGGTCCAGTCCCGACAGTGGCAGATTTTCGATACTAGCTACATAGCTAGATCACATCATGCTCGCTCGGCAGGTCGCCACTAGCGCCGACAGCCCTGTGATAACCGCCACAGAGCCACCATTGCCCAGATTCTGACCAGGAGTTCCACAGGGTCCAGTCCCGACCGTGGCAGATTTTCGATACTAGCTACATAGCTAGATCACATCATGCTCTCTCGGCAGGTCGCCACTAGCGCCGACAGCCCTGTGATAACCGCCAAAGAGCCACCATTGCCCATATTCTGACCAGGAGTTCCACAGGGTCCAGTCCCGACCGTGGCAGATTTTCGATACTAGCTACATAGCTAGATCACATCATGCTCGCTCGGCAGGTCGCCACTAGCGCCGACAGCTCTGTGAAAACCGTCACAGAGCCACCATTACCCAGATTCTGACCGGGAGTTCCACACGGTCCAGTCCCGATCGTGGCAGATTTTCGATACTAACTACATAGCTAGATCACATCGTGCTCGCTCGGCAGGTCGCCACTAGCGCCGACAGCTCTGTGAAAACCGTCACAGAGCCACCATTACCCAGATTCTGACCGGGAGTTCCACAGGGTCCAGTCCCGATCGTGGCAGATTTTCGACACTAGCTACATAGCTAGATCACATCGTGCTCGCTCGGCAGGTCGCCACTAGCGCCGACAGCCCTGTGATAACCGCCACAGAGCCACCATTGCCCAGATTCTGACCGGGAGTTCCACACGGTCCAGTCCCGATCGTGGCAGATTTTCGACACTAGCTACATAGCTAGATCACATCATGCTCGCTCGGCAGGTCGCCACTAGCGCCGACAGCTCTGTGAAAACCGTCACAGAGCCACCATTACCCAGATTCTGACCGGGAGTTCCACACGGTCCAGTCCCGATCGTGGCAGATTTTCGATACTAGCTACATAGCTAGATCGAATTTGGATGATGTCTGGAGGTGAATTCTGGCGTCCAGCTGCTCTGATCGGTGGTTTTTTGTGAGTTCTCCAATCAATACAAGGCGAATGCCGGAGGCGTACTCTAAGAAAGGGGCTACAAACCTCTCGCGTTTTTCCCTTGTCCTGACCTCACCCCTTACTTACTTACTTACACTTATGTAAATTTACGTGCACTCCACTGCCACAAATTTCGGGTGACCAGTCAGGCGCATAGAGATGGTCCACATGGGGAAGTGCACCACTGAGGGAGATACCTCGACAGGAAAATCCCTCTCAAGCCGACGGTTAGTTCAGTGGCGGATGTCACTATTCAGTCACCGTGGGCGAGGAACATCGCCACCTCTCCCGAGAACGACTTACACTACACGTACGGGACTAATGGCCATGGCATTTGATATATCCTGAAGTATCAATCAATTAATTGCGGAGAGGTTTGGAGATTTTAGGACTTCTGTTTAGAAAACGCCCTTCGTGGATAATATTGTCTTTTGAGGCAAAGGGGAATGGTTCGCCTCCTTAGGATTTCAGCTGTGGCCTCTTGAAACCGATGCAGCGGTCAACGTATACCATTTCATTGACGATGGATGTGACGCAATCGAGCTTCAAGAGAATCAATTGTGACTGTTATCGAATACGTGACCTCACCGTACTGAACGACGGAGGGGAAGTTAACCGGCGGCAGCCAATGGATGTGCTAGAGTTACAGATATCAATCACAGTTTCAGGACATGTGCATTTTTTACTACGCGGCACGCTGTAGTTGCCGTTCTCTACTTAGCAATCTGACTTTTTATATGTGAAGAGACACGTAGTGCAAATGTCATTCCCGCGGGCTATAGTTCGATGTCAAAGATTAATTCAGCAGTTTAAAAAAATAGTATTTCGTATCTTTTGATATACTTTGTATGACTCTTTTGGATAACAAGTGTGAGCAGAGGGCTTCGAAGCTCAAGTCTTTGTCCTAGATTTAGCCTACGAAATCCTGCTGTAAGTTTTGATGTTCGTTCTGGCCCGACACTTATCATCTCGTAATCGTCGTGCACGTCACTGCTGATTCCAGAAGCTTCAGGAAATCGCGGAATGTGGTTAAATGACGTTGTCTAGTGATAAAACTGATGAATGGCTTTTATAGTGATTCAGCAAGGTTGATTGTCTCTTGGGAATGAATGCAGAAGTGCAAACGGGAGGGCACATCTTTTACAGCAATTTTTACATTTGTCTGTATTTTATACATCTGATCTGGGCAGGACTTTGATACAAGCCTAACTGTAGGAAGTGAAAGGTTAATTCGATAATCAACCTTCCATGCCACTTACCCATCAACTATGAAAGCGTGTTGTGTTGTAAATTTAGCGTAAGGGTCATTTTTCTACAACGTTGGAGAAAACCTCCACTCTCATTGCTGACAGAGTGCAAGCAGAGGCTTCAATATTTGGTGAGTGAGGTTTGCTTCTGCTCTTTCTGTAAACCCATCGTTCCGAGACACGTGACAGAAAAATTACTTTGTGACAGTAGAATGTTCTCAATGCTGGCAAATCGGCTGTCGATATTTCAATGAAAAAAGTGTAAGTTTTGCTGAGGGATTATCCTTTCACGCAAATGGAGGTTGACGTCTTTTCCACGAACTGTGAAATGAAAGTCGCGATTTAAATAATGGGGGCGTAATGTTCGCCTTCGCACCGGTTGCAGTCGTTCCGGTGGTCCGCGAGAATTTTTCTGACAAACAGCTGCAGCATACGGACGAATAGAACACACGAGAAATGCTCGTGTTTAATTAAGTAGAAATTGTTTAGTAGTAGTCACGAGTAAGAAGCGTTTCTAGATAAGCTGTACCTTTATTTTATGCACAAATCTATGGAAAATTTTAGTTTGGCTACACTCAATAATGTTTTAAGTCTGTCACGAATGTCGAAGGCCGAAGTCTCGCTATCTCTCTACAGAAGCGTGATCTAAGCGAGTGAATCTGGCTGTATCGAATTGGCGATTTCCTTGCTAAGATAATTTTATAGTTATTTTTAAAAAAAATATTTTTTTTTAACATGAAGACTTGAATTTTATTGAAATTATTAATAAATTACGTTATTAAGAATAAAAACAATCTTTATAAGCATTTTTCGTTAGTTTACTGCACAGGGCCTCAGAAGCCGTGCTCATGTATACTCATGTAGTTTCCCGGGTTCAAGCATCGTAGGGTTAACCCAACTACCTTAACACGTACTATTACACTTACTACCTTAACACGTAACTATTTGAAAGTCCACGTATTATACAGTGAATTTCACCCTGTTACATTTATCCATTAGCCTTAACTACTTTTCGAAAAGAAAAAAAAAAAAAGAACCTCGCTTCCGGCTCATGTCGCGATTTAAATACCGGGGGCGACAGGTTCGCGTCCGCCGACAGTGTCGGGCCTTCCGGGCCGAGCGACGGCGATCCCGTCGAAGCGGTGCTCGCCCGAGCGAGTGGCGCCCCGTGACGTGGATGGCCCTCTTCCGACAGGCGCGGCGCCGCGTGGAACTGTCAGCTGCGGATATTCCTCGAGGACGATCTCGGTGCACGCGCACTGAGCGGGCGTCGCCGACGAAAACGTTTTCTCATTGATAGTGTATCTTGCGAGAAAATCGTTTATTGTTTCGGTTAATTATTAAAGAATAGTTATATAATGGATTGGAATATTGATTTGTTTGAGTTATTTTTTTGTTACTTCAAATCATTCTTTTCAAAATGTACTTCCAGATTATATATTGTTATTTCACCTGTCAGCGTGAGAATAAAAGACATTGTCATTATTATCAATATTATTATTATTATTTTAATTCACATTCTCTAATGCAAGTGTTGATTTATGAGCAACCTAGTAAGTAATTTTTTCTAAGAAGTATGTCTTGAATCTCTTCTTAATGTAGTTTATTTAGAAAACATCTTGAATTGGTGACTGGAAGTGATATATTTTATGGCTTGCAGCGAATTGGGTGAATGTGACTAGTAAGGGTCAGCAGCATAGTCTCTTTTGAATTGAAATGCCCAATGACAGAAATAAGAATAGATTATCCACCCACAATGTGACATCGATAGGCATATGTAATTGTAAACAGATGTCAAAAGTGCAGGACCGTTGATAATCAAAACCGAAGTGTCCCAATCTGCAGAGCTACAGAGTTGAGAACTTACTCGATCCCGATGATTCAATGCAAGGACGTTTACAACACACAAAATTTATCAAGGACATCAAAGGAAGTGTAACATAACTCCATGAATTTTAACGAAAACCACGATATTTTTAAAGTAATTTATTTATGTTGACAAGGTGTCGGCGGTTAAACCAGAAGAATTTTGTAAAAAAAGAATTCACGAGTTCAATAATATACGCGGCCAATAAATTTACTGGTGAAGGAATGTGTTTGTTGTGATTCATCTCATCGTTAGAAATTAAAATACGGGTTGTGAACGACAGCCCACATCTACCATACACAACGTAAGGATTATTTACTAATAAAGCACGTCCAAATAATGTTTTGAATGCATCATTTTATCGTTTCACAATGTGAATATTCCTGAGATGTTATTTTGAAAGTGCCCTTAGTTTTAACATTGGAACTAGAAAACATCAACAAGCCTACGACTTCAACCACTGGATGTTCTTAAACATTTTGATAGGGAAGGTGTCTGGGCCCATCAATTGGAGACGCTCGTTCTGCAAAGGCTACTCTCTACAAACCCTTCGAGCAATGAGGAAATACATTACAGTATATTTTGTATACTTCGAGTCATTCGGAATCTATCGTGGAATGGTTTTACCTTTCCCATTTAATGATCTTATTAGTTTCACAATTGGATTTTAAAAGATATAATTTTCTACAGACCCATATTGTTATCACAGTCAATTAATATTACTATCACCATGCTGTCCAGGTTTTTAGCACATAACTAGACACATCGGATGCAACAAAGCTTTTGATACTCTCCACGTTAGCATTCACAGCTCGGTCGTTGGATGGTCGCCATTTTTGGTTCCTCCGTTGCCATTGCATCGCGTGTGATTGCTTGGCGGCACTGTAAACGCGCTCAGCTTACACATTTCCACATGAGCACAACGAGCATTTTCGACTCATCGCGTGGCGGTTTCATCTGCGTAGTTTATGAGAGGTTTTTGCGATGCAAAAAGCCGATCGTCGAAAGGCAACAAAATAAAAAAAATATGCATTCGAAATTGCGACTATCGGATTGCATCTGGGCGTTTATAACCGCATAACGGCTTCATAGTCGCGTCGCGACTGTCGCGGGATTACGTAGGTTAACTGAGGCGAAGGTAGACCAGAGAGGTGAAAGAACAATAAAAAATAATAGGGAAAATTGGCAATGATGCCGTATATGTCATGAACAAATGACGGCTAGTTCTAAAGTGCGGAGTTGTATCAATACGTTACGTTAACGCGTGAATTTGTGATCGTAATCATAACGAGCGGAAATTTACACATGTGACTCGGCGCGTTCAACGGAATAATCAAGGTGTCAAAACTGTCATTAACGACCGAAGATTATCATAACTTCACTGAGGAATTTTACATCAATGTGTTTTTCGATGGACCTAGTGCTGTGATTAACAGACAAAACATGCTCTCGGGTAAATTGGGTGATTATGTGAATGCTTGATCATATCTTTGTTTCTAGATTTTAATTACAATTCCATTTCCCCTCAATTACGACTGCTTTTCAAGGTCACATTTAGAATCTTATTGAACCAAATTATCTTATTGTGCCTCACTCAGTCTCGAACAATTATACGTATTAAAATACATGAATCCTTCGAAAAATAAGCATCTTACAAATCTGAAACATCACAAAAAATTGACGTGGAACTCGGACATGAACGTGGGTAGAAAGTGGTCTACAGATTATTGTAAATTTTCTTTCATATAAATGAAGCTTGGAGCTGCATTCACATATGTGGAGACAAAGATTAGGAGTTTGAGTTCCAGTGCGAGTGTTTTCACAATGTGGTTATGACATGCATGACTTATCATATGAATCTTATCATTCATTACCAACCAACAGCCAACTGACATCACGCGCTTGCAGTCATCATCGTCATTAAACATCGTTGTCATCATCATTAACATTGGTATCATCGGCATGACCACTTTTCACCATTCATTTACACCACTTTACTCAAATGAAGTCGAAGGCAAACCATATCTGTAATCACCAATCCAAAATTAGATGAAGTTAAGGTTTAAACCACCTCCCTCACCTACCCTCACAAATGAGTATTGCGCTCACCACTCACGTGCATGAATATTTCGAAGGATGGGGCTATTTTCGGATACGGAAAAATCAGGATTCGTCAGTCCACTTCTGATGGGCGTATAGTTTGTAAGGAAGTGGGCCAGTGGGCCGTTGGCTGGCAGCGTGTGCCTCCAGGCGCAGGCGAGGGCGCGGCGCGCAGCCAGTCCCAGCGCCACCCCCGCGGCCTCCTAATCCCCCGTAATCCACCGCCGGTCGGGGCATTAAGTCGCTTCCCCGGTGGAGCGAGGCGCAGGCGCCCGCGGTGGCCACGGCGACGGAGGCCGGGGTGGAGGGGGCGTGGCATCGGGAGAGGTGAGGGAAGGAGGTGGCGGGGGCGGCGAAAGGTCGGGGCGGTGGGGGAGGTGGCTCAGCAGACGGGAGCGACAGGGCAAGCGAGGGCAGCCACAGAGACAGGGCGGTTTGGGGGGTGGGGCGGTGTCAGTGATGGGGCCGGTTGGGGGGTAGGGACCAGCCGGGGAGGTGAAGTTGGTTTGGGAGTTGGGGGCTTCGGGTAAGGTGGCTTAAGAGGCGAGGAAGGGTGGGGATGCGGAGGAGGAGGTTTAGGAGGAGGGGCGGTTGGAATGATGGGGGCGGTTGGGGAGGCGGGGTTGGCTGGAGAAGTGGAGGTGGTTGGGGAGTTGGGGAGTCAGGGGCGGCAGGGAAGGCAGGGTAGATGTGCTAGCCATGGATGCGGGAAAGGGTCGATGGGGCAGAGGCAACCATGGCACCGGGTGGGGTGGAACTGTGGCTTCGGCGGAAAAGGGGCTGACGAGGGGAAAGAGAGGAGTAGCTGGGTGATGGTGACGGCGGGCTTACAACCATTGGCGGGGGAAAGGGTGAGCCGGCATTTCAGTGGTGTGGGGTGAGATGGCGAGGCTCGGCCGTCGGCAGCACCGGTGCTTACGCAGTGAGCTCGCGGAGATTTAAATGATACCTTGGAATACAGTTGCAAGATAGGAATATTCTCATTCACTGACGAGGTATATAAATATAAGGGATTTAACCACAGTTACAACATTCTCCAACTCTACTGATTAGAATATGCATGAGACTACTTTCAAAGAAAATGTTCAGTAGATATGATCCAACATCACTTGAAAGGCATATCAGAAATCAACACTCGATTTTGAAATGAAGCAATACGTTCAGTGATAGATACATTTCTTTCTACACTGTGTGTAGCATTGAGAAAATATATTTATCAACTTCATTGAATTTTTTGAAGGGAAATTATAAGTATTCCATCTTCGCATTTAAACAATTCAATGTATGATGATGATAAGCTTTTCCATTCTACAATTTATTATTATTACTATTATAGTATTATTATTATTATTATTATTATTATTATTATTATTATTATTATTATTGAAGCATCTTTTGGTACTTACCTCTCGAATTTGGCAGAGAACCCAAAAAGTTCAAAGGATAGCAGTCGGAAATCATAGTTCTAGTAGTTCCATGAAATTCCAGTTTCAAATTCGTAAAATATTCCTAAAACAAATACCCGAATACAGTCGTTCTCTCTTACTCCTCCACCCTCCCGCCAATTCTGAGCATCCGTGAAACAACGCTCTTCCCCCCCCCCGTCGTCCTTCGGCAGACAAAAGCCGACCTTGCGACCTTGTTCTCCCACGCTCTATCTACTTCCCACCACCCTGGCGGTCGAGCTACTGATCGATGAAAAATGGACTTGTTGCTTTTGGAATTTGATGGCGCGTGGCCTCCAACAATGATCCCATGGGGAATCTGGAAGGGTAGTGGCAATGGTGAGAGCGTCAGGAGGCTGTGGGAAAGTCGGGGTAAATGTACTGGTTGATTGGTGCTTCCGGGCACGTAAGCTCTTATGGTCATTGAAGTGGAGAAAAGTATTCCCGGGAGAGAACGGTGGTCTTCCCGACTGACTAGGATATCCAATTCCGACCTACACGTAAGCTTGTTGAGATTTTCTCATCTAGAACTCCTCTCTGCGGGGAGTCACCTAGGTCGAGACAAGCTCCTAAGCTGTCTCTCGTCATGTGTGGTAATGTAGTGCGTGGAAGTGTACCTGTAAGTACGGGGTGAGGATATAACAGGGAAGAGAAAGGAAAAATCGTGCGCCGTCCATGGTCCGTTTGTTAGGGTACTGCTCCGGCATTCGTCTGGTGTTCATCGGAGAAACAACGGGAAATTACCTATCAGAGCAGCCGGCCGCTAGAATTCTCCTCCAGACAGCTGTTGAATTCGATCCATTTATAATAAATGTGTCGCAAATCCTTCACGATCTGGCCTCAAACCATCGGACCACGCGGATAGAGACAATGACGTAGCTGCAGTGACAGTGACATTGTGTGGATTTGAGAGAAACGCATATGGTTGGGGAGTTGGGGAGGCGGCAAGGGCTAGGTGGACAGCGGGGCTGGCAGGGTAGGCGGGGTCGGGGAAGGTGGAGGCGTGGGTGCGGCGGGGGCCAAGAGGGGCGGGACAGGCGGTGTGTACGGTGAGAGCAATGGGGATGCCGGAAGAGGATAAGGTTTAACGGGTACAGCTTCAGTGGGGGTGTGGGTGACAGAAGTGATGGATGCAGTCGGGCGATGGGAATGGCGAGGTCGAATGGGGGCGGCGGGGGCCAAGAGGGGCGGGAGCGGGGGCGACAAAGGCGGTGTGTACGGTGAGAGCAATGGGGATGCCGGAAGAGGATAAGGTTTAACGGGTACAGCTTCAGTGGGGGTGTGGGTGACAGAAGTGATGGATGCAGTCGGGCGATGGGAATGGCGAGGTCGAATGGGGGCGGCGCGGGCCAAGAGGGGCGGGAGCGGGGGCGACAAAGGCGGTGTGTACGGTGAGAGCAATGGCGATGCCGGAAGAGGATAAGAATTAACGGGTACAGCTTCAGTGGGGGTGTGGGTGACAGAAGTGATGGATGCAGTCGGGCGATGGGAATGGCGAGGTCGAATGGGGGCGGCGGGGGCCAAGAGGGGCGGGAGCGGGGGCGACAAAGGCGGTGTGTACGGTGAGAGCAATGGCGATGCCGGAAGAGGATAAGAATTAACGGGTACAGCTTCAGTGGGGGTGTGGGTGACAGAAGTGATGGATGCAGTCGGGCGATGGGAATGGCGAGGTCGAATGGGGGCGGCGCGGGCCACGTGCCACCGCGAGGCGGGATAATAACAGTTTTCGCTCGCGGAGGCTAATTGAAGCCCGCTTTGTACATCCGGCCGCGGACAAATTATTGCATCGAGCGCCGTTTTGATAATTACAGATGTCCCTGGAATCGCTAAATTTTAACGCTTGTTCGGGACACGAGCGGCCGTGAGCGCGTGAATGAGTAAGGAGGGTGGGTGGGTGAGTGGATAATTGGGTGGGTAGGGTAAAAGGTATGTGGTTGGGTGTGTGAGAGTTTGTGGATGGGAGAGTAAGTGGTTAATTGTGGGATTAGGCGGTACGTGATTGCGTGGGTTAGGGGGGATGTGGTGGGGATCGTGGGTTTCCTAAAGGGGTGAATGGGTAGGAAAGTGAGAGTTTAATTGGGTGGGTGAGTTAGGCGGTACGCGTTTGGGAGGATTAGGTGGTATGTGGTTCGATGTGTGTGTGGAGAGTGGGTGGGAGAATAAGTGGTTAAGGGGTTAGGCGTTATTGCGTAGGTTAGGGGGTATGTAGTTGGGTGTGTGTGGGTTCCTAAAGGGGTGAATGGGTAGGAAAGTGGGCGTTTAATTGGGTGGGTGAGTTAGGCGGTACGCGTTTAGGAGGATTAGCTGGTATGTGGTTGGGTGTGCGCGTTTGTGGAAAGGAAAGTGGCTCAGAAAGTGAGTGGTTGGATGTATGTGTGTGTGTGGTTGGATAATAGTTTGGAAAGAGACTACGCTTCCTGTTATCATATTTGGTTCGGCACATTTACGACTCGCGGCCGACGATGTCAGCGACGCAGTTAACTCTTGTCAATCCCATTCAAAAATTGGTAATCGAATTATATTCTATTGATTGTGATTTATTTACGTTTGTGTAGGGAATTTTGATAAATAACGTTTGAATAGTAATTAATATGAGATTGTCCTGCCAGTTTAATAAATATGCAAAATATTCAGGTTCGTTAGGGGATATCCGACTCCTTGTCCGTTTACTATCAATTAAAAAAATACGACTGTGAAGAGAAGTGATTCTGTTGCACGATTTGAAAGCAATCCATTGCCATTTCCATTCATTCATATTTCAGTTTCAAGTAAATCAAACAACCCTAACTTTACCATGTATCTCCCTCCTGCAACACCCCTGTTGGCTAGTTGCCACCCCTGCAACCACATGTGTGCCGAAACACCTCATCAAACCCCCTTCTCCCATTGTGTCCTCTCCCCCACAAGACATCCTCCGCTCCCTCGTCACCCTTCGCCCTCCCACCCGTTGGCTGAGGCCCTGAGGCGGATCTGCTGAACGATCTCAGGACAGCAGTCCAACCGTTTTCCCGACGGACGAATGGTCTGAGCTCTTGTTTCACGCTTGTATTTAAAGGGTCCAAGAGAAATGATATGTTTATTTCTTTAATACGTTTACCCCATCCTTTGTCCGTCAGGTGGCCCACAGATAGTGTGCTACCTTTTTGTGAGGATTCCAGGTTTGATTCCTGGCCAGGGAAAAATAAAGTTGTAGCTTCCTAATACACTCGTCTTATTTTGTGTAGCTGTGTGACGAAAGAAAAACCTCAGTCAGGCGGAGTCAGTCTTGGTCAGTCTTGGGGATGGCAGTCTTTCTTCTTAAGGTGATTCATGTATGATCGAACCTTATCAGTGAATGAAGAACAATATTTACTGAACTTCGTGTCGGAAGCTAATTTAAAATAATGGGTTTTACGACTCATGACATTTAAAATAATGTTTTCTATTATATTAAATACGATTATTTTATCTGCTTTTTAACAACATTGTATTAAAATCTGATATGGCAAAATCAAAAATAATGAAAATAATGTTACAATAAATCAACTATTTACGTAGATGGATGAAGTTATAAATATCAACAACCTAATGCAACTATTCCACATTATTATAATTTCTAAAGTCATCAATAGTTGAAGATGTTCATTAAAGAACAATTATAAATAATTAAAGACGAGCGTAGAAAAAATGTGTAGATCTCTGTAGAAATGTGATGTTGTTATTATTTTTAGCCTTTCACCACCATCGGTTCGGACATGCCCCGTCTCTCGTAGTAAACCACTCTTCAAAAAACATTTCCTCTCACCTTCGATACATAAATAAGTGTCCTTGAAACCATTGGTAGATGAACGCATAAGCAGCCTAAGAACATGCTTACAGTACCCAATTAAATATTATAATAAATATTTTTGATATATTTCTCAATATTGTAAGTAACATTATTGTAATGGACATTCCATAGATTATCTCTTGAATTGGGGGTTATATGTCATTCATACTTAGGGCCGTTGAAGATGTTAATCCGGTCCGGATTGCAATACAAAACGAATATCGTTATTTCCAGTCACTTTTTCTGCAACCATTTTGCCCTGTGACCTCTGTAACAACTAAAGACGTTGCGCAATGAGGGTGGGGACGCAGCGCCGCATGTAAGGCGGTCTGCTGAATCGCCTTCGCTTCCAGAGCGCCTGTCGCAGCGCCGTGCAGCGGGCGCGAGGGCACTGACAATGGGAAACTCCTCCCCCCCCCCCGCCCCTTTACGAGACCGTAAACCGCGCCGCGCGGCCAGCCTGCGCCGGCGGCGTCCTGCGCGCGTCTTTTCCCCTTTTACTGCCTCTGGACGAGTTGCACTCGCTCGCTGGCCACGCGGCCGGCCGCCTTTGGACGGGGGCAACTTCGCTCCGGGGAATTGCGACGGCGGGGAGCGTCGCCTGTCTCGCGGTTGGGTGCAATGAATACATACATACATACATTTATTAGAACTGCAATTGGGTATGACTCGGTGGCAGTAATTTCAAAAATTACAACACTTACATTAATAATAATAATAATAATAATAATAATAATAATAATAATAATAATAATGGGAGTACAGTACAATACAGTACAAGACGAAAAGCAGCATTGAAAAGTGCATTGATCGCGTTCACCGCACTTCACTTCACTTCACTTCACATCATTTCACTTCACTTCACTTCACTTCGCTTCACTACACTACACTACACTTTTTTGCTTTGAATGATCCATAATTAATAGGTTTTGACAGATCGTTTATTCCTGTAATCGAGCTCAGGGGCACAGTGCGTTGCGCGCTGTCTTCGCAATCGGGAGGTCTACCTTGAAAAGTTTCTTTTTCGTGGTTTCTCTTGGTCCTAAGGCGAACGCTAGGATGGTTCCAATATGCCACGATCACTTCCCACCACCCTTTCTGCCACCTCCCTCCATCGTCCTCGTTCCCTTATCATCACCCTATCACTTCATTCAGCATTCCCCGCATCAAGGCAAGAAGCCTTAACGCGATCTTAGTTGGCTTATAATAATGGTAATAATAATAGTAATAATACGATTAATAATAATAATAATAATAATAATAATATACCTGTATGCAAAGAGTGAGGCAAAGAGGGTAAAGCAGACAAAGGGACAAAATTAGGTGCGACCGGTTGTGATGAGTGGCGATGGGAATAGAGAGACTGGGGATGAAGAGAGGGTGAGAGTGGATAAAGGTGGGCAAGAGTAGAAGAGGATAGCGAGAGAGGGAGTGGACGGGCGGCAAGGGACGCGAGTGAGGTGAGGAAGTGGAGTGTTGGTGACAGGGGTAGAGTTGGAAGAGTGAAGGAGAGCGAATCAGATAGGAAAAATGCTATAATGAGTAGAAAGATGGTGACACAATAGAGAGAATGCGAGTAGATAATTTAGAATGTAACTTTGTAACGAAGACATTCGCGAATTTGGAAGCATTCGTGCAACAAGTATTCTGCAACGTACTCTTGAGCGAGCTTTCGCAGAGAGAGAAAGAGAGAGAGAGAATTTTTTTCTTCCCAATGACTAGTGAACGGCTGTTGCCTTTCCAGCAGTTTGCGACCGTGTCAATTACCTTTTCGCTTTATTACGGCCGAGGCTATACTTAGCGTACGAGTCGAAGAAAGAGCGCGAGGCGCACTGAACGAGCGGCGTATTTTTGCTCCGTGACGGAAGGCCCCCGCCGTGCGGCCTCCATCGCCCTCGGCGCGTGGGCGGGGCCGACGGCGCTGGGGCGCGCTTCCGCGGGGCATTTATTTCGAGAGGCTCTCCGCCCCGCCCTTGGCGTCGCGCTGACCCGATCGCCCGCGCACGCCCCCGCGCGCGCAACCGCTCCGCGGCGCCCGTGTCGAACGCGGCACGCGTGCTTCGTTGCACGTTTGGTCCCTGGGTCGGCTGCGGTGGCTCGTGGGCGAAGACGACGCTTTGGCGGCATCGTTTACCGAGAGGTCACAGGGGGAGAGTTCCGAAGATGGAGTATTTCCAACTCTAGCTACATTTGAGAAGTCGGATTTAACCACTGTCTAAAGAAGATTTCTGGCGGACGGTGCTCTAATCGGTTTGTTTCCGTGGTTAGTTGGTTGAATAGAAGACCATGCCCCTTGCTTGGCCCTTCTTCAAGCCCCTCTCCCTATTCTGCTCCCTTCTTCGGTGCCCAGTACCCCGCTTCTCAACAATCTTAGTTCAAGCCCGCTCGTTGCAAAGTATCCGCTCTTGCTTCCCGCCATATCTTCTCCTCCGTCCCTGAAAAACCTAATTGCTCGCACAACACGGTTGCTTTCGACCCATTCTTCCCCGTGGACGCCCCTCTTCCTTACCCAACCTCTGCCCTCACTTACATACATTCACACTTACATGGATTGAACTAGCACGATTCTCAGGAGAGCAGCGTGCAGCTTGTCCCGGCTGAGGTGGTGCCACGCAGGGATCTTCCCTTCCAGTGGGAGAGGAACACTGCTATCTGCCGGCATAAAATCATTCTCATACAAAAACGAGACTCATGACCACAGGAGTTGACATACACGAAAACGTTAAATAAGTAAATAAGTAAATAAATAAATAAATAAATAAATAATAAAATAATAAAATAAAGTAAGTAAATATTGTAATTAAAAAGTAAATAAATAAATAAGTAAATAAATAAGTAAATAAATAAAAAAAGCCCATGTGGCTGTCCTTACGTGCATCTGCATCCCGCGTCCCCTTCCGCCCCCTTCCGCCCCCTCCCGCCCCCTTCCGCCCCCTTCCGCTCGACCTCTCGCCGACCCGCCGCCGCCACAGCCACCGCCGCGGCCACGCCGCCTTCTCCGTCACGCCCCGCCCGCGTGTCGCGCCGGGGCTCGAAGCGGAACGCCGCACGGAGGCACGTTCGCGGAGAAGCAGCGAGGTTCCGGACGCGGCCGGTCTGCGTGCAAGGCGGCGCCACGGCCGCCCCGCACCAACAATGGCCAGACCAGGAATAGAGGCGGCTCGCTCGGTGCGCAGATGGGCCGGCGGGACCACGGGGCAGCGTACGAACGAGAGAGAAGTGGATTGAGTCAGAGTGCATTTCATTCGTTGATTGATTAATTATATTGTGTTTCCTGGGGGAGTGCAGAGGTTGTTAGCCCCGAGAGCGTAGTGTATGTTGTATACCGGGATGTGGCGGTGTTCTCGCCACGAGAATATCGGATACCGACACGCTGTATTGTCGGGTTTCCTCTGCCAGATATCTCTCGCAGCCGATCACCGCTCCAGCAGCAATAGCTCTAAGCTCTGGATGGTCTACCGATATGTATAGTGCTGTAGTGTAGTAAGTGTGTATATGTAAGGAGATGATGTTACTGCAGTACCTAGGTTCGACTCCCGACGGTGGCAGGATTTTCGACACGTTATATAGCTGCGTCGAATTCAGTCGTCTGGTGAAGAATTCTAGTGTCCAGCTGCTCTAATTGGTAGTTTACCGTGTTTTTTCCTATCAACACCAGGAGAATGCCGGAACAGCACCCTTACAAACGGGCTACGGACCGCGCGCGATCTTTCCTTCCTGTTCTTTAACCAATCCTCATCACTGACACGCACTACACATCATACATGCCTGGACACCAGTGAGGAGATTAGAGCTTGTCCTGGCCGGTACGGTGTTGCGCCGGTGAGAGATACCTGGTTGGGGAATATCCCGCTAGCCGACGGTAGGCGCCGAATCTCATCATCCACGAGGAGAGATCCCGTCACCTCTCGAGGAGAAAATTTGCCCTACACTTACGGGATGAATGACTTTAGCAGTTGACGCACCCGGAAGCACAAATCGATCAATAGAAGAATTCACGAAAACTGCTGATCAGAACGGCCAGCTGCTACACTCCTCATTACAGCTCATTCCAATCAAGCTCTCTAGCTAGGACCAAAAGCCCTCCACCATTGTCACTCGGACACTAGGACCTCTCGATCAAAGGCACTGAAGTGAGAGCAGCTGATCCTATCAACCGGTAACAGAGTGGAAGGTGATGTGATTAATAACAATGATATTGGCAACCAATGTATCTGAATTTAACACAATCGTGTTTACAAGGAAGTGAATAAAAGAGTTAATTTTTTACTGATAATGTGTTTCCCTGAAGCTAATACAAATGGTTTATACTGATTGGTTTTAGTTCGACTATTTATATTGATACCCATATTCATATGCATTTTCCTTAACAGTTCAATATTGTTTGCGGCAAAATCTACTGTTTACAAGTATTTAGCCTATTTTCAACAGTCGCCTTGTCGATATGTAATTTTTCTTTACATTTGGTATTCATTATGTGATTTTGAATGTTTGGGACGTGATCCTGCGTGTCTCTTCTGTATTTGATTACTAGGAATCGTTGGGGTTTGATACTAATTCGTATTAATTGGATATTATGAAATAATTATGCATATCATTCTGTAAATTTACAAGTGAAGGAGAATTCAAAGGGATTGTATAGCATCTGGTAATCATGAAGACTTGTTTACCGTCACTTTTTGTAATAGTTTGCGCGCCGACGTTCCATGTGAAGTTCTGTGTTCGACGCTTGCTTTATTATTTTTTCTGCAAAGGAAAACTGAAGATAAATAATAAATTCATTGAGAATTAAAAAGATACCTCCTCCAAGGCACCAGTGAACGTCACATATCAAGAGTTCTGAAGAACTGCCGGTAAATTGTTCTTGTCCAAAAAGCTGGGAAGGGCTACATTATCATAAGAATAAGATTAATAATTCACATAAAAACTCTAATAAGGAAAAATCTTTGTTTTCCGTATGTTCCTTTCATTGAAAAACATAGTACCGTGTGTGTTTGTCAATAACAAAACTTTTTTATCGTGTATGATTTCAAATAAATAATTTATTAAAAAGCTAATTTGTGTATAAAATAGAGGAATCAGAATAATTCACAGGACACACATAAATTATTACTTTTTATTAATAAACGAATACATATACAAATAAAAATAAATATCATTAACAATTAATATTTTTTCTGCATTTAGAGACAACTTATTTGACATTTTTGGATTTCATGATGTTTTTAAGATCCCAACAAAAGCGAAATCTCTACATTTAGCTGCAACATATTTCAGTGTGTTAAAAATTTTATTGCGAGTACATTATCCTCTCTTTTGCCAGCGGTAGTGGAACACTAGAAGAAGTTCCTGGCTTTGACACATAGGGTGGGACTGATACTAATACCTGAGGCATGGAAACTAAATAAACATGTCATTTAGTTCCCCTGCTTTGGGGAAACTACGCAGCAAACTCCGCGCTAACGAGGAAGGCAACATTTTTATTCAACTTTAAAAAACATTTTCCCCTCGCATATATGCGCGTGTGAGCTGTTAAACACACGCGAACATGTCTCGGATTTGCTTTTCTTGGAAGCACGTTAATAAGCATAATGCGTTACAAGTATGTTCGCTGTTTGTTTTAGAATTAGCCACGTGAACTCGGGATTGTGTTAACCCGATGTAAAAATGAAGTTCCTTTTTTAACTTATAGTAGGGAAGGCATTGTGTAGGAGATTTTGAATGTTTTAAAACATTTTTTTTATTAAAGGGAAATGCTTCTAAGTGAAGATATTATTTTTAATTACACACAAATTCTTTATTGTTTCCTTTTGATGCATTATTTATTAACATTTAGATATTATATCCAAATACACTTCTCATCATTTCTCTGCTGATACACTTGTTACTTGTTTCTCGGCCCTTTAGTAGTCGCGAATGAAGAATAAATAAATAATGTATAAGCAAAAACGTTCAAAACGGAATGAATAATCAGCTCTGAAATAACTTTCAAGCGTTTCAGAAAACCCTAAGCAAAAAAGAGAGAGACGTTTCCCGCACTACTTCAGTTCACAATAGTTCTTAAATCAGGTTATTGTTCGATTCTCGAACGAAATTTTCATCTGTTTGGTTGTTATATTTGTACTTTATTTTTAAGTTGCAATACCCTCCACAAAAAAGCACTTGTTGAAGCTTAACTCGAAAATCCTCTACCGCGTTACTTGCGTTGTATACAATTAAAAAAGTTCCTAATGAGCAACTTTTCGCTGTTTGATTAGCGCTTCTTTGCTTCGTCCCTGCCTCCGCCTCCCTGCCACCTTTACAGCAGATTCCGCGTCACCACCTCTCGGTTCTTTTATCCATATCCCACCTCCATCCCCCGCAGTGTCTCCGTGTTCCAAGCACGGGCATTGCCCGTTCTTCAGCCCGCCTTCTCCTTGCTCTCGTCCTGACTCTGCCACACCTTCACCGTGCCTTCGCTCCAAGCCCGTATCAATCGCATTGCCTTATCTTCGCTCACATTGCCTTATTGTGGTCCTCGGCCTCCACATTTTCACACATAGAGGTCTTTTTCATCCCTTCTTTTTATGGTTTTTCTTTTTTATCAATCAGGAGTTTTTTGAATGTACGTCTTCCAAGCTACCACTTCGTTGCCATCCCGTCTCCCCGTTTCCTTCCCGCCTCTCTGCCGGCCGTCCAATCCTTCGTATTCAGTTCCTCTGCTTCCAATATATCAGCCTCACTTCCATCTCTCGCAGCTTCTCCGTGTCTTCTTACACGGACACTGCCGGGCCTCCGGTCTGCCTGCTCCTCATTATCGGTCTGCCTCTTCCAGATATTCCGCGCGCCGTCCCACCAAGTTCATTTTACATATATTCGCCTCATTGAGCCTTCAGTTGCTTGGATTCTCATATCCATTGGTATTTTTCATACCTTCTTCGTATTAAAGTTCGGTTCAAACAGCAGTTGCATAAACTTGTATCTTCCAAGTCATGACTTCGTTGTCGCCCCGTCTCCCCGTTTCTTCCCCGGGTACCATCCTCTGTCGTACCTTCACTCCTCCTCTTCCTCCCGCTTCTACTCCGCCCCGTGTTATTCCTTCAGATCCCTCTCTCGTAAACCCCCTCTAACACTTCCAGCCCACCTCCGCCCTCTCTTGTTCACCATACCACTTCTCTCCCGTCTCCGCCAGCCAACATCTACATCTGCCTACCCTTCACTCATCGTTCTTGACTCCGCTCGACAATCCTTCTCTCTACTCACGCCCTTTTACATCTGCCTCTCTCCACCCACGGAACTTATCCATTCATCGCACACGCTTTGTCATGTCTGCGTCTCCCCTCATCTTCGACTCTATCTCTTCTTCGTACGTCTTCATTTCCCCTCCGCCTCGCCTTCTCAGCCACCAAACCTCCCATCCACCGATCATATTTCCCTACGCCCACATACATGCCGTCGGTTGACCCCTTCCTCTACATCTCTAGCCTTTCTATGCCCATTCACCACTCCGCCTCTCTCTTGCTTGCTCCCAGCAGGCATCGACTCCACCCGCGCCACGCTAAACCACCAGCAACTCTTTGACCGGTTTCGACATGCCCCCATTTACCCTCACTCCTGTACCCATTCTCCACCCCACTTACAGCGGGCGTCAACTTCACCTACGTCCCGCGTACTCCTTGCCTACGTTTCGAATCGCCAGCCCCTTCCACCGCCCCCCCCTTCAGTGCCTATCAACCACTGCATCTTGCTCTTCCCCGCGTCCAGCCTACGTCAGTCCACCTACACCGCCCACCTCTCCCTGTTTGCTCGGTCAGCACCTTACCTCCGCTTTACCCCACCCCTTATCCATCTACATTCCAACACGGCTCGACCCTCCACCATATTTAACTCGTACCAGCTTCGATCATTCTGCCACGTCTAATCTTCGTCCTTCCGGTACTCCTCATCTTCTTCACCTCCACCTCATCTCCATGCGTCCTCCATCTCGCACGTTCTTATCCCACGTCAAACCTACGTCAGCTCTACCCATACCCCATCGTCCAAACTTTGTCCCACCCTTCGCTCTGTCAGCGCCTGTACTCCGCTTCCCTTAATTTCTTGTTCATCCATTCTCTATCACGCCTCCCCCTTTCTCCACTTTCAGCTCGAACCAGCACCGTTCTTGCTGTCCCGCCCAAGGTTCGTCGGCGATTCCCCTCCTCTTCTTCTTCATCCGCCCTGCAATCCGCACGTCTTTATCTCCCTTCCAGCCTACGTCCACTTCATTCATTCCAATCCACTCTAACATCTTCTTCTTTACTCTTCCAAGGCCTTCCCTCTGCTTTCATTGCATCCATTCTCCGCCTACCTTCCATTTCGCCTCTACCTCCACCCCACCCCCCACTTTCCGTACACATCAGCTCCATTCATGCAGCTCCGCCCAAGCTTCATACCGTCGGCGTTTCGCCTCCTCTTCACATCCACCCTCCTCCCCCCGCCTGCAGCCTACATCAACTCCACCCACGCCGCCCCGCCTCCCCCCCCTGCGGACCGCCCGCGGGGCCAGCCATAAAGCGCGCGACGCTGTTTGCGGGAGATTTGTGTTTGCGGTAATGAGCGCGCGGGGCGCCGCCGGCCACCGCCACGGGAGGGCAGCACCGTCCCTCGGAATGTTTGCGGCGCCGGCCGCACCGCACCGCGCCTCGCCTCGCCTCGCCTCTCCGCGCCGCGCCGCAAGGCCCCGGGAAGTCGCCCTTGCGGAGCGCCGCGGCCGGAGGAAGCTTCCAAGAAGGCCGCCGTTGATTCACCGCGCTGTGGACGTTGCGGTGGACGCGCAAAGCACCCGGCCCGATTCTTGGAAGGCGGGCGGTGGAAGCCGGCGGACACGGCCCTTTTCATCGGGGTTCTGCCGTTTCCCTTGCCTCGCCGCTGTACTGTTGGTTGGTTCTGTGTACGAATAAGAAAGGACACAGACTCAGTGACGTACCGAAGTGGAGCCAACACTATTTAAAATTGAAACGTGATAGTGGGAGTATATTACGTGATTGTGAGAGTATTAACACGATGTCATATATTGAAGTGAAAGCGTATGAATAATGTTTTATTTTGTTTGCCCACGACGTTTCAGTCCTAGAATGAGAATTTTTCAATTGTGTAGTATGTAATAATGAACGTACTCTAAAGATAACATTTTAAATTAATGGCAATTACGAAAAATTCTTCAAGAAAACTACTTGTAAATAGTAATTATATTTTATAAAAATTGAACTGTAAATATGTGTATCTAGTAAGAAAAATACATCCTCCAAAGGGATGAAATTGGAACTAATGGGAAATACAAGTAAAGTATGCAACCCGCTATGCTTCAAGGCATTGTATGGGCTAAGTCCAGCAATGAAGAGCGGGCGTTATTGGTGTGGGAGTAGCAGTGTGCAGAGCCGCGAGGGGAAACCATAATGGTCAAGGTGAAGTGGGTGGCAAGGGACGGGGCGGAGCACGTATGGGACGGGACGGGACGGGACGGAACGGGACGGGACGGGACGGGACGAGACGAGACGAGACGAGACGAGACGAGACGAGACGAGACGAAACTAGACGAGACGAGACGAGACGAGACGGGTTTGGCCGGAACGACATTGGGTGTATCGGATCGCAGCTGGTGATGAGCGGAGAGGATCGGATCATATCGGATGGGCGTCTGGTATCGAGGAAATGATGAAGTTGGAAATAACATACTACCATTTTTCAGTGAGTAGTATTTATTCCTTCTGTGTTCTAGTAGTCGACTGGGACAAATAATACCTGACAGAGACGGGTTACTTCAGATTCAGATCTTCGTCGTCACCGTCTCAGCTATTTACAAATCTTCCATGCTGTAGGCTTTAGTCGCAGAAAAGTGGTTCAGTGTAAATATAGATTGTACTTTATTTTAACCTGTAAACCACTGAAGATGGATAAACAATCCCTGAAACATGTTTTCTGGCAATAGATAGATAGATTTATTAAAGTTCGCTTCGAGCTAATGCTCGGTGGCAAACATGATAACAATTAGAATTAGAATTACTAAACATTTTCAACATTTACAATTAGGTTTACTATTAGAATTAGGGGTCGATATCATAGTTCCAATTTATTTCTAGCTAACTCTAAATTCATTTCTAGTTTACATAACACTTCACTACACTACACTACACTTCACATCACTTCACTGTATAAGGGACATGACGGTAATAATTATAACAATAATAATAATAAAAGTAATAATAAAAGTCATAATAATAATAATAATAATAATAATAATAATAATAATAATAATAATAAAGATAAATGTCTCAGTCAGTATTATTCGAGATGATCTACATGGAATGAAGCATATTTTTAAATTTGGCTACATTAGAAGGAAGAGCCTCTAGTGCTTCTGCAGGGAGATATTTGATACGAAATATTATATATACCATTGTGCAAGATTATTTTCGACTCCATACATTCAAATATTCGTAAAATATTGCAAAGGGATCGGTGTTGGAAACCTACTTGAATTTGCAATGGTGTGTACAGTATTGCGAATAATATATTTATTTAACTTATCACTTTGAGGTTATTCCTGAATAATTGTAAATTACGATTGAAAATATTTAACGCGGTTTCTATGCCATGCCATTTAAAAAGAATGTCCTGATAATGTTGGTGTAGCGATTGATGTGTTGACAAAGTAAACGTGTGCTTACACGCCTGATGTTTCTTTCGGAACGAGCAAAATAACGGTCCGCGGCGTAGTGTGACGTCTCTGGGAGGTGAGGAGATAATGGGTGCTACCTGTTTGAGCGTGCCGTGTAGGTAAATGGGCATGAACGCGGAGGTGTGTGTGTGTGTGTGTGTGTGTGTGTGTGAGCGTGGGAGAGAAAGGAATGGAAAGCTCGCGCTATTCTATTTTTCGCCTGTCAGTTCGTTTTTCGTGCACAACGCGGGATTCCAACTACCTGTTGCTTGTTAAAACACACCATTTGTTGATAGGAAAAGCAATGAAACAAGTGTCATTTTCAGTTTGTACAAATGTTTTTCCTCTATTGTTCCTGGTTCATGTGCGCGGGAAATAATGTTTAACGTTCGAGTCAGAAACATTTAACGTTTAACACTCTCAACGTGTCTGCAAAGTGGACAATTGAAAATCCTTTAATGCCTATAATAAAGCAAAACAATAACATCTTACATAAAACATTAGGTTTTCTATTATTAAGGAAATATATTATATACATTATGTAACATATTAGAAAAAAAAGCTCTAGTTCTGGCTACTATTTAGAATATTTTCGTACATTTCGTGGATTGCCGTTAATAAAAGTCAATGAGCGATTACCATATCACTCTCTAAATAGATTCTTTCCTAGAAATTCATTTTTTATTCTGTTCTATTTTTATTAATTTGTGTCTGAAACCCAATTTTGTTCCATTAGTGGCCGTATAAAACTGCAAAAATTTTCGGTGGTTGATTGACGTATGATCGTTCTTCACCTAAACGGTAGAAGCATAATTTTTACGTTCAGTAAGTTTGAAAAAGTTGGAAGCCTCCAATTTTTTTCATACTTGTCACTACTTCAAAATGGCCTCTACTGACGCAGTGGATTATTTGTGTAGTTATCCTACTTAATCAATATGGCGGCCAACTTTCTCAAGACAGATCAATGATGATGTGTTTTCTTCGAAATTGATTTTAAAGAAATTCGAACATAAATCTGAAGCAGAAATTTTTAACATTTCAAGAACGTTAATGTACAGAATGAATTTTAGATTAGAGAAAGCGATACATATAGTCATACTGAAGAAAATTGAATATTATTTCAATTAACACTTACACATCGCTGTCTACCTTACAGAAATAGGTTGGTCCGTCTCGACTTCTAATCTTCTATAATTCGCCTTATTGCAATGTATAAAAGTTAAAACATAATGTAATTGTATGGCATAACGTAGGTATCTCTGCAGTAAACACTAATCAGAGTCGTAGAGCAAGAAGTTTGAACCTCTATATTATACCATATTCTATTAATTCGTCATAGACCTCCAGCCACCATAACGTTTTTATATTCTAGATTAAGCCTACACTCTTATGTTTGCCATATATGTTTGTTTTTTTCCTCAAACAATATCAGTAGATAATGAAAAGAATATAATACGTCATATGTCACATATGTCATCCTCTTGAATTACAGGATAACGTACTCATAAATACTCTCAAAGTAGGCTTATAATCATATACGTGTAAGTATCAGGTTATTTTTATTCAAGCATATTAATAACAGTATAATAATGTGTTGAATTGATGACTAGAGCATGAATCTTACAGATTTGCTTAATACAATCTACAATTAAAATGTGATGTTGTAATTTAGTTCACGTAATCCTTCATCCACAATATATCTAAACACGAAAGTATAATATATTGCTAGGTTATAGTATGTATGTGTGCAAGTGTAAACTATGTAAGCAAAAATGAAATTTACGTCCCCTAACATAAATTTAAACCGAACGCACTATAAGTTGACTTCTCCGAACTTTTCCATCGCCCACACATTTTCCGCAGCCCAACTTATTTCCTTTCTTACAAAACACGCGGTGATACATCGCACGGTCGCTCTCTTTCGTGATATTTCCAGGGATGACGGTACGCAAACACATTTATCTGCGCGCGCAGCCTCCCACACGCCCTTCGCGGCGGGGCGTATGTGCAGCAACTAGTCGTTACGGATTACCGCATCAGAATAAATCACGCGGGCGTGTGCGCAGTCGATGCTCGCAGAAAGAGGCGGCCGTTGCGCATCTGTCGTTATTCGTCGTGAAATATTTGTGGGAGGACCGAGCGTGGGTGGTGGGTGCAGGCGGTGAGCTGTACCCGCGCGGACGGTCCACCAGTTTCGCGTGCGGGAAAATTGATCTCAAAGCGTTAGTAACCTGTCCGATTTCGCCCCCATAGCGAGAGGGAAGTGCTGGCACTCTCGGAGTCGATGTTCTTGATGGGACCAATATAGAGGGTGTCCCGTTGTAATGGACTCGTGGAATTAGCTGCGGAATGGTTCAAGGTTGCAAATTACTTTGTTTTAACGTAGAAATTCTGTTATGTGGAAGTCAGCAGTGTACGAAATTCTTTGGGAGTGGCATGCAGGTACTTCAGTATCCTAATATGCTGTATACGGGGTCAATCAAGGGTGTCCTGTTACAAAGGTGAAGAGTTGTCAGCTTCAGAAGGGTACAAGGTTGGAGAGTAGGCAATTCATAGATCTTTTTTTACAGTTTAGGAGGACGTCTCTGATGACTAAGTGTATGACCACCGCATTACAGATATTATCAGTATGTAGAGATGCAACGCATTTTCAAGAAAACGTTTCCCTAATGTTTTGCACTCACGTGTGAAATTGATCTGAAAGCGTTCGACATTCACCCCTGTAAGAGGGAAACGGTAGCAGTTTCGGAGTAGGCGTTTTTAATGGGTCCAGTATAGTGTGTCCCGTTGTAATGAATTATCTCCGGCGATTAGCTTTGGATTGGTACGTCATTTAAAATAAAATCTAGTTAGATCTTGTGTTCAGTGGAAGGCAGCGGTGTATTATATATTTTGGGACTGAGAAAATGCCTCTTGTGTACGTTAATATTTTCTTTATAAGTGGACAAATATACGTGACCTGCTATAGAGAACATATTATAATGTCCTGTTATAATGGACACGAGCCGTCAACTCCAGAGGTACAAGGTTGAAAATATCTAATTGTTTCATGTGATTTATAGGCGGACGCCTCTTATGGCTAAGTGACAGATATGGCTACCGTATTAACGATGTGAACAATACGTAGAGATGCAACAAATTTTCCAAGCAAAGTATACTTTTCCAATTCGCGTGGAAATAGATTTGAAAGCATTAGTAATCTGTCCGTTTTTTCCTGGTGAGAGGATAATAACTTCGACTCTGAGAGTGGATGTTCTTGATAGGACCGATAAGAGAATATTAGAATAGACTCCAGACATTGATTTCGGAATGGTACGAGATTGAAAAATCTTGTTTTAGTCAGACCTTCTGTTCTAATGAGGAACATTGTGTTAATGCCTGGTGTGTTTGTGTCTAATGTGCTAAATGTCTGGTGTTATTGAGAACAACTAACTGAACTGACACCAGATATAGTTGGGAAGGAAGTGGTATTTTCGAAAAAATTCGTATTTGTTTGTATTTCATTGGATTCTTTTTGGAAATCCTATTAAAAATGTGTTAAGGTTAGGAGATTTGATTTGCCCCGATTGTATCACATGGTTCAGAATAAATGTTTTAAATGTGTAGGACATGAAGGGTATTGGAAGATGATCAAATTTCTATTTCTACACAGAGTAAATGTTATAAATATCTAGGACATGAACGGGGTACGAAGATGATCACATTCTTATTTCCTTCATTTTCTCTGCTCGATTGATTCATTTCCTCATTCCATTTGGGCTCGTCCATCATAATCTAAAAATACCCCGACATATTGCCAGCACACCTATGTGAGTTCAAGGCTCAAATTGATGAGTTTGATAAAGAAAGGAGAATCGTTTTTTCGTACACATTGTTCTCCAAACGTGTGTAACAAAACAAATCGACAAAGAACTGTGATGTCACACTGCTCTCGAATAGCCTTGGCTGGCCGGTAGTTCCTCGCCAGCCTGCTGTTGCTCATGAGCTTCTAACGGCAGCTCCCTGATAACGCCACTACGAATGCATTGTGTATAATCTCCCTCCACTTTGAAAAGCGATTATGGATCTCCTAAGCCGAAGTTGTTTATTTATCGATATAACGAGAAATATTGATTTTTATGTTTGAATAAGACGTTCAGTGTATGCTGATACACTCGTACTTCACACTTTGACAAACATATAATACCTAGTACTTGAATGCCTGTTAACACCTCGTATAATATTTACGTAAAAATACGTAACTGTACGAGAGGAACTGAGATTATCGGTTGTAATTCCCTTCTGTTGTAGAGGGTAATGTCCTTCTTTCGCAAACTCAGAACTACGACAGATATTTTACTATGCAATATTTCGCGAAGTAATAAAAAACTAGTAAATGAAAATGCATCGTTTCAAATGAATGTTACGGATCTTTCCAAGAAATATTTTTTTCTCTTCAACAATTGAGAGATCCTGAGGTTCGTGTCCGAATGGGACCGGGTTATCTACACTAGATAGAGTGGTCGGACTTAGCCGATGTCTGGAGGATAAATTCTAACTATGGGCTGTTGTTATCAGTTCATTTCTGTGATTTCTCCGGCAATACTAGGAGAATGTTGCAGCAGCACTTTAACACATGAGCCACGGATGGCGCACGACCTTCTCTTCTTCAATCATGTCCCATCTCCCCTCACACATACGCACACACACACACACACACACACACATGTGCAACTCCACCGACTCCCCATGCAGGTGGTGACTTCTGAAACCATCATCACCAGCACGCATCATCGCTAGAAACAATAGTTTTAAAGAAGCTTCATGTACAAGAACGACTGCGAATGAGTATCCGGTAGCATCAGTTGGCATAGAGCGATAAGCCGACCTGCCCTTCTCGAGATGCACGGGAAGGGCAGGGCGGCTCCGCTGGAAGGGAATCGGAGGAATAGGAGGGGTTTGTACTGGGTAGGCATAGGATAGCTGTCCCACACGCTAATACCACACTCTAATCCCACACGCTGCGGTGAGCGGGTTCCGAAGGGTCTTTGGTAGATTTTCCCTTGTACTTGTAACACAAAAAGCAAAAAAAAACTCATGCACTATACTATCACGCGTGTGTGTTTACGAGTTCATCCCCATGCTTTCTTTGCTTTCCGCTAAATTGCATATTAGGTATTGAGAATGCATCCAAATTTTGTGAGTCTTAACAAATAGAAATAATCATTCTATATTTATGGGAAACAAACTTCTATTTATTTCAGAAAGCAGTTAACTGGTAATACTAACTAATACAGTGACTGATGCTTGTGAGGTTACACAGGCCTGAATCAACTATATTTCCAAATAAACGTGTTAAGGTGGGTCGCTTTAATATCGCACGCGTCCCTGACTGCGCCCAGCCGGCCGGACGTGGCACGCGCGTGCTCTACGCTCTGCCGGTGACCTCTGGTCTCGCGCAGAGGTAAATTCAAAGCCCGGACCTCGCCTCTTCGACCGAGGCTAATGGGTCTAATTGCGCTCCTTTTTAAGGAGTGGCGCGGCAGATTTATTGCGGCAATAACCCTCCACTAGGTTGCCCCTCGGGCGTTCTTCTATGCGATACTCGTAGGAGCAGAGAGCGGGGCTTTCTCTCCTCCTTTTGTTTGCGTGCTCCTTTGAGTCCGAATGAAATGCAACGGATGCGCTTGGTTATTCCTGAGAGTCGCTTACGTCATGTTTTCCCGGGTAGTTGTACATCGTCATTTAGCGTCGATTGCAATTCAACTGCTCTGAAAAGTTTTTAACGTGTTTGCAAAAAAATGCGTGTTTACTGTGGGAAGCTTCGGATGTCTCTTTTCAAGAACACAGTGAGTTCAGAAGCTAATTGTTCCAGGATTTTTCTCTGCTTTTCGATACACATATGTGCAGTGTTTGGTTGTCTATCACATCATTTTTGCATTTGCATTCTCTCTGAAGTTCGTATTACTAATCACTTCTTATTCAAGCTCCAAATTGGAGGTCAGAATAATTCCTTTATAAACCCAACAGTTCTTCTTTCCATCACAAGGAATGACAAAAAAGAGAACTTAAGTCTCAATAAAATTATTAAATGAGCTGCCAAAGGTAATTTGTTTAAATAAAATTATTCCTGCCGAAAATGGCAAATACTGACCTGAAACAAGAGCAAACAACGTGTGAAAGCAAGTGTATTCCAATGGTGCAATTTAAAAAGAGGAAAATTATACGTTTGGCTATTTACAAAATGGTTAAAATATATTTAATGCAGATTTTGTCCGAGTATTTTTTTTTTCGAAAACACCTTTTCTTTATTATGAGTCTTTATTATACTACTTCTTTTAATTGTGTAATAGTGACGTCAGCTCTGACATCAATTTTCCCGCAAAGTTATCAAAATACGTGCCCATGAGTGACGTATGAATAAAGAGTCTTTTGATTGGAATTCATTCTCACATTGTACTATCTGCACCTGCTTACTTGAGCTCCGCAAACCCTCATTCCTCTCTTTTGCCGTAAAAAGCTGTTACTCGTGAAAAATAGCAACGATCTGTTGGCAACACCTGATACAAAGTAATGTTCCATGTAATAGAAGCTAGCGGTATTTTCATCGATAAAAGAGATACGGATTTGATAGTACTACCGACAAAATAGCTAAACTTTTCACTCTTCTCCATCAGGCAAAATTACAACTCAAGAAACCGTGCTCAGATACCATCTAATGTATGTGATATAACTGTCAAAATATTGCGCCAGTGATCTCTAGATTTGTGTGTTTGTGTGACAGAGAGGGAGAGGGGGTGAGAGGGAGAGAGAGAGAGAGAGAGAGAGAGAGAGAGAGAGAGAGAGAGAGAATAAGCGTCTGTTTGAAATAGAGCTCAAGAAAACCTACATAGTGGGTATACCCTTTCTTGGGATTTTCAGGGAAATGACGACTTTATTTTTTTCACATACGCACTCGAAAATATTTTGAACATGATTCATAATGTATCTGTATCAAGAAAGTATTCAGTATTTAAATATCTTTTGCACTATTCGAGTTTAAAAGATTATTCTTTTTCGGTGTAAGACTAAAAATTCCTATATAGAGTAAGAAAGCAGAGAGTGCAAATTCGAAAATTTTCTTGGAAAACAAAACCAGGCTGAAGCAGAAATTTATTTGAGATAAAAATATCATATTATCTTAGAAATGCTCTGTATCAAGAAAAGGGAAGACAAGGCATTCATTCTCTAATATTGCTAATATAATCACTAAAATATGTAGCAGTCACAAGTGTTGAAATAACGATATCATTTTCTCCAAAAAAATTGAGTGGGCAAGCATAGTCGTTTTCTCATTTAAATTTCTCTCTGTTTTGTTTGATATTTCATGCTGATGTTTTTAATGAAAACGTTTTAAGTGAAATGTAAATGAAAATTTTTTTTATTTTATTCAGAGTATTTAAGTACCTTTCAAATATTAAATAATATGATACTAGAATCCCTATTTATCGCCTCATGTGATATTTCTTAAACTACTCTTGCAAGGGTTCCTAACGGTAAACTTCTCTTGTGATTATTTCTTTTGTCCGGCGGTCTCTGAAAGTATTTAAACTATTCAAGATTTGTTCCACACGAATGTAATACAAGAGGCTACAAAACAATCTTTAAAAACATCAATTTTTAAAAATATTGAAGATTTTAGTGGATGTGCTTTGAACATAATTTTGATAATCGATGTTTGTTAACCTATATGTTTTGTTAATGATGCTGAATCCCTAGTCCTGACGTGCGTGTGTTGGTGTTGTGTTGCAGCCACGGAGAAGAAGTTCGAGCTGACGCAGTCCAAGCCCGACCCAGACAGCGTTCGCATCGCATGCAGCGCCAAGGGGCTCTTCCCGGAGCCCAAGATGGCGCTGTACAAGACCCCCTCCGGCAGCAAGTTAGTGCCCCACTGTGCGATACAGTGTCTCGAATGCAGCGGCGCGGTGCATGGAAACATCATAGAGTAGCAGAGGCAGATTTAGCAGAGGGGACGGGCGTCCCATCTGATCTAATAGTGTTTTTAAAAATAATTTTACTGCATTTATTGAAAATAAATACCATATATAGATCGAATCATATCCATGAATGTAATTCCCTTAATAAATTTACTAGTACATTTTTTTATTTCATCCTAATAATTAAAATGTTATTACTTAAAAAATATTTCTGGGTGTCTGAATTGAAATCCTCTCCCTGAAATACTTTCTGGATCTAAAACTGATACAAGAAACTCGTAGAATTATAATATTATAAAACGATGATGGAACGATATGTATATCAGTATATTGCGACATAAGAGACTGTCGTAAATTTCATAGGCATGTATTAATATGTCCATTACATAGCGTATCATATTGTTGACGCTGCGAAAATAGCTGAATGAGGCTGGGAGAGCATAGCATTATTGATGAAAATTAAAATGACAATGGAACATCGCTTCTTCTATCGCAGTAGTGCTTTCGTCAGACAAGAATGTTCTGGAAAATAAATGACACACAATTTACAAGTATTGTTACGTGGCGAAAGAAAACAAAGAGTATTGAAATTGTCACAGTTACCTCTGCCCACGAAAACTGCCCTTCCTTACGAATTCCGTGCCTTTAGCTACGTTTTTCTATTACATACATTTCCTGGCACACTCTGGGTAGAACCTTGAAGACTTTCCAAAACTCTTTTTATGAAGCTTTCCGCACTCCTTGTCGTGACAAGGCGATCAGCCGTCTGATATAGAAATTCTCAGCATTTCGTCCTCGCCTAATTTTCGCGCGGGAGTGGAGAATCTTTCCCCGGGAGCTGGTGCGATCTTTCGGTGGCGCTCCGCACTAATAAGACAAGTTGAAATCGAATTCAAGGAGCTTGCACGAAGAAATGAATGTTTGGAACCCCAGAGAAGAAATTCTCGCGGTTTTTTGGAGAAAATTAAGACTATCTCGAAGGCGCCAAGTTTAAAATGCATGGTCTTTTCCTTTGAAAGCCTTCAAACAACATCAAACGCCCTGTTACAGAAGCCAAGGCGCCAAATTCGAAGTAATGTGGCCGGCAATGTGTCAACACATATCTATACACGAGTTTCATAGGATATTTTTAACGATAACAGAAATTGAACGTTTATAGTGGACCGGTACAAGTTAGAATGCACACTCTCTAGCAGACACCCTCCAAGCCACATTAGATAGCATTGGTGTAGCTTAAGCACCATCCACCTGCAAAAGAGTAGTACATGAGTGAAGCTTGGACACAATTTATTAAATAAATGTCATCAGAGTTCGGTATATTTTCGTATTTCTTATCAGCTTACACCTAGATACACCTAGAGATATAGAGAATGTTAATAAAACGTTGGCGTTAGCCGTCTGGTGGTAACATCTGTCTCTCAGGCGGACACAGTTTATATTGTTATCATTAGAAGCCCTATAAGTAAGGAGCCAAGTCTTCGCCCTCTTCAAGTGCTCGGTGCTCGGTGCACTTATAGTCTTCAAAGATCATTGTAGCTGTGGCGTGAGTAATCTTTTCATGTAAACATTTTATTTTGTATCTAGCGATGATGTTGCAACAGCTGTATGTTTTGATATCTGCGTTTCACGCAGATATTCCTATAGTTGCTTGATTTAAAATCACATTCTCAAGCAAATTTATTTATTCAATTGCCTTTTACGTAGTAATGAAATTGATCCCGTGAATTGATGAATTAATTTTCCTATTGATAGTTTGACAGTTATTATGCCAACTCATATGATAATGATTGTTTTACGATCAAAGTTAGTAAAATTCACGATACCATTTTTGAAAGATTTTTTTTTAATAAGAACATGAAAAACATTTTTTAACAGGAACAGAAGAAAATTCCAAGATTAAAAGCGAGTCATTGATTCGGTTAGGTAAAGTCTGCTTCGGATTCTGATATTCCCGCTTACAAGGGAAGAAAGTCATGTTCCCACCAGGGAGTTTATACATCTGTGTAAAAAGACTTGGATGTTTCTAGAAGAACATCGTTGTTTTAAAGAAGCAAAAAAAAACCCTAGTGTGCGATGGCGTTGTTTATGCGTGCGTGTGCGCGTGTGCGTTGCGCAGGCTGAGCATGCCGGACGTGGAGGTGGAGACGACGGCGAAGCAGGGCTCGTACGACATCCGCGCGCAGGCGCTGATGAGCGACGCGGACCTCGAGTCGCCCACCTTCTTCGACTGCGAGGTGAAGATCCCCGAGGTGCGCTACGCCGTCAGGAAGACCATCGTCTACTACCCTGGTGAGTTTTCTTTTTTTTCCTTTCTTCTTTTTTCTTTTTCTTCTTTCTTTTTTTCTTTTTGTGTACTGGAACGTTATTGCTTCCTAATGCCTTTGATACGGAGCTTCATATACTCTGCATGGCTCATCTGGTTCGACAGGATCGTGGTTGCGAGGGGGAAAATGGAAACAGTGGAATGACAATACATGTTCTCTTATGGAGGAAACTAAGAGAGAGAGAATTACAGGAGTGAAAGATGAAAAGACAAGTTAACGTCTAGTTAATAAATAAGTAAATATGAATCATTAAAATTAGGTAAAAAAATCTTGTACGTACCATGGGCATTAACAGGTTCTAACGATTGAATGACGACAAAAAGCCAACAGAACTCTTCTAACACCCTGGGTGCATAAGTAAATATTTTTGCGTTAGAAAATATCCTGGAAAAGCGACTTTTTACTTCAGAAGTGAAAGACACATCTCCTCTCTCGCCGCGCTAATGGTAATGTCTTTTGAGGAGTTTGGTGCTAAAAGAGCCAATTACCTGTTTTGTACGCTTCCTTTTGACAACAATTTCAGAGTTTTATCAAACGCGCGAGCTCTTCTTCATACCGATAACATTTTTTTTAATTCGAAGGTTTTCTTTAATTTATTCATTGAAATACTTTTACCCATCTATGATTCGATAATAGTCTCATTTCCTTTAGAATATTCGGGACTTTCGAAAGAAAATGTAACAAATTCTATGTTTTCTACTTAAACATTATGTTACAAAACTTTTACAGTAATGCGAACGAATCCATAATTTTTTAATTGAAATGTTTTCTAAGTATTGTAATCTACAAAATTAGAAAAGTGAAGTTTTGAAATGTTACTAGATTTCGAGAAACGAAAGTGCATTATAACTGTTGCAGGAAAGAGTTTTGTTGAGAGTCATACTGATAATTATAAACGAATTTGATCATATAGTGTGCAGGCAAAGATAAAATTTGTCTTATAAAATGGATACTGAAATGCTAATGGTAGTGTTTAGTACTCAATTTAACCACGATAGTTTTGCATAACAGTAGCCAAGCCCACGATAGTGTACAGTGCACCAGATGTGCAAAGGTGGCTTAAGGCATCAAATGAAGCTGCTGCAGTGCCGTTGACCGGGAGGTCTTAGGGTTCCAGTTTTGACTGTGGCAGGATTTTCGGCTCCAGATAGTCAGCTCGTTCGAATTCAGCCACTGTTTGGAGGAATTCTACCGGGCGGCTACTCTTATGGTGTACCGCGATTTCTCTGATCTACAACAGGTGAATGCCAAAACAGTACTATAACAAACGGGCCACGGTACGCTCGCGATCTTTCCTTCCTCTTACTTGTATTCTTATCTCTTACTTACCTACATTCACATGCACTTTACTATCCACTTGAGGGTAGAACAGTCATGAGCTTAGAGCTTGTTCCGGCTAGGGCGGTGCCGCACTGGTGGGAGATACCTGATAGGACAAAATCCCCGCAAGCCGACTTACGTCGGCGCCTGATCTTACCACCACTTCCTGTGATATAAAACGCACTACCCGTACGGGAAATATACCTCTGCAGGGAAGAACGCAGAATCACTAATCAACCAATCAATCCTGCTGTACCAGCCTAGAGGAGTTCCTCATCTATCTCCGAGATATTCATACCTTCTCTGAACTACCACATGTGCCAACAGAATAATGGGTGATTTTTTTTTCCTCCCTCTTGCCCTCACTGCCTGAAGCAGTAAGTCATCCAGGCATCACCACGCCCCTCTCCCCCCCCCTTCCGGTCAGTGCGGTCGGCCGGTAAAGGGCGTACGCCTGCGTTCAGAGAGGCGTGTTTAAAGCGAGATAGCGCGCGCGGCGGCGCCGCGTCACCGCCACCGCCACCGCCACCGCCACCGCCACCGCCACCGCCACCGCCACCGCCACCGCCACCGCCACCGCCACCGCCACCGCCACCGCCACCGCCACCGCCACCGCCACCGCCACCGCCACCGCCACCACCACCACCACCGCCACCGCCACCGCCACCGCCACCGCCACCGCCACCGCCACCGCCGCCCCCGCCGCCGCCCCCGCCGCCGCCGCCGCCGCCGCCGCCGCCGCCGCCGCTGCCCACGATCAAGCACGCGCGATCGCCGTGGCCGTTAACCTATTTTCTTCGGAAGTCGGCTTTTACCTTGTGATACGCGCGACTCCGGCTCCGCGAGGCCACGCGATCCACGCGGGCAGCTGCGCCCGGTCGCAGGGTTGTACCGGAAGTTTTGGAATTACGCTTGTGGACGGTAGATGGTCAGATTCGCGATGAGTTATTTCTTTTTGTAATGGAAACTTTGCTCTTGGTTTACTGGCTGAACAGGGTGGTGGTGTTGGGTCATCAGAAGCTGTGGGCGCCGACGTGAGCGTGTGTAGTTGAGAGACCGCTATTAAAAGTTTGTAGATCGGGAGGTTCTGGGTTAGATTGTTGATGGTGATTTTGTGACAAGAGCTGGGTCTCAGCCGTCCAGCGCCTGCTTGAGAATGACAGAAGCCGGTTGCTGTAAAAGGTCTTTTTCCTGCTTTCCTTCGATCTATTTGGGGCAGTAGTTCCTTAAACATCGGGCGATGATCGGGTGATTCTCTTTGTTTGCCCTGATCCCTTACCGTCGGAAGTAACAGTCGGAAGTAAGCGGATATAGTAAGAACAGACGCTGATGTGGGCTGTAGCTCCATTGGAGAGGGAGGAAAGATAGTCCATTGATTACTGCACTTGTTTGGAAGTGTTTCTTGTTTTCGAAGCTGGGAATGCATTTCCTGTTGTCACAATCATCACCAACAAAGTAGGATGTAAAATCTCTGTTACATAATATCTAATACATAAAATCTAAAAATTTGAATTGATTTATCTACATCTGTTTTAATTTGTTTATATATTTTGTATCATATTTTACTTATTATTGTAATTGTAATTTCTGAACTAATATTCTTACTGTACGTCTCCCTCGTACGTCACATAGAGTCTTTTAAGCACTTTCTTACGTCAAATAAATTAAAATAAATTATTATTACGCTTATTATTAGTACTTCTGAATACTTCAAGCATATTGTAAATCACTTTTGTAGACACCAAGATTATCAGATAAAAATCAGCGACGTGAATTAATGAGTAATACAGTTTATCTTCATCACCTGTCACATTTCATACTCTTTCATACGCAGCATACCGCGCCTTACTTCAGCTTTCGTTCGTACCGTGGGCTACCACAGCGCCACCTGTCTCAGTTAAACGTATATTGTTCCAACCCGGACCAGAACCTCGCATTAAATTACCCTTTCCTCCACTTTTTTTAACGAAGTTTCTGACGCCGTTGTGTATGTGTGTGTGTCTCTCTCTATCTCTCTCTCCTCTCTCTCTCCTCTCTCTCTCCTCTCTCTCTCCTCTCTCTCTCCTCTCTCTCTCCTCTCTCTCTCCTCTCTCTCCTCTCTCTCTCCTCTCTCTCTCCTCTCTCTCCTCTCTCTCTCCTCTCTCTCCTCTCTCTCTTCTCTTTCTCCTCTCTCCTCTCTCCTCTCTCTCCTCTCTCCTCTCTCTCCTCTCTCTCCTCTCTCTCTCCTCTCTCTCTCCTCTCTCTTATCTCCTCTCTCCTCTCTCTCCTCTCTCTTATCTCCTCTCTCTCCTCTCTCTCTGCTCTCTCTCCAACTGTTGAACCGGCCAGCGGTGCGTCCTGTGAATTATCCACATTCTGTTCTCTCGGCTGCGAGCGCCCAATTGGTAACAGACACATCGCCGGCGCGATGGACTCGCGGTTGTCGTCTGCGGACTTGCCCTCGCAACATGAGCCCGGTTTTTACGCCGCTCGCCGTGCCTTTTGACAGAGTCCCGTCCTCGTCCCGTCCCCGTCCCCGCCGTCCAAACAGCCGTCCGTCATGACGGCCCGCTCCGCCCCGCCCTCGCGCCGCCGTGCACTGTGGCTTGAAAGACCCCAAAAAAGGACAAAAAACGTCGTTTTTTTAAAAAAAAATAGTCCTATTTATGTGATTCAGGCGCGTATGAAAATAAATATAGTTTTTTGGTTTTGTTGTGTTTTTGTGTTATTGATCAGCACACTTGTGAAATTTTTAGAAGCTGGGTGCTTACATGTTCATCCGAATTTCGGATCGGTTTCTCAGTCATTATTATATAAAATTCAATACTTCTGTTTTACACTTTATTTCTTTCTTAATATATTGTTTACAAAAATTATTTATTGCGCTTATGTTGGTAATAAGTGGTTTGGTAAAAAGAGAGAGTTGCTAAGAGCAAAGTTACATATAGAGTTCTTTACATTTACAAAAGTATTATAAAGCTTGCAGTAATAGTAGAAAAAATACTATTGAATACGTTTGTGTAGATTTTACTTCCGTGTCACCCAACTCTACAACTTTAAATTATAGTTCGGTGGTGTAACGGTTAGTATATCGCTGTACCAAACTTCAAAGTCTGATATAAGTAGTGGATTTTTAAGGGTTAAAAAGTCCTTTGAATGCCTTCCTTTGAAAAGGAAGTAAATTCGACTGTCTCATGTCATAGAATTTTTGCATTTTAAAAATATCAAGCCTAAAAGGATTCAGTGAGCTAAATTGGAAACTGCCTCTTTCGTCGCCCGAGTAATATATTCTTTCTCTGATAGATGGTGAAAGGAGCGTAGCGAAATTAGCGGGGTTAGCCGAAAGAGCAGGGTTGATGGCCCAAGCATTACCACGTGAAATGACATAATTGAATTTTGAAATTTGTGTTTTACGATTAAGACATTGAGGAAGACATATTCGCACGGAGTTTAAGATACTGCTAGTCGGAAGTGATTTACTAAAAGTCACGAAGGATGCATTACAGTGACCAAACTCGAAAATGATTCTCACTCAGCCAAAACGACTAAACAAGAGTTACGAGGCTGAACAGACTATACAGTTGAAACTGGAACATAAGACTTCTCGGTCCGCAACGCTGTACGCTTGTTGAAGATACGTTTACGGAAGGAAGATTCATTTTTGGCCGCCATTTTTTCAGACCGGACCATAGTACGTCGCCCCTCCGCCGTGCGTCTACCAAACGTCCGTGAAATGTAATTAATTTTAACCGAATACGCGATGTTGCTGCTGACGTACAGATAACCTCAATTAAAATGGTTTAGTATGCACATGAAGCCGAGGGGCGGAGACTGTGTGCCATTGATTTAGCGATTGCTTTTTTTTACATTTTCAAACGCGTTGCTCGTGTTTGGCTAAAAGTGTAATGTGTCTTTTAAAAGTTGTTTTTTATGTTTAACTAAGTGATGTTTTGCTGTGTGTGTATGTGAAAGTGAATTTTTCTTGTTCTTTACTCTTATTGATGTCTTCCCCAAGATGGTTTATATAGTATTTTGGTTACGAGATAAGATTTAATTAAATAGAAACTACATTTTAGAATTTGAATAACATGTTGTTCTAAATAAGAATTTGAAGCTTCATCTGTTGCGTCACATACGTCATTCTTTTCTACACCTTGTTGCTATTTTGTTCTTAAGGACGTACCTATTGGACGTACGACTTCAATTTTATCTTTCGTTCAATCGTTTATTCGCTAATACAAGTTAGAAATGGTAAGCCATGTTGTATTTGATTACGAATTACAATTTTCAATTTTCAAAGTGGTTGAAGGTGGAAAAGCAAGTAATTTATCTAAATAACTAATGTTAGTGTCACATATTGTTTGGTTTTGTAAAGTTTCACATTCATTTCGTGGTAAGGGTTTATTTTGGTCATAAGTTCACAATTTTCGGTTCTTGCAGTACTTTTCCCCAGAAATTCAGATGTCAACGAGCATTTTGAAGAAGCAGTTTAATGCTCATTACGTCGCTGCGAATACGTAATTGTTCTCTACATCAATATCAAAGTAAAGTTACAACATATGTATGGTCTGTTCTGTCTGTAAAGGGACAACGTAGTTTCCAAGAAGAGATATGTGAATGACTATGGTTTCTAATTGTTTTATAAACATTCATAAGCTATGAGAGATGAAACTCTCAAGTTTTAATTTTACTACATAGTTGATATTCTTTATTATGTGTCCGTTTGTTCAGTGTTTGATTCAATTTCTCACAAGTGTTAGAAGTTGAATTACCTCCCTGACGTTGACCGTGGTAAAAATAATTCGGGACTATTCGCTCGAAAACTGAAAATTAGGAATTAATTTGGTAAATATTTGCAATATTTTAAGTCTTTGTGCATTATATAATAGTAGTTTAAAACATTGCTGTATTAGGAAAATACTTTGGCCTTTGTTTGCCATAACACTTTTTGTCATTAAATTCAAATATTGAAACAAGGAAGTCGAACTTATTTCATTTGCACAATCTGAAATTAAATATTTTTTTATTAAATGAATACACATTTAGTATATCATTAGTTTAATCAATTTGTTAATTGGCAACATCGTAAAAAACGTGAATAAAATCAAAAGTTAAGTTTTGGACTCTGGAGGCCACGCCGTAGGCTGTGCCTTCCGCCACGGTATTGCCCGAGTCAACGACTGCAGAAACCGCCCCAAAGGCTGTGTTCTCAGCCGTGTCCTTGCGGAGCTGTAGGTCGCGGCTGCATAGAAAGAGCACGGCACGGCACGCACGGAACACTGCCGTGGGGCCGGCAAAGGAAACGGTTGTCGTGACTACTGGTGGATTCTCCGCTGTTGGCAACGCCCTTCCCGCAGGCAGTTAAGGCCACTAAAACGCAGTCGCCTTTTGGTGGCAGTTAAGGCCACTAACAGGCAGTCGCCGTGCCCGCTTTTAGAAACGTGCGGAATGAGCGCCACGTCCCGACGAGAAGGGCAGTGGAGCCGGCATGGTCAGTATCCGTTTTGTGAAGACGCAGGAGGGATGCGTTTTCAAGAAGTTACGTGTTCGTGACGGGCCGTGCTTTCACTTGATATAGTTTGGGACGGTGTATATTTTACGTGATTGAAAGCAACAGACTTTTATTAATCTTTTTAGACTAGTTAATTTATATAATATTGTCATAAGTGTTGTGTAAAGACATTAAAACAATCGATGTGACCAGACAACTTCCAGAAATAGTCGGAATAATCATTAGTGAGCTAAGAAGATAAGTAGAATAGTAATGTCGGTTTCAGTTTTGTGAACAGGCACAAACCATGTCTTTGTCAAAAAAATTCATGGTGGTCTGTTCTCTTCCTACCTTGTGTTTTTCTTCTTTCAATTTGTTGGAGATTGAGTAGATACTTATTTGTAGAAAAAAACTACGTTTTTTCATTAATGATCTCATATTGATTCTTTGATTACACATACATTTACAATTAAAGTTAATTTCTTTCAAAAATACCTTATTTCACATATACATATAATACTAAAAATACTACAAAATATACTATGAATTTTTGTAGAATAAGTAAATACAATGAAATTATTCTTGCTCTCCCTCCTTCTCCTCCACCTCCTCATCTCCGTATCTTCTTCTGCTTCTGCTTCTGCTTATAGCAAAATGATCCTTTGTGGTTTTAGTGGCAACGAATAGGGTGATAAACTTGGTTCGTGCCTGGTACTCAATTATGAAAAGATGAATGACTTAAATGAGATTTTGCATGTTACTTCTCCCCTTTGCAACATTATTTTCTTATTATATCACATCATAATCAAAAGCGAAATATATTATTAGGAGAATGTCATTGATAAGTAGAGATTTCGTAAAAATGTGAACGCCAGGTGCAAACACAGCTGTAATGTAAAAGAATCAACCGGTTGATTTATTTTTTTCGAACTATCAGCTATGTACTCATTACATTTTAAGAGTATGTAGTATGTCAGTGATTTAAATTGTAATTATATTTTCCGAATATTTTCAATAACAACATCATTGTCAAAATAATAAACGAATCTTATATTATGATACATTTCCATAAGAAAACAACAGTAAAAATGACAGAAACGATCTAAAAATTGAATATTTAACCCTATCTTAAATTTTAAGTACTGCGATTTATGTGTTTGTTGAATTTTAAAGACAGGTCAAAATCAAAATGACAGCAGAATCATGCTAACGAATGTGATCAAAATAAAGGTTTTTGCTTGTCTTGCCTAAAGAATGAAGACATGCTTTGTGCTTGCTTATTCACAAATTTTCCCCTTTCATGAAATTCCCTACCGCAAAGCCGCTGCTGTGGCCTCTACCATTTAAATCGACACAACATAATTACAGGGGAAAAAATTTGCATCATTATTCATAGCTTCTCAGCCTGACAAAGACATCTCATTCGCATACGTCCGCTTCTAAATCACTCCCAGCGCATTCTGGCGGCAAGATGGGTTTTCGCAGCGCCCTCTTTATCTTAATTCTCCGAGACGCTCTCGCCGCACATGACGAACGACGCAACGCCGAGACCCAAGAGAAAGCAAACTTCTTTTTAGTTGCAGCAGCCGCCGCCCGCCCGTCCGCCCGGGGCGCGCTCGCGTCGTATAAAACTCCCCGGACTCCACGAGTACCCTTTAATGGGAATTAAGTAGATTAGAGGGGCAATGTTTAAAGTGTGAGCGGATGCTTGGACCTCCAGCCGCTACCTCGCCGACCCCCCCTCCCCCCACGACCGAGTTAATCCTTTGAAATATGAGCCTAATATTCATGTAAATTAACTGGCACTATTACCAACACTGTGTACATAAAACCTGCGGTGGCGTAGGCGGGCCCGGGAAGGCGCGGTGGCGGCAACGCTGTGCCCTGTGGTGGTGGTGGGCGTGGGACAGAGGCCCCTGCGCTGTATTTATTTCCGTAGGTTTGGTAGCGATAAGCGATGTAGTGGAACTGGTTACAGAGTCGGGTCGACCCGTCCGCCTGGGCCCGGCTGGCGGCGGCGGCGGCGGCGGAGGCGCAGGAAGCGGCAGGAGGGGCATACGTTAAAATCACTTGCGTGATATTGGATTGTCATATATCGGAGTTTATGCGGGCCAGGGATGCGAGATGTTATCGGGTAACGAATGGGTGGCGATAGCGTTTCGCGGTCGCCGGCCGAGCAATCCGCCCGCCCGCCCGCCCGCCCGCCCGCCCGCCCGCCCGCCCGCCCGCCCGCCCGCCCGCCCGCCCGCCCGCCCGCCCGCCCGCCCGCCCGCCCGCCCGCCCGCCCGCCCGCCCGCCCGCCCGCCCGCCCGCCACTGAACTGTTTGGGGCAATAAAATATGCCTGGCCAGTTTGTGGGGCAGAGGTGGCCTGAGACACCTGGGGTCGCCTCGAGGTCGACACGGGTGTTACGTTAGTTTATTTCGATTTAATTGGATGACTTAAACTTGTAATGGGTAGGCTTGTATGGAGTGGCTAGTGCTCTGCTATTAGTCTCGTTATCCGGCCGTTCGTAATTGGATAGTGATAGATTTAGGCTGATCTGAAAACGATGTATGCATATATTTGATTAGTTCTTTGTGAATTTTTCTGTGTGTGTGAGTGTGTGCGTTTTGTGTTGCGTTTGTAGTTTTATTTGTGAGAACAAAATAATCAGGCTGCTCCCCGGACAATAAAATTGATTCGAACTATTGGGTTTTTCATGGCGTACATGTTTTTTTTCTTTAATTTCATTTAATGAATAACTGCTTTGATAGAAAAATTCTTGCTTAAATTACTTTTTTTTCCAGCCGTAAGAAATTTGGACATGCACATCCAGACTGATACGAAAGAATTATAGATATAGTTCAGCATAAATCATTCCTCCTAATTTTTATATAAGAATCTCTTTAGGTAAGTATTTTTCTGAACAATTACAAGGCATCCATCGTTTTCAGCTTTAAATTAAAGGCAAAAATCCTGGTCCTAATTAATTGAGCAGAATGTGCCTGTATTTTTACCGACAAGCGTGTGAACAGTTAATAAAATACCAAATCGTTGTTTTCCGAAGACTGTGCCAGATCCAATAGTAGTTGAAGTGGATAATTACAAAATAATTATTTAATTTTTCGCAATGTATAATGAAAATGAACGTTAATTTGGCGGAATTTTAATTGTCACGTTACACATGTGGAAAAAAATGAATGAATAATATGGACATAATTTTCAATACATGAAATAATTTAGTTATGTATTTTTGTAGAATTCAATGAAGTTTATTGAAAGTAGGATTTTTTTCACATTTATGTTATGTCGAAAGTTTGTTGACAATGTGTGGACAACTTTCAATTTGAATTCTAGGAAATATTCAGTAGCAAATTGGAGAGTCAGTCTTGAAGGTACTGAATATTACGAACCATTTTCCGAAAAGTTGCTTCATTGTTTGCACACATTTCACAAGAACATTCGTATGAATATTGATGATTCAGGGCGTGGACTAACAAAAGAAAATTGCATTCTTGGAATATTTTATAGGTTGGCTTATTCTTCAAAACAAATACTTGAAGGTACCTAGCGAGTCTTTACCTAGCTGTCTAGTAATTTTCATTTTAAATTGTATGTGTGTCAGAGGTTTTATGAGCTCAAATGATTAGTTTTGTGAATGAGAATGCTTTGAACATACTGACGATTTAAATATAAGACCATGGTAGGAATATCTACATTTTCAGAAAATTCTATTCTTCACCATTGAACATTTTAACATTCTTACTATTGAGGAACCAAATATTTGTGTTGTAATATTACATTTTTTACGTGGTAATGTAGACTATATCCATTTTATGTGATAATGTCCCCAAATTGCCAGCGAAGAAATGCAAATGTAGTGTATAAATAAACCTGTATTGTAAGAGTTGTAAATGAAGGAAACCTTTATGCACCATTTCAGATTTGAAGCTTTGCATCACCCTAATAGAAATATAATCATTGGGTTGTAAATACTAGCAACCAATTACACAAATTATCGTAAGTAATTGAATATTAAACCCATGTGTGAATATCTGCTTATTCAATACTCCACATTCAATATTGAAATTGATGGGAATATTCAAATTTTAATTCTCGACTTTATTAAACGTGAACTACGTATCCATTTGATTTAACATTTACGGGATTTTCCGATGATTTAGTAATGTTTCTCATTAATGAAAATGAAATATTCAACTCAGAAGATTTCGTTTTCAATTATTTGAATATCATATATACATAGAAACATTTCGCATTCCCAACCAAAGACAATTTTTCTTTGTTTCATAACTAGCTGTATATATGAACATCGATTTGACTTACATAAAGACTGCCGGAAAAAAATAGTAAAATGGGTGTGGTTACTTATTTAGGTTTATTTCAAAGTTGATGTTTTCAAACAGTCGGTCGAAAAAACGCATAAGTAAGTTTTAAATTGATAAACGTGAATAAGGGAAAGCCGATTCAGACGATAAAATTAGTATTTCGTTGATTTTTTCTATTAGGTATTAGTATTTTTTAGTTTTCAAGTATTTTGTTGGTTTTATCTACCTTCCCATCCTAAAAATAATTTTAACATTTGACTGTTCACTCACACAACGTACTTACGAACTCCACTTCGAGAACCTTCCGGACAATTCAGTAATGAAGTTGGAAAGGGCGTGGCTGCAGGAGGGGGAGCGGAGGTGGCGGTGGGTGTTGCTGTGGCGGCAACGACCGAAGCGTAGATTGTAGGCGTGAAGTGTTGGTAGAGGCCAGGGAAATGTTAGGGGCCATTATGGGGGAGGCAGAAGGAGCATCAATGGTGGAGGCGATAGCGACAGATGCAGCAGCAAGGGGGGAGGCGGCAGATAAATACTGCTAGCGGTGGCGAGGGCAATAATGATGGTGTGACAGCGCTCCAGGGAACGGTTTTGCTTAGGTTGGTGGGTTCTTTGGCAATGGCAGCGTCTAGGGCTATGGTGTGGAAGTTGCAACAAGTGGCGGTAGGGGCGGGATGATTGTGGTGGCTAGAGTCGTGCAGGGGGACGTGGCGGTGGCAGTGGAAGAGGCGGGGGTCGTGGTCAGGGCGGGGGTCAGGATTAGTGCTGTGGACGTGTTCTGGAGCGGTGGCGATGGTGATGGTGGTGGGGAGGGGGGTAGCGGTGGTATGGAGTGGAGGTAGTGGTTGTGGTGATGGAGGTGGTGGTGGTGGTGGTGGAGAGCCGTGGAGGCGACGGTGAGAGTAGCGGTGGTGGCGGCGGTAGCAGCAACAGTGGGAGGGGTGCCGGCTGTGGAAGCGGGGTCGTGGACGAAGCCGGGCCAGGGACCGGCGTGGGGGCGGGGTCGGATTCAGGATAGGGTGGCGATGGCGGCAGCCACAGCGGAAGGGTGTTGAAGGTGGAGGCAGGGTCGTGGACGGGGCCGGGGCGGGGGCGGTGCGGGGCGGGGCAGGGAGGGGGCGGGGCGGGGCGGGGCGGGGCAGGGAGGGGCGGGGCGGGGGAGGGGCGGGGGCGGGAGCGGGGCGGGGGTGGCGGCGGTGCGGGGGTGGTGCGGAGGCGGGAGCCAGGTGGGGTCGGGACGGGGTCGGGACGGGGGGTGGGAGTGGGTCGGGGGTGGGGCAGGGGCGTGGGTGGGGCGGGGCCGGGGCTGGGCGTCGCGGGAGCGGCGACCGGGGACGGTTTCGGTGGCGGTGACAGTAGCGGTAGCGGCGGCGGCGGCGGGCGCAGCGTGAGGATGGCGGAGTCGTGGTCGGGGCCGGGTCTGAGGGCGGGGACGGGTTGAGGAGCGGTGGCGATGGCGTTGTGGGCGACTGCGGTGGCGACCTTCCGCGGCGTCATTTCCGGCTTTCGTGCTCGGAGCGCCGGGCGTGTAAAGTGCGCGCGGCACGCACGCCCCACGCACGCCCCGCGCCTGGCCCTGCACCGCCGCCTTCGCTTGCTGCTGTCTTCGGTAGTGTCATTGCGCGGTTGTGGCGTAGCGCTCGTTTTCGTTCAGGCGAATCGCCCTGTGAGGATTTTTAATGTCGCCCCTCAGTGCCTACCACGCTACTCATTACATCAATACCTTTTTTAAAATCCACTACTATATGAATGGGTGAAAAACAGAACGATATAAGTGGTATTTTATAAATTCAGAGAAATCTGTTTATTTAAGTCAATATTACTGTAAAGTCGTGGGGCTTTGTTTCTTCATTTCACTTGTTCATTAAAATCACGAAAATACATTGCCAATGAAATACAACATAGAAGAAACACATTTTCCTCACAATTTATAAAATGTCACTTATACCGTTCTGGTTTCACCCATTCATATGTCTCTATTTCTGTAAGGGGGTATCCACAGCTGAGGAAGATGGGTTTTAAAAGCTTTTAAAATAAATTTTACTATTCAGTAATAGTTATTCGCCGGTTTGTAATGTATTAAGGGGGTGGCGTTCGCCTTGCAGAAGTAACGGATCTAATTTTCATACCTACGTGTATATGTGCCAAGAGAGAAGCTATAGTAGCTTAACAATTTTTGTCATGCGCGCCATGTGCAAGTGTAGCCGTCCTCTATTACACTTCCTGGAGCTGAATTTTCGACGTTTCCGCTGTAGATGTGGTGATAATTGCAATTGAAAGCTAAGCCATAGATAGAACGCTAATAGAACGTAGTTCATGTCATCAACCGTGTCATCAACCTCATTTAATCAACTATTTTATTTGAAACATCTCGCCACTTCTGGAAGCTTCTCGAAGGCTTCACCTGTCACTGATACCTAGCTCAGGGCAATGTCAAAGTGAACGATTGAAAGGAAAATTAAAGCTGACCTCCCAGCCCAATCGATGATCATAAAAGCGGTTCATATTAATTTTGCGATTTTGGGCGATTTTGATTTTTGATCTAAACGATTCAACTATAGCCTCCATATTCGACCCGTGGCCTACTGGTCAGTTTCCACCTCTGGGTAGCTGAGTATCCGGTAAATCTTTGTGGAATTTTTTATGAGAAAATTTGTTCGCAACACATTTTCTCGACGTTCATCGTCGTTCAAAATCATATCATACTCCACTAATCACTTATCTTTAAGGCACGTCCTCAAAGGCTAGATATTGTTAGGCATTGATGATCAAATAATAATAATATTCATTAGTAACTACTAGTTTAACTCAGAGTCAGCATTGCCACAGTCTCTGCAGTGATTTAACGGACAGGACCCGGACAAGTGCAGTGACTTAACGGACAAGTTTGGGTCCCGATGTCTGTGGATTTTTGTGTCAGTAGCTGTATAATTAGGTCAAATTAAGCTGCTGCGTGTAGGAGATCCTGGCTGCTCCGATCCTGTTTCTTTGGTTTCTCCAATCAATACCAATTGATTGGCGGAGCATTGCCTTTACAAACGGTCCATAGGCCATCTCAAAATCTTTTCTTCTTCTTCGTTCTATTATCTTCCCTTATACACAATAACATTCCCTACATTATCACACATTATCATATCGGGGGCTTCGAGTTTGTTTCCGCTGGAGTGGTACCTCACTGGGGAGTTGACTGGAAGGGAACGTTTCCCGCAAGCCGACGTATCGGTGGGCGCCGGATATCAATATCCAACGGAAGAGGAAATCACACCGAACAAATATTCACTGCAGTAATTGGACTAAGGACCATGGTCCACATTAACCAATCGTCTACGGTATGACTGAAAAGTCTAGATATTGCTTGTGATTACGATACTAATGGGAGTGAAAATAAAAATATCCACTGACCGCGGATGGTTTTGAATGAGTGCAGAGCATTCTAAAAAGAACATTGGAGTTCTTCATCGCGCATGGGGCGGCCTTTTCCGCGCCTTTCCCGTATTCTCGTTTCGATTGCATTGTCGCAGTCGTGCACGTGACCGCGCTTGGGGTTCATGTCGTGTGTTGCCCGTGGCGGCGGGGCAGGGGGTGGGGTGGCGGGAGCCGCTGTGGCGCCGTCGCCGCGCCGCCGGATTACACGTTGCCGCCGCCGCGGCCGCTCATTACGCGCGCAAATGTCCGTCTGAAAGAACATTTCCGGGCGCGCGACGGGCACGCGGGGCCACCGGCGCGACACGACGCGGCCGGGGCGGAGGGTGGTGGTGAGGGGGCGGGGCGGCGGCGGGGACAGGGAAAGGGCCAATGACGGGGGAGCGGAGGGCGGTGGGAAGAGCGTGGACAAAGAGGAGAACAAGGTGGAGGAAAAGATGAAAGACAAGATCGAGGACAAGGTCGAGGGCAAGGTCGTGGATAAGACTGAGGGCGGGGAGCGGTGTAGGAGAAGAGAGGGTGAGTATGTGGGAACAGAGATGGGATCTGAAGTGGAGAGAATGGGTGAGGGCAGAGGCGGGGGTGAAGGCAAATGGTTTCGTGAGGAAGAAGGATGTAAGGGTAGTAGCAGGAAGTGGCATTGACGGCGGTGGGCAAGGGTTATAGTGGTAACGGAAAGCGGGTAGTGAGGTAGGGCGACCTGCTCTTGAATGGAGAAATTGCAGGGCGGAGGCGGGACGAGTGGAGTAGGCAGCGGCGACGGCGGGGTGACGATGACGAGGTCTGTGAGAGCGGGTCTGTGGCAAGAGTTGCGTCGTAGGCGCAGGTGGCGAATGCGGGAAGGACGGCGAGCGCGGCGAGGGAGGGCTATGCGGCGAGGGAAGGGTGAGTGGCGAGGGCGGCGAGGGTGGAGTGGGCGGCGAGGGAAGGGTGGGTGTCGAGTGTGGCAAGGTGGGACGCGAGGGTGGGGTGGGCAGCGAGGGCGGCGAGGGTGGGGTTGGCCGCGAGGGTGGGGTGGGCGGCGAGGGCGGCGAGGGTGGGGTAGGCCGTGAGGGTGGGGTGGGCGGAAACGGCGGTGAGGGCGGGCGGACGGCGTGGAGCGACGCGAACCCGTAAACGGCCAGCGTGCGGCCGCCTCCGAGGACAGCCTGAGGTCCGGCCGCCCGTCGTCGGCAAGAACCACGCGGCGGCGCGCCGGCGGGTGGCGGGCCGTCGAGGCGGGACGGGACGGGCCGACGGAAGAGCGACGCGGGTTACAAAGCGCCCCGGGCGACGCGGGCGGGCGTGGGCGGTGGCGGCGGCGAAGGGCGACGTTCGGCGAGGGCGCCGCCCGCGGGCGTTCGCCAGACATGAAAAACTGCGCCCACCCGCCCGCTCGCGGCCGGCCCTGCCTTTAACTTCGGTGACACTTTGATTAATGTCCCGCAGGCACGGATCCGCCACCGCAGGCCCCGCACCGCCCCCGCGCCCCACCTCCCGCCACCCCTCGCACCGCCCCCGCGCCCCTCCCTCCGTCCTTGTCGCTCGGCAGTGCTCCGCATCCAGTTAGCTTTCGCTCACAAGCGCAGACGGATGAGCGCATTAGAACGCATGTGCTGATTCCTTCTTACGAAGCGCCAGTGGAACTAACTTCATTCGTCACGGGTGATTATGCGCGCCGTACGCGATTGCACAGTGAAGGTGAGAGAAGACTTTTATACCCCTCTTTCTTGGGCATATGATCAGAGAAGTGATTTTGTCATCGTGTTCCTTTGCAGTTGGATTGCCTCATTGGAATCGGATGGAAAGTTGAATGATAATACGTGAATGATTATGATTGGGGAAATGTTTAAATATATATGTGGAGGGTGGATCAGCCAGACACACCTCACTTCACTTGGTGGTTAAAATATGAATGCTTTATACAGGACTCGAACCAGCTGCCTTAAGCTCCGCTTATTGGGACTTACCTTTAAGTGTTGAATCCTGCATGTGTTATTTAGTAAGACGAGTTCACCAGCGTAAGCAGATTCTCATATTAGCTTAAATCTAAGACACGAATTTATACAAAGGCCTAGTGGTATTTGCTTAATTCATTATCATTGATTGTTGTTAGGGGTTCTCCTCCTCCACGAAGTAAACACATACTGGTACTTCAATAACTGATTTATTAACTTCTAGAATCCTTAACCGAAGAGAGGGTACATTCAGCCGCAACCTTTCCAGTTTACGTCTTTCTCAAGAAGTGCCTCTCGGCTACACGCACACACGCGACCCCGTTTCGCTTTCCCTTCACTGACCTCAGAAAAAAATGGCATTCCTAACAAGGATTTGGGGCAGTCGGCGGGGGCGCAGCGCACGGCCGGTGGGCCCCCCTCTTGGGAGCGCCTCCGTTAGAGGAGCGATGGCAACAATTATGTGTGCCAACAATTGTATGTGCCAAACATGATTACTGAATGTAGCCGAGGGAAGATGCTTCCACAGTTATGCCCTTCGCTTTCCTCGACAGATGCCCCCACGGGTGGGTCTTCCAGCTCCGTAGTGTAGAAGGACGGTGGTAACTTGAATGACGATACATGAATTATTAATAATTGAGGTGATGTTCAATGTAGAAATGCAGTGGAATATATCTGCCAAAACAACTCAATAGATGGCGTAAACGCCAATGCCTTATAAAGAGCCCGAACAAGCTGCAATCTGCTTTGCTGATTTAGAGCCAAGCTCCTACGCTTCTCAGGCCGGCGTATGTTGCTTTGCACCAACGGACTTGGAGTATCACATCTGGAAATTCTTTTATATGTCGAGAAGAAAATCTTACTTAGAAAGTGTTGGATGAGATTTTTGTGCCTGACGCGCTTTTTAGGCAAATGATCATAATGGTGGTTTGTCATTGCCGTCCAGTGCATGCAAATGGTAGGTGATGAATGAATTATTACTATTAAGGGGTTGAGGTTGTGACGGGATGCGCGGTTGTATTCAGAAACCAATCTCTCCACTATTTTATGTTAAGCCCTTCCATGCTTTCGCGGGAAAACAGCATGATTTTTTGTACGAAGCGTACACTAGCACATTCAGGATAATCACATGAGAATAAAAAGCAGATTCTCAATAAAGCAGCAACAGAAAATTATTACAAATTCGGAAAACGCTTTAAGAATAAAATTTATGTATCTTCACCCCAAATATGGTATTATTTGGAGGAATACACTTTCGCTAGATTCCATCAGATCTCTGCGTAACCTGTATGAAAAATCGTCTTAACTCGAATGATACATTCTGTGAATTTCAAGGGCATGAATATTGTATTTAAACTTGAAATGATGAAAGCAAATCTAAATAGAACATTTTATGAAAATCAATTCTCAAAGTACCTTTCAAATGAGCTTTCAGCAACTTCATTTGCTCTCGGTTTTAAAAATAAGTACCAAACATTAGAAGCGTAGATCGTTGTGTTTTGATGTTCTTTACGTACCTGCAAAGGAAGTATGAGATATTGTCGAAGAGTAAAGTATTAAAAAATCATAATCATGAATACTGTCGTTGATGATCAAATATATATTAGAATCTATTTTTATACCATTCCATGGATAATGACATTATGATCCGGTTCCAACATTATTTGTATTTCTTCCAGTCGTGAATGATTGTGTTAAATGTTGATGTTCTTTACTCTTCCAAAATGCTTCAATAACTGTAGAAACTGTTGGTGAAGGTACTTAACTATCCATTCCGTAGATTAAAACTCCTTGAAGGAGGTCTTTTTCTCACAATCCGTTTCCTTACCAACCCTCCTGCTGCCCGTTTCGTAGTTTGCGAGTTGGTTGGTTTACCATGCAGTTGGCGTCTTATGCGTGCTGCACAGTGGTGATCGAAGAGCACTCCCTGTCTCCAATACTGAATAAATAACGAACATGAAAAAAAAATACCGAACGTCCGGTGACTTCATATTAAATGTCTGGAGGGGAGTTTCCACGATGCAGTCGATTTTTAAGGTGAGGATATAGCCACGAATAAAATTTTATTCAAAAGAGTAGAAGTATTTTATTGGGTTCAACTGTATTTTCTTAATTTACATGCCACTTATTCAAACACACACAAACACAGTCTCACACTCACTCACTCACATACTAACTCACACACTCACTCACATATACCCACCCATATTTTCGCCCATAAGAAACCGTTTCCACCCACTGTAGTCCAACGCTTCCCGATCGGCGGTACACTCACGCCGACACTCCTCTAGGGCACCCCGCCCCCGCGCCACACCACGCCACGCCCTTCCCCGCCCGCCACGCCCCCGCGTCCGCCCCCATCCCCACCCTCAGTCCCGCCCCGCGCTGCTTTCTAATTGACAACGTTATTAAAATGTCCGCGGCCCGTAATGAACCCCGCGCCGACAGCGCCCCTCGCGGCCGGTTGGCGAACGCTCTCGCCGACGGCGGCGATGACGTCGCGAGCGGCGGCTGCCGGGTGGAAGGAGGGCAGAAAACCGCCGGCAAGTTTAATCGCCGCTCTTTAGTCTTGATCTGTATAATGTAGTGCTGGACCGAGCTCGTAATTGTATCGAATGCGATTCGAAATATTTCAACGTTTGCGTTTCAAAAAAAAAAAAAAAATCATGTTTGCGAATCTTTGGAATATTGGAGGTATTTGCATGCGAGGTGTGAGTGCAGATAACATTTACTTTAAGTTTGTATTTCTACAATATTTAATACACGAAAATATGGCTCTCTTTGCTGTATAGTTTTATTCTGACTCTAAAATTATGTTATTAGTGTTCTGTGCTTTTTGCAGAAATCGTAAATATTGATTTTCAGCTTATAATTATAGTTATTAACTTCATTACGCCGATAAGCCCTAAGTGCCAACTGGGTCTGTTATTTGTGCTCGCGGACGCATCTCCTTTTGCAATTCCTTTTCATAATTATTTTTTTAACAGAAAATATTCCTCTCAACAGGAATTACAATTTTTTCAGGGTGTACTCATGCGCCAACTTAATCGACAAAGGGAAAAAATACTTTGATTGATCAGTTACAACCGCTCTTAATGTAACATTGGACCTAATTAAGTGATTTGTAAACTAGAATTAAAACAAAAGGAAAGTCAGTAAGGCAGTTAAAAAAAGTATATAACACACGTAGGAATATGATTTTATTTTGCTCGTTCGATTGCGCCACTTGGCCTATTGGCCTCGGGTCGCAACTTTTCCGACACGCGAAATAAAATTTTACTTTTACTATTCATATAATAACAAAAATAAATTATTCGTCATCTAGGACCCACAAAACAAGGATTCTCAAGTTTTCAACACATTAAAAACAAGAATTAATCACGTGTTTGGATATTAGGGACACACAATCCGAGTTTTTCTGTCTGAAAATCGCTGTTTCCGTTGCGGCATTACAATACTTTCTCTTTACTAAGTGAGTAGTTTGCGAGAAAGTAAAAATTAAGGGGCCGATTTTAATGAAATGTCATTTTTTCTTTTCACTTTAGAATAACGCCGTTTAATATAGAAATTTATTTTGTCTTAAGAAAAAACGAAGTGGCTCATTTTTACACGTCGTAGTTGTGTATTTTTCGTTGATTTAATCGATTTTAATATAATTTTAATGGTACTTGCTTCAGGCAATATTTTAGAGGAGCAATAAATGTTCCCAACAGAATTCCTGAGAGTAGCGTATTTCGTCGCCCATGAATTGGAAAGTCAGCCGTAGTGAGTACTATGTAATTTAAGTTTCCTCTGACGTCTATCGGCGCCATTGTCAGTTCAGTCGATTTCACGATAAATAAAGGGTTTTCTTGTAAAAAACCAGTCCAAACCAAAAGTTTGCAAGATGAGTTCATTTTTTAAATAAGGAAGAAGCCGTACATCAGTAATACACCCAACAGCTTGAGTTATTCATCTGAAGTGGTTTATATCAAATTTCTTTACGTCATTTTTATTTGTATTTAGGGCATTTTTAAGACATTTTATTGTTCATTTTTGGCAATGCTTTCATCAAAGTTCGCCCTCTTGTAACAATCATCGCGCACATGTTCTTCAATAAGGAAGTACTATGAATCGCTTTCCACTTGTAGCAGCGTTTTTTTCGAAACACGATCTCAAAACGCTTTCTAACTCTAGGCATTCTTTGCTCGTTACACTTAGCACCTTGCAACAGTGACCTCGCGAAAGGAAGCATGCATATGCGTGAGGGATGTTAAGCATGCTAATGAAAGCATTCTGTGCGCGGTGGTTTGTAGGCAGTGAAAGGCGCAGTTCCTTTCGGCGATAGCTCGTCGCAGATATGTAAAAGAGGAATAAGAATGAGGTTTAAACAGGGGTAGGATTTTTTCCTTGGTGAACTGTGTCTACTTTGGAGCTGCAGCGAAGGGTAAGGTTGCCTCGATCAAACACGCATTTGACGTTCATGACTTTTGATCCAAAAAAACTTTCATACGTAAGTAGTTTAAAATGATACAAAAACCATTAGTTTGACGGCAAGTTAACATTGTACTAGGTTCAGCGTCTGTGTGTTTTGCACTTTTACAATGTTAATGAAATAATATTGGTGAATGATTTCATTTTATGAAGTATTTATTGCAAACTTCTTTATTATCAACCACAGCATCTAAACTTTTCGGAAACGTGTGGGATGAATTGTTTGTTGGATGTGAGATGTAGGGCTCGCTGATGGAGGGATAATAGCATAGAAGACACGGGAAATGGAAGGAACCCAAGAACATCTTGTGCGGCTTGCTTTGACCACCACAAGGTTCACATGATTCGTCTTGGGTTTCGACCCCGGTATCCAGAGATGAAGGGTTTCCGTCCAAATGGCCACTATGCCGCGGATTGTCCTGGACTGACGAAGTACCCAGTGTGCGCATCAAACACGAGTGAAGGCCGGAAACCGATCTGTTGAACATAATATAGTTTGTTGCTTCCCTGCCGGATTGATTTTGTAGTTCTACGGCTGTTTCTCTGTTTCTTTCCAAATACTTTTCGGTGAATGTCAGAGAAGCACCTTAGCCACTGACCACGCGCAATATCCATTTTCCCAACTCCACGCCACTCCAAGCATTACGACTGAACGATTATCGGCTGTGATGGCTCATTGCAACAACTGTTACCTGTGAAACGTCCCTCCGGGAGGGTCTAGGGTTCAAAACCCCGTTCGTGACGGTTCTTCTACGCTACACAGCAAGGTAAAATCCTCTCGTTGGCTCGAGGAGAATTTCGGCAGGCTGCTGGTGTGATCGGTAGTTTTATGTAGTCTTGCCTATGAATATCGCGTACAATCTGGAGAAATGGGTCGCAGACCGCCCGCTATCTTTCTTTTGTTCTATAAGCTCCCCTGACACAATGTCTCACTCTAATGCACTACACTACCAGACCAGTCTGGGGGTTCATCTGGAGCTTAGAGCTGACCCCGGCTGATTCTGTGTTGGGGAAGATTCCTAGAAGGAGAAAACCCCGCAAGCCGACATGTTGGTCGGCACCGGATCTTACGTTCCAGAAAGTAGAGTAACATGCTGTACTAATGACCAAAGAAGTTAAAACACGAAAAACACACTCACTGACTAATCTAATCTGTAATCCTCATGTGACTATCTAATTATGGAAGTAATTCTGCAAGAAGATACGAGAATCGCCCAGACATTGAATGTATTTCGTCGTGAATCAATTAACTGTTGATTTATTTACGTCTAATGATTCGCAAAGCAGATGTGACAATTTCGAGTGTCAATTTTGGAACATTTGGATGCTAAATTAACTCGAATATATTAGTCACTTTCCCCAGAGAAGTAGTTTTGCGAACTCATTATTTTATTGACATCAAGTGTCATGCGAAAACACAGGGCAACTTTTCTTCCGCGTCGTGTCATGTCTGGATGTCTGGTTTATCAATCACGTTCATTGATGGACTAACCATCTGTTTCTTTTGGAGTGACTGACGTCAGTCTTTGCTAAAGAATCGTGTGCCGCACACTCGCCGTTGCAGACGTCGCCAACTTTTCACCGATCGACCGTCGATGGGAGTCGTCCATCAGGCGTTACGCGACCGTTCGCCGACATGTCGATTCCGTTTCCAATACTCCCCGTCGACTGCTCGAGGTGTTTGTGGCGCATGTGTATGTGAAGCATTTGAGATAGATTTTTTTCCCTTAATTGTGGCAGCTATAAAGTATTCAACAATTTAAGTAGTTTCCAAATGTGGTGGGGTTTATTTTGAGTTGCCAAAAAGTGCAGATGATTCATACCATAAAGGGACAATTATCTCCCTAACCACTACTTATATATTGTTACTTTTTATTTTGAAATGAAATGAAACGAAATTTTTTAATTGTAGAAGCATAGTTTTAAATATTTTTTTCTAGAAATTTCATGTAATTTTTATAAATTTATAATACTCCATGCCGATGGATATTATATATGCCGTGAATATATTATATGCCGTGAATCACATCTAAACGCAGCATTAAAAGATCACTCATACCTCCGAACCCGACTTACGGCCCTGATCCTCACCTCCTGCTTTACGCCGTCCCCATTCCACACACTTACTCACGCTCACAACCTCCACCCAATCCTCGTCTCTGCATCTTTGCCCTCTCGCCCTCATCATCGCCCTAGCAGCTGCCTACCTAAAATCTGTCACCTCCACGAGCTCACCAGTACTCCACTTCCCGTGAGAGTAATCGTTTCTGTCTACCTTCTAAATCTTACCGCCGTTTCCCTTTCGTTGTCCTACATTGCCATCCCTTTCTACATCCACACCTATAGCCCGCGCCTCTTCCCTTCTGCCCGGTCGTTAATGAACAATTTGTTGTGCAGTTACTTTTTGAGATACTTTTATTTTTGTCAGAAACGTCTCTTGGAGTTGTAATAACCAAAGCAATTAGAACAGTATAGCAATAATAATAATAATAATAATAATAATAATAATAATATAATAATAATAATAATAATAATAATAATAATAATAATAATAATAATAATAATAATAATAGCCGATCAGATGGCCGAGATCGCTAAGGCAGTAGTGCCGGAGTGGTTTCGGTCCAGAAGATCGCGGGTTCGAGTCCCGCCTCGGGCATGGATGTATTTGTGTATGTCTGTATGTGTTGTCCTTTCACCCCCATTATCATCATATCATCATTTCATCTTCCATACCCCCAGAGCTAACAACCGTGGGGGATAAAAATCGGATCCAGCTAAAAATGCTGGTCCCCCCCAAAAATTGTCGCAAGCACCTGCCACCGTGATAATAAATAAAAACTGAGCCACGGTAAATGCAGGATGCTTGCATGCGTGGCCCTAGTCGGCCGATTAACGAAATAATAATAATAATAATAATAATAATAATAATAATAATAATAATAATGTCAAGAAAAATAAAGAATTATTAACGGTATGCACAATAAATAAAACACTTTTAGAAGTTGCTGAGAGTGACATCATTCCCACTTGAAATTTTGAGAAAATAGGGAGCATTTCAGGAGAAATGTGAAGAAAATTGGATAACTTCAAAAAATAATGAATTGAGGAAAGAAAGAAAATGAGCAATTTCTTGAAGTAATGAAGTTCCCAATATCGGAATTGAAAAGTGAATTCTCGCTCCTCAACGGCCACGTTCCCCTATAGGATTTAAAGAATTAGTTCTACCACATTCTTCTGACTCATAAAAATAATATTAATAAAAATAATAATATAATAATAATAATAGTAATAATAATAATAATGCCAAGAAAAATAAAGAATTATTAATGGTATGCACAATAAATAAAACACTTTTAGAAGTTGCTGAGAGTGACATCATTCCCACTTGATATTTTGAGGAACTAGGGAGCATTTCAGGAGAAATGTGAAGAAAATTGGATAACTTCGAACAATAATGAATTGAGAAAAGAAAGGAAATGTGCAATTTCTTGAAGTAATGAAGTTCCCAATATCGGAATTGAAAAGTGAATTCTCGCTCCACAACGGCCACGTTCCCCTATAGGATTTAAAGAATTAGCTCTACCACATTCTTCTGACTCGAAAAAATAATAATAATAAAAATAATAATAATAATATAATAATAATAATAATAATAATAATAATAATAATAATAATAATAATAATAATAATAATAATAACCCCTGTTACTCTACTTCGCCTCTTGACTTCGTATTAGAATTTTGCTCATTGTTCTCCTTTGCTTTGCATTTCGCAATATTCTTATTCGTTGCTTTGGTGCTTTTGAAGCCTTTGATATTTTTAGGAACAATTTCCTTTGTCCCTTTCTTTTCTTTTGCTTCTGTATGCATGAACTTTCTAGTGGATTTTGCCTGCTTTCCAAAGATTTCTCTCCAGTTCACTCTTATCTTCTGAATTTCAACTAAAAATACTTTATTTTATTCGTATTTTTTTCTAATTTTCTATATTTAGTTGTAAACACAAAAAATCTATGGACGTCTTGTGGTGTTTCATTTTATGAGGAACGACATATGTAATTACACTATAATAGTTATAAAGCGTTGTACATCGTTTGGTGACTCTGTGTGTTCCATCTCTTTTGACGTTTAGAGATAAACGTATATTTTTCTTGGAACATAATATTAATACCATTTACCATTAATACTATTTACAGGGCAGACCAACGTAAAAAAATATGAAATATAGTTTTAATTATGACTTTGATTTATCGATCGAGTAGTACTTTTCTCTTATAATTAGCTTTACAATTAGCCATGCCTTATCCAATGTCAACCCTTATTCCCAATTTCTTCCTCCGCTTTAGCATTATAAGCATTACACAATCGAAGCGGGTGTCTCGTCACATTTTGCAAGTAAATACAGAGTAAGCCATTTAAGTTGAGAAAATACTCATCGCTGTCTTGTACATAAACAAATGAAAAAATGGCTTATTCAATTTTGCTCAGAAACTCTTCGTAACTACATAGCAATTTTTGACGACTTCCCCTCTAAAACATACAGAAGTCTGTACTTAAAATGAAGCGAAGCTCTAAGAATATTTCTAAAAATTGTGGAAGAAAAATATACATTTTGCACAAACGGCGCAAACGGCGTAAAATGCAAATTTGGGACTTGACGGAGTATGTGTGCTTATTCCGCCATTCCTGAATTGCTTGCGGTTCAGCTTCGCGACCTCACCAGTCGACCGACATAACTGCGGTGCACTCGTTGATCGTAAATAACCTCTAGATACTACAGTAAATAGTCGAGTGTAAGAAAATGGAACACAATTCCAATAAATACAGGCAATGAGAAAATGGAAAAATTACAAAAAAATGTTTTATTCGATTACACTTCTGGAACCAAAACGGCAATTAGAGTATTTATTTCTTACTCTATGTTGCTTAAACGCTATCGTGTATGACTTTTCTACTAAATCGACTCACGAACAATCTTTTCGTATCCTCAGCTTCAAACTCAGTAGCATTGATTCCATTATTTTATTTTCTCTTCTCCATCGACACCTCCTTCCCATTTCGGTTCTCCATTGTACCCACACAATTCTTCAACCCTCCCCGTAAACCTCTTCCACTTTTTTTTCCGGCCGTCCGCGTGTGCGTCAAAGAAGGTGCGGAGGCAACCAAATGCCATTAGGCGCCTTCGGGCCGCGAACGCAGGGCTCCTGCAAGTGTTATGAAGCAGCCTGTTCTTATTAAAGGGGCCCACCCGCGACCGTTCCGCCCGCGCCGCCCGTGCCGCCCGCGCTGCCCGCGCTGCCCGCCCCAGCCGCCCCACCTGCCCCACTCGCCCCACTTGCCCCACCCGCCCAGCCCCGCCCAGCCCCGCTCAGCCACGCTCAGCCACGCTCAAGCCACCCGCCCCGTTCCGCCTTTCCCACCGTCCGCTATCGCCGGCCCGCCCTCCTTGCCCGCCCCGTGAACTCCGCCCTCCCCGATTGCCCTACTCGCTTCACCCGCCCTGTCGGCCCTACACCTCCCATGCAGGCCGCAAGCAGCACCCACCCGCCCGCCCCGCCCGCCCCACACACCTGCCCGCCCCGCCCATCCCCACATGTGCAACCCACCCTCTCACCCCTTCCTGCCACACCCATCCACCCCCTCCCCATGCCAACCATCCCACTCGACATCCCCCACCCCTTGCCCATCCCCTCGCCCCCGACCCCTCGCCCGTGCCCCGTCCCCGCGACACCCGCACCGCCCGGGGCGAGGCGGCCAGAGGGGGGGGGCAGGGACGGGGGGATTATTGCGGCGAACAATGAGGAGGCCCCTCCCACGCCGCGGACCTTTGTTGGCGCGCACTTCAAAGGCGCGCGCGGAGTATTAACATATTCTAATATCGGGAATGGAACGTGGCTGGCGGGGGCTCCCCGGGAGCACAAGTCAGGTATTCGCGGGCGGGGCCGCTGCCTCCCACAACTCCCCCCTCACTCGGTCTTGTTCCCCCCGCCGCCTCGTCTCCGCCGTCGGACTTCGTACCCCGGCCCAATCGCCACGGTCTCCCTCCTTCTTCGTTCCTCCACCGCCCTTTTCTACCATCCGCTCTATATCCTCTGAAACTTTTGACTCTCCCGCAATTCTCGACCCCCTGCAGGAGTCCACGTTAGTTTCGTCACCGTCACTTTGGTATCCCTTGCCCTGCTTGCTGCCTTCCCGCGCTCGCCCGACGCCGTTCTCATTCACTATCTACCTTCCCTATATAGTTCCTGTCCTTCCTCGACGACTCATCGGCCTCAGACGTCGTCTATCAGCTCTGCTGCGAAGCGGTTCCCGTCTCCCTACCCATGCCTCGGATTGATTGTATGTGATTCAGGGCGCGACCACTGACTGGGTCATTAGTCCCGTAGGTGTGGTTCTTTTTTGTTGGAAGATGGATGTGGTCTTCTCCCGCTATATGGCGAGGCCCGGTTCCGACCTGCCGTCGGCTAGCGGGGTTTTCCCCAACCAAGTACCTCCCACCAGTCGGAACAAGCTCTAAGCTCCGGACAGGGCTCCTGAAATGTGTGCTTGTGTAGTGCATGTTAGTCTAAGTGTGTGTAAGGGGGGAGGATGCGACGAGGAAGAGTTAGAAAAGATCACGCGTGGTCCGTAGCCCGTTTGTTGGGGTACTGCTCGGGCATTCGCCCGGTGTCGATCGAAAAAAAGACGAAAAACTACCGATCAGAGCAGCTGGTCGCTAGAAGTCTCCTCCAGGCGGCGACTGTGTTTCACCTAGCAAGTTAGTGTCCAAAATCCTGCCATCGTCGGACCTAGGACCTCCCGGTTAAAGGGACTGCAGTGACATCAGTTGATACCCTGAGCCATCTCTCCTGGTATTTTTTCTCCGAGACTTCGATGCCTCGGAGACCTCTCCTATTCACCACTGGATATTGTACTTCTCAGATTAGCTGCACTAAACGTCCCAGTTTGCCTAGTACCCCCGCAAACATCACACGTCACCGATGTAGACACCGCGATGTCGCTTAACCGTTGACGTCACCACCCATCCCGCTCTCGGCCCTCTTCAACTTCTAGTCTCTCTTCCTTCGTCCTTCTTCGGTTCCACTTAATTCGCTGCCCTCTTCCATGCGTTTTGCCCGTACTACTCCTTTCACCTCACCTCGTACCTACTTTATTATTATGCAAGTATTTAAGCCTTAAATTTTTGCCTTATATCTTCGGTTTGAGAGTAGTATACTTAGTAAATGAACGTATGCTTGTCGATTATGTTGATATGTGATAGAAAAGATTGTTGAAGTCTAGGACGGAGAGTCGAGAGAATTCCAAAATAACCTGACGCAAACTCTAATTGTCCACCGCCAATTGCACGAGAATAGGCTAATATTTGAATCTTTGCCCCCGCGGTAATAAGCGAGCAGTTTGACCCCACCATCGAGTGCACATCATCCATGGCACAAGAATCTCCTGGCCCAGACACTTCCACTCTGATGTAGCGATGTCTGCCCGCCGCCGCTCTTCACCTATCTCCTTCAGTCTATTTCCTCTTGGTACCTAGTCTTTTTCATCTCCAGCTAGCCAACTTGGCTGACACTCCTGTGTGCTTCCAACAACACTTTCGGCCACTTCTCTTCTTGCATTCTCATAAATTTTCCCGCCCTCCGTCTGCTCTCAGTATTCTTTCATTTTCACACCACATCCTCCACCGCCCCAGTCTCGCTTCTCCCAACTACTCCACTCTCGTTCACCTTTACCTTTGGCAGACCTCGGCAGCTTTAACTAGCTTTCAACAATCTCCGCTTCAGTCCCCAGCCACGCGGTGCACAGCGCTTCCCCCTTCAAGCCACCAACGACACCGACATTTTGGTTTACTGCCATCTCAAAGCGCAGGTGTTTTCATTTCAACTTTTTTTTCACTCAGACATTTTATGTTATTGCATCGGATACCCTCTTGCTTAGTATCAAGTGCACAGAATTTAAAGTTCTTAACCAACTGTAATTATTTAAACGGAACATCTCTGTTCTAGGATACAAAGGAGTGCTTCAATTCTTTGTAACCGATGAACAAAATATCCTGATTGATGATTCATGGCAGGACAACTGCCTTCACCACCTGTCCGTTTGTGTACTGAATGTTTCATCCCGGGATGTGGTGATCACATGTTGGATTGTGATATCCGGCACTGACCTATTCTTCAGTTTGCGGAGAATTTCCTCCTCCGGGTGTCTCTCAAACCGGAACATGTTCTAATTTTCCAACTGGTATCTCGTCTCATCAACCCAGTACACCTTAAGTTTCATCACCACTTTCTTCTCAATTCTCACTATTTTCCACATTCTTTGAAATACTCCCCCAACTTAATAGCTTAGTTTTCATAACCTCGTCAAATAGTCATCTTCTATGATATTTTGTCTAATTATTCAATGATTTAAGTTATTCTAGCGATATTCTATTTTCTTCATGTGACTGATCCTCCACGTTCATTGATTATGTCTTTACAGTATCCTTTTCCAATCATTCTTTATGTTATCTCATTTTCACACACATTATATATTTCGTTATCAACACTAGCACGTGCCTCCCTTTCGCAAAATTTTCATGAACGTTCTTCTAATCTCTTCTCTCTTCACTCTGCTCGCCCAGACACAAAGCCGCCGCCCCCACTCCGCCGCCACAGCCGCCCCTTCCCTCCCTCTTTTCCCCTCCACTAATCTCGGCCTTCCCCTCCGTGTGCACCGCCAGGGGCTACACGCTTTTTCGACTTTGATACGTCGAACAGTGGCGAGGGGCTACTGCTCTGGATAGATGCACAGGAGTTGTAAGTAATCCAGAGGCAGCGAAAGCTGAAATGCCGAGGAAATGGTATGGAGTGGCTGGTAGTGTTCACAAAATTGATAAAATCAGTTCTACTTAGTTATTCGCCAACTCGGTTTACGTGAAACTGCACCATTCAGTTACCATGTTATTTTTAGATTTTCTGGGAATTATGAAGCTCTAGTTTACAATATTGTTTAATTAAGTTAAATTCATTTTCACGTTTAAAATTAATTTCCATGAATAGTTTAAAAATCATTCATATGCCACCAAATTTCACCACCCGTTGAAAATTGATTTTCATCTGTCCACAACATGTTGCTAATTAAATGAGATGCATTTTGTGGTACTTAAAGAAATCTTCGTTACTACATGCGATGCATGCGTTCCCGTGATGCAACTACATGCGATGTATCGGGAATATATTTTACCAGTATAACGCGACTTAGTATCACCATAAACAATCATTTTATGTCTAAATATTTTAAAGTTCTAAAAAGTGCTGTATTTTCTGTTGTTTTTTGTTCTCAAAAAATGGAGGTAATAAAGTGGGCAGCATATTACCGTAGAAATTCGAACATGTGTACTTCAAATGTAGTCGTAACGTGTTTATTGCGCTCGAAACTCTGATCCATCCAGCATCTTTTCACGGAACACTGATTGGTGACTTGAGTGTTTGTTGGTCTATTGTTCTGATAAATAGCAACGCATTCGTGTACGGGCATGTTCGTGGAGTGACGTGGGGAGTGAGCAAGGAGAAGAGGTAGAAGTGGAGAGGGTGGGGATAGAGGGTGAGGCGGTATGAGTTTGTGAGGTCCAGTGCGGAAGAGGTTAGGGGGAGTGGCGGAGCAGGAAGCATGCGTGATAAGGTTGGTCAAGTAGCCAAAGGTTGGAAAGAGGCGTTCCAAGGGGGGGTCAAGTGGGGGGACAGAGTTCGGAATAGAGCGGCAGGATGAGGTAGGGATAAAGAAATATAGCAAATGTAGTAGGCTGTAGAGTAGGAGAGAGCGGTTGGCGGTTGGAAAGGGGTATGACAAGAACCGGGACAGTGGGTGTGGCAGGGGTAGATAGGAGGTGGTGCGGCTGGGGAAGGGGAGCGAGCAGGGAAGGCTGCGTACTATCTGATCCAGTATTGACGAGAGGGTAGAGCAGAAGATTTAGCTGGCGATGTAACAATGATGTGGAAGGGGATAAAACGTTAGGCGGGGGTGTCAGGGGGACAACTGGTTGAGCGGGGATTTGCAGCGGGTGGGGCAGAGGGTGGACAGCAGGTGCAGCAGCAGGTGTAGGTGGCGGTTAGGCAGAGGGTGAGGCTCACGGTGGGGGCAGGGGTGCGGAAGTGGGTTGGGCAGGGGGTAGAGGGAGAGGTGGGGGAAGGCGGGGGGCGGGGCGAAGCCAGTGCGCTGTGGAGGGGCGTCGTTTTGCAGGCGGCCGCGGGGTCCACTTTGAGAGGGAAACGCAATTTGCCCGCGGCCCGATGCGCTGCGCTGTTTGCTCCGGCTGCAATCCATTAGCTCCGGGTTCTTCCTGCCGCCGAGAGCATCGCTCGCCCGCGATGACTAACAGACTCTGGCAATGGAGCATTGAAGGCGCTGTTTGCCGGGATTATCTGGCCGTCTGATCGCTCTTTGCTTCCCGTCGAGTGGCCGTCGATCCACGCGGTTCTCTTTTGTTTCGTTCTCGGTCGATCGTTCCTATCTCCAATTGCGCTCAAAATAATCGATGTATTGGCGATGGAGCTTTCTGAGTAATCACTTCGAAAATTCGTTCATTTGTTGTCGATGGTAAATATGTTATCCGAATACACTATAACCAAAATATAATTTTAAAAATATATTGCACATTAATATTTTATTTAAAAAATTAGAAAATGTAATATATGCACTTCTTAGATGATAATAATAGCACTTCTGCAGTTATTTATCTTCTTTATTTACTATCCTACCATATATATTCTAAAAACTAGTCGTTAGTAGAAAATGGTAACAATGATAGTAAAGATTCTTTCTCTTCTACTTAAGTGCTTTTCAATGAATATTTCACCGTCCGCCACCGGTCCTTGTTATCCATCTGCGATATGCATTCTTAAGAATCGCGATGAACTTCATTCCTTTAAAAAAAATTTTGAAACGTAGGACGCTCTCATTGCCTGAAGAGGGAAGGCAAGATGAACTCTTGAATAAGGCACCCGAATAAGACGGACCCATTTCTTTTGATCCTTTTAATTATAAAACTTGTCACTCCGTGCTTAAAGTATTTTCCCGGGTTTGAAACACGTTGTTGCACTCTATCGTAATGTACCCAACACCAAAACTGAAACTAGATCATTGGACCTGGGGTCATTTTAATCTTTAGATTGGTTCAAGAATTTTGAAAACGACAACAAATCCTGAAAGTGCACGGCGGGAAACACAACCCACTAGCCTAAACCTAAAGCGCAGTACCATTGCAAAGAGGAGGGAAGACAGAACAGAACTGTCTAAACGACGCGCAGCCACCCACACAAAAGGGACGCGCGCATTTCCTTTAAAACTTGCAACGCCGCACTTAGTACATTTTGCCGCGTTATGAAGCATCTTGCGGACGAACAAAACAACGCGGTGGCGCGCCGCGCAGCTTCCGAATCCCTGGCGCGAGGCGAGATGTAAAATGCAGTTGCGTTTATAAAGGAATTCTGCCGCGGGCGGGTGTCCCCTCCGCCCCGTCCCCGCCCCCTTGCCTGCCCCGTCGGCGCAATCTCCGCCAGCAATAAACCCCAGCTCTAAACCCGGCGCGCGGATTGCTTTGCGGTGGGTGGGGGCGGGGGCGGGGGCGGGTGGGGCGGAGAGGGAGGTTTCTGGGGACGGGGCTCATGTTTCTCATGAACTTGCGAAGCGAACATCTGAACTGTCGGGCCAGGGGACCTCGCTGACAGTGATGCGATATGAGACACCTGGGATGTTCTTTTCAGTTTTTAAATGGTTCGTTTTTGTTCTCTTTTTCGTCTTTGTGCCTTTTTTTATGTCAGTTACGTTCTTCGAAATTTGTGACGGATCGGAGAAGTTTGGCGACATTTGATGTGAACAAACAAAATGAATAGTTGATATACTTGAAAACCAGCAAAGTCATAATTCTTCTTGATTATTCTGGGAATAAATCACATCACACATTTCAACCAGCAATAACAATCATTTTAATTCAAAGATTTAATACGCGATTGCTATTATCCGATTTCATGTTACGGTTAACTGTCCACTCAGAGGCTTACAATTCAAACTGCACGAAACTAATGCGATATACAGACAGTAACCAATAAGTTTCATGAACCTCTTGTATTAATATTTCCAAAAATAAATTCATAAATATCACGGTATATTTATAATACGTTGCTGTACTTCGTAATACATGAATAAAGTCTCTTCATGAACATTCACTTATTTTTCGTTCGCTAGCAAACATGCAAACGTCACATAACCAGATTATAGTATGTCTAAATGACTAAATATTTACACAAATTTGTAATTGTTGTATTGGGGACGTAACGTAATTATATATTTTGCCATTTCTTTTTTTAAATCTCGTTTTACAATTTCCTTTATGTTCCTTTCCCTTTTTCATCTCTTAACTACCTTACCTTATTTTTTCCGAAGATACTCAAATTGCGATTAACTCTAAAAGCTTTGTTACGTGTTAGGTAAATGGTTGTCTTCATTTCCCTCTTGCACAAAGAATCATTGAAACATTTTGTGCTGAACCACGAATCTATTAATAACACGATAGTTCCTTTCGGAAATTTTTTAGGGGCAAATAGATGTAGAACGTTTTATGTACTGTGAGATTTTTGCAGAAGAGTCTGAATTTCTCAAATTCTGCTTAAGAGGTGATTGAGAAAAAATATTTTAGGTTTCAAACAATTTACTTTCTTAGTCAAAGAGAAGTCTGTACCAACCCTTCAGAGTGTTATCTTGACTACGTAACGGAAAGCCGATGTATGTGTATTGAAGGAGTGGTGACAATACAATTCATATGAACAATTATCTAATTTTTGGCATCCGACAAAAAAAGATATTTGTAAATGCAGGTATGTATTCCTCAATTTGTGAATGTATGTGGTATAATAAGATTTTCGTGTTTATAAAAATGTACTACAGATTAGATGATTTGTTAAGTGAATACACCACAAAGAATTGCGCTAAGCCGGAGGCCCTTCCTCTTTCTTCTTACTTTTATCTTATTCCCTTCTTTTATCTTGTTTTTCTTCTCCTCCGTTTCTTCTTCTTCTTCTTCTTCTTCTTCTTCTTCTTCTTCTTCTTCTTCTTCTTCTTCTTCTCCGTCTTCTCTTTCTTCTTGCACATCTTTTTCTTCTCTCTTCATCTCCTATTTCTGCATCCTTTTGTTAAATTTCCCTCTTACTCTTGTCCTCTTCCTTTACACCCACATCCTCCTTTTTCTCCTTCTGCTAATACTTGTGACCCAGCTAATGTGAATGCGGCACGAAAATTGCCAGAGTTGCTGCAACGCCAAAGCGTGCACGTCAAGCGGGTTGCCTATGATAAAAATTGACAGGCAACAGCGATTTGCGGCGCTGAGCTAAATTTATTAACAAACATAAAATTTGTAACTGTGTAGTTGGCATTTTGAGTCGATTGTCCGACTTTGCTGGCCAGATAACGGTGTCCTCCATACATGAGCCTAATTTAATTCCCACGCGTGTTAGAAGAGACAGACATATGGAGAACGTGAATTAGTCCCTTCCCGTAACTAGGAAACTGCAACTCTTTATTTTTTGCCACGATCGGGAATCGAACTGAGGACCACAACAAGAGAAGCTAGTACGCACCCCATGAGTCCGCCTAGGGGCTCCAACATTAAATTAAAAATATATAAAATAAATAAGATACCAAATCGAAGAAGATCAGGGAAATACCGAGAAGAACATGGGACATGGCAATAACTGAAGCCATGTAAAAAAAATAGAAATGGATCTACGGGATAAAAAGGCATGAAAATTGGGATGCGGAAGACGGCGAAGGCTGTAAAAAACCGCTAAATAGATAGATAAAACAAAGAAGGAGCATTAGCGCGGCGAAACTTATCACTACATCCACGTTGATGCTCGATTCGCCGCTGCACTCAAGAGAGTGAAAAAGTTGCTCGCGCGTTCCGAACTCGTCTCGTCGCCCGTGCGCCTGCCGGGTAATTCAATGCCGGCGAAAGGGAGTCATCTTGATCATCCGCGCGGATGCGAGCAGGCGGCGGCGGCGGCGGCGGCGGCGGCGGCGGCGGCGGCCGTGCGCGCACGCGCTTCCGAGCCGACTTTCCATTTTTTTCTCAATTTGGCGTCGCACCTGCTTGATTGATACTTCGGAGGGTCGCGCCTCGGTGCATCTTGGCTCGGCGGGGAAGGTGAGGGCGAGGGGAAGAGACGGCGGCGGAAAAGAGGGGGGAGGTGGGTGAAACAAATGAAGACAAATGCGCGCCGGGCGAGTCGATGTGCCCCGCGCGCTCGCGGGAAGAGGCCGGATGCGGGGGCGGGGAGAGGACGGGAGGGATGGGAAGTGTGTGTAGAGGTGAGATGGGAGAAGAAAGGGGAGAAAAGTGGGGTCGTGAAAGGAATGTGGGTGTGAGGCGATGAGGGAAAGTGATAAGGTGAGGCGATGAATGAGCAGGTACACGTTGCTGCATGGCAAGGTTGTAGTTGGAGTTGGGGGTGGTCTTGGTGTTGGTCTTGGGGTCGTGGTCGTGGTCGGGGTCGGGGTCGGGGTCGGGCACGGGGTCGGGCTTGGGGTTCGGCGTGAAGCACAGTTGGCTGTGAGGAAGTGCACGGAAGGCAGGACAGGCGAACGGATACCTTGCCGTGAGATGGAAGAGAAAATGTGGGATGGCGGGATGGCAGCGAGCGGGGGTGAAAAAGGTGTGAATAGTACGAAAGATGTGATGAGGTAAGGATAGGCAAAAGCGCGGCAGGTCAGCGGTTACAGCTGCACAAGAGGCGAGGCGGAGTGAAGAATTTAATTGGGGTGAAACTCGGAGAGAAGATGAGACACAAGATGAAGAGGCTGGGTAAGGATTAGCTAAGGTGAGACGTAGCTAAGAATTGGCGAGATGTAGAGTGAAGCGGTGGTACGACGAGAGAAGGAACGGAGTGGCGGGGATAAGGCTGAGGTGTGGTGGGAAAGACACGAAGTGAGGAGAGGTGGAACGTGGTGGGTTGGAAAGGAAACAAGACGGAAAGAGGCGGAACGGTGACTATGTGACATGTAGAATGGATCGAGAAAATTGATAGATTATTGATTTGTGGCGCGTCAACTGCTAATCGTAGTAGTCCTGTAAGTGTAGTTCACGATTTATAGTTGTAGGTGGCAATGAGCTTCCCTTTCTGGATGGTGAGATTAGGCACCCTTGGGTAGCGAGTATTCCTCAACCAGGTAGCTCTCACCACCGAGGCACCGCCGCAGCCGGGACAAGCTCTAAGCCCCCTACTGGTCTTTTGACATGTGTGGTAGTGTAGTGCACGTAATTGTAATTGTGTAAGCAAGGGGTGAAGATAGGGCAAGGAATAGGATGTAAAGATAGCTCGCGGACTGTGGCCCGTGTAAGGGTACTGCTCCGGCCTTCGCCGATTGATCACGGAAAACTACCGATTAGAGCAGCCGACTGCTAGAATTCTTCTCTAGAGAGTTACTTCATTGGTTCTAATTGACAAGCTAGTGTCGAAAACCCTGCCACCGCCGGGACTCGAACCCCAGGACCTTCCGATCAATGACATCACTTGGTGCCCTGAGCCACATCTCCCAGTCGGAGCGTGGAGGGCAGCGGGGATGGGTGTAGGGGAGTTTAGGTTAGGCGGATAGAAGCATGGTTGTGGTGCTGAGTAAAAGACACGGTTCGGAGGATTGGTGAGACGTGGATAGATGGAGATAAAACACGACGGTGGAAAACAGCGAAGAAGAGGCGGGAAGATGCAGAGCGGACGGAGATGTTGAGACGGGGAGGAGGAGAAGAGCAGAGTGGTCACAGACGTAGCCCACAGGAAGGTCCGACGAGGCGAAATACGTAGAATGTAAGGGCAGGTCGCGACTGTGAGGGAAGGCAGAAAATTATATCCAGAATTAACCAGGGGGGTGATGAAGATTCATAATTACCCGTTAAGTGGCCGCGCAGGAAATTATTAAGCTAACTGTCGCGCGGGGTGTCAGTGACATCTCAAATGCAATTTGGATTTTAATTATACTAAAATTGAGTTTTACTTCTAATATGCGCTGGGCTGGAGGAAACAACAATTAAAAACCATGGTATGAATTTTTACACATGTGCTTCAACGGAATGTAACGTACTCGTAAATGAATTGTGGCGATTTGTCAACCAATACTTCTGATGTCACAGACAAACTTTACAGCGAATCATTAAGAGTAGATATTTTAAGGTTACTTTAAAGTTTGATTAGAGTATCAGTATTGTACGAATGAATAGTTGTTTCATTCTATTCGCCTATTATATTGTTAGTTGTAACAACTAATAATGAAGTGTAGCAACTAATGTCACACTTTTCAGATAATTTTTAGTTTTCAATTAAAAGTTTAGATTTTAAATTGTTGAACTTTTTTTCTACTATAGATAACTGCTCAAAATGTAACATGATTCTTCTATTGCTTTTTAGACATTTCAAGCATTCGTGCAAATTTTTATGAATTGTGGACTTGTCTGAGAAATTTCAATCGTTAATCATTCGTGTATTTAAACGATTTAATCTTCTTTTTATTTCCGTGTAAAAAGCCTATTTATTCTTCTAATGGCTTAGATATCGATCCTGCAAAGATATCTAGCGTAAACGCGCTCATAAAAGTTGTTTTTTGTCCTGCCTTGTCACGTGGGCTCATTTGTATACTGCAGTGTATTCTAACTTTTTAATCGTGGTGACCTCAATGATCCAGCTTCCAATATCTCGAAAAAAAGCATTTTAAATACATCAAATTGTTTTGATTATTTCATGATAGATTTAATGTAACAGGTTATTTCTGTTAAATTTCTATTTACTTTTTCACTAACGTGGAAGAGAAAGTATGTTAAACTCATTGACGCTTAATTACTCGCACAATTTTCCTATAACCGAGGTAAGCGAGGATTCTTGAACTATTAGAATTACGCACATACACATAGCGTGAATGATCGGATTTTTAATCTGGAAATAGTGATTATTATGTTGATATTTCAATAACAACTTAACGCAACGTATGGTCTTATATTGAGAATATTTAATTATTGTTTAGCATGCCATCTCGACAGATTTTTCCATGATATGTATTTAATATTTGTGATAAGCATGTTTGTGATAAAATTAAATTTTAAACATAATTTAGTTACCTTAATAGTCCATATTTAGTTGAATAAATATGTCCAATTAATATTAAATGACAGTTTATCGATAAAAAATCTGTTTCATAATTAGAATGTTACAAAATCAGGTTTAAATATCATCAGTCTAATAGAAGTTGTCAAGATATGTGATATGCCGGAAAGTCAGTTAAGTTTGGGAATGAAATGGAGACCAAATGGAGGGACTTGGAACGGAAACGAGGCGGGTAGAGGTGGAGTGTGTGAACATTTATTGGAGAGGTTGGTGAGATGATTCTATTACATACTTTCAACAGAGTTCCATGACTTAATATATCTTGAAATGTCATAATAACATAATATTCGAGGAGAACACAGCCAAAAATAGTACCAATGGGTTTGTCTTTTCGAGAGAATGAAACTTGGAAAATGATCATCTCGATATGTGCCTTAAAACCTACAAAAATGCATTTTAAATTTTTAAATCCGAAAACATCTTTTAAAATAATTCTCTTAAAAGTTGTGAAAGGATCCTCAAAATTGTCATTCCCCCACCAGTGGGCCGAAACGCGTTGAATGACGGAGAATTTTCTCCAAAAGGAGGACGAAAAATATCTAATTGCGAGTAACAGAGAACTATACATAGCATTAATATTTAAGTAACCTGACGCGTCATGCAACCATGGATGTATTTTGGAAGAGTTTCGGCGTGAGCGTAAAATAAAAACAACTTGGTAAATTTGAGTCATTTTCATGTCAGCAAACGAAATGGCAGTTGTTAATACTGTGCTAGTTGTACTGTGGTAAGTTGGATGTAGTGTAGAGTTTTGCGATTTGACACAGAGCTTTGGTTACAGACACATAAATATTTTTGATATCCTATGTCACGTTCTACTAAACGGGTCATTTCTCTCAAATGTGCCCTCAATAAGATGAGTTTTCTGAATTACTCCACCAATGAGGTATCATCGTCAGCGGGATATAAAATGCATTTACCGGATTAATAAACGTAGTTGACACGTCCAGAAACGTCCAACTATCAACCACAAACACAATTACTATCAAACAGAACGACAGACTCCATATCAATTACGATAAGTTCCCACCGTTATTTGTAAAAATATATAACTTAGAACTTAGAACTAAACTAACTAAAACATATAACGTAGAACAATACGTCGATCAAATAGGAATACATCTGAAAAATACGACACTTCTACTGTTAACTTTAAGGCCTGTACAGTTATTTTTTCCTCGGCTCGCCACACCCCTACCTCTTTCTCTATTAACCCATCAACGAGTTTCTTCACTGTACCCGTTGCCGGCCATCAACACGAGCGCCGGCGCAGAAACAGGGGCGGCTCGCGTGAAAAAGAAGTGTATTTTAAACACGAATCCATTGTACGAAATCGCCCTCCGGCACCCGTCGATCAACCCATCACGTTTTTTTTCCCTTTCTCGTTCGCTTTTTTCGGCGGGCCGGATCGCATGTCACAACGCCTCAGCGATGACGTCACGCGAGGCCGGCGACGGCGGCGTCGGCTTAATGCTTCACCTGCTGAATTTTCGGGCCTCGTTCCCAGCTGTCGGAGCCCGCTGTGGACGTGCACAGTAATCCCGCGTTCGCAAACTGTCCGACGGCTGTCTGAGTGTGTGTGTCGAGGGAGGATGTGTGGGTGTACTGGCCGCGCGCGCGCGCGCGCGTGTGTGTGTGTGTGTGTGTCGAGGGAGGATGTGGGGGGGGCGTGCTGGCCGCTTGTTTAGCGCGCTCCCGCCTCGTGTCACGTGACAACGCATCGCGCGCAGAATAGGTTTTGCAAAGGAAAGCGGCTCGCGGTGACGGAGTCTGTTGTTTGCGGGGGCTTACACGCGATTCCGTCAGTCGTCGTCGCGGTTCGGTTTCTGCGACGGAAGCGAGAGAGAATGCAGGCGCTCTGCGGCTAGTGACACAACGCGTCGCTTTCTGAGGTAGTGGGGAAAGCAGGTTCTTAAAACAGACAAGAGCTTTCCAATAGGTGACCTGTTCTTTAGCGATCGTACTGCTCGTTTTCCATCGCTGGGTTGATTTGATTTGATTGATTATTCTGGGCACGTCAACTGATATGTCCACTAGTCCCGTTACTGTAGTATTTGATTATTAGGCCTGGTGTTGGTGTTCCTCCCCCATGTGTTATAGCATAATGTGTTGGGTCGTTACCATAGAGAATGTTTTAAGCCGCGCTGGGCGATCTCTTGCTGCATGGTTAGATCCCGCGCACACATTGAATTGCATGGACTATCCTCTTACAGGCATCTCCTCTCGGTGGAGTACCACTACAGCCGGAAAAAACTATAGGTTTCCTGATGATCTCCCGAGAAGTGTGATGTTCAGTGCGTGTGTAAGAACATTGGACATGATAAGAAAGAAGAAGCAAACTCCGTGCGTTCTCCGTGGCCTAGTTTTTAGGGTACTAGTCCGGCATTCGCCTGGTCTTGATCGGAGAAACCATGAAAAACTACATGTAATCAGTGTAGTCGGCTGCTAGAAATCTACTCGTCTCAACGTGGCGCAGCTTGGGTCGAAAACCCACGACCGTCGCAATTCGAACCCTAGAACCTCCCAGTCAGAGCGCTGCAGAAAGCGGCAGGGCTGCCTCGGAGCCAACTCAGCCGATCCACCGCTGGGGACGGGAGAAATCCACGTGCAATGTGTGGTGGATGTAGCAGTTTCTCGGCAGGTTTGCACGGAGACTTCCCGTTTCTCGAAAATCTTAGTTCACTATAATTTTCTTCTTCGTTATTGTAATTCATATCACCATCATCATCACCATCATCATATGTACACAAACATTCCGGTGATACTCGATGGCAATATTCGGATCGAAGACTTCGGAAATAAAACAGATTCTGCCTTCCCTGCTATTTATTCCATACAATCAATAAATAGTAACATCTTCCTATAAATTTCTAAAGTTCAACAACTTTGAAAACGAAAACACGGCAAGACCGGTGTCTACCTTAGAATGCGTTTCAGAGCTCTCCCCTCTAATGAAATAATTATGAGTCGTCATTTCCAACAATATTGTTTATTACTATAGCAGCTTTCGATGGCTTAGCCATCATAATCAGATTTATGCTGTAGGGAAGCCACAAAACGACTATAAACAATATTGTTGGCAATGACGACTCATATAATTATTTCATTGTAAATGCCAACGATAACTCGCCACAATACTAATATACCAATGTCCCTTCTACTGCCCAGGCTGAACTGTATTTCTCTTGAAAGGTTGAAAAAATCGATTGCCTCGATCGCTTATTCGAAGCGATTAGTCATTAAGAATATTTCATAATGTTTGTCTTACAGATATTGAAGCAGAGGCTAGATAATTTGTTGGTTTGACATGCATTTTGTTAACGTTTAATCTTTCTCTTAAGTAATTTCCTCTCTCCTTTTGTTGCAGGTAAGTGGATGGCAAGATATTATTGTCACTAAAGTGGTGAGTGCATTGCATGCTACAGGTTTCTGACTTACGTTTGCGTGCTGCAGGGATCGATAATGTATATCCGAATGTATTTATTATATTTATAATGGGGTTTATTATCAATAATAAGAATGTTGCATGTTTAAGCTAGATCGAAGATTATTAAAACGTTTCGAATCCTATATTGAAAAAAAACAAACACTCTGCGATCTAAGATATCGACGTCTGTTATTTACAACGGATGCGCTCGTCATCACATCAAAGGCTTGGGAGGAATAAAGTAGATTAAGGGGATGGAATACCTTTGAAGGGGAAAGAGCCTGTCATTAGGAAACTTATAAACACACATTGTGACCTAAACTCTCTCTCTGAACTATTTAATAAAGGTAAACACGAACTTCGCCTTTACAAGTGAGTCATTTCGGGCCCTTGAAAAACTCACCTGCGTGTTCTGCATAATGTGATGAACAACTGTTTCTTGTGGCTGAGAAACATTCGAGGTACTGATCCGCAGTTTGTCGATGAATTCTCTTGTTTCTTAATATTCAGAAACTCGTGATTTTTCTAGTTGAATTAATATGCATATACTGCTAATAACTCCCTGAAAAATCATTGGTTGGATACAAACGTTGGAACTGCAAATTTCGTATTTGATGGAATTATGAATCGTCTATTGTTTAGAAACACTGGTTAAATAGGAGTGCAAAAGTGTTCCCTGATATAGAAGTGTCAGTGCTGCAGGGCTTCTTTCCGAGTATGAAAGCTAACATCACCTCTCGGGTTCGACGACTCTTCGTCTCTGGATGTGAAATTACTTTGCAAGTAATGTTACGTTGATATAGGCCACAAAGAATTCGAGAAACCATGAAAACCATTTTCTACGAGTATGCGGTACGGGTAAACGATAAAATATGTGTTTCTTTCACTTATTCATTTTAATCTTCTTCTTATCGTAGGTAATCCTTGTCTTATCCTGTTGGACATCTCTTTTTTTGGACCAGCCGGACTCTTCCTTTCTTGAGAGACGTAATATTTCGTGTCGGCTCCACCTGGAGTCATTCTCGGTCCACGATCGATACACCATGCACATTTTTGTCTTCGTTCTTTACAGTCAATAGCCTATATATTTAGCTGTTTTCTAATTTCATAGGACCTAAATTTAGTACGCGTTGATCGTTGTTTACCTTAAAGAGTTTTAGGATATATTTAAGGCTTGAAATATTTTGTAATAATTTTTTAGATTGTGGCTCTTTTATTTGTTTCAAATTTTATTTTTTTATTTTAGATGTGTCTAGTTAACGTTTTTTTTATAGTTTCTGCTGAATATGTAAGAATAGGACACAAAACAACTTCGTATATTCCAATATTTTTATTTGCATTTAGAAATGGTGCGATGGTGTATGTCGTATTACAGATTACCAACACAGGTAATTTTTATTCCTAGAAACGTAAATTCCATTATTTATTCCACCGCTCTTCGTTGTAATCCCAATTTACCCTGCGCAGGTTGCTTGATCTTGATTAAACATTTCATTTGGGAAATAGAAATTGTCAATTAAAATTCATTACATTTTAAATAAATCATTTATTGGCAGTATTCCGAGGAACATCGTTGTATTGATATTTTGCACCTGAAATGACTCTCCCGATATTCTTGCATTATTTCACTCCTGCTGCTAACTCATAACTTAATATTCCGAACGAGACCCAGTTCCATCCTCTTTCGTGTTTCCATCTGTGACGGGCACGAACTGAGGGCACGATCGAATGATACAACAGCCCGCCTTCTTGCCCGGGCGTACGAAACGAGTTACGTGCGGGCCCGTGGCCTTTTAATTCTTTTATTTCGCCGCAACGCAGCTAATTTATAAAGACTCGCAGCGTTGGCCCCGACGGGTCACCAGGGCGCTCTAAATAATCTGCAGTGTGTGTATTCACAAACCGACTGCCGCCGGAGCTGCTGTGGCCCTCCGCCATTAAAAAAGTAGAACGTGGCTTTAATGTGCAAATGCGCAATACGTCGACCCGTCATCCCGGCTTCATGCGCATTTTGTTTATGGACGCGGTCGCGGGAAAAAAATAATTTAAATGCAGAGCCGGACTGCGGTCTGGGAAGTCGAAGCTGCAAGGAGCAGGGGGAGGGAGAGCAAGAGATAGATAGATAGATAGAGAGAGAGAGAGAGAGAGAGAGAGAGAGAGAGAGAGAAAGAGGTGGGAGAGAGGGAAGAAGGTTGGAGAGAGGGAAGACGATAGGAGAGAGGGAAGACGGTGGGAGAGAGGTTCGGATTAGGAAGTCAGGATAGGATATGGAAGAAGACTAAATAAAGAGAGGCAGAGGGTGCAATGGAGCAAAAAATAAAAGCGTCAAATGCATAACACACTGGATGAGAGGGTTGCTGCAGATAAGACCAAATGAGGCAAACGCGTCTTGAAATAACAGGAGGGCACTTTATCACATTCGCAATTGGAGTTTTGAATTTGAATTGCAAATGAAGAGTTGTGATCTGTCTCGGAATTAAACTTCTTCACAAGACGATTCATTACTTCATATTGGTATGCTACCAATGTAGCCACTAGTCGATACATCCATACGAATGAAAAAAATGAAGGTTTTCATCAAATTTATGCCACTACAAGTATAAATACATTTAATAAGGCTTTGAAGGTAAAGTAATACTTACGATAAATAATATATAATTTCTAAAATATGCTGGGAGTAAGTATTATTTTACCTTCATAGGATTTTAGTGTATATTTAAGAAATTATATATTATTTATCGTTGATCATTTGTACAAAAATTTGAAGATTCCATGTCAATAATTACACTGAGTATAGGGATAGCGACTTTTCAAAAGGAAGTAATATAAACGGATTGTCCCTGAGGTCTTTTATCGATAAGAAAATTTGCCTAATTAGAGATGATTTCGAAACTAAGAAACAAATTAAGACAACAACAAGATATTTTTTTTTAATCACACGATCTATATAAAGTCAGTTATAGAAATATATACAAAATATGTTTTACAAAACGTTTTATCCATTGGTGACTGGTCACATTGAATTGATAAATATTTATTCTGATGAGACAAGATTCAAATAACAAACATGACAATACTGTATACATAACAAACACGTATAACGAAAACCACGTTTTATTGAACTGTACTTATTAATGCATGTCAAAATATCTCTTCGGGTTGTGAACTACAAATACGAACCAAACAAATAAACTTAACATAACAAATTCGAGGTTTACGTCCATATTCAGGATAGAATACATTATTTTCATTCGTAAAGTAACCAACAGTTTTCGTGACTGAAAGATTTATTTTTCAGACGACGTAAAATCGACTATGATATGTTCCATACTTTTTAGGTATTTGATAGAAAAAGGCTAATAGTAAACAAAATTCTACAATTGCCTATTTCATTAAATTAAAATTATAAATAATATATACCTAAATTTTAAATTTAAAAAATATAGAGTAATACATTTCCAATTCGCATAGTAACATTACTATTTTTGTGAAAACTTTTTTTAATTGGGCCACGTAGGTTGCGGGAACATCGGAAAACTAGAAATCTGAAACGTCCTGTGGAGATATGGGATAGCTGGAGCCGGGACAGAGAGATCGGAGAAGCCATGAGACCGTGGGCCACAGCGGGAGAAATGTTGTAGCCGCTGGGGAACAGTGATTGTGCAGAGTAGAGGGTTCCAGCGCAGAAAGAGGGAAAGGAGCGCGGAGACGGACGTAGATTATGATGATATCTTATTTTACGTCGTGAGGTTCACTTCATTCAGTGCGCTTCTCTGCCTGACCCCGCAAATTTCTTCTTACGCTATCTTAAGGCAAAAGAAGACATTATTCGAAAGACAAATTGGCGATTATAATAGCTTAGTGGCTTCTTTTAGGTTTGAGGATCTTCTAGATGTAGTAAATCTACGACATGGGACTGTGGATATCCTTGCGTGCGATACTACCACTACAAATATTGTTTCACCAGATTTTACTACCCATGAGAGAGTACTTCAGCGCGTTAGGCTTTTATTCTCACCCTCGTGCGTACAAGTACACTTTTGGATTTGTCTCCGGTTTTGCCGGAACGCACAACACTCCCAACCGCCTCAGCAATTAAGTCTGAGAAGGATCACCCTACCAGATGAGGGCTACTATCAGCCGGGCCAGCCCCGGAGTTAGTTAAGTGCTACTCACAGTGCGTCGGGAAAAAACTTATTCAATACTCATGACGTTTGGACACTCACGACGAAGCCAAGAGCCAAACTGGAGGCTACCCGAAGGCCCGGGTGGCTCATGGACCACAACTCGCCTCCTCACTGCTTTCCCCTGTCACTAATGAGACGTGCGTATCGCTGGCAATTTGGAGCGACCTGAGAGGAGATTTCAATGGTCCCGTTGAACTTCTTTATGTGGTACGGGACCGTGACCCAGCGGCAATCCTGTTTCAAAGATCGTGTGTCAACCGGTGGGTTACCTGGCAGGCCCGAGTAACGAAGAGATTAGAACTGCCTCCTCACTGCGCCCACTTTGGCGCTAATGACGTGAGTACAGCCGAGAAACTAGGGTGCTGGTGGCCATTAATAGTTCCCAAAGGAGTCTGATTCCCTCTTGCAGGATGAGACATGGGTGTGCATGGGGTATTATTATTATTATTATTATTATTATTGTTATTATTATTATCATTATTTGCGTATCGACATTTCTGACCACGCTGCATGTTCTCTACCGAGCCCAGACATATTCTATCTCGGAGAGAGATTAGTGTATGTCATTAAGGGGATCAGCTTTGCAGTTGTATCCCTAAGATGGTTGTTAAGCCTAGAATTATAAATGATGGAATAGGAAATGATGAGATATGATCATAGCTTTCTTGAACCATCCTAGCATTCACCTGAATGGCCGAGGGGATCCACGAAATCACCGTTCAGGATGGCCGTCCCGGGATTGAAACTCGGACCTGCTGACTGGGAAGTCAGCGCACTGAACAGCTCCGCTTGGTTCATTATTATTATTATTATTATTATTATTATTATTATTATTATTATTATTATTATTATTATTATTATTATTATTATTATTATTATTATTATTATTATTATTATTATTATTATTATTTTATTTCAATTTGTTTGGGACACAAAAGTGGTCCCAATCGGAGAAACTTAGCTGTGAGCGTCATCACAGGTTCATGAGCATAGCCCCTGTCTTTATGAGGACCTCCACATGGATAGGGAAAGAAAGAGAAAGGAAAGTTCGAGCGTGGTCCGTTGCCCGTTTGTTAGAGAACTGCTTCTGCATTCGCCTGGTGTAGATCGGAGAAACCACGGAACACTACCGATCTGAGCAGCCAGGCGTTAGATTTCTCCTCCAGAAATTGGCTGTCAAGCTGGGTTGGAAAATCCTACCACCGTGGAGTCTCGAACTTTAGGACTCCCCGTTCAGAGGCACCGCAGAGCCATCAGTTGATGCCTTGAGCCCGCGTGGAGATCGAATATGGCGAAGACACCCGGGAGCGGCGGCTGTGACGGAGTCAAATGCATAGGACTGGTCGGGCCGTGGCGGAATCTACGAAGGGGCGGGGTCCGGCAGGATCGCCGTGGACGGCGGAGGGGCCAGCGGGTGCCGTCACGGGGCGGGGGCGGCGGCGGCGGCCGCTGCACGATGAATCAAAGCGGCGATACGGAGCCGGCAACGTGAGTTACGGCCCCAATCTGAAGTCGCCCCCCCTCTCCCGCGATCCGAGCCGCGGAGCATCGGTGGCGCGCACTCGCACGCATGCACGCGCACGCACGTGCCTCCGCCCGCCCCTCCATCACCCACCGTCTTTCGCTCTCCGCCTATCGCCCTCCGCCCTCCGCCCTCCACCCTCCGCCCTCCGCCCTCCGCCCTCCGCCCTCCGCCCTCCGCCCTCCGCCCTCCGCCCTCCGCCCTCCGCCCTCCGCCCTCCGCCCTCCGCCCTCCGCCCTCCGCCCTCCGTCCTCCGCCCTCCGCCCTCCGCCCTCCGCCCTCCGCCCTCCGCCCTCCGCCCTCCGCCCTCCGCCCTCCGCCCTCCGCCCTCCGTCCTCCGTCCTCCTCCCTCCGCCCTCCGCCCTCCGCCCTCCGCCCTCCGCCCTCCGCCCTCCGCCCTAAGCCCTAAGCCCTCCGCCCTCCGCCCTCCGCCCTCCGCCCTCCGCCCTCCACCCTCCGCCCTCCGCCTCCGGCTTCCGCCTTCCGCCCTCCGCCCTCCGCCCTCCGCCCTCCGCTCTCCAACCTCCGCCCTCCATCCTCCATCATCCCTCCGCCCCCACCATCGCACTGCCCCTTCCACTCCCACCATCCGCGTCCGCCTTCCCCTTCCCCTCACCCCGCTGTCCAGCCCAGCCCACCGATCACGCTCTCTGCCCCTGGTCTCCCTCCCCCCTCCTGCGCCCGTCCTCTGGCACCGGTCTCCGCTCCCTCGCGATGCCGCGTCCTCTCGCTCGCCTGCTTCGCGCCCGCGCGCGTTCCCCAGGTACCTCCTGACCCTTGGCTCCTTGCGCGTGCACTCGTCACTAGACATAGAACAGCATAGACTAGAATATTGCTCAGTTGATCTTCACCTCGTATTACAGATGGATGTGGAGATCGTGAGGGTGGGCCAATAAATCTATAAAGATAAATTGTCTAATACGTATGTCAATTAATATACTACATACTGCTACAAGTAATTAGTTTTCGCATTTCTGTGTTTTAAAATAGCAAATTGTGTTTGATTGTTGTTTTCATGCGATGGCAAATCGTATTAACCAGTTGCACTTACTATACTTGTATATTATTGTATTATTGTTGCCCTGTAGCAGGCCAAGTAAATGACCGAAACGTTGGCACTGTAAAAATACAGACTTTTATTGACCTACCCTCACGTTTCTCCACATACATGTAGAATAGAATATTTATTATTCTACTTAGGAGTACATAGAAGTATTTCTGGTGGTAACGTTTTCCAAATACAATTACTAAAATTACACATAATAAACAACCAAACAAATATTGTAGTATTTACATATCTACTTAATTACAAATTACAAATTGAATGTTCTACGTGGATACAATCTAATTAATTTTAATGTTATCATCTGTTTTAATTCAATTACTAGTTTTAAAATGTTTAACAGTCTGACAGAAAGTCTCACTTCGGGGTGTCCGCCCACTTCGGTGGAAGAAAAGATTTACCAAGACATGTTAGAATCCTCTGCGCAGTTGTGCAACTGAAATTGATGTCATTAAATATAGTTTTGTATTATTTTATCAATAAAATTAATTGAAATTATGCATCAAATTATATGCTACTTTGTACGAGAGCTCAAGAAGTTTTTCGCAAGCGAAACGGACTGAAAATTCCAGCGAACTGCTCTCAGAGCATGCTCCGCCGATACTGCCGAGAACTGCGGAAAATGACAGAGTTACCGACAGTTCCGATTATAGGCAGGAGTCTACGTATAGAGGTTGGAGGCAGATAAAGAGAGCGCGTGCCCTCCGAGACTGCGAGAAAAAGCTAGCGAGTACGATCGATAATAGAATGCGTTTTTCTCGTCCCTAACATCATCTTTGTCTCTCTCAGAGGTCTTCGTTGACGGAACCGTTCTCTTGAAAAGCGTTTCACCCGCCGTGTAATCTACATTTTTTTCTCTTTGTGCTGCTTATTCTATGCTCTCGCCTTCTGTGTTTTCCGTCACTACTTCTGTGCTCATATTTGGGCTGTAAGATCCCCTACCCACATCCCGCATGACGGTTCGTTTTTGTTGTGTTCAACCAGTTCTTTCCCCTTCACGTATCCCCACACCTCTACTCGCCGACCTGTTTCGGAAGCTGACCAGTTTCTGCCTCCACACTTGTCCACACCTTGGACCTTACCCTACTCTCATTCAGGTCTCCTTTCACTTTTCCTTTCCAACTTCAGTATTTTCTCGACCGTACCCGACTTCATGTCCCGGTTTGTTTCCTGCCGTGTCTATAACCGTGTCGACATGGGGCATCATCATTCAGCTTCTCCGATGTTACCTTTGAAAATGCAGATGTGGTTGGGGGCTCCTGATGAACAGCTTTGAACAAAAACAGTATTAAAAATTCGAGTTACGGTTCAGTATAATAGTCGTTGAACAACTATTCATTACAAAACTATCTGCAAGAAGTGGCTTTAATAATTATGAATTTTTATTTTATAGGAGGTGCATTTAAGAAGTATTTTATTACTAGAGATATTGATTTGTATTCAAAACACCAATATGTTTGAAATATTTTCGACGATCAATTGTTGAAATGCACAAATGTTGGCGTATGAAAAACTAGAAAATTTGTTTCGAGAAGTGTTTAAACAAAAAGCATCCGATATACCTATTATATTTGCTTTGTTCCAAATTATTAAGCCACAATACTGTTTTCATCTGATTTTGTGTTGTGTACAATAACGATCAAAGTAATAAAATACGTATTGATTAAACCAGATAATATTGATGTCCAAGCTTGAGAGAAAGAACTATACAACGAACATTCATAAGATATATTTTACCCAATATTTGACGTTTTAACGTTGACCTGAAATGATGACTTCTTCATGCAATTTTAACAGATACGAGTATTTTGACTGTATGATTATTATGATAGATATTGTATGATTATTCTCATATATTTCAATTTACTGATGAGGTAGGTAACTTATCTAGTACATTAACTTACTAGTATATTAGCAAAATTAATCGCTTCCGTGCTCACGTTCAGGATGTACATGGCGGAATGTGCACCAGCACTGATTCTCCATGATGGCGCCCGCGAGTCTCCGAATTTCGTTGGCGGCGGTTGCTCGCAGAGCAAACGTGTTTCGCGAGGACCGGTTGGCGATTTCTCGAAATGTCGCGCGTAATTTATGTGTCTTCGCTATCGCGTTCATATCGCGGGAGCACGCGAAGTTTCATTTCGTCTAAGCAGTGCACGGAGGTCTCCGCGCGGCGAGAGAAAGAGAGAGAAGAGAGAGGTGCTGCAAGAATTAGGGAATGGAAGATTGAAAGAGCTAATGTGAAATTGGGTGTGCTGGTATGAAAAATTAGGAAAATACGTGGAACAAAGCGAAATGAGTTCCGGAAAAATAGGGAGAAGCGAAAATAATATTATTAGTTGATGCGCAGAGAAGAAAAATTCTGTTTACTTCAAACAACACTGCTTAAATCATGAGTTATATTCAATAATTTTTGTTTCTTTTCTGTTTAATTTTATTTGTTTATTTTTATTTAACTACGCAAAATTTTCAAATTTTCATTTTTGTTTGCATTATAATTTACAATAAAATATAGTTTAGTTATTTTTTGAGTGAATGCCAAAATGTGTTGTTATTTGATTAGAAATCATTATGATGGAAATTCAGCTAGAGATAAAAGAATAAATGTCCTATCCGGAACATCAATTAAGTGGATTATTACTTGTGATAAGAACCAAAAAATGTCTAGATTGATGTTATGAGACCTACATTGCTTTTTAACATTACGACTCTTGTTCCAAAAACTATGTTGGTTCTAAGTCTGTTATTACGGTTGCGATACATCCAGTTGGTCCTCCATTATCTGTCGTCGTTGCTGGCTAGTTGATTGCAAAGTTTACCTAATAGCAGGCCCCTAGAGATTTTGCAGCGTCATGCGAAGTCCGTAATATCCACTAGTTGAGAAATTATCAGCGATCAACGCGCACCGTATAATTATTTTCGACCGAAACTAGCGAGTAGGTCGATAATGCAGGAAGCCGCAGGGTACTTTGACGGAAATAATTCACTTTGTCCCGCGCTGCGACGCCTTTGAAGCTGATCGGAGGGATTTGGAAGCGAAATGACTCTGAAATATCCGTTGAGGGGACGCTATCCGAGAATCATATAGCTTCATTCGAGAAACTGCCTTAAACCGATATTGGAAATGACATGGACGAGGTAGAGCGGACCAGGGCAGAACGGAAGTCGCTCAACATGTGCAAGGGACGTTTAATGATGCCGTGGTTTGGATATGTGAAGATCTACATCGCAATTTGCATGTATTGTCGTGTCTACACGTCTTTAGTCGTGAATACATCGACAAGATGATTCTTAGGGAATATATTCAGTAGGTACTTGTTTTGGAACAGATAAATATAATGCAAGTTAATTAGATTATGTATATCGTATTCGCATTCTGAAAACGACATTGTTTTATAAATTCGACCGTCGTGTAGAGGCGGCTAGTGGTGTAATAACTATCGCATGCGACTTCCATTGCTGGGGACCGGATTCGGTTCCCGATAAATTCATGTGGAATTTGTGATAAGTAAAAGTGTGCTACCGGAAGGTTTTATCTCGGCGACCGGCTGTCTCTCAATCGTTTCTCTAGCCTCTCAATCTGTCGTTTTTTCACCATCATTCACTGATTTTTTAACACTATCAGCTACTCATTTGGTCATCAACGATGAGTCTCATGTACCTTGCAGGTTATATGTCCCTAATCTCTCAAATAACGAGCCATTGATTACCGGCTCCTCCCCCTTCCAAATTAATAATTTACAACAATTTTGCAATGGCAGTCAATCGTCAGCAATAACGTTCCTTACAGCACATAACAATTATTATCATTAAATGGCTACACTACTGTTAGTCCTATGTTTATTTCTTTTAATAAATATCTCTGAGATTAGGATGCAATGGGTTAAGAACTAAAGCTGCGAGTTTATGACATCAATAATGAGAAAGAATATTCGAATTAATCTATATAGAATATTGATTTTACCTCTTTTTGGAGATATTCTCCATTACACCCCTCCTCGCTTTCATGCCACGCCGTTTCGAGAAAAGATTCGAACCCAAACCCGCGGTTCCTAGTGCGAGGATCCCGCCCCATCCCCTCCGCCTCGCACAGGCGGCCTTCTTTGTAAGTAGTCGCGCAGCAATATCGGAAATGCGAGGCTCGTCTCTCGCCGTACGTGTACGCCTTTTCCTACAAACTTAGCGGAACGATGTTACCGCGACTTCTCTCTCTCTCTCGCTCTCTCTCTCTGTCTCTCTCTCTCCGCCCCCTCGCAGATGGATGGCGGTAACATGTCAGGCGCCGCCGTCGCACGCGCCCTCCACTCGGGCGCCCGCGCCGCCGCGACGCCTGACGTCGCCCCGCGTCGCACTCAAATTGTGTCATGCAAATGGCGAATGCCGAGCCAGCGCGGGGAAGAAGATGGATACTGGCTCGTGGCCGGGCGGGGCGGAGGGAGGCGGGACGAGAGCGGGCACTCGGGAGGGTGGCGGAGCAGGACAGGAGAGAGTCGGGTACGGAGGCGGAGTTGGGAGTCGAGACGTGTGTGAGGGGCGGGATAGGGCGAGGGAAGGGAATGACAAGGCGAAGATGGGCAAAGGTATTGACTTGACGCAAGAAGAAGACGAGGCAGACGCAGATGCGGAGGATGGGCGGGGTCGGTGACGATGTCAGAGAGGGGGACGGTGACGGTGACAGAGACAGGGTCGGAGTCGTAACTGTGTGAGAGACATGGTCGGGGAAGCAGTCGGTAGCGTGGTCGGGGACGGGTATCGCAGGCAGGGCCCAAGACGGAGTTGGGAACGAAGTCGAAGACTGGGTTGAGGACCGGTCGAAAAGGGGTTGAAGACTGTCGAGGGCGGGATCGAAGGCGGAGTTCAGGACGCGGACGGAAATGGGGAAGAGGATGAGTCGAGGACGGGGTCGAGGACGGCAACGAGGACACGGTCGAAGACGTTTTGGAAGTCGGGGCTGAAAAAGGAGTCGAAGGCGGAGTCGAAGGCGGAGTCGAAGGCGGAGTCGAAGACGGAGTCGAAGGCGGAGTCGAAGGCGGAGTCGAAGGTGGAATCGAAGGCGGAGTCGAAGGCGGAGTCGAAGGCGGAGTCGAAGACGGAGTCGAAGGCGGAGTCGAAGGCGGAGTCGAAGGCGGAGTCGAAGGCGGAGTCGAAGGCGGAGTCGAAGGCGGAGTCGAAGGCGGAGTCGAAGGCGGAGTCGAAGGCGGAGTCGAGGACAGGGTCGAGAACAGGGTCGAGAACAGGGTCGACGGTGGAGCAGATTGCAGAAGGTGGATCGGCAGAGTCAGAAGCTGAGTGGCTGTCGGTGGCAGGGGAAAGCAAATTCGGTTTGATGAAAAGAATAAACGCCAAAGTTGTAGTGGTGACTAGACGCGAGTACAGTCCGTACCGAAATCGGGGCCGAGGTAGGACGAAGGCAGAGTCGAAGGCGGAGGAGGGATCAGGAACGTATGTGGAACGGAGGCCGGAGCAGGGCGGACGCGGGAACGCGGTAGAAGATCCGGGAGGAGAGCGTGAGTCAGCCGGGGCAGGATGCAGCTGGGTGGAGGCGAACGCGACGGAGCCAGGAGCGAAGTCGCAGGCTGGTGGGAGACGGCGTAAGAAAAGTGATGAAGACGGACGATGTCGATGGAGGCGGCGGCGACGCAAAGGTGACGCGGAGAGAGGCGGTGATCCGGCCACGCAGACGCGCGCAGCATTAATGCCCTCCGCCGTGCGAGAGGGCGCCTACGACAATCATATTCCCGCCAGCAGCCTGCTCCATTGCCGCTCCGCCCGCCCGCCTGCCACCCCCAGTTTCGCTCGTGTTATGCTTTCTCGTATAAGAGGCGTCTTGCGACCTCGGGTGCTGGGTCGTGCAAAAACGGCGCTTTCGCGTTTTTAGGTGAGACGTGCCTGAGCTTCGGGTGGCTCGCAGTTCACCTTCTAGTGGAGAAATTGCAAGATTACAAATGCAGACTCCCCGTGTCATATTGTTGGCGAGTATTCGAATCTCCGAAGTCTGCAACAATGATTAAATATGCAGAGAAGAAAATGCGAATACGCGCTGTTTACTTGCCTTTCCAAATATTCCAATTTTCTATATTTTGAAAGTCTGAATTCTTCCAATTGAATTCTAACTTTTTTGGTAACGAATATTACCTTTACAACCCAAGCTTTGAACAGCATGGAAAACAAGTCACTTGCATTGCTATACATAATTTGTTTCACTATCATTAAAACCTTGCCATGTGGATGAAGGTGAAATAGTCCCAAATCCTATTTCCAGTGTAAGTCGCCTGACTCGAAGTGTAGTTTGCTTTTATGGTAAGATTGAGATGGATGTTGCAGTAATAATTAATTTATGTGTGATACCTTTGTGTAATCTATATCTTTGATATTATTAAAGCTAATTTACGTTTTCACAATTCTTTACTGATATAACCACTTATAGTCATCTCTCGTCACTTTCTTTGCTCACTTACAAATGTCGCTGTCGTAATCTCTGTGTGCGAACCAAGTTATCTATAGAACGGCCAAGGTATTAGGAAATTTGTGCTCGCAATAGCGGACAACACTATCAATCTTCTGCACATGCACTAAAGTGATACCAGGAACTGCGCATGTGCAGAAGAAAGATAGTGCTTTAATGTTCGGGGTGGTACAATCTCCCTATCATGTCATGTTTTGCCTCGCCTACAGATTCGCTTTCGCTTGTTCGCGAGTGCAGCCTCACATGTACCCCATGGTGCGTGAAACGTGTCTTCCCTCGCAGCTCTGCCTTTCGCAAGCAGAGCCCTTCCTTTCGCACCGCCGCCGACTCCGCTAACGCAGGGCCCACCCACGCGTGGCTCACGCGCGCCGCTCCCCTTCACGGCTCTCGCTCACCTCGCGCGCTCACCGGCCACCGCCACGCCTGCTCCAGCCACCCAAACTCGTTCCTCACGTTCTCAGGCATGCTCGACCTCGCTCACACGTCTTCACGTCTCGGGCATGCTCGACCTCGCTCACACGTCCTCACGTTCTCGGGCATGCTCGACCTCCCTCACGTTCTCAGGCATGCTCGATCTCGCTCACACATCCTCACGTTCTCGGGCATGCTCGGCCTCGCTCACACGTCTTCACATTCTCGGGCATACTCGATCTCGCTCACATGTCCTTTCGGTTTACTCGTCCCCGCTCACACGTGACTGCTCCACTTCGGCCTCACCCTCACCATCACAAGCCTGCTCTACGTCTCCTTCAAATATTCTCACGTTCTTTAAGGCTGATAGTTCCGGCTGAGATTACCACCAGTGAGAGACCCTCATTTTCTTTCTCAATAGGCATTTTCCGATTGTTGTTTGTTCACCCAACTCTACATAGCATCATCATGTTATTGGTTGTGCAAAGTAGCTTGTTCGTGCACACCCATCCACACGTCCTCGAGCCTGTTTGGCCCCGCTTAGCCTTCTTTCGTTCACGACCTCTTTTTGTCCCTGATTGTCTCCGCTTCAGACATGACAGCTAATACATCTCATATTTATGGATTTTCTCTCTCTCTGTCAAGCCGACACCCGGATCAACAGAATTTATGAAGCCCAACCTGCCTACCTTCTCATTATTGCGCAATTGTGCTCGCAACTGTTTCCAGCTGCCGCGTCGTCCACCTGTTGTTTCGTCATAGCGCAATGGTCTTCTCGTTGCTACACCTTCTTTATTGGCGCGACTGTTTCTGCCCACCTTCACGTTCTCACACTCGCTCTTCTTAGAGCTTGTTCCGTCTCAGTAGTGCCCGCTGGGAGAGATACGTGGAGGGGGAACCCCACAAGCTCACATGAGGTACACGCTTCCTTAAAGCAAGCACTGTCAAGCACTGTCGCCATCCCTGCAGACTCTCACCGGGCGACGAACTTGAAGAGATCCGACGGTGGCTGATTTTCGAAACCAGCTACAAAGCTAGATCTAATTTAGCCGGTATGTCGACACATCTAACTGTCCACTGCTCGGCTGGGTATTTTTCTATGGTTCCTCGTGTCAGCATTCGCCTGATATCTATTCCAGGCGAATGTTGTCACAACACCCTAACGAGCCACGGACCGCCCGCGATCGTTGCTTCCACTACCTTGTCTTACACTCAAAATTACACGTGCACTACACTACCACACAAGACGTTTGGTGAACTTAGAGATTTTTTGGCTGGAGTGGTGCTCTGCTGGGGGAGAGGACCTGGAGGGGAAGTTTCTTTGCCGGCCGACATGTTGGTCAGTGCTGAATCTAAAAAAAATGTATTACACTAATGGGCGTAGCAGTTAAGTTGCACTGAAACATTAGTCAACTGACAGGTAGGTAGACGCTGAATCTTAAGTACTCATACTAGCTGGGGACCTCGACACCTCCAGGGACGTACCGTGCGGTTCAATTACGGAACCAATAAGCTAAGTGGCTGACGCGTGAGGAATCAATCGTCACTCGCTTCCTCAGTAACTCACTCGCTCACTCTTACCCTTACTATTTCCTAGGCGGGCCGTCCTCTTCTCTCTCGCTTAGGGTGATGTCCCCCAACCTCGTTCCTGTGCTCTCCGACAGAACACACTTCTGCAGCCACTCCCACATTTCTTTCAAATCTAATTTACATGTACTCCGCGTTTATTGCTTCTCCTTTGGCAGCCACATTGAACCTCCTCCCCAGCGTTTGCTTGCCTCTCGACATATCAGAAAATCCATCCTCTCCACTCCCGACCTCTCTCACCTGTTTCTATCCACAGTAATTGCTTTCTCGTGCTACAATTGTTTATTCATTCACGTGCTTTCTTTCCCCATTTCTCGAGCTGTCACATGTCCCCTCACGTTGCATTACGTCATTAGCCCATTCCCTCCACGTTTTCTCGTCGTGGCTAGCATATGTGATTTCCGTTGCTGGATTCCGAGTTCGAAAGCCCTTCCACGTGGAATTTGTTGTAAACATAGTGTGTTTTCGGCTGGCTTTCTTGGCATTCTACCGTCTCCCTTACCTCTTTCTTCAACTTCTCCTTCATCTTTCACATCATCATCATCATCGTCATCATCATCATCATTATTATTATTATTATTGTTATTATCTGTTTATATCACCACACATGGGTATTACTGATTTAAGCAGTTGAATGGGTGTGAAACCTCAATACATAAATAAATACGTTTCTCATTCATCTTGTTTTCCTCTTTCCAAAGCACGTGCTGTCCGCCCCCTCGTCTGACTCTGCTCACCCACCCCACTGCCCTGTTCACCTGCTTCTGTAGCCTCGAGCACCTGCCAAACGTTCCTCCACTCGCTCTGCGTTCGCGGCAGCCTTTCCTCCGCAGTGCTGCCTTCGCCCGCCCGCGTGAAGACGGATGGGCTGCATATGACGCGTCGGCGGCGCCTTTTGTGTTATTTGATCAGCGCCGGGCGGGGCGGGGCGGCGCGGTGCTCAGCGAATGAAATTGCAGACGGTGCCGCCGTGCACGAAGTAATTCTCCCTCAGCCGGTGCCCGACGCGGCCCCGCCCCCTCCTCGACCGTCGCCCTCGCACGCGCCTCCGTCGCGCTCGCTTCCCGATATGTACTTGCCCCTGCTCGCGCTGCCCGCCCCTTCGACGCCGTCACGCCTCGCACTGTTATCGCGTAGGCCCATCGCCCTCGCCCTCACCTTCGCCCTCGCCCTCGCCCTCGCCCTCGCCCTCGCCCTCGCCTTCGCCCTCGCCCTCGCCCTCGCCCTCGCCCTCGCCCTCGCCCTCGCCTTTGCCTTCTCCGCCCTCGTCCTCATTCTCATAATAACCCTCTTACTCTACGTGCTTGAACCTCGCCCTCGTCCTGACCCTTTTCCTTATACTCACTCTCCTCCACTTCTAATTTGCCCTCATCATCCATATCCTCGTACTCGCTTTTATTCTTTGCCTCACACTCATTCTCGCTCTCGCTCTCACGTTCACCCTAACCTTCACCCCCGTCCCTCACACTCGCTCTCACCCTCACCCTCTCCCCCACACTCGCTCTCACTCTCGCCTTCGCCCGCGCTCTTTCTGTCGCTGTCCCTCGCCCACGCCCTCGCTCTGGTTGTCGCCTTTGCCTTCGTCCTACTCCTCATCCCTATTACTTACCCATACTCTTCTACCTCTCCTTGCCCTACACCTTTTTCCTCACTCACGCTTTCGCCCTCGCTCTTGGCCACGCTTTCGCCCACGCTCTCTCCTTAACTCTTGCCTCGTTTATTGGGGTACTGCTCCGGCTTTCACCTGATATTGATCGGAGAAACGGAAAACTACAGATCAGGGTGGGCGATCTCTAGAATTCCCTTCCTGACAGTGGTTGACTTTGACATAGATATTTCGAGTCAAAAGCCGCACCGGGACACGAATTCTAGGACCTCCCTGTCAGAAAAGCTGCAGGGAAAACAGCAGTTGCCCTGAACTAACTTAGCTAAACGCTACTCGAAATAGGAGTATAATCTTATGTTTGTTCTGTATTATTCTTATTGTCTATTATATTTTTATGTCGTTGGTACGCAGGAAAATACAATCTTTATACTTCTGACATGTTATTAAAACTTTCGAAAAAAATATTTTTCATCTTCAAAAATAACTGTTTGTTAATAGTTAATAATAATTATTTATGGTAACTAGTATAAAAAATACTACTGAAACACAGGCCGTGTATCATGACATGTTTGTTACATAATCACACTTTTATACATAATCACATAATCACACTTTATTGTTTTTATTATATTTATTTACGTAATCACACGTTATTAACATTCTGTAGTATACATGTTGAGAATTCAGAGATTATTTAGTATCATAAAAGTTTTAGCCCAAATTCTGGATATCATGTGTTTTTTATTGTTTATTTTTTGTCTTTTTTGACCTGCCTAGCCCCGGTATTATGGTACTTTGATATTTACAATTTTCAATAATCTGCATAATATTTGAAAAAAAATCTCTCTCAGCAACCACCTTACAATATGGCTACAAAAGTCAATTTTAAATATATGTAAGAGGGTAAAAGTTAAATACTTGGCAATGTAAATATAATAATTTTGTTTTTACTGTTTAACTTCATATTCATACATTGATTTAATTTTTAAAAAAGTTTGTTATTTTAATTTGACAGGGTACTTCAAAAGAATAATTCTAATTATAGTAATACCTATGACCAAACCCACTTCCTGAATGTTATTTCATGTCTTCATTGAATTAATTAATCGAACGTATTATCATGATCTCTGAGCTTCCGAATTTTAGTTCATTCTCTAGCTGTGTCGAGTGTAGAAATCGTACTTTAATTGAGATATTTAATATAATAATACTTCTAAATAAATTTAGGATATCTGCAGAGTTTTAAAACATAAATAAAGTCCAAATAATATACAAAATACATTGAGTATGTTGAATATTATTTGCCTGTGTAAATGTTTATCAAATTTCTTTGCTTAGCTTCATTATTTTATTGGTGACAATCATATTATTATCCTAATTATTGAGCAGAAGCTCACTAACGATGGGGGTAGGAACAGTTGCACACGTTTAAGTACTCAAGTACAATTTACGTAAAATTAACTAATAGTTATCTTAGTATTCATCCAAAGTAGTTCGAACAAAGAAATCGGACATAGAAGTAAAATTAATTTGAGAAATAAGGTTAATGGCGGAAATATGTGAGGTGCTGGGAGTCAATTACAATTTTGTTAGCAATAAAGAAAAAAATATCCAGTTCTCTTATCGATGCAAATAATTTTTCTATAACGGGGAACGAAAATTTCTGGTTTTTCAAATGTTAATTTCGCGCTTTTAAAAATGTTAATAATATTTATTTTGTTTTAATTCATTTTGAAACTTTTTTAATATTTCCACTGTTTACAGTTAAAATGTTGAGAATGCATTCTAAAACTCAAGAAAACGTCTGCAGATGACCTTCTTTCCCATACGTCACATGCTGTTTTTACAATTTTTTGACAAAATAAATCAAATCAAATATCGGATATATGGATGTGCAGGTTATTACTACACTTTCAGAAAACATCGGCCCCTAACGTCTTAACACTCGTACATATATTTATCCAGTGTTACATGATCAAATTTACAAATTCGCTTTCTGAATTAATGTGTATTGAGAGTAAGCTCTGAAGAAACGGGTAGGTGGGAAAGTACTGGTTTTAGAAAACAACTAGAATGGAGAAGTAAAATGTTTTAATATGTTGAATAATTGAAAACAGAAATATATTAGACAACGTAACAAATGCGTTTACAGTAATTCTATTTAATTGGGTATTGAGTAATACAAATGAGTGAATAATTTTATAAATGATCCCTTGAATTTTGTAAGTAAATCAGTGCTTGTTCTTACTTTGAAATGTTATTGTCAGATTTTTGAAACATAATTTTTCCTTTTCCAAAATAAAATGGCCAAGATATAAACATGTGTTCGTTTGCGACACTATTGAAATTAATTTTTTTCAAACTATCAAAAATAATTTTTATAGCTGAAAAATTGTTGAATTAAAGTTAAAGAAGTTCGAAACAAGTTTCCTTACTTCTTGTACATTAAGTGACAAGTTCAAAGATCGAGCAATCTACTGATTATGGAATATTTATAAATTTACTTATAATAAAATATCTTGAATTCTTTTTGACAATACATGTATATTGTTCAGTTCAAATGATGACTACTTTAAGTTTTGTATTTTCATCGGAAAGAACGCTAATGTACTACAAGCAGAAGGAAGACCCGGTTTGTACAGAATCGTGAGAGAATCGTGTCTTGTTTCTAGCAGCATTCTGTGTCCCACCGTATCTGCGAGAAACACCGCTGAAGAGCTTTGGTGTGCAAGCAAATCCCGTGCTATAACAAAGTTTCACTCCTCGTTGGAAGTCGCGCTCTGGGAGAACCCATACGGCAGACGTTCACGTTTGCAGAGGAAAACGATGTGAAGGTAGAAGGCTGGATAGAGGTCGGAACAGAAGAGAGGTGAGGATCTGATACGCAGATTTAGTATTAAACTGGAAATGTGGAGGGCGTTAGCCTATAGTAGTTGTTAGGAAATGAGGCTTGATGGCCAAGGAGATGGTATGTTGACCATGAATAGTTTTCGAGCTCGTAAATTACTAACTTGCACGCTACTATTGTCCGCTTATTTGGAGTTGGGAAGATCTGTTTGGACACATTAATGGAACGTACATAAATTTCTAAGTTTTGTACTTAGGTATGTGAGGTAGGATTAAATAACCAGGATTTCCAACCATAGAATGAAATATCTAAATGTGATTAGAAAATAGCTCAGAAACTAAATTACAGAATTAATTTCTTCATAAAAATGTTATACCCTAATTTCCGCGGTTATGAATTGTTACAAATTTTTACAATTATCTTAATAAAATAGAGAACCAACAATAAATAATTGACAGGCCACTGAAGTAGATGTCATCTAGCAACACTTAGAATAGAACTTTATCACAATTTCAACCCACGAGACCCCACATCGGCTGAGGTTAACGCAGAGCAAGTATTGCCGCTGCCTCTGTAGCGACTGTGATTGTAAAGTCCTAGGATTAAGAATCCTCACTGTGGCGGATTTTCGTCCCTAGCTAGACAACTCGATCGAGTTCAGTCTCTGGAGAGATATTCTTGCGGCCGGCTACTCCAATCGGTAGTTTCCCTGAAATTCAATACCAGGTGAATGCCGGAACTATATCCTGGACGGACCTGAACGGACCATGGACCGCTCGCGCTGTCTTTCCTCGTTCTTCCTTGTCATATACTCACACCTTACTTATACACCCTCACACTAACATGCACATGACAGGAGACCAGCGAGGGGCTTGCAGCTTATCCTGACTGGGGATGTGCCCCGCTGTTGGAGGTACGTGGAGTAGGAAAACCCCCCGGAAACTGACGGATCTCACCATCTACCACCTAGGAACACCGCCACCTAAAAAAACATATTAAACCGGTATAAAAACATTCACTAAACTAATGGGAAAAACGACCGTAGCAGACAACCAATTAACGAACGAGCCGCCGGTGACGGGAAGAGCAGCGGCACCGCAAAGCGACGTGGGGCAGAGCGGCTGAGACGGTGGCGCTCCGCGTGAGCGCGGGGAGAAGCGATAGTGCGCGCGGCGTCCCGCAGCAGTGCAGGGCGCGCACGTCAATTTGCCGCCGCCGCCACGGCGTCGTGTGGGCTCACACCCACCTCTGCCATTAGCCTAACACCCCCTTCAAGAGCACGCACCGCAGGGTACTCGCGCTTGCTCTCAAGAGGCGTGCCTCAGCTCTTCGACGATCCCTGCACTCCTGAGATCGAGCCAGGTGATTTCTTTGCGTGGAGGAGCACTCTACGTGTCACAGCGAAACCTGGCTTAAGCGGCCACCTGTGGTTCCGGTAACAAGTGGCCATTTATTCGACGTGGTTGTATAATCACGATTATGAGGTAAATAGGAGCGTGAAACGAAATCGAATTGTGCTAATTGCCATTAAATAAAGTATGCATCCTTTAACATTTGTAACTACTATCTATGAGCAAATACAATTTAGGAAAAGCCGGTCCGGATGATCGATATCGTTAAGGCAACAGTGCCGTTGCGATGTCGGACCGAAAGATGGCGGGTTCGAGTCCCGCATCGGGCACGGTTGTATTTGTGATCTACCTTTCATCCCCTGTCATCACCATATTATGTCATCTTCACAGTTACCATACCGTTACATGCAATAGTGGTCGCTAATGACCTAGAAGTTGATGAGATCTTAAATATAAAAAAAATTAAACAAGGTATTTAGGGCCATTTGTCTCCTCCTGGCCAATATCAAAACACACCCTCGACTAGCTTGCCCTCAAACAGCACTCCTGAACTGATGATCCCTTCATTCCCGAGATCGAGCTACATGACCTCTTTAGTTGAAGGAGCATTCTACGTGTCAATTAGAGCTAAACCTGATTTAAGCGGACACATCTGGTTCCAACCAAAATTGGTCTTTTATTCCACAATGTCGCTTAATCAAGAATTTGAGGGAGCTGGAAACGTAAACCGAATCTAATTGTGCTAATTGCTATTAAATGAAGCATGCGTTCTGTAATATTCGCAGTTACTATGAATGAGAAAAAAACTATTTCAACAAGAAGTTTATGGCCGAGATCGCTAAAAGGCAGTAGTAACGTAGTGATCTCGGTCCGAAGGATCGCAGGTTCGAGTCATGCCTCAGGTATGGTTGTATTGTGTTCGTCCTATCACCCCCTATCATCATCATATCGTGTCATCCTCACAGTTACCATACCGTTACAAGCAATAGTGGTCGCTAGTGACCTAGAAGTTGATGCGACCTTAAATAACCAAAAAAGGTGTTTATGATCATTTGCATCCTCCCGGCCAATATCAAAACACACCATCCACTCTCCTAGTCGAGAAAATCACTTTTCGTCCTCTCCGAATGAAACTACGTGGACGGGAAATACAATTTATATTATGAAGAAACTTCTCAGCTGGGCCGTCTGGTGAAGGAGATGGCGAATGACCTTTAGATGGAATCCGCCTACGCGGAGTGTTCTGAGAGTCCCTGCTAGATATACAGAAGGGAAGCACTAGTTAGCAAACCTTAGAGGTGCTGTGAAATGAGAGAAATAAACACGTTTAATTAAGAGACATTCATTAAAATCGTCTTTATGTTTCCTGGAAAAGAGAGTAATGCCCCTCAGAGTTAAGTGACTCTCGATGTCATTATTTGAAGAAAGTAACAATAATCATCATTATTCCGCTTCGTGTTATAATACAATTAAAAATCTCTACAGATTTCCACTTTATTAAAGACAACGTACAAAATGGACACTGGCCGTTTATTCACTTGACATGAAAGAATATTTACAGAAGTCTTAGTAAAGTAGAAGTCTTAGTGTGAAAAATTATTCGATTTAATAAAAAATGTCCGTTAGTTAAGGTGACCTGTTAATTTTGGTGGCCATAAGAGATTGGTTGTCTGATGAATTCGGCGTTTCCCTTGTATTTGTGATAGTCGTCTACTAGACAGGAAAAGGAATTAAATGTATCTATAGTATGACATGGAAATACGTTTATTTAGGTCTTCGCTACGCCTTCACATCCTGCTCTGCTTCGTCCCACAACTACAGCGCTAGTAAACGAGGGAGACTTTTATGTAAAACTGCATAATATTTCATTTGTAAATTTGCACTCGTACATAACCAGTGCGCAAACCGCATTATACAGGGCCTGGCCCTTACAAGTATCACCTCAACACACAATCTCTTTAACAAGAATGTCCCGCTTAATTGATAGCTTCAAGGGTACTTCATGCCTGTTATATCATATTAGAATATGGTTCGTAGACAAAACGTAGTATTACAAATTTATGTTTATTTTTTATTTTTTGAAAATCCTTCAAACGTTTTATGGAAAATATTTAAATATCAAAATTTAATTCTACCTAAGTACGATGAACAATTATATTCAGTCGTATATTCCGTCCGGAAAGCCTATAATTTTTCCTTCAATTAGAAAAAAAAAACTTGAGGAACTCTCTGTGTTCGGTGAGTTCTTATCGATGGCTTCTTGCATTCGAATTTAGACACTCAAAAAGTATGGCATCGTTTTGAAACATTGTGAACGTTTACTCAGCAAACATCCACAGACCACCTGATGCTCAACCGACGACTTTATACGCAATTGAACTTAGAATAAAATTGTTGACGGAACGTGCACTTCACGTGATCAAATTAATTAAAACAACATTCATGTGAAACGGGCAACCTTATCTCCCAAGGCATTGATATAGTTTCGCTATTGGGTGGCTACATGCAAGGCAAATTACCTCACCGCGCCGCATCGTCCCGTGTTCTTCCTTTTTCGCACAAATATTAAATTGAAGGGAAATCCCACCATTTCCGCAGATCTCTGCACTCTGCGCTCGGCAGATCACCTGAGAGCACCGCGCAGCTTCCTCCGCTTCCCGCCCCCCTCCCCCGCCCCCTCCCTCGCCCACCACCGCCGCGCGGGGCCGCGAGCTCGAGCTCCAGCGGCGCAACTTAGCTATTCATGAGGCGCCGCGATTCGGAGCTTCAGCTGCAGACGCCGCCGCTCCACCGCCGCCCTCGCCCACTCCGGCGCGCTCCGCGGCTAAGGAATATCCCTGACGCATCCGCTGCCGTCTCCGTCGCAGCCGCCTCTGCTGCTTCCGCGGCTGCTGTCATCGGTGTTGCCGCTGTCTGGAGAAGAAGAATTCCAGCGGCCGGCTGGTCTGATCGGTAGTTTTCTGTGGTGTCTCCGATCAACACTAGACTAGAGCAGTAACTTGACAAACTGGGCGCGCGCGATCTTTTCTTTCTCCTGCTAGTCGTGTTATCGCCCCTTACTTACACACACACACACACACACAAACTTTCATGTTGCCGCTGCTGTCACCTACGTTGTACTTCACATGACACAGTGGGTCACAGAGAGGTTTAAATTGGACATCAATCAAAGATGGACATGGTAGTACACACACACACTTTGATGTTGCCTCTGCTGTCACCTACGTTGTACTCCACTTGACACAGTGGGTCACAGAGAGGTTTAAATTGTGCATCAATCAAAGATGAACATGGTAGTGAGTAACGAGACAGTGACAATAAGTAATACAGCCATGTGGTTGTAGTTCGAAGTGGTGAAGAAATTGGATGTGGTAAGCAAACTTGGGTATAATGGTTGGAAAGGGCATAATGCAAGAACAATTTATATTTTCTGTCTTTAGATCAATGAAAAGGTGTACGTTAATCAGTGCTTTAATTAAAAATACATTTTTTTGCCGACTACCACTCCTTTCTATTACTAATACCTCAGTTTAAAATCACGAATGTAAGGTTAGTTATCGTAGTTCTGGGATTTGTTTGCCAAATTTACACAGGAAGTTGTTCAAACTACCAGCTCGTTCAGAGGGTGATGAGTGCACTGCTCTTCCGTTTAATCATGTGATACCAAATGTACACAAAGAATTAAGAATAAGAATTTTATAAAGATCTAATTTATAACTTAAGCATTCCTTGCCCCTGGCTTACAAAAGTAGAAACATCCTAGCAGTTGCCTTATGCGTCCGACGAAAATGAAGAAAAAGACAGGAAATATGCCTTCCCCTTATGCTTCTTATTCTCCTCCTTATCACCGGCGTTTTTTTCATCAGCTTTATCACCTTCACCTCCTCCTCATCTTTGTTCTGATCCGTATCCTCCTCTTTCTCTTCCTGCTTCTTTAACTATTACTTCAATTACATGTCACCACCACATCTCTCTCCAATTTCATTCTTGCTGCTTGGCTATATACTCCGCATATCTGCCCCAATGTCTTCCTCCTCCATATTTTCGTCTTCCCCCACCCTGACAATTACTTCTTATTCGTATCTACTCCATCTTCGTCACTGATTCGGCCATCTAAGTTTTCTATTTTTCTAAGTTTTCTCCGTCTCTTCCGCAACATTTTTCCACTTTTCTCACTTTTCTAGGTCCTCATTTACCTGTTTCTTTTTAGCTTCAAATATAATTTGCTTTTCTTGCTAAAACTCTTGCGTGATTGATTGATGTTTCCGTTCACGACAACTGCTAGAGTATTTTTCCTGTTGGTGCTGGGTTTTATTGAGGGTGGTGGCGGTTTTACTCCCCAACTGGGTGTTAAGATCCGGCCCCGACCTGCACGTCAGTATGCGGGGGTTTCCACATCCGAGTATCTCTCCCAGCCTGGGCAAACTTTTTCAATTCATTGATTTAAGCTCTACAGTCTTGATTGCCTTCCTGTCATGTGTGGTAGTGAAGAGCTTGTAATTGTGTGTAAAGGAAGATGATATTAGAACAAGGAAGAGGAAGAAAAGACCGCGCACAGGCCGCGGCCCATTTATAATGGTACTGTTTGTGCATTCGCTCTGTATTGATCGGGTAATCTCCGGATAACCACCGATCAGAACAGGAGGTCGATATAATTCGTAGCTAAATAGGTAGTGACGAAAATTCTTCCACCGTCGAGACTCGAACCCTAGGACCTCCCGAACAGAGTCGAGTCGCTGCAGTGACAGCTACATTAAGCCGACGTCGTTTGCGCTGCTTCTGTCTTTTCGTCGTCCTCCTCCTTCATCGTCTCCTTTCCCTCCGCGTCGTTGCCACTCTCTTTTCTGCCGTCTCCGTCGTCCCCTCCACCGCCCACACTCGCGGCCAGCGCGCTTTGCGCGCATGAAGGTCGGGAGCCAGCGAGCCGTCGCCGCGAGTGAAATTGCCGGAAGCTCTGTGCTTGATGTATTACGGGAGTGAAGTGCGAATTGCCCCGACTTGAATGAGATTCTCTTGGCAGTTCCACCAGGCAAGGGTCGAATTAACCTTCTGTATGGAAACACGTCTCTTGGAATTTAATCGTTGAATTTTTTATCGGGAGTGTATATCTTCTTTCTATTATTTTTGTTTGCTCCTTCCTTTAAAACATCACTAATTCTTAAATTAAGTTATACAATTGTGAGACAGGTATTAGAATGTGGATGCTCTTGTTAAAATTGTCAAAACTATTAGGTCAGAAATTGAGAAAAACGAATCGATAAGCGTAAAACAATAGTCAGGATCATCCAAACAATCGTAGAAACATCGTAGAACTGATTGTGATCACAGATTTGATTTTGAAAATTAATCTTCATAGACAATGAAAGTAGGATGTATTCCGGATTGATTCCGAAAATTTAGATGTAAATGTATATTAAACGATGAATACAAAATTTGAAAGTATTCAAATTTCTAGTATTTTTAATAATGTTAAAAAGTTTAATAATGTAAAGTTACATAACATACGAGCCATACATAGACTTTTAGTGCAAGGTACTATGTTATAATTGCCTTTCTTATTCAAATGTATATATCTAATGATTCCTACCTTTCTTTTTTACCATTCCTCCCACCTTCCACCATAGTTCCTCTCTCAACTCATTTAACCAATTCGTTGCCTGTTTCAATCTACATTCACTCTGCTCTGACGGACACGGATTGCAGTAAAAGCTTCCTTAAAAGATGTTTAGGAAATTTTTGTCTTATATAGAGTTAGAAATGTATTTCAGAAAATTACAAAATGAATCTCAGGAGAGTTCATTTGTGTCTGGTATATAATTGTATATAATTTCAATTTGTTTTGTGTAAGTTTTTCTAAAATTTTAAGGTTAGAAAATTTATCATTTTTACATTGCCTTAAAGCTGATTGATATTGTAATAGTTTCTGTTTACCTTAAATTTAGAGTAATTTCGGAAGAAGAGGAAAAGATATTGAAACGTTGAGATAAAAAACGTTAAAAATTAATATAATATTTTAATACATTTGTTTAATATAAATTATTGTTTCCGGATAATGTGTGTCTTTTTTCAATGCTTAAAAAATGAGCGTCTAAAAGAATTTTTTTGGAAAAAAACTGTACATACAAACTTAATGGCAGTCTGAAAACAATTGAATTATTTTGCTAATTTGACTTGGCAAGAATCAAAATTCGTTTTGAATGACATTTTTTAATGCAAAACTTATTTGTAACGATTTTTTAAAAAGTTTTTTTCTAATAGTCTATTATAACTCACCCTAAAATTTGCAGCCATTTCCGATTTTTTGTTTTTACTTCGTCTTACGTAGCCCAGACAGCTGACAACATTTCTGTGTATATTGTAAGGCTGTGGGTTCAAATCAGACGAAAAGAAAAGTTCATTTAAAAGCGTGATTGCGACATGGAAGAAACTGAAGAAACTATTCTGTATGATTATTATTATTATTATTATTATTATTATTATTATTATTATTATTATATATTATCCCATTATATAGGTAATGGGAGGAGTAAAACTGTAAACCAGCCACGTAGCAGAAAAAACAAATTGATATGTTTGCTAAATAAGTGTTCCAATTATTTTGTAATCGCGAGATATTATAAATGTACCGATCGTGTATGTGAATTCGATGTGTTCCATTGCTGAACACTTGCGTAATTTATTTGTTTTACAATATATATTTTTGGTGCTAAATTTTCAATTTAGTAAGGGAAGTTATATTTTCAAAATGCAATATATCCCTCTTATCTAATAATAAAATAATTTTATTGCTTTTTACATTCATAAATAATGAGAGAAAGAATTCAATACTTTTATAAATTTATTTCTGGTCACTTATTGAATATTAGTGAAGGTCTAGATAACTTTTGAAATATTTTATATAATTTTTAAAACACTTATCTCTTACTTTTAAAAATGAACAATATTTACATTATTCGTATTTTTCTCATTAATGAATTTCTTGCTTTTGAAAGTTAACATAAATATATCTCTTATGAAAAAGAGCGTAGCATTAAAAGTTATAGTAATACATTTGCTCTCTTCTTTCCTCCCTGATATTCACGCAATAATTTTTATATTCGCAAAAACAGGTTTTACACTTGTATTGAATTTTCAAGGAAAATATTGAGTACAAAGTTTAACTTACTTCATAAATGAAATATAAGGTATAGATAAATAAATAAGACAATTGAATAACTAGATGCTTCGAAATTTGTAGGAAGTAAAAAAGAGGTTTCATTTAATTACATCGATCTGCACGATAAGATATTTAACGTTTCATAAAATATATCCCAGCAGAGTAAAGTCCATTTAATATTTCGTGCTCCTAAAATTTTTGTCATTGTAAGTAATTACCCCAGATAATGAATTAATGAATTACAATTACCAATTTCACCGAAAACTGTAGGAAATAAAGAAACTTGAAGCACAATGTAAAAGTACAAAAGATAGAAATAAATATTTCACTATAGCGACTAGCATTAAAAAGTACCTACCTTATTATCCTTTCTTTCAGGTTACCAAAGTACAAAAGAAGGAAACACAGTTCACAAACTTCTTTAACAAAGGATAATTAGGAAAATAAATTTTCTTTACCAAGCATATCATGGTGTTTGTATACCTGAGAATATTTATTATCTTGAAGACGTCATACTTACGTCTATCTCAAAGACTCCTCTTACTAGAAGTACTTAATGGTAGGTGGTTAATGTGACATAATAACAGTAGTTAAACTTGGGGCGTAATTCGGGGGTCAGAAGTTCTTGTAATCATGTTATCGGAATTGGGTTACCTGGCCCATCTTACGGCATTGAAGATTATCGAGTTTAAAGTGTACCCAGGAGTTGAGAAGTACTTAAGCATCCGACGTAAAGTTCGGAATTACAAGTTTCCTTCAGAAAGATAATGAAAACACGCACGTTTTGCAAACACGGTTTCCTTCCCGCGGTCCCGCCTTCTTCTTTCCCCCGTCACCATCTCCTGCCTCTCCATCTCACCCCTTCCTCTCACTATTCGTGCGTTATTGGCTACTTAACGAGAACTACGCATTTCCGAGAGTAATTTCGGATCGAGAGATTAAATTAGTTTAGGCGAAAGAAATGTGTTTGGCGCAGCGAAGAGGCAATCAGTGCTGGAGGGTTTTCGGAAGGGCGTAAGCGGAGCCTCGACGATGTAAAGGGGCGAGCTGTACTCCTTTTTTTCCACTCCTCGTCCCGCTCCGCACCCTCTCACATCGTCCCGCCGCGTTGCCCCCACTCGCGCAGTGCCATCCCGTGCTGCGCCTGTCCATCCCCGCCCCCTTCGTCACCCTCCGCCCTTCTTGGTCATCCTTCTCCGCTCTCGGTCACCCTCCGCCCCTCCCGGTCGCCCTCCGCCCCTCCCGGTCACCCTCTGTCCCACTCGGTCACCCTCCGCCCCTCCCGGTCACCCCCCGCCCCTCTCGGTCACCCTCTGTCCCACTCGGTCACTCTCCGCCCCTCCCGGTCACCCTCCGCCCCTCCCGGTCACCCTCCGCCCCTCTCGGCCACCCTCTGTCCCGCTCGGTCACCCTCCGCCCCTCCCGGTCACCCTCCGCCCCTCTCGGCCACCCTCTGTTCCGCTCGGTCACCCTCCGCCCCTCCCGGTCACCCTCCGCCCCTCCCGGTCACCCTCCGCCCCTCCCGGTCACCCTCCGCCCCTCTCGGCCACCCTCTGTCCCGCTCGGTCTCCCTCTGCCACGCTAGGCCCCCCTCTGCCCCGCTCGTTACCTCTCCACACTTCCTCTGCCCCGCTTGGTCCCTCTTGTCCCCGCTCTGCCACACTCCATCCCGGTCCACCCTGTCCCACTCGAAACAGTTCCGTTCCTCTCCTCCCCGCGCCCCACCCCACCACAACTCATTCCATTTCGTCCCATCCACAGTCTCCGTTCTGTCTCGATCCGCTTCATCTAGACACGTTCTTACCTGTCCCGCTCCGCCCTTTCCCTCTACTCCGCCCCGCTCCACCTTTCTCCGCCCCACTATGTCACGCCCAGCAGCTCCCAGCCGGTCTGCCCCTGCCCCGTCCCACCCTATTCCACATCGTCATCTCCCGCTCCGCTCCGCATCGTCCCAATCCATGCCTTTCCGTACCGCCTCGACCCCCATCCGCCGTGTCCTACTCCGTCCAGTCCCTCTCTGCTCCATCCCATTCCATTCCGCTCTTTCCCCGTCTTTCTCCGCCCCGCCCCGCTCCGCCCTACACGCCACCGTTCCGCGCCTCCGAACTTCGTCTCGTCTCATCCCGTCCTGTTCCAGCCCGTCCCATCCCCCTCCACCCCGCCCGCCTCACCTCACCCACGTTCATCACGCTTCACAATCCCACCCCGTTGCGCTCATCCCACTTCTATCCGGCTGCCTTCCTGCATTACTCCTTATCACTAGCCACCTTGCTCCACACCGCCCGTGTCCCGCCGTGCCCGTCTGCCCCATCCTTCTGCCTCATCTTTCTTTCCTCTTTTAACTCCTCTCCCCTTGCTCCACCATCACCATCTCCTCTGACCAGTCCGCTTCGCCCCTCTCCGGCCTCCGCCCGGCCTCGTGCCTCGCGCCGGACCAACGCCGACGCGCCGAATGAATAAAAGACTTCATCAGCATTCGGCCCGGCCTCGGTCTGCGGGACCCGGTCCGACGAAGTGGTGCGCGGGAGGAGGAACCGAACGCGAGGAACGAGTCTTTTCAGGCGCCGCCTGCTCCGGTGGCGGGGGGGGGAGGACGCTCGGGATTGAATTAAAATAATTCGGGACACTTCGCGCCAAGTAATTGTCACACGCACCTGAGGCAGCGGCGAGGGTGGGGGAGGGAGGCGCTGGGGGCGGCCGTTGCAAAGGCAACCGCCCCTTCCCCCACGCGGCAGCACTCTTTTAAAATCAGTGCCCGAACTGATTACCTTAACATGTGCTTTCGCTGTAAGTTGCTTTCACGGGTTGTTGTCCGGGGGCCGTAACTTTATTTCACGGCAATTGTTTCGCCGCCGGAGCAGTGCGCGGGCGGGGCGGTGCGGGCCCCGGCTGCGATGTGGCGAGGACGAGGGACGGGGGAAGTCGGGATATATGGGGGGAGTGGGGACACAACACATGCTGACGCAAGTGAAAAAATGCTTAAGGGAATGAGGGAAAGGAAGAAAGAATGTTTTTTGGGTAAGTTTTTTTTATCAAAACAGCTGCACGTCAGCTCATCGGAACAATGGTTTGTGTGTCTTTTGTTTCGCTTGTTTGCATGTCTACAATTGAATGCCTTCGAGGCACAGTTTTTAGAATATTACAGATACCATTGTTAAATATAAAGGATGTTACGTGTTATTAAAAATAAAACTGTTTGCGTTCTTGATCCAGTATTTTATTTGGAATATATAATTTTTTATCAGAAGTTAGCGACGTGTGTCAGATTGAAAGAACACAAACAAAGATCTCCTTTTGAATCGTTTGTCTGTAGTGAAGTCTTAAAAGAAAAGAAAAATAATCATTTAGTGAATAATAGCAAAATTGTTTAATTGCAGAAAGAAATGATGCCATATAGACTTCATAGCTTCAACTGCTTCTTCGTTAGGTTCAATTCACACGTGTATGCGAGACACATTTTCATTGAGATACATTTTTACTCTGTTCATTGTAGTTACGATCAACGGAGCGATATTAGTATTGAATATAGTGGATTAGCAAACGACAACAAACATTCAACAATGTTACTTGACCAGTCGTTTCAACGATGTTATTTATTGTTTGTTATGTAATAAATTATGTAATTGGAAAAAATGATTAACATGTGTAATTGACTTCAAAGATACTGTAAAATCAGCCAATGTAAAAAAATTTATTGATTCTCATTTTAGGGAAGATTTCTGCCTTAAAATACCGTGCGATCAGCGATATAGCGACCAACGAGTTGCGGTAATGCCTCCAAAATTAACAACAATATTAGGTGGGAATGTTGTTGTTGCTGTTGGTGCTGGTGGTGGTGGTAGCGGTGAAGTGAACGTTCCAGTCGGACAACCCTTCAGTTGTAAATGAGATAAATCAACGACTGAAACGGCTAAGTAATATTACTTAATTGCGAACTTCAAGCAATTTTCGAACCTGACTTCTACAAGTGCTCCGACTACCTCTAAGTTTTATAATATTGCAATGATATTAACAATAATAATAAGTAAAAATTACATTGGAAGTTAAGGATTGTCTGAAGAAAAAAATTTCTTCACCCGTCTACTGGCCATTTACATAGATGGCACCACCCATTTACATTTTCCCTCTGGTTGCATATTTCTGGTAGCTTGACGTATATCGCTGACTTCGTATAAGGTTTTCGAATGTAGTTTCTGTGCAAATCGATCCTAGTTCGAAACGGACAAAGATTACTGGAGTTTAACGATCTTTCGATTTTATATCTGCATAAAATACTTCATGTTTTCTTTTGTTAATTACAGAAGCACAATATGAAAGTCTCCTGTTATCTACATCAGAAGCACATTAAATATGTTTCATGTAATTTGTCAGAAATGAATAACTTTTTTCTTGTGGTGGGTAAAAAAAGCGCGAGATCATTATCCAACCACAATTTTTTTAATTACCTCTCTTAATTTTTATTGTTGGTAATTCTTGTCTCCAACTTTCAACGTTATTATTTTAAATTACACAATGAAAGTGTATATATTTAGTTAATACTAAACACGTGTATATCATTAAATTTGTAATTTTCAAAAGATATAAATATGCAATATAAAAAAAGAAAAATAAATATTTTTTTGTATATGGCATTGTCAAAATAATTTGTATACACATATTCTGCAGTATCCCCACGATACTGAAAAGGAGCAATTTGCTTCAAGTAAAAAGCTGGTGGATTCCAATCACTTAGCATTTGTTTCCCGTTCTGTTGTCCTGACTTGAAGCGAAGAACAAATGTTCCGCATTTCCCTTTAGTCGGAGCCGAAAACAGGAAAAAAGCCGGTAAGAATGTCGCGGCGAGGTGGGCAGTCGTGGGGGCCGGTCCACCCGCTGGACCAGCGGGAGAGAGGTGTCAAAAGCAACGCCAGCGTAAACAAGAGCAGTCTCTCCCACAATGGAAAGGGCCAGGGCTCCAAGTAGGGGAAAGCGGCGTCCCATCGCTTGAAGTGCTGGTGAAGGAAAAGCACGAGACTACATGGTGGCGGAGAGAAAGTGAGGGAGAGAGAGAGGGGGGAGGGAGAAAGGAAGGGAGGAGGAAAGATAAAAAAGACGAGAAACAAAAAGACGGCCTTTCGCGCCCGCCGAAGCGTCCGCTATGGTAGGCTCTCTCGGCCCCGTCCCGGTCACGCACCTCGCCGTGGCTCCGATCCCCGCCATTCCGTCCCCTTCTTCACCTTTTGTCGCGCCTGCGCAGTCCGTCACGGTCCTCTGTCTCTCAATCACCGTCCCCTTCGCCCCGCCTTAACCCTCTTCTCCCCGCCTACCCCCACCTCGCCACGCCACACCCCGCCCCTCCTCGCTCCGTCCCGCACCACCCCGCCCTGTTCCTCCATGTCCCGACCAACTCCGCTCTGCCCTACCCCGCTTAGTGTTCCCGCTCCCGGTTGCCTGTCCTCATGCACAGACCACTGACTTCCGTTCATCACCACTGACTCCCGTTCCCAGTCCCGGTTCCCTGTCTCCGTCCTCAGTCCACATTCGCAGTGCTCATTTCCTTTTCTCGTCTAAAGTTCTCGTCCCCGGTCCCTCTCACAACCCTCATTCCCAGGAAGAGCGTACAGTCTCCGTTCCCATTCCCCACTCGAGGTACACATTCCCAGTCCTCGTTCTAAGTTCTCGTTCCTAGTCCCTCTTGCAGTCCCTAATCCCAGAAACACCTTACTCTCTGAGTTCGTAGTCCCTATTCACATACACGTTCCCAGTCCTCAGTACCATTTTCTCGTTCTTAGTCCCTTTCATAGTCCCTATTCCCAGCAATAGCTTACAGTCTTCACTCATAGTCCCCTCTTGTAGTTCCCGCACACAGCTTCTGCTCACAGTCCTCGATACCTAACCCCATTACTAGTCCCCGTTTCCAATCCCGGTTCCCGGGCACCTATCTCAGACCCCATTACCACTGACCGCTCTTAGCCCCTTTCGGTTCTCCTTCCTCACTGCTAAACCCACAACCAATACTCTTTCAGCCTTCTTTTCCAGCTTGTTCCCATCGCACTTACAAATGCCGCTCTTGGCTTCCTTCACGCGGAGAGAGTTCGAAAGGAACATTTTCCGTTATCGCCTCATTATGGGGTTGGTTAAGGGGCTACTTTAGTGAGGAGATTAATCTCCTTTAATATTATTAATAATGTCTAGGAAAATGTTACTATTAATTAATTCCATTTGTGCTCATTACATAAAACATCACTTTTTTTCTGAATTTTTAATTTTAAGATGGCGGTCGTAAGTGTTATTCCGCAAAATGTATGAACGTATGACATAAAGTGGTCCATATACATGAAAAATAACTAGTACGAAATAATATTTTAGTTATATATACAGTTATATATAAATAGTTTATAACAAATAATAAGTTTATTTATAAAATACATGGACTTAAGATAAAACGTGATTGTAGGAACATACTTCTTTGTGCAATCTGATCTCAGGGAATTTTGCGGATCCCTGTTATTTATTATTATTATTATTATTATTATTATTATTATTATTATTATTATTATTATTATTATTATTATTTGCAAGAATATGTAGTTATTTACTAATTTAGCATTTGTTTCCATTTCTTTATTTCGTTCTAGTCGTACACTAAATCTTTAAATATCATCAGCTGTTTTTACAGTAATCACTCTTTAGCAATAAGTCAACTACGATCACCCGATTCAGCAGCTATTTTACTTCTTAATTTCTTAATACCTTTCGCATTTTCGTCGTTCCTGCACGTGCTTTTCTCCCGTTTCCTTGCCCATCCTACTCATCTCCTCGCTCAATTCCATCATCTCTGCCACTTTGTTGCCTCTTCCATCTCTTATAAACCTATTTCTCTTTTTCGCCACTTACTCGTTGTATTTCCCCCTTTACGTTTCTGTGTATTTCCCCTCTCTTCCTATTCTCTTCATCACATCTTTCTAACCGTCATTTAAAACTTTATGTTTTCTTGTCTCCTCCTTCTCTCTTTTGTGTTATGCTTCCCATCTCCTCACTACCGCAACACACTTCCCTCTTTTACGTTCCTTTATGCTCTCCCTCTCTTTTACCTCTATACGGAATCATTCTCCCGATCTTTTACTTTCTTTTATTCTTCTATCCATCTCCCCCTCTCTCATCTTCATCTCCTACGACTATCTTCCCCCCGCCCATCCGCACCCCCAATGACTCTGGTCTCCGCGTCCCTTCCTTCCCTCCCCTTCCCCCTGCGCCTACGGGCCATCCTTTGCTTCCCTTCCTTTCCGTTCCGACGCGCTATCCCGAACATTCGTTAGGTTAATGGAGTCAGATTTTGTCGTGATCTAATTGCACGCGGCCCCAATCAGAGCGGCCGCCGCGAGCCCGGGCGTCGGGGCGCGGGGGCGGGGGCAGAGCGGCGGGTGCATTAGCGGAAGGAGTGGTGGGGAGGGGAGGGGAGGGGGCGGGGCAGTCGGTGACCGCCGGATCGCGCTTGCCGCTTCCGCCTCCTCGCGAGCAAATTCAATCTTTTCCCGAAATACGGCTCTACTCGTAATGAGCGAGCGCCGCTGCCGCCGCCGCCGCCGCCGGCCGCTATCCGGGTAATGGCCTGCGAAGCGGACAGGGCCTGGCACCGCCACGTCCCGCTCGGTTACTTTGCCACTCTTTTGGCGAGAGGGTTAACGCTTTCTTCCGGGGCACTATTGCCAACGGGGTGGTCAAGCCCCAAATGCTGTTTACTAATACTGCAGTTTCTTACCAATATAATAATTATGCGAGACATCCTCTAGATCGTATGGGTTACGAGAATTGTTATATAACATCTCAGTGTCGCCTTCTCAACTTCTTCCTCTTCATATTTTTTCCCTTTTTTTACCTTTCTTCTTGACCATGTTCAGGTTATCACATGATTTAGACATTCACGAGATGTTAAATGATATGGATAAAGGCATTGGAGAAGAATTTCATTTGAATATAAAGACATAAAAATCCTTATCTGCAGAAAACCTAATCAAGCCAAAAGAAAATAAACGTGGTAAATTATAAAATACTAAAGGGTGGAGAGTATAAATATTTAGATGATTCTGAAGATGGTGAAGAGCACCGAAGGCGCCAGGGTGTTAGAGATATGGCAACGTTGCGGGGTGAGGGGACGGGGCGATAGAGTCAGACAGGGGATAGGGTAGGGCGGTGCGCGGCAGTGGGGACGATGTGGTGTGGACGGCGCGACGGGGACAGGACGGTGGGGGCTGAAAAATGAGGACAAGGCGACGGGGACGGGGAGGTTGGAGCTGCAGGATGGGGTCGGCGGAGACGGGCGACGGAGACGGGTCAGTCGGGGTGCAGGCGGTGGCGGCGGAGCCGGCGGTGGCGGTAGCGGCGCTTCCACCAGAGCTTCCAATTCCGCCGCGAGAAGAGGCGATTAAAACAATCGCCTCGATTCGCTTCGATTTCCGCCCGCCCTTTGCCGGACTAATGCCCTTCGCTGCCGCCCGCGCTGCCCACGCAAGAAGCGCCGCCCGCCGCCGTCTTACAGCCGGACGGCGCGGGCGGGGCGGGGAGGGCGGGGCGAGCGAGCGAAGGAACGGACGTCGGAAATCCGGACAACGCGCGACCAAACACGGCGCGGCTGCCTGCCCGCGGAGAAAAGATCAGCACCGGGAATGGGGTTCTCGAGGAGAGAGGGAGGAAGGAAACGGGAAATCGTGCGCTCTACTCACTCTGGTGGTCGGACCAATGCACAGGGGAGTCGCTTGTCTGGAGACGTTTGCTCTCTCTCATTTCTCTTTAAGACAAATTTCAATTAGCGTAGAATGGGCGCTGTAGTCTCCCCCTGAATAATTATTTCCTCATGTGTAATTTTGCATTGGCGTATAATTGTACTAGTATGGTGTGTACTAGTATTTTATTAGCGCCATTAGTTTAATAAGCTCTATTACAATCTATGACTTTTATATGTTTGGTGTGTGATTTCTGGTGTGATCTTTAAAATGCACTAGATATTTGTTATCTCAAGAAAAACCTATTTAAAAACATATACAAACGTGAATTTTTCAATGTCAACAAGGAAATTTATAAGTAAAACATCCTTCGGCCGTCGTAGATAAAACTACGTTTACAACTACTAGTTGCAAACTACACGTTACGTAATGAAATTCATATGGAAAGTACTCATGTAAATAAGTACTAACCTAACGAACGAGATGCATATGGAAAAATAACGGTACGCCAACTCATTAATTTCAGATAACTTCTTCTGAAATTTTGAATGTGAAGTGAAGGAAAACCGTAGTAGGAAACTAATAAAGCGACTGCTTGCAGTACCCTACCTCTAAGAGTTCCCCTCCAAGAGGAAGTAATCCATCCAGTATTCCGTTGTCTTTTCGAAAACTCGCCACCGAGAAAACTCGTCTTTATGACCTCTCGGACTAATAAACTAGGTTTACAAATCCCCAACGTGCAAACTCGCACGGTGTTATAATATTCGTGTGTTTGAACCTCACAGAAAACATTACTCTCGATTATTTCGGAATACGAAAGCTTCTTGATCCGAGTGTCGCAGACGAGTTGTCCGCCGCAATACTGTGGGCGTTCGTTGTTACGGCTTCCGCATTAATCATGTGCTCAAGGTGCGATGTGTTAACTTTCTCTGGAGGAGAATATTAAAAACAACTATACACCCACGGAGACAATCGTCAGTGAAATTATTTTATTTTCAATTTTTAGCTGCCTATGAGATTACTAACACACACTTGTGGCCTATTTCTGACCGGCTTAGTAGGTTCTTGGTTACCATGTCATTAGCCGGAATGTCTAAAACTACTGGGTCAATGAACAGTTCCATATACAACTGGTATATAGATATACATCTCCTCTGCCTCTAGTAGTGCACGGAATGTTGGTCGCATAAGCAGCGTGTAGGCAAATGCGTTTTTTCTAATAAGACGCAGAAGCCACAGCACTGCTGACCATCAGTCTGCATTTGTCTGAGCTTCTCCTGTGCCTCCACCTTTGACAGCATGGCCTACTGTGGTCATTAATTCTTGTAAGAGCCACATGCTGGGCTGGAGTAACAGATGAGCTCCAGTCATTGCATTTATACGCATTTATGAGCAAATATATCGTTTGCAAACTGAGAATCTACGAGCTTCATCAACATCAATCCACAATACCGAATACAAAGTGACTAATCAAAGTGTGGAGTAGTGATTGTCCTCGCAAACCCAGCAGAATGGTAGTCAACTCTAAGAAAAAAATTTAATGAAACTTTTCTTTCGTACTTCCTTGATTTGAACATTTCCAAATTGTGGTTGTTCTAAGTTATGCACCTATGAAAACGAATAATTCATCTAATTGTCTGTCCGCCGCGTCTTAGGCACAGATCCCAACACACCGACCATTATGCTGCGGCCTTCCTCAGGGCGAAACGCCAGGTCATAGCGTGACGACCGAAACGTTGACACCTGTGCCTAGGACTCTCGGGCAGCTCAATAGGTACTACTCCAGCCGCGGAAGCCTTCACTTTTAAACGAATACTTTTCCAGCAGGGCACATCAAACCCTGTGGGGAAAGACAAACCCCCAGCCCAGTTCCATCCCCGTCCGTTCGTGCCCTGCACCTGCCGTTGTGTCCCGCGGCCTCCGCGTGGTCTCGCTGTTCGCTGCGCGTTTGTTTGCCGGCGCGCGATCGTCCGCCACCGCCTTCCCCTCCCACGCAGCCCGGTCGCCTCCACTTCCCCGCGCTACGACGACGCTGAGACACGTGACCAGCCCTGGTCGCCCTGTGACCCCTGTGGGCCGAAACGACTGCCTTTGATCTGGACTAGACACACCGAATCAAAACTGTGAAACAATATTTGTAATTGCATGTTGTTTGAAATTCAAAATCCTTACTCAACTATGAGTTGACATGGATGCATGTGGTCTGGACTAAATACGTCTAAACAAATACTGCGAAACTTCTAATTATAGGTTGTTAGAAATACACAATTCTTGCTCAACTGTGAATGGAAATGACCTCATGTGGCCTGGTATAGACGTATTAAAACAAATACTGCGAAAAAATACTTGAAATAAAAACTTAAAATAAATTATCTCATATAGATGTATGATTTTATTGATGTTCTTTATCAACGTGGCGTAATTGTTTCCGTAATTGTTGGGAAACGTGAACAGTCCAATTTTCACCCGAGCTTTCGTATTGTGTGATCACAGACTATACAAATTGAAATTTTTCCATGTAAAGAACCTTAAACGTGACTTCTCCGCTCTCGAAACCGTGTACTATTGAATTATTCCGAAGGATTATCGATGTCTCGAAAATATCTGCGAAATCATCATTATTTTACATAGTATTAACGTACGGAATATGAACGTTACGTGCTTGAGTAATGGAGAAATGAGAAATACATAAAGAATAGGTAAGAACGTTTGCAGATTAGCATACTCGTCAATAGTATTTCTCATTCATTAGGGAAAAATGTATGATAAGAATTTTGATATTTGGTACCTTTCTGCTTCTGATAAATGTGTTTGAAACTTGATGTTAAGTCTTCCTCCACAAAGCTCTATCCTGTACTATTGTTCATGCATTTCTTCACGATCTGCCAAGAAACAACCGGATGTAGAAGCTCAGAAATGGTTGAAAGATACTAGAAATAAATGGATTACCTTCTTACAGCACTGCGACCGACGCGATCAGGTCGCTTTTAAAATAATTAATGTACTGAGTATGAATTGTTACAATTTATAGTGAACCGTAGAGAACTGCATGTTTGGATATGACGCGTGAGTGCAAAATACTGGGTATGTCAGTGCGACGTGTGTCACTTGACGACGTATGTCGGAGCGACTCTTTTTTTATATTTATCTATCATATAAATACGAATAATACCACTCTTTTACGATCACTCTTCGTAAGTATGTATGTATGTACTTTCGCACAACAGCTCTTACGAGCTAAGGCCTACGAGCTGCTTCCTGGCCTTGCGGCCATGGGTTAAGGAGTACGTGTGGTTAGCACACATGCATCTCTACACTATATTCTGATCTTCTAATCCTGAGAAGTGAACTTTCTCGTCGTCACATAGCAACAGATACTGGAACTTTGCAAGGAAAGCGCACTATTTTTTGCCTGTCCGGGAATCGAACTCGGGGTGGCGCCGTGGAAAGCGAGCCCGCTAACCAACGGGCTACCGAGTGTCTAACCTACTTCACTCGAATGCAGTCGTAAGAGAAGCGATTAGCCGTTCGTTATGTATTGTCCCTTTGTTTGGCCCCACTGCGCTCGAGTTCCCTCGCCAGGCCCCGCCCCCGCACGTGTAGGGCATCGGCGATCGGTTCGGACAACGCGCGCGCGGTGCGCCCTTCGCTTCCTGCGCCCGCCCTGTCCCTGCGGCCCTCCGGCCGTTGCAGCCCTTTGGCGCGGGGCCACGCGGCGCCCTGGGAATCGAATATCCGTCGACTAGGGCGGGGCTAAGCACCGGCCGATGAGCCGGCGCACACTTTTTCGAATCAAACAAACGCCGTTATCTTCTTTTATATAAAGCGGATTAGGTGCCTCAGGCCATTATTGAAGGTTACCGCAGTGTCTCTGACCGGGATGTCCTAAGCTTCGATTCCCGACTGTAGCATGTTATGTGACACTAGCTACATTTCTAGTTCTAGTCATTTCATTTCTAGCTACATTTCTAGTCAACCGCTGTCTGGGGGAGAATTCTAGCGGACGACTGCTATGTTCGGTTGTTTTACGAGATTATTCCTATCACTATCAGGCGCATGCGGTAGCAGAATCCTACCACACGGGCCATGGACCGCGCCTAATATTTTGTTCCTCTTCGTTGTCTTATTCTCCACACACTTACACTTACATGCCCTACACTACCTCACATGTCGTTAACCAGGGAATGCAGAACCCCACCATGGCCAGGCTGAGGCGGTACCAAAACTGAATCGAACGCTCTCACTTTTTTTACTGTAGTTTAATGTTTCCATACAGATGATAGCAAGAATGTAATACGTCGATGTCTTGACCCAATGTGTGCCAGAGTCCTTGAAATTTGGGTCTGTAGACAGTAATAAATTCCGACCGCTGCACCTTTTAGTTATAAAAATAACTGTTATGAAATGGGTTTAGCCAAAAATAAAATTTTAGTTCTACACAGTTTATTGGAACATTGGGGATTTTTGGAACACTGTACATAGTTATGAAAGAATTATAGTGTTAATTAAAACAATGTATAGTATAGCCATTGAATGTATGAAACGCATTTGAAAGTTATGCAATTAAATAACCTGATATAAAATTATACTTGGTTTTGCTTGCGTCAATGATAGAAGGAAAAACGTTGAACTAGAAGATGAATTTGATGTTTCATAAAGAGTAATCTGCCAACAAAATGGATTCATGTGACAGCAGTTATATTGATTGATTCTTGTGGGTTTAACTTAGGTCCGTGCTCAACTTCATTATCAAACTAGATAACATATGTTATAATTTTGCATATGGCTGTTAAATGTCCGAAATATCTCATTTTACATCCAATCAACAAGCTATATGACAGCCTTATGAACATACCATCCATTTAGTTCTCAGAAATGATTAAAACGTTCTGCCTGCTATCGAAAAAAAAAAACATATTTGCACACAATCGAAGCAGGCGGAATACCTCTGTTTAACTGATGTGAATTGGTTTGGGGTTGCTGGAGCTGCCGGCCGAGATCCAGGAAATGCGAAGCTCGGGGCGCGTCACAAACGACGCAGCAAAGAGAAAACCGCTCTCATGGCGTCGTTCACGGAATAAAAAGAGGACACGGAACGAGAGATAGAAAGAGAGAGAGAGAGGGGCGAGAGGAGAGGACGGGGAACAGCGGCAGCTTTTAAGCATTGGAATAGCCAATGGCCGGTCGAGCGGGCAGACTTAAAAGTTGCAGCGGGGCAATTAACTGGAAGCCGAGCAAACATCCAATTATCGGACGGGGTGAGCGCGAGCGGGTACGAGGGGGAAGGGAGGGAAGGAAATGGGGGAAGAGTAAGGTAGGGAAAGGATGTAGCGCGGAAGAGACGACTATCGGCGGACAGGCGAGGGGGTAATGAGGGTGGGTGGACAGGGGGAGCGGGGCGCATGGCCTGGTGATGTGGGGTGACGTCGGCGATTCACGAGGTGAGGGGGGGCAGAGCTCTACGGGGAGGTACGCGGTATGGAGCGGGGTGTCATGCCAGGTCGTGGGCTGAGGCGGTAAACGGGGGTGGCGGGGAAGAGGTTGGTGGCGGGCGGGGATTATTGATTGATTGTTTATTTCTATTCAGGTCAAATGGTCATTATGGTGATTAGTTACGTTAGTGCCATTGATGTTTTTTGAGGTTTCCACTCTCCTGCGTGACGAGATCCGGCGCCGACCTACGTCGTCTTGCATGAGATTTTCCCCTCCACGTATCTCTCCCAGCGTCTCAGCGCCGAAGCTCGGACAAGGTTTAAACCCCTGACTCCCGTCATATGTGAACATAAGTGAACATAAGTGTAAGTGTGTGTAAGGGAAGATGATAGAACCAGGAAGAGAAATAAAAGATCACGCACGATCCGAGATCCGTTTGTTAGGGTTCTGGCCCGGCGTCCTTCTGAAATTGATCGGAGAAACCACAGAAAACTAAGAATCAGAGCAGCTGGCTGCACCGCGAGAATTCTCCTCCAGGCTCCTGACCTCCCGATCAGACGCCCTACAGTGACCTCAATTGATGTCCTGAGCCACCTAATCCGGTTCTAGGGTGAGAAGAAAGGGCTGAGGTTGACTTGGAGGTATGCACCGCTTGCAAGGAAACTTCTGAGGGGGCGATTATCCGATGCAATTATATGAAAAAAATGCAAGTTCGAAAATGATCTGCGCACTAAAAATTAAAGACAAGAGAAAAAAGAACTAATAGCGGTGGTGTTAGATACAAATACACCTAATTAAGTTTTTCTGTATACACAAATAATTGCTGTCTGTTCTTGTAGAAAAATACGATAATAATCGGAGAATTTCATTATAATTTAATATAATTTATAATTTTCAATATAATTTATGCTCCTACAACTAAATAACAACCCCAATTGATCCACGTGAGTGCTGCTAGTTAATAAATTGTTATTGTACAGCAATGCGGAACATGTGATCAAAAACGCCTCATCCTCTTAATGAATTATTCAGCCACAAATGTGGCTTATTTTTTTACCTTCTGGTCATATCGTTACTGATTTATTCAGTAGATTTGAGAGCAGGTCTCCATAATCTGGGGCAAAATAACTGACGTGTTTGGGAGTCTGATCTAAATTATTTAAGTTTGTCTTAGACTTTGATTTTTATCTACCAAGTTCAGAGCATTTTATTGGCCATTTATTTGTGCTTTCTCATTTATTACTGCGGGGTGTAGAGAATGTTTTATAATGCTGCGGAGAAGGTCTGATATTTCGACAGAAAAACTCATTGGGGTTGAATTTTGCACCTATATGTAGTATGATATGTTCTCGAATTCATAGTACGGTCAGTTGTTTTAATTCAAGTGCAATTAGTGATATTATTTCAAATAAAAGCTTCTTTTGATGTGGGATTTTTATTTCTTACTACATAGAGTGTATTACCCCGCCTTCTCCCACGAAATTGTTATACCGTTATAAAGTTCGTTTACCTTTTTGGAATATCATTTGAGCTTTGTATCATGATCAAACAGCGTGAGACCGACGACTGAGCAAACGTTGCGGTGGTGAAGTATCGATTGTTGTTCCTGGGAAGTGGACTGTGCAGAGCCACGTTTACGGCTTCAACTGCTGGGTTCGCGTCGATTGCCGAGACCCCTCACGAGGACTGCCTTCAAACGAGTGGAGGATCATCAGGGTGTTTTTGTTATTACTATTATCATTATTATTATTACTATTATCATTATTATTATTATTATTATTTTATTATTATTATTATTATTATTATTATTATTATTATTATTATTATTATTTTTCTCGACGACGTTGCCATTGTCCAACATCCTAGCTCGGTCCCCCAAATTCTATTCTATTGTTAGGGGTTTTTGAAATGAGCTCCTGATACAAAAGGTATAAATTCCCTATTTCCTCAAAATAAATATTTCATTTCGGTGGTCACGGGGTAAAAGTTCTCAAGTCATTTTTTTGGCAAAATTGGGTTAAGTTCTGAAACAAAAACTTATATATGATATTATATTTTATGTTTGTAAAACAACGGAATACAAACGTTGCTTCCGTAACGACAAAAAAGCATAGGGAATTGTAGCTTCATGCACTCATCAAATGCGGCTTAATAATCAAACCCTTTTCTAAAAGTTAAAATTTTTGACTTAAGAACTTTAACCCACAGAATAATTTTATAGCATGAGCTTCAATAACTTTAATACTCTTTTTTTAGTACTACGTGCGATACCAGGGACTATCCCTACTCCCATGACTTTGTTCATGTAGTGTCCTTACGGAACTAGTATGAGATCTCACGAGGATGGCAATTAACACAGGTTTCTATTTTGACGGGTATCTGTGTTTCAAAATGTAATTTCGAAATGGTACATAAACCTTATAGAGAAAACTAACAACGTGCATCTCTATGTATTTTAACTGAAGGGCAACCTAGAAATCCCACACAATGTCTTCGGCATGAATAATACCGAAGGAGAGCAAAATTCAAACCGGGATGAAACTGGAGCCAGCTTCTCGTTCCGGGGCGCAGGGCGTAGGGTCGGGCTGAAATTGATCTAGTCGGAACTAGCTGAACCGGCGCGGGCGCAGTGGCGGTGTGCGTTGAAACGTGTGGGGCGGGGCAGGGCGGGGCGGCGCGCGGCGTGCCAAAGCGGGGAGGGGTAGGGCGCGGAGCGCTGGCCGGGCGGCGCAAAGGGAGGCGGTAAACCCGCAAACTATCCAAGTTCCGCGCGAGATTCCTCTCAGCGCCCAACTGCAGAAGTTGGTCCCGGGGATTCGCACTTCTCGCCCGCGTTCCGGCGCCCGTCGAGGCGCGACGAGACGCGCCGCTCCGCCCCGCGCGCCCGCGCGCCAGCGCGCCCCCTGCGTGCCATCAGATGCAGCGCTGCGCCCCGCCCCGCCCCGCCCCGCCCGCTTTGGCCCCAGGTCCGCCCACTCATCTCGTATCGGCCCCTCTAGCTCAACGCGCCCACGCCCCTCCTCTCCCCTCCTCCCCCTCCTCTGCCAGCTTCGCCCCTCCTCGCTCCTCCTCGCTCTGCCTCTCTCCGTCGTATCCCGGATCTCCTCACCCTACCTCTCCCCACCCCGCCCCGTCCCACCACGCCCCGCCGCGTTTCGACACGCCCGTTTTGGCCCCAGGTCCGCCCACTCATCTCTTACCGGCCCCTTTAGCTCAACGCGCCTACCAACCGCCTCGACTCTTCTCGCCCCTACTTGCCCTTCCTCGCCCCTCCTCTTCCCTCCACCCCCGTCCTCTCCCGCCTCGCCTCTCCTGGACCGTCCTCGCACCTCCATATCCCTCGTGTCCCTCTTCGCTCCTCTTCACCCTGCCTCTCTCCGTCGTACCCCGCATCTCCTCACCCTACCTCTCCCCACCCCGCCGCGTCTCGACACGCCCGCTTTGGCCCCAAACCCACTCATCTCGTACCGGCCCCTCTAGCTCATCGCGCCCATGCCCCGCCTCGCCCCTCGTCGCCCCTCCTCTCCCCTCCTCCCCCGTCCGCTCCCCGCGTGGCCATTTCTCGTTCCTCCTCGCCCCTCCTGGCACCTCCTCCCCCCTCCTCGCACCTCCACATTCCTCTCGCTCTTCCTCGCTCCTCCTTACCCTACCTCCCCCTACCTCGCTCCGCTTCGCCCCGCGTCTCCTCTCTTCTCCTCGCCACGCCTTGCCTCGCTCCTCCCCGCCCCACCCCACCCCACCCAGCCATGATTAGCCCCCCTCCTCACCCTGCATTTCTCTACTGACACCACGGGCCCTAACCTCCTTCGCCGAAGCCCTTACGCGATACGACTGCTCGGTTCTCCGTTTGCCCGTGCTCGCGCCGTGTCGTTCGCGCCGCGGCGCCGCCTCATTCACCTTCGCTTTCTTCCTTGACGCGTGAAACGCCCGGCGTCGTTCATGTGTTCATCCCCGCTTTCGTCTCCATTGAATTCCTCACGCTCATACACGTTCTCGCGTTTGCCTGTGTATTAGCACTCCCATTATGCACCTCATTGCATCCATCATTCGCCTTCGCCATTGTCGCATTGTCTTTACCATCAACATCGCTTCCTCCCGCAAAGACTTTCATGCTCATGGCCTGGACATGGACATGTCGAAGCTCACGGAAAGCAGGATAAGGTCAGCTTAGCGTTGGGTAAATGAAATAACCACGTATCTCAAAAATTGTTTTTTCCATTTTTAATTGTTCAGAAGAGAGCAAAAATGCAAAGTTTCGATTATAAATTTATAAGAAATCTAATTTCGGCGATTTGAAGAAATTTCCAGTTAATTGCATTAATACGTGTCGTTAGAAGTCAGTAGAAGGTCATCTTTCGAGTAACATTATTATCACAAAACATCAAAATTTTGAGATACGAGATTCCACTACGGAAAGGTGGCCATTCCAAAGTCTTAAACAATAATAAATCAATTAATTAATAATTAGTCAATTAATTATCATGTGTGGAATAAACAGATACATATCAGCTGTGCTGCTACCATATAAGTAAATTGATAATTAATGAAAGCTCGGTGCTCAGGGATATGGCTGCTATGGGAGTGCTTTGCACGTGTGTGTAGAGATGCGAATGCAGAGAAAACACGTCGTACACGAGTAGAGTACGGAAGGCACGCAAATGTGGATTGAGAAAAAGTGTGTGACGGAGAAGCGAGACATGTAAATACCATGAAGACTTGGGGCAAGGGCGGGTAGTAGGTAAAGTCTGCGTTTCTGTCGATTCCAAAAAAGATATCGATACATTTTTGCATACGGAGTATCATTTCAAACTTTCGATATTACTCAAATAGCGAATGGAAGTATTATGTCGATTAAGTTAGTAGGTTAAAATGCGATAAATGACGAGCATTGTTTCCACGGAGGGTTCTTGTAACTATAAATTGATATCATGGTGCGTGCGCGAGCATGAACGATTGTCATTTGGTTTGTTTTGTAATATGTCTGGATGTCTGGATTTTGTCCCAAATTAAATCCCTAATAAAAAAACTTTGGTATCAGTAACCGCATAATAACTTGTTTATGGTATATGTAATTAACGGCGAGGGCGGGCGAGGGCGAGGGCGAGGGCGAGGGCGGGCGAGGGTGGGGGCGAGGGCGGGCGAGGGCGGGCGAGGGCGGGCGAGGGCGGGCGAGGGCGGGCGAGGGCGGGCGAGGGCGGGCGAGGGCGGGCGAGGGCGGGCGAGGGCGGGCGAGGGCGGGCGAGGGCGGGCGAGGGCGGGCGAGGGCGGGCGAGGGCGGGCGAGGGCGTGCGAGGGCGGGCGAGGGCGGGCGAGGGCGGGCGAGGGCGGGCGAGGGCGGTGCGAGATGGGCGTGGGCGGGCGGGGGTGGGCGTGGGCGGAGCGGGATGGGCGAAGGGCTGGGGTGAGGGCGGCGTTCGAAATGCTCTGCAGGAGAGAGGCAATTGTTCCCAGAGTAATGGAATGTGCTTCGAAACGGTGCGGGGCGGGGGCGGGACGGGCGCGTACATCCTGGGCGGGAGATGGTTGGCGCGCTGCGGGTGATGTGTGACGTCGTAAAGATGTGCTGAATAGCGAGACGCTCGCTAGCTGACTGCGTCTAGTGAAGAGGAGGTGTGTTCTGCTTCCAACGGCGTAAGCCCAGCGATATACGGTAGACACGTAGCATTGTATGGCCGATAATTCTCCTGAATAAATATTTCTATGGAGTTTTGTTACATTTGGTTATTTTTAATTTTAATTCGTATGAAGTAATTCTTATTATGTCGCCCTAGTTTTTGGATATTTTAATGAATTGTGTGTTTCTTGTTTCAGGTGAGTACACAATCGGCCCATGTGGAGCTGATGAGACATGAGAAGGGGTGAGTTACTCTCCCATTCATTCTGGTAGTACTTCAATTAAACGCAAAATCAATATTTTTGATTCATTAACATATATTTGGATGTTGGATGTTGTGCACGTATTCGATTGTGGATGTTGTGCACGTATTCGATTTTTGCGGACGAATATACTGTACTACCAAAAATCGTGATATAATTTGTACAATTTGAATAAATAAGCAATTTTGTCCAATAAGGCTAGGAATTCATTCATTACTCACTAGTACTAATAATTTTGCGTCTTTCAATATATTACCTCGTATGGAATTTTAGTTGTGAAATTCAGAACTGCAAAGCGAACTATTTTCAGTATTGTGTCAATGCTTTACATCATAACATTCGTATGTAGGCTCAGTCCCTAAATTCGTTCGCAGAATTCCTTTCTCATGAACCATTAGGAATGCCATTTTTTATCAGATTTTCTTGTCAACTGCGCCGCCCACGAAACTGCGTTGACGTCTCAGAAGAGAAAGTGGTCGGATATAAACTCAGGGACGTAACGGAGTGTGCGCCTCCTTTATTCACGGGACTTCGATCGCCGTCCCGCAGTCTCTCTTTGGAAATATTTATCGAGAGGCCGGAAATTAGTGGTGGCCACATTCGTAGCGTGACGGGTTCCTGCGGGCCCCGCATGAAGGCGCAGTAAATATTGAAGGGGTCGTGGAACAAAAGACTTCGCTTGGCCGACATGTGATGCAGGATTCTTTGTCATCGGTGTCTCCGGAGTTGGGGGATGTTGTGCACGTATTCGATTTTTGCGGACGAAACTGCAAATTCTGAAGAATTTTATTTCCTTAAAGAAATCCAATTGACATTAATGTTATTAGCCCGTATTATTTTATGGAAATCAAAACTCTCCTGTTAGTGCTGGGAAAACAATTATTTCATTACCGGAATTTTAGATTTCACGTAAAAGGATTTTTATTCAGTTTCAAGAATTGGATTCGTGGCTTACTATTTTAATTTTTCCTTTTAATTTCAGTTTTCTGCAAAAAAATTAAATTGAGTTTTGTCCATTTTGGTATTATTGTAATATGCATTCTGTTCATAAGGTTTGATCTTGCTTTTCAGAAATAATGTACTCTGAAACGAGCAATGAAATGTACCCCTTTTTTTAAACACATTGTGTTTGAGCTAACGTCTTTAGTTAAATACAACAGTTAATATTTTTAATATTTTAGTGTGATATTATAGAAAGACGAGAATATTTTCCAATCATTGGACGATTTTTTACATCAACAAACGGTTAGATATTATAAATTATTCCACATAATGGATCTGAGTCTCACTACAAATTAACTTACATGAACTTAAATGAACTTAATTGAACGTGAAAAGTCCAGAACTATTAGTACGTCATTAGTGATCCCAAGTAATATGTAGTACGTCGTATGAAGAGATCTTTAGTACGTTGCAGTCATGGAATTAAATAATAAATTTCTTGATAAATGGTCATTACTACCACGTTCAAAGTGAACATTGTTACTGACCAGCCTTTCTTTTGTTGACACCGTGAACAACAGGTTCATTAATTCAGTATTGGGTTCAACTTCTGTGTGTACTTTAAAAAGATTGTTGTTTCTCTCCGAACGACTTACCAGTCAACGCCCACTCTTGGCACGTTCGCCATTTGGTGAACACTGACCAGTACAGACGTGCAGTTTCCTCAATCTGCCATCTGTGAATCGGCCGTTAGAACAGGGCATTCTGGGAGGTGGGCTGCATTCGTCATTTGGTGGTTAGGCCAGTACACTGGTATCTCTCTCGAAAACGCCTATACGATGCAGGTGAGAGACTAGGTAGTCGTGGCCTGAAGTAGTTCTGAAGGAAGTAACATCCACGGATCTCTCCAGGTTACGAGGGATACGTGACGCAATCAGTTTCGCCCACTACTTTCCAGGGCTGGTTCGCGTTTGGCGCGATCTGATACGCGCATTGACGGCTCGTTTGACAGAGGATTTAGCAGAGGAATAGGACTGGGAGCTTGGACGCTGGTGGTGCTGTGCTTCGCTAGCTTGTCTGACTTCACGTTGCCCACCACCACGACATGGCTGGCGAGCCATTGCATTCTTTTCCCAGCAAATTTAAGAGTTTGGAGAGGTACTGGAGGGTTATGGAGCAGTCTGTATATATGATCTGTTATTCGTTATCTCCAATCACACGTCTCCTTCGATGCCCGCCTTCCGTAGCTGGGTGCCTGCCGCCTTTCGTTCTCCTCTCTCTACGTTCTACGCTCTATGCCCTGCATGTCCGTTCACTGACCACCGTCCATTTCCTTCCGCCCCTTCCCTATTCTGTACGCCCTCCTTCTGCCATCCTCCTCTCACTGCACTCTCTTCATTATTGAGCCTTCCTTATAACCTACGTCTTCTCTCCACCGTTGGGAGCACTACGCTGTCTATCCAACCGTCTCCACCCACCTCTCAGCAAGCTCAGCCCTTCCTTCTCCACTCTTCTTACTTCATTAGCCCTCTCATTGCCCTTTTCTTTTTGCCCTACGTTTTACCTACACTCGCTACACATCGCTCTCCTCTGTTCGTCATCCTTAGGTCCGCCTTCCCTTTCACGTCCTCTGCCTTCCGCTGTGCGCTTTCTATGCTCCTTCGTCCGCTCACTCCCCCCCCCCCGCCGGCCTGCTATCCTCCTCCGACGTCTCCCCTCCCTTCTTCACCCCGGTCCCGGCCGCCGGCTGTCGACGTCGCTCGCGACGTCTCGCCGCCCGTCTCACTTCCGGTCCGGAGGCGACCTAAGGCGATCTGACGCCACCGCCCTTCGCCCCTCACTCCCCCTTCATTCCCTCGGTTCTTCTCGCAGCCCCCCCCCCTATCTCCCCGCCCGTCTACCCCGGACCCGCCGCCGCGCCGGTCCTCCGGAGTGCCTCTCCTGCATCTTTGAACACGGCGCCCAGATTCCCCCCTTTCCTCCCCTTCCCCTCCTCCCTCCCCCTCCCCCAACGGCTCCCCACCGGCCGCCGGCGTGCACGCGCGCAGATTGGGGGTGAATCGCTCTCGGGAACTCGAAGAATCACTTCGGGGGCGCGTGCCGTGAATAATTTCGGTAATTGAACTGTTTGCTCGCGCCACATTGGATAACACACTCTCCCGTCTTTGGACCGCGAGAGGAAGAATCATTAGTTGGTCCAAGTGGAATATCTGTAATTCTCTCTAAAAAGTATTTTGGCATTGATCACATCGCAATGTATAAAATGTGGGACTGGTATGTGAAAACATCCAAACAAATTACGACTAATTATGTAAAAGAATGTGTTGTATTGTTAAATGAAATACGTTCTCGTAAAGATGTTTAAAGCTCTCAGTGCTTTTCCTGAATTGCAAATACTCGTTCGTATGCATGAGCGGAATCAAAAAACATCTAAAGTTATCTTTACGAAGTATTTTGGCGTTTTTTTACACAACGATGAGTGAAATATGGCATTGGGTTTTGAAAATATCGAAACAAATCTCCTCGAATGACATGAAAGAAACAAAGATATTACTCTGTGTTTCTTCGTTAATAAACGAAATGAATTCACGGGTCGTTGTTTCTGGCCCAGGATCTCGGCTACCCATGCTGTATTTCTTTAACATGTATTTATTTACGTTTGACTCTCTTTATACTGATAGAAATGACTTTTTTATTCTTAGCGATTCTTAGGCCCTTCATACTTCGTGGCGCTACCTAGCGTTTATACTGAGCGGCTACCACGGTTCTTATTTATTTCACAGTTGTTGGCATGCCATATTTCCTATCCTTCCTTTACGCTTCAATATACTTTAGTGAAAAACGCACCACAAAAACGGAAGTGGCTTTGTGCATAATTTAGGAGTACAAACAAACGGATGTAATCGTCCATATCTAATTATTCATAACTCATCAAAATGGAAAGGAAGGAATTTAAAACCAATGCATTTATTCCGCACCCGGGAAAATCAAAGGTTTAAAAGTTAATTTACATATAATACATAATTTCAATGTATGTATGGTAAAAAGAAGAATTAATTGTAATCATCGATTAGTGCATAGTAATTGTAAGCTTATCGCCTCTAGTATTTTTCTATCGTTCACCTCTAACCCGTTAATTCATTTCGATTCTGATTGTTCGTTCAAACCAAAAGTTTCGCGAAACATGAATCACTTGAATCAAGCTTCACATACACAATGATGTCATATCTGCTTAAATCAGGTCTTGTTAAGCTGAATTTTACTAACACTTTTTTGCAACAAGCAGAAATCGAAAGAAAATAATGAAATAATTATTTTCAGTGTTTAACACGTGTTTCAATTTGCTTACTGACTATGCTTTGAATATGAAATGAACTTACTGAATATGCTTTCAACGAGCACTAAAAATCATGATTATTTTCTTTTTCATTGGCATCTTGCCGGCGGCATCTCATGAGAGTTCTGACTTTGTACAGGAACTTCCAATTTCTGCTCTGCTTGCTACGACTTTTGACATAGCCTCTCTCCGTGATTTGATGAGACGCTTAACCAAAGGACTTTCCTTCATATCAATCAGTAATTCGTATTATTAATGAATATATTTTTTCAGGATTTTCAGTAGCCCAACGTAGTCTGCCAGTCGCACCCTATTCCAAATTTCTTTGTAATCCCTCTACCTTCGTTCACTTATTTATCCCGGCATATTTTCTTCGCTTCCTCTGCCGTTCACGTTCGTTGACCGCTCGCCGGAAATCACACGTTTTGGCGCTGCCCATAACGCGTGGCATCGGGGAAGGCAGGGATGGGGGGAGGGAAAGGCGGGAGAGATGGATCATTGGTCGTCAAGGGCCCTCGACACCGCCGCCATCATTTCGGCTCTGCCGCTGCAGCCATCGCTCCCACCCTCGCCATCGTCACTGTCGAAGTTCCCACCCTCGACGCCGAAAAAGTCTCCGCCTACGCCGCCGCCACTTCTACTACCCCATCCACTCACACACCTTCTTTCAAAACCCCCCGCTAATGCTGCCACTCTCATCGCCTACCCTGGATCTACCCACCTGCTATCGCCGACGCCCTCGTCCCAGCCATCGCCCCCGTCCTCACACGAGCTATCGCGTCTGCCATATCTCTTCGCCTCAAAAGTATCCGTTGTTTTCTCCACGACATCTATCGCCATCGCCATCTTGACCGTCGCCACGCCTGCTCGAGGTAGTCACCGCTCGGCCAACATCACCACCGGAATTGTCGCCAACACCATCACCACCATATTTGGTTGATTGTTAACGGTTCCGGACGCGTCAACTGCTAAGGTCATGAGTCCCGTAAGTGTAGTACGTGTTTTTCCCTCGGGAGGGAGTGGTTGGTTGGTAGTGATTACAGACGCATCAACTGTTAAGATCATGAGCGCCGTAAGTGTAGTGTATGTTTTTATCATCGAGAGGTGGGGGTGATCTTCCCTCATCACCTTCATCACCATCACCATCATAACCAGCTCCGTATCCACCACCGCAGCCGCCGCGTCCACTACCATCGTCGTCCCTCCGTTACCGGCGCCTGAATAATGCATAGTGGCACGCGCGGCGACGGCGACGTCGGAAGTAGGTAGGCGGGGGGCGGGGGACGGGGGGGTGTAGACGGAAGGGAGACCGCGGAGGAGCGCTGACAGCGTCACAGATATTTCACCGGGCCCCGCAGCCGACGGGCTGCTTAAGCGAATACACCAAGCGACGGGACCTTGTTAACAACTTCGCCCGAGAAATTTCAGCTTTCGCGTTTGGGAAGTTGAAAAATAAACGGGGGTGGGACGGATGGTGGGTGTCCCGGCGCGTGCACCGACCCCGTTTCTTTCACTTTGGGCGCCGCTCCGGGAACAACCCCCCTCCCCGCCACCCCTGCCACCGCCTCGCTGGAGACGAATGGCGGACGTGTGTCGGAGTGTTTTGTTCCGGTTTGTTCTGTTTTGTCGGCTGCGTTTGCGGTGGCGGCGGCGGCGGCGGCCCCTGAGTAATTTCGCGGTCGTACAGAAGGAAGGCCGACTGTGAGTTATCGGTGTCCTAACGGGGAAAGAACGACCAGGCAGAAATTTGATGCGCGGTTGCGAATGGGAAATGCTCCGATAATGAGCGGATGGGTGTCGAAAAAGTTTTGCGGGGTTTCACCATTATTGTGTGGTGTACGTTATTATAATTTTTTTTGAGAAGCGTGATGTATTCATGTTATTTTTCTGCTACACTTCAGCAATCTTGTATCAGAAAGAAATTGTTGATGTGCGATTTTCAGCTACTTAATATTTCTTTAATGTGTCCTTAATATGCTTTTCGCTACCTTTTTTGCTGGAGAATATAAACCTTTCTTTCCGAAATAATTAATTATGTATTAAATCTTCCAGCCTATCACTTTAACTATTCACAGTGTTATTTCTGCGATAGCTTATCTTCAGCAAAATTCAGTTTATTCTGTCTCATCGTGTAGAATGGTATACTCGAGAATAAACAGTATTTCTTGCAGTTTCGCTATGTAAATGATTCTGAAAATTTGAAAAAGTGTATCAACCTTTCAATAATATATCGTGGATAGGAGTTCAGAGAACTTAAAGAAAACGTTGGATTCTTGGTAAAGTTCGTCCTTCCAAATTCCTTGAATCTTCCACAGCTAGATTTACACCTCTAACATTTCATTTAATTTATTAATGTTACATCTTATTTTAAATGTGTGTTAGTGACCTCTACAGAGAAATGCTTTGCTTTTGTAGACAATCATAACGTACTATCAGTGATTCAAATGATTAGGATTTTTTGGGAGTCAACGGTTACAGCTTCTTAGACTGGAAGGTTCACTGCCTTTTTTTTAAATTGCAGGCATATACCAATGCAGTGTATTTTAGCCGCTATAGCTATAGCTGTGGTCTATTAGCATTTTCTTTTAGGCAGCAGTACGTCCTCTTCATTTACGTACCGAGCCTTTTGTCGAAAATCCGCCCCCATTACTTGCATCTAAGACCTTCCGGTCCACGAAGCTTCAGGTGTAGTCTGACAACTACATATATACAATTATCCATTTTATTTGGTTTGCCCACTTACCTGTATTCATTTTCTTGATAGACTAAAGAAATAATTTCATAAATGTACGATATTTATGTATATTTATGTACCTTTTGAGCCTAATAATTTAGAAATTGTTGGAAGAGTTAAGGTTTGCTAAACGTAAAGTTGTTAATTTTGGTAAACTATTTTAAATAAAATAATAATTAAAGTTTCAAGATTGGATGTATTTGTATCCGCTATTAATATAGACTAAAATCTAATCATTTATCTAATAATGTACATATTACTTTCTAAGTCTCTAGTTCATAACAACTTATGTGAGTACACTCTGTAGATACAATTACTCGTATGGATCAGCACGGCTCATATTTGCTCTAAATAAAAGTGCAATCTCCTTAAAGTTCTATGTAGTAATGAACGATTATGTAGTTAATGTTATAAAATATATGCTAGTTTCAGCTTTTTTCTTTTGATATGCTTAAGCAGTGCAGCACCAAAAAGATTTGCAATGCTGCAACTCAAAACTTTTAGATTAACATACAATGTATTGCAAGGTCTATGAAGCAATGAAGGTTGAAGTGGATGATGTTATGTAATACGTCGTAGTTAGCGCTTGTCTTTTCTTAACGGTCCAAAGAAACGAAGCATCAAAAAGCTTTCAAATACGGCAATGTAGAAAGTGTGGAGGATATTCATCAACTTAGGCGTCTTCTCGCGTTCTCTACGTCGCGCTGCGAATGCCCTCCGCGTCTGCAAGCAAGGGAACAAGAAAAAGAAGAAGAAGAAGAAGAAGAAGAAGAAGACGAGGAAGAAGCCCGCATAGGCCATCGCGTAATGAGGCGGCCACTTGAGCGCAGGGCATATTTTTACGTCCCCTCCAGCCGAAAGCGCTTTCAGCCGAGGGCAGTTTGTGGTGGGCGGTGGCGGTCGCGGCTGTCCCACCTGCTCTCCGCATTGGGCGCAGCGGTGGCGCGGCTCCGGGGAGTCGCTCCAGCCTCTTCGAATGCGCGCCTTTTGCGTCTCGGCCTCCACGTGCGTTCGTCTTGGAGCCGCCCACGCGCCCGCTCACGCCCCCGCCTACGCGCCTGCCCTCGCCCACGCCCCCGCGCCCGCGACCGCCGTCACACCTGCCCCCGCGTTAGCCCCCGCGCCCGAAACCGCCACCGCCCCATGCTCTGCCCGCCCCTGCCCCCACTCTCACGCGCGCCTCGCTCCCGCCCCCACTCTCACCCCCGCCCCCGCGCCCGCACCCCCCATCCGCCCCGCTCCCGTGCCCCCGCCCGCCCCGCCCTCTCGCCCGCCTCCCCCCGCCCCCGCCCCCGCTCTCGCCCCCGACCCCGACCCCACTCCCGCCTCCGCGCCCGCGCCCGCCCCCGAGCCCGCCCCCGCGCCTTCCCCCACCCCCACGCACGCCTTCAAGTGGAAGGGTTCACTCCATCAGAGATGTCCGCTTTGGAGACGTCTCCGCTCTTCCGTTTGTCAACGCTTCGTCCCTCTCAACCTGCTTCTTCACGCCTTTCTACAATCTCCCTTCACCCCTTATGGTCCACTCCATTGCCATGTTCTTATTCCAATCTCTACCCATTGCAGACTTACCCGCCTTACCCCTCTTACCCGCCTCTTCCCCTCCCGCATCTGCTCATACCCGCCTCTGTTCAATTCCGTCTCCGCTCATTCTCACGTTTCCTCATTCCCGGTTCGCATCCACTTCTGTTCGCATTCTGCCACTCAACTCCTCTGACTCTCCATTCACTTCTAATCGATTCATTTCGTCTCCGCTTCTTCTCCAATACGCCCTCGCCCCACCCACATACCCACCCTCACCCCCTTCGTTCCCTGCCAGCTCTCCGATCCATCTCTCTCCTTTCGTTGCCTGTAACTACAGAAACTTAGCTTATCCTATCTGTGAGCTCCATTTTCCTTTTCTTCTCTTTTTCTTCTACAGTTCCCAATATTCCTAATGCCCACCTCCATCTCTGCCTATACTTTGTCGTTCTCTCTGAAGCTTTCGCCACGTCCTCTCATGCTTGATCCTCCTCCACCACAAAAGCCTTCGCCTCCACTTCCTACCTTCACCTATGCCTTTATCTCCACCTTCACCTCCGCCTCCAACTCACCCTTCGCTTGTGCCTCCTTCGCTTCTGCCTCCACCTCCACATTCACGCCCATCACCTCTACCCCCACCTCCTCCTCAGCCTCCTTTTCCACCTCCTCTTTCTCCTCCTCCTCATCCATCTACACCTCTGCCTCCACTTCACCCTCCCTTTCTCCCCAGCCTCCTCTTCCACCTTCTCTTCAACCTCCTCTTCCACCTCCTCGTCAGCCTCCTCCTCCACCTCCTCTTTCTCCTCCTGAGCCTCCACCTCCTCAGCCTCCTCCTCCTCCATCTAGACCTCTGCCTCCACGTCACCCTCCCTTTCTCCCCAGCCTCCACCTCAGCCTCCTCTTCCACCACCTCCTCCTCCTCCTCCATCTACACCTCTGCCACCACCTCACCCTCCCTTTCTCCCAGCTCCCACAGGCCGTTCGTTCCGAGTCTCGCCGCTTGCGCCGGCCGCTCCCGACGGCAGGGAGATCTCTTTAGGCGGAGTGCGGGCATCGCTCTTCCCCCGGCCGCCCTGCCGAGCCCGTGCGTGCGTGCGTGGGTTTGGGGGGGGTGAGTGCGTTGAGAGCGACTTGCAGCCACGTGCGGCGGCGAGGGCGGAGAGGCCGTGCGGCGGGGCCGGCGACGCGGCGAGATGCGTGGATGGTTTGGGAGCGGGCGGGCCGGGAGGGAGGAGGGGGGAGGTTAGCGAAGGGGCGGAGGGACTTGGTCAGTTCGCTGTAAAAGACGCTCGTATGCCACGGAGTCGGGAGGAGTGGAATGTGATGGGTGCGTGGAGGGTTTGTCAGTGGAGTACGGCGTGGAATTAGGTGGAACGAAATGCGGATTGATAGATTTAGTCTTGTTTCTGTCGACGTCTATTGATGTTATCATTAGTACCATAAGTGTAGTGAATATTTATCCCGCGAGTTAGTGGTGTTTCACGCTGGATAGCTAGATCGTTACCGACCCAGACGTCGGCTTGCTGATATTTCTTCCCCCAGGTATCTCCCCCGGTGGGCACTATTACAGCCGGGACACGTTTTTAACAATCTCCCAACATGTGTGTAGTTTAGTTCCAGTAAATGTGTGTAAATAAGCGGAAAGAATGGGACAAGGACTAGGAAGTGGAGGATAGATCGCATGTGGTCCGTTGCCTGTTGGTTAAGATACTGCCCAGGCATTCGCCTGGTATTGATTGGAGAAATCAGTATTTGATTTGATGATGTGGCGTGATGGGGAGAAAGGTGGCGGGAATATTTACAGTGTGAGAACACTCAGTCTGGTAGGGCGTCACATTTCGGATATATGCATAGCTGTGCGATACGCGGCGGGGATAGCGCGGCGTGACAAGATGTCACGTGACAAAGTGCCGCGTGGCGGAGCGAGGCGAGGTGAGATGAGGAAAGGCGCGGCCGGGACAAGCGAGGCGGACAGTAGCAAGGAGTTGGGGCATTGTCTGTCGACGCGTGGCGGGCAGGACGAACCCACGTGGAGCGGGTTGTTGCCAGGAGGTTCACTGCAGTGTGGCGCGGCGGAGAACAACTGCACACAACGTGGGGAACAGATGAGCGAAGAGCCGCGTCTTTAGAAGCCAGGTGTCAGCGGGGGGCGGGGTGGGATGCGGCGAGTTGGACAAGGTAAGTCGAGGTCAGTCGGTGTGCGGCGGAGTGGGACAGAGTTGGACAGTGTGGGATGAAGTGGTACAGGTAGGTTGGAGTGGTGCAGGTGGGACGGAGTCGGATGGTGTGGGAAGGGTGGGACGTGATGGAACGTGGTGCAACGGAGTGATACGGAGTGGGCTAGGATGGTATCGGGAGGGATGAGATACGACGGGGTGTGACGAGATGGGACGGGGTATGACGGGTTGTGACACAGGCTGAACGTGGTGAATAGGCTGTGGCTGGTGGGACGGGGTGGGAGGGGTGGAACTATGTGGAACGGAATGAGAGCGTTGGGACGGTGTGGAACTTGATGAAACGATTGGGGCCGGGTGGAGCGGGGTGGAATGCGATGGGCTGGGGCGTGTTGGTGCAGGCTGAAATGGAGAGGTATGTGAAATGACGGGGTGCAACAAGGTGCGACGTGGTGAACAGGCCGGATCGGGAGTGTGACCATTGGGACAAAGTAGAACGCGGTGAGATGGAGTGAGAACCCGGAGTGGGGCGCGCTAAGCCGAACTGGGATGCGATGAAACAGGGTGTACGTGACGTTCGCGCGGTGGACGCCCCGTTCCTCGTCCGCGACGCCTGATCGAAGATGCCAGCTGCGATCCGCTCGCCTGCTCCTCGCCCCGCTCGGCCGACGACGTCACTGGAGGCAGCTCTCTCGACCGGCGCCTCCGCAGGAAACGATCAAATGTGGAAGCGAAATTTCATCTGGAAGAAAGCGTACGCACACGAGCAGCGAACGGGTACTGTACCTGCTCTACGGAAGGCAGCTGGCGCTGACGTCGCTGCAGTTGCTCTGACCGGGAGATTCAAGTCCGGACGGGGGTAGAATTTCGCATCAGGCGGTGGCAATATTTGACGCAGATACTTCGTCGGGAATTCGCATTCGACCAGGCTTACGTGCCTCAGAACGAAAATTATTGTCACTGTGACTGACCGAAATGCTTAGCCACGGTGGTAGGATATTCGAGTATAGGATGGTAGGATATTCGAGTATAGGATGTTGGAGCTAAATTGGTAGGTCGAATTCAGTCGCTGTCTCGAAGAGGATTCTTGCGGCCAGCCGATCCGTGGTTTGTCGAGGTTTCCCCGATCAACACCAGTCGAATGCCGAAGCTGTATCCTAACAAACTGGCCACGGACCGCGCGCGATCTATCCTGCCTCTTCTTTGGCCTATTCGAATCCCTCCCTTACACACACATACACTTACATGCTCTACACTACCTCACTTGTCAGGAAATCAGTTGAGGCCGTAGAGCTTGTCCCAGCTGGACCTTTACCCCCGTGATATTCGAGGATACTGATGGGATTTTCCTGAATGGGAAATGCCCAGCAAGTCGATGGCTGATAGCGAGAAATTTATGCTACTGTTTTAGAGGGGCGTACCTTCCCATAAGAAAAATGTTCTCCCAATTTTACACTGCCAAGGACCAACATGAGACATACTTGCATATTATTGTTCTTCTCTGGAAAATAGAGATGTTTACACATGATTTGCAATATTCTGCTCAATGTTTAATATAAAATGTGTCCGGGATCAAGGTCATTTGTAAACATCACTATGAGGGTTAATACGACTGTAAGTCCGACGATTATAAGTCCTGCTCTTGTGTAGTTCTTGCCTATCTGAGTTCTCACTTTCTAGGTACGTCACGATTTTTCAGAAAACGTTCTCAATCTCAAGTGCTGTCATTTTTATCGGACCTTCGTTGGCCTCAAGCTGGTCGAAATTTCACCCCACTTTCTATGCGGAATTTTTCAGAATTCTGGACTCCCTTCGCGTATATATGTCACATCACTTTCGTCCCCTGTGCAATCTGCCTTTTCCTCCGTCATTCCCCTCCGCTCTTCCGACAACGCTTTCACCTTCTTTCCCCGCTCGTCCCTCAATCGGCCTGGACGATCGGAGCGCACGCTTCACCGCCTTCGACTGCTCCTCCTCGGCCCTCGCAATCGCCTCCGCCACCGCCTCCGTCACAACCGCCGCCACCGCCACCGCCCCGCCCCCGCCCCCGCCGCCCCCGCCCCTGCAACCGCTTTCGTCGCCGCCGCCGCCCTCGCCGCCACCGCCACCCCTGCCTCCCCTACCGCTCCCGTCTACTCCGTCGCCTCCGCCTCTCTCGCCGCCTTCGCCACCCCCACCTACACCTTCGCATCCGCTGTCCCTTCTGCCACCACCCTGCCTCCTCCAAGGGCTCTGCGCCCTCTCGGCGCGGGAGATTGCATCTGACAGACGTCCATAAAGATTTGCGGGGGTGGAGCGCGCCGGCGATCGGCGGGCGGCCGGCCGGCCGGCAGGCAGGCGCGCCCATCGCCGCCCTCGACTTGTTGAGGCGGCTGCGGCCGACGGTTGCGCGGGCGGAGGGGCAGGCTGACGGCGGGGCCGGTGGTCTGGAGGGGGAGGGGACGGGAGGGCGAAAGTATAGGAAGCGAGAATGGGTGGGTGCTGGAATGGGATTGCCCGGGAATGGAAGGGGGTGAGAGTGCAAGAAGTCTAGAATGAGAGAGGGCCAGAATGGGAGAGTGTTAGAATGGGATGAACCCAGAGTGAGAGGGCGGAGATGGGAGAGTGCAGAAATGGGATGAACCGTGAATGAGAGGGGGCGAGAACGGTATAGTTCTAAAATGGGATTGTCCAAGAATGAAATAGGCCACAATGAGAGGGGGTGAGAATGTGAGCTTGCTAGAAAGTTATGAACCAAGAAAGGGAGAGAGTGAAAATGAGAGGTTGAGAGAGTGATAGGTTGAGGGCGAGAATGGTTGAGATGGCGCATGGATGGGAAAGAGTGAATACGGAGAACGTGGGAGAACGGTAAGAAGGGGATCATTCAAAGACCACGATGAGATTGGAGAAACGGAGAATGAAGGGAAGAATGGAAATGTGAGAGGAGATGGAGAATTTAATGTTTGCAGAAAGCGAGAACGGCAATGAGAAGAACCCTAGGACAGAAGGGCAGCCTGATGAAATAACGGAACGTGTAAAAGAAGAAAAGTCGGGAAGATGTGAGGAATGAATGAATGAAAAAAGTGGAATACCGAGGCACCCGAATGAAGGACTACGCAGCGATGGTTTTAGTAGTCGAACGGGATGTCGGAGGCTCTGGCTGGTAGGGAGAAGATCTGTCTTTCAGGAGAGCTCTGTAGGCGAGGTTGTCCAACTGGCGGCCAGCGTGCTCTACGCGGTGCCATTTATTGTGGTCCGGGGACGGTTTTTAGTCAACAGTTGAAGTCTCATCCTTCCATAACGAGCGAAACCATACCAAGCGCACACGCCCTGTCGGAGTCAACACCCCCTTAATATAAAAATAGGTTTAAGTTTAGATTTAAAGATTTTTTCTAGTAAATTCAGAAATTTGAAATCATCCCAATGTGTTTCACTGCGTTATGCATGGTACGGCCCGACATCACGCATGGTTCTATTACAGCCCTCTCCAGTTTCAGAGCAGCCGGGCAAAGTGTCATGATCAACAATACGGGAAAGTCAGCAGTAGATCGTCCGAGTAATGAAAATATCCCCCGCAACCATATTTAAATTTAGTTTTGGCCCTTGAGGCCTTCCAAGTTGGACACCCCTGCTGTGGGCGGTCTAGCGGTTGGGCCCCCCCTCTATCTCTCTCTTTCTCTCTCTCTCTCTCTCTTCTCTCTTCTTTGCTCTTCTCTCTTTTCTTCTCTCTTCTCTCTTCTCGTCTCTCTCCTCGTCTCTCTTCTCTACTCTTTTCTCTTCTCTTCTCTTCTTTTCTCTGTCTCTGCCACTCTGTCTCTCTCTCTCTCTCTCTCGCTCTGTCTCTCGCTCGCTGTCTCGGCGAGTGCTGGGCAGAGCCGAGCAGCGCGGAGGCTCTTAGGGGCCGGCTGGCTGCACGCTCCGCCGCGTCGCTGTTGCCTCCCTCGCGTTCTGCCTTTGCGCACGGACCCTCTGGCAACCAGCCGCCCCTCCCCCCTCGTTTTACACACACACACACACACACACATACACTACTGCGGAGGGGGAAGGAAATTATTCTGATGGTCGGAAATGTTGTAAGCTGCGGTGGAAAATCTTTAGGTACGTGACTAGTCAATTAACAGAAATGTAATGTAAAGAAAGAGAAGAGTAACTGTAACTAGTAACTGTAATTAGCTTCATGTTTGCAAAAATGTAACTGTAACGCTATACGCTACTCAAAAATATAATAAAATGATGACGGACAAAAATGTATATTTTTTCATAAATCACGAATTATTATAGAAACCATACACATATTATTTCATGAAGTATTAAAATCGTAAGAAAAGTGGATTTTGCTGTGTAAAATGAATAGGCCCTATAATCAACATTGCCAACTGAGAAAGATAACAGTCAATATCATGTATACTTTTTTGTTTGTAATTTTGGTACAAATATAATAAGTTGTGAGGACAACTGACGCGGTTAGTCGAGATTTTTAAGGCGTTAGCGATGGAGTGGTATCGGTTTGAAGGATCGATTGTCCTAATCCCAATAGGTTGAATATTGCTTGAATTGCTTGTATTGCTTGTAATTGCAACGCTCTCATAACCATCATGAGTCTCTCATGACCTCTCTTAATCTTTTTTATACCATCTCAACAGTAATAACCCTGTCTCAAGCGGCTTTCGGAGACGAAGAGGGCTCTGAGAGTAATTTTGGCATCTTCATGTAGGTGATTAAACCAAATCTTTGCAAATATGCGATTCTTCTGAACTAGAGCTCTAAAGTTTAAATGAATGAAACGTATAATCTCAACCAAGACAATATACAGTCAACCGTGTCTAACGGCAAAAATAACTCTGTTTTCATTTTCAACTTGATGGTATTTTTACGTACTGAAACATTTCTTGTTCTGTTACTTTTTTTAAAACTTCTAGAATCCTGAGCGAACGTTTTATAAATTATAATTCCTGCAAACAAATCATCTTGCCCCAAACCATCTCTCCTCAACAGTAATAAGTCTCTCTCAAGCGGCTTTTAGAGACGAAGAGGGCTTTGGGAGTAATTTTGGCACTTTCATGTAGGTGACTTCACCAAATCTTTGCAAATATGCGATTCTTCTGAAATGAAGCTCTAATGTTTAAATGAATGAAAAGTGTTCCCCATCATACATCTTAAGCTGTTTTGTAAACGTGGAAAATTCTCAACCAAGATGGAAGTGTAGGGCTGAAACCCATTTTCGTCGTGTGGGGACAACGAGATTTCGATTCAATTGAATCTTTCAGCCAGATCTCTGTGTTTGAACAGTGTTATGTTTATTTACGTTTTTATTGCATATTTTACGTAGGTCAGCTGTTTGGATGTAATTTGGATGTGTGTGTTGCTAAAGAGTCCTGAGAATAGTGGATATTAAAAGGTCGGTCGGTCGGTTAAGGTCTCCCATGTTACTTAAAAAATCACAATAAAGTAAAAAAATGTTGCTTTTCTTCGAAACCCAGAACTCAAGACCATAAATTAACAACCCTTTTTTTTCTTTGCTGAAGCAACCATGGAAATAAGCTCATAGCTTCTAATAACATTCCTATATGCTAAATATTTACAAAGAATTTTCATTTTGGAAACCTAACAACAGTTTTACTTTTCTGCAACAGCTTTACTACGTACTTTATTTATTATCTAATGTTTGAAACGATCACCACACACGATTGTCTTCCAGCCGTCATTATGGGTGATTTGCCATCAAAGTCCATTTATGGGCGCTACTCTTGGCGCGCGTGGGTGTTGTGCGCGTGCTCGGGTGGCGAGTGGCGAGACCGTGTTACACACACGCCCTCGGGTAGGCAGGGTCCTCCGGTGGCCCTTGAGGAACTCCGCGCCCCCCAATGTTTGCCCTGCACTCACTCCCTCCCTCCCCCTTCTCATCCTCATCCTCCTCCCCACCTGGTCTTCTTTCTCTTTCGCTCTTCCATTTCTTCGTCCTCTTCGCCGACTTTCTCCTGCTCTTCCTCTACCCTCTTACTCTTATTCCTCCTCTTCGTTTTACTTCTCTTTCTCACTTCCTCCACCTGCTTCTCCTCCTCTTCCTCCTCCTCTTTCTTTTCTTTCTCGTTTCCTCCACCTGCTGGTTCTCTTTTTCTTGTCCTTCCTTCCAATTATTCTTCCTCCTCTTATTCCACGAGCTCCTCCTTCTCGTCCTCCCCCTCTTCATCCTCCTCTATCTATATCCTCGATATGTTTGTAAAAAAATACGTTTTCAATTGAATGTACTTCTTATTTCGTAGAAAATGTTCCTTTTGCGAGATGAATTTGAGTGACTCATGGTGTTGGCAATGTGAAACTGTAATAATCAGGGCTTGATTTATTAAATTTTAGGTCCCGGAATGCGTCCCAAATTATTAGAAAGCTACCTGTTTATAATTCAATTTAATAATTGTAAATGTTACTTAACAATAAGTAAAGTGATAGCAAACAAAATACTCTACGTGAATGTAATAGTAATAATAATAATAGGCAATAAAAAATAGTTGATAATGATATCTTATTGTTTCTTACTAATAATTTATCACTTCGTAGAAATGATACAGTTTAGTGGAAAATTATTTAATTTTGACTTTATGAAGTCAAACTCAAAACAGGAATTTTCAATGTCCTCTGCTTTTTATTTCTTCGTTTTCTGGATGTTGTTTTTCCCCTGTTTTGTTCCTGTGGTACGGGAACGTCACTCCGTCGCGTTTCGTCACAAATAAAGCCGTGATAATAATAATAATAATAATAATAATAATAATAATAATAGTATCACTCCAAGGTTTATCAAATTGCGTGATCAATGTTGAAAATCAGAATCTAATTCCGGGAAGCCACTGTACGGGCGTGAATGCTCACATCCAGTGTAGTTTGCTGATGTGTATTGACTGTAGTTGCTTGGAGTTTCAATTCCCTTGTGCTCTGCAGAGGTGAGAATTCCTGGAAATATAATGCAGTAATAATTTGCTATTTCAGTCTACCTGTTAATTGGCGAGGGTTCTGTGATTAACACCGCAGAACGTGGTGATTTGAGTGTTTATATGAATACGTCATTTAATTGGAATTCTTTTCAATAATGAAGAGCAAGCTCTTAGTCACTTTTTCCATAATAATTTGTGTTATACATACAAAGTATTAATAACAAAAAATACATTCAAAAATCCCTAAACCATATCAACCTTCATATTCACGGCTATTAATATTACTAATGACTGTGAATTTACTAAATTCACTGAGACTTGGAGCTCAATGAACTAGGACTGAAACAGGCATTAAGTAATCTCACAGAATGAACACAGAACAAATGTGAATGGACAAAAGGGATAGATACGACTAAGATATAAAAAGGCAATTAGAATTTGGTTGCATGAAACTGCTGATGATGCGACAGCACAATTATTTTAACTTCAATGCCCACACTGGTATTTTCAGCTCCACTTTTAGATGTAGGATCGTTTTGAGATTTCCATTGCTAAAAATACTCAGTATCTGTCTTCTCGAAGAATAAATTAATGCCCAGTTTTTGCTTCTCATTTCAAACTTTATTATTTCCTGGCATCCATTGTTTATATCGATTTCAGAAAACAGTTTTTATGTTCTGAATTCATTCCGAACAAATATTCTTTTTTTAAATGCAACGATTCCGTGTCGGCTACTTTTTCAAATTTCATTGTTTTTGTACTATGTGGGAGTTCCATAACATTTTACTGAAGTATGACGTGCATGTTAAAATTCCGTTTCCGTTCTGTTCATTGTACCAACCTTTCAGAAGTAAATTTCCCCGAGTTGCCCGAGGAAGTCCAATTAGTGCAGCTGAATCGTCCACATACGACAGGGAAGTTCGCAATGGAGCAGTCTGTCAGCCGACACTCCTCCTGCTTCTGTCCCGAAACGAAGCGACAACTTTGTCTTCTCGGAAGGCACACAGAGGGACGACGTTTCCGGGAAGGTCGGCAAATGCGTTTGGCGTGTAGGTTATACGGCGAAGGAGACGCGGTTGCAAGGTGGCAGAAGCCACGGAGGTAAAAGTTGGGAATGTGCGTGAAGTTGGATCGATGAGACGCCACGTGGGTCAGGAGAAAAGCAAGCAGATCAACAAGTGTGTGGAGATTGCGAGAACGGTGGACCAAAAGCGCCGCAGATATGTGGGGGCGAATGTTAGAAGTGAATGACTCAGTATTTAATGCAGAGATGTCCAAATCGAGGGCTACGTACTAGTCGCTCGCGGGAAAATTTTTGGTAGATCGCAATCACGCCCAAGTTGGCTAACCTGGAGTTGCTTTTCCGACCACAAATATGGCTCACGAAAAAAAGATGCGTGCATATTCCCGCGCAAGTCTTACGACCCTAGTATCTGTTTGGGTCATTGTGAGATTACGTCCTGTACGTTTTTTGTGTGTTTATCCATGATCAATTTTGGTCCAGTATAATCTAAAAGTAAAATCAATGTTAAATTCTAGTTATCTCTTCGAGGATTCTTGTTGCAATAAACAATTTATATTATAAAAGTACAAAAAACAGATCGCCGATTGAATGGCAGTCTCTACTTCCTATCCTAATATTTAACAACCTCGTCCATCTCATTAAAATTAATTAATCTGATGAAAAATCTTTTCTTACATTACTAAATTATTATCACTTCAAATTTTGTATGTATTATTCAATTTAATTGTTTTCTTATTCAAAAGAGTTTTATTAAAATTAATGTAATATTTTTTAGAAATGTAGGTTTACAAGCAATAAACGTAGACAATATTTTAAGAAAGGTTTCCAATTCTTCCCTCGTTTCTTTTGGTATCTCACTGTAGGATATAAAACTACCGTTCCTCAAAAGCTTTATAAGTTTGGCGACCGCTAATTTAATGTTTCCGTGTGTGCCATGGACTATGCTCAGCAGTCTCGTAAGTGTAGCGAAGGGTATCCTGGTACGTGGCGATGTTCACCTCCAGCTGTAACGTGAAAACTTGCACGACTTACTCGTCCGTGCTATTTAGTATTAATGAATCATGCAGTAATACTACGCAACAAGAACTAGGGTTTATTTTTAACTTATTCCTACACTTCGTAATATCCATACATGTAATACACATGTGTATTGTTACAAAATTCAATCAAATCGTCTGTTATTTAGTTGTTAGTCCTAACACCTGAAAGACAAACATGCCGACCAGGTAGAAATATTTTTAACAAAATGTGATTCTAGCAACTTAAAAACTTCAACTCGTCAGTCCGCAGACAGGATTTGCAGTTGGAGCTCTAGATTCTCGTGAGAGCGTAGGCTTCCGCGGCCGGAGTCAGAATTTACTAGGCTGTCCGGGCTATTGGCATTACGCCCTGAGGAAGGTCGTAGAATGGCGACCGAAACGTCGGCATTACGCCCTGAGGAAGGTCGTAGAATGGCGACCGAAACGTCGGCACCTTCGCACATGGACGCGGCGCACCCTGACAGCCTAGTAAATACTCTAGATTCTCATCTGCCCTCCCGAGATATGCGGTTCTGATTTTGTGTGTGTGTGTGTGTGTGTGTATGTGTGTAAGGGGAGAGGGGGCCAGGATGAGGGAAGAAGATGGCGAGCGGCCCGTTTGTCACGGTATTCCTCTGTCATTCATCTGGTGTCGATAGAAGAAAAGACGCGAAACGACGCGATAAGAGTAGCTGACTACTTGAATTCTCCTCCAAGACTGACAATTCGACCCAGCTATGTAGCTAAGTGACGAAAGTTCGTCACTATTAGGATTATATAATCTTAAAACCTCTGAGTCAAAAATCCTGCAGAGGAAACATATTACCTCTGCGATATCGGAAACGGTGAAATGTCTACCAAATGAATTGTCAAATTAATATATTACCATATCAACGTTCGTCGCATTTCTAGCAGTGTACAATTATTGTGGCCAATGGTGAGGTCAAAATCTTGAGGTAAATTCCTTACAATTATGATTTAAACACGTACTGATTTATACCGGGAGAGGTGGCACAAGACATCAACTGATGTCACTGCAATGCATCTGACCGGGAGGTCCTAGGTTCGAGTCCCGACGGTCGCAGGGTTTTCGGCACTAGGTCGAGTTCTATTTCTGTCTGGAGGAGAATTCTAGCGATCGGCAGGTTCGATTGGTAGTTTTACGTGGTTTCTCCAATCAATACCAGATGAATACCGGAGCAGTACCCTAACAAACGGACCACGAACTGCGCCCTATTATTCCTTTTCATTCCTTGTCCTATTCTATCTTTTGTATGTACACTTACTTATCTCACATATGTACACTTATATCCGCTACACTGCCACACATGCTGGGAGATAAGTCTGGAGTTTAGAGGTGCCTGGCTGGTGGGAGACACCTAGTTGAGTAAACCCCGCTAGCCGACGGGAACCCGGCGCCGGATGTCATCATTAAGAGGAGAAAGAACACTGCAACATCGTGCACTACACGTATGGGAATAATGATATTATCCGCTGACGCGCCCGGAATCACTAATCAATCAACGTACTGCTATATAACTCAACTTTGGTCTCAGGGGGTTCCGTCCTTCACTTGGTGAATGCGAGCTGTCTTTTTGACGACACTCCCACGTCATGTTCGTACGCCCCACTGTGCGAAGCTGCCGTCGCCCAAGCTGTCATCCACGTGCGGCGCCTCGACGAATTCCCGGAGTCCTTCCGCCAGACCGGCTTTCCGGGTGATTGGTCTGACCTCTGCGCTCAACAGGGCGCGCCTCCGCCCCTGGCCGACGGCCGACTTGTGTGTGCGACCCCATGCACAACCTCACCACCCCACTACCAACACCACCACCATCATCGCCGTCCGCTTCATGTCTCTTCATGTCTCGTCACCGTTTCATGCTCTCTTTCCCTCAAACCCCTTCGCTCCACTGCGTCTTGCACTGTACCGATACATCCTGTCTCCGCTTGTCTCATCCGGCGAGCACTGCAAAACCCATCACCGCCTTTCTAAGGCTCTGTTAGCATTGCCCCGCCTCACTCAGTCCCGCCTGCTACCCCCCTTTTTCGTCTCACTATTGCTCTGTTCCAGTATTTTCACTCGTGTCTCGTCCCTTTCCATCTCATCCATCTCTCCTTGTTAACCCCTAAAACCGTCCTCATCCTCTTTCTCTGTGCATCGTTATGTACCTCCCCGCCCCTTCTTACCGCTGTCTCTCTGCTCGCCTCGTCCCTCTTTGCCCGCCCCGTCTCTCCCCGACTCGACGCGTCTTTCGTCATCTCGCCCCATCTCTCCGTCTCACCCCACCCACCTCGTCTCTAGCCCCCTCGCTCTCGCCCCGTCCCGAATCTCTCCGCCTCTCCTCATCTCCCTCCATATATTTCGTGTATCTCTATATGCTGCATCTCTCCCCGCCTCTCCCGTTTCTTCTCGTTTTGCGCCGTCCCTTTCCACCTAGCCCGGTCTCTCCCCGCCTCGCCCAACCTCTTCTACCTCCTTCCGTTTCTCCCAGCCATGCCCCGTGTGCCCCCACCTCGCTCCGTCTCTTCCCACCGAGCCCTCTCTTTCTATTCCCTTCGCTCCACCTTTCGCCACCTCACTCCGACTTCTCTAACTCGCCTTGTTTCTCCCCTCCTCACCCGATTACTCCCCGCCTCGTCCGTCTCTCCGCACCTCACTCACTCCGCTGTAACCATCACACGCCGTTCTTTCTCTCCTTCCCCATCGCATCTCGTCTCATTTCACAGGCGCACTTCGCTCCGCTCCCCTCCCCTCCCCTCCCCAGCCTCTCTCCTCTCTACCCCTCCATTCCCCGCCCGGACGCCCCTCCCGCGCACTCGGACGCGTGCGCCGCGTCGCGTCGGGTTGCGGCTTCAGCCGCCAAACTATTCCCGGCGCCGGCCCCGCCCCCGCCGCCTGCACTCCGCGAAACTAGTTCGGCGGACGGTCGCCGGAGTCGAACACAAAACTGGGCGTCACGGGTGAACGAGTTCGGGAAATCGAAATAAAAGCAAAGTTTCCAGGATGCTGCTAATTCAACCTTTCTGAGTAGAATAACAAATATCAGCGAAATTCCTTCAATTTCTGCAACGTTAATTCTGCGAAAAATGAACGCTATAAAATGCTTATGAATTTTAATGCTTAGAACAGGAGGTAATTTAAATTTGTTCGTTTCGTAATTTTCTATTCTAACTAAATGTAAAATTAATTCAATATTACTCGTAAATAAGACAAAATGTTAAGAATTTTTATTACCAACATAGAGTTCTAATTAAATATTTATGGAATGCACCGCGGCATGTTAGAAGTCCCTTTTTCTAGGAAGTTGTAGCTAGGGGCACGATTATTCTGATTACATTGAGAAATGTGTCATACCCTCACAACAATCTCTCATAATCTGATTTTGATTTTCAAACCATTAAATGACCGTCGCAGAAAACATCTCTCTTGTAAATGCCCGCGTCACATGATCATTGTTATGCCGTATGTTTGTTTAATTTTTCTATCCTTATCTCTATCACCTCTGAACTGTGCGTTTTTCATCTGGACACGTTTTGCCCTTTTCTGCATGTCTTCACCTGTTTTTGGGCCCGAAGAACGCCCCAACCGGTGCTCGTCTTCAGCTGACTCATTTGCGCTTTTAAATCGCTCATAACATTATTGCCTTACATTGATTTGAATATTTCCTGACCTTCTTTGACAATTTTTGCAATTTGAATCAAAATTTAATGTTAATGGATTGTACAAAATCCATGACGCACGACTGATACTCATGTTACTTGATTACAATGATAAAATAATGTAATATTATATTCTTTTCGTAAAACTTCATTTTTCTTAGTCCTGGATTTCTGATAATCCTCTACTTATGCAGGAAATCAATTTATTCCAGTGAAGTATGTCCAATAATTAGTATTACTGAGAAATATAAAGGAATAAAAAGAACAATAGAGATTTAATGAGTGTAGAGACAAACGAACATTCTCTGAAAACATGTCACCCGTTAAACTGATTCGATTTCATCGTGTAATTGGCACTCCAATTTCAGCTGAAAACTTGGAAACCAAGTCCGGATATCTGATTCCTGGGTCATCAAATACAAAACATTTTATTTCCCAGAAATTCAGACGGGGACTACGAGCACTTTGCTTTGTGATGTACTGCCAACTAATTATATTGACGTGTCACTAGCAAGAAAATTCGATCAACCTCAATGGTCAGTGGAATTTTTCAGATTTACTTTTTTATGACACTAATGAGTATAACCAGAAGCTGAATCAATTGGTGTTTTCTGAAGATAAAAAAAAAACTGACGAGGTACGAAATGTTCTGAGAAGTAATTCATTCCACGATGTAATGATGAAAAGTTGTTGGAAATCAAGAAATGCATGAAGAGAGTGGCAACTCATCAATCTTCGGATCGTCTCGTTTGGGGAATACGCTCGGCCACGGTTGAGACCATGCGTTGCCTAGAGAGTGAAAATGAGGTATTGCTGTTATTGGATTATTATGGTGGCATCGAATGAGATGATCTACGCATCGAACAGCAACAGAAACATGTTAGCACGAGTTGGAGCTTGTGTCAATATAAAGCGTTAGTTGCACACACCCCACAACCAAAACAGATACTACAAGTGTTGTTCTCTTCATTTGTTTTTCAGTGATCTGGTTGCTATCAACAGAAATGAAATGTATAATATGCCCCTGCGTGGTGCGGAAAGACTTTCCTGGCGCAAGTTATTTTATAAGTGTTCTTGTTTCAAGCCGAATGTGTAACAGTTATATTTTGTTATCGAAAGATAATGTTAGAAAGATAATACATCAACATAATATCTCACTTGTTGATGTTTCATATTGTGTCAAGAAAAGTAAAGGGGGGTATACAAGGTCACTATTATCTGTTACTTTTACTTATGGCTTTAACTGTAATGACAACTCTTCGTGGACTCAATGACTTCCCCTCATTATTACGTTTATGTTTGTCATTTGTACAGCTATTCCAGCTGATTGGTTTTGGGACCAAACATTCCATTTACCAAACATGTTTGATGTTGAATCTCGGATAGTCTCGACGACGACATAGTACTGCCAGAGAACAATCTAGAGAGAGGACATTAGCATTTTTTCGTTGAATAGGAAAATAGTTAATCGATGTTAAACATTGCGACAATGGAGAGAAAATATGAAAATTTACTCACAAAATACTGAGTTATTATTACATTGAATGGCCAATGAAAGTTCTTATTTTGCATCACATTTCTTCACACCGGTGTCTCACTTTCGTCTACCTCAGGTTATCTATTTCCTCTATTCTTACGTGTCCTATTTCTCTAGAACGTTTTTTCGCTGTTGATGTTGAGATTAAACATGCGGTTAACTGAAAACGAAGTACACAGCATTTCATTAATTTATCAGCCTCTACGAGTTCCGTAATCGTTTCTGATTTCGCGACACCGTAGCTTATCTCATGCCTTCCTCACATTTTTTTCTTTTTGCCCTTTATTCCCCGCTCCTTGCTCATCCTAACATGTCCTTCTCCATGTTTACTCTCGATTACGGATGACCGATAACAAGAGATCTACGAGGAAATAATGCAGAGACATGACAGCAGCAGGAAATTTATATCGTTGGTTACTGCAACGTTGATGGTGTTCGTTCCGTATTAGAGACAAAATCATGAAGATTATCTACTCTCGAAATCATATTTCATTTGTTCACCTTTCTATAATAGTTCGTAAATTACACCACATTCTAGCAAAACATTGTTTTTCATACGTATTTCCCCTTTCTGTCGTTTTCACTTTCCTGTGCGCTTGCATGTCTCACTTCCTGCACGTCCTGATGCGCCCTGGTCCATGTTGACTCTGGCCTCCGAGGGAGGGACCGCCGACAGAGAGCTGCCAGCGAATAATGCAGAGACAGGTCGGGGCAGGCCAGCGGAGACCCCGTAGCCTGGGGCGCAACGCTTTCCATTATCTCGGGATTAATTGTATACACACGCGACCGCCCGCGCACCCGCCTTCTCCACCCTTCTCCTCCCTCCTCTTTTCGCTCATCTCTATCTCATGGCCTCCTCACCCCATTGCACCTCCCCGCCGACCTCCGCTCCGCCCCGCCTGTTCTCCGCCCCTCTCCAGTTCACTTTTTCCGGCCCGCCCGCGCCTCTCCGCCCCGGTCCGCCACTCTGTCCTGTCCCTCTCCGTCCCGCCCTCTCTGCCCCGCCCCTCTTCGCCACGCCCCTCTCCGCCCCACACCTCTCGTCCCTGCCCCTCTCCGCCCCGCACCTCTCCGGCTCGTCCCTCTCCACCCCGCCCGTCTCCGCCCCCTCTTTAACTCGCCTCTCTCAGCCCCGCCCCTCTCTGACCCGCCACTCTCCGCCCCGCCCTCTCTGCCCCGCCCCTCTTCGCCACGCCCCTCTCCGCCCCACACCTCTCGTCCCTGCCCCTCTCCGCCCCGCACCTCTCCGGCTCGCCCCTCTCCACCCCGCCCCTCTCCGCCCCCCTCTTTAACTCGCCTCTCTCAGCCCCGCCCCTCTCCGCCCCCCTCTTTAACTCGCCTCTCTCAGCCCCGCCCCTCTCTGCCCCCCCCTCTCCGCCCAGGACCTCTTCGCTCTGTCCCTGTCCGTCCTTCCCTTCGCCCCCGTCTCCACCCGCTCCTCTCCACCCTGCTCGTCTTCGCCCCGCTCTTTCTCCATGCTCCCTTCCGCCCCATCTCTTGTCTGCCCTCCGCCTTCCTGGAGACATCGTCCTTTGCCGGTGGCGGGATACGCTCTCCTGGCGAGAGTGCCTTTCGCCAACGTAGAACAGTGAATAGCTGTGGGAACAGGCGCGTTGCTAGGAGAACTAAGGAGCAACACATCTAGAACAATCAGGTAATTGTTCGAGCTAACAACTACGGAAAGGTGTTGAATTAGGTATAAGATTAGTATTTCACTCTTGATTTCCCTAAAGACTTTTCTTGGAATTGACTTTCTCGGGAGCTCGAGAGGTAGTGCAACTGGGCGTACCTAGGGAGATCCGGATGCGATTTCTGTCCTATGAAATTCATTATTTGAAGAGTTCAAACATCATTTACAGCAATAGCAATAAAACATAATAATTATTATAATAATAATGATGCATTTGCAATGATTATGGCGTTTTTACAAATAATTATGTTGTCTATGGAACTCATTGAACATAGTTGGTATGTCTTCTAAATAATCACAAGATCAAGTCGCTCAACACAAGGCAACATTTAGCGTTTGGGTCTTTTGATGCGATCCAACCAAATCCGACACGACCTGATTTTACCGTCACGCTTTAATTGGTCTAGAGCCAAGTGGAATAAAGATCGTGAAACCTGTTAATTGGTCGGGTAAACTGATAAAGTTTTAGGTATTAAATCCAGTAAAAACAAACATACTCATTTCATGAGAGTACGAACATATCAACTTAAAATTGCAGAAAATAAACACAAACAGCCTATGTTCAACTCTGAAAAAACAACAAATGAGACTACGTGGAGTTCTTTTACGAACATTATTACGAAGGGAAAAATCGTAGCCAATTTATTCTTCTAAAAACCTAGGCGAATTCCAAAATGTCTCTAAGAGACTGTTGTAATAGCAACATTTATAATAATAACAAAAGAATAATAATAATAAATGAATTGGAAGGATTTTTCTCGGAAGGGAGACTTAATTCAGGTATCGTGTGCAGGCGACTTGATGTTTTATTTAAAAGAATGTTGCATTTATGCTAAATATAAAATGTATTTGCTGATTTATTGTTACCAATATGATAACGTTAACAATATAATATATTGAATAAGTTTCGTTACTATAAAAATTAATAGAAGCTATATTTTTGAATAAATGTCATTCACTTGAGAGGGAACTGATGCTCCATGAGCCAACGGATTAATAAAATATCGGAGGTATATCTGACCATAAAACAAGAATTGATTGCTGTTAAACGCGATCGGGCATTGTATGTCTTGTAATAATTAATCCCGAGCGCGCGTTTCTGGTCGCAGGGCATCCATAAAGCGTTTGTGGCTTTGCGACCCGACCCGGCCCGGCCCGGTCCGGCCCGGCCCGGCCGAGCCCGACTCAATCGGCCGAGAGTGCGGGCTAATTGAATGGAGGTAGGGCGGGGCGCGACGGGGAGGGGCGCGGTCGGGAGGGCGCGTCCGGTCGACGCGCTTCCTGGAAGGCCCGGCAGAGCGCGCGCCGCACGACTACGTTCGGGGAAGCCCCGGAATCGAGTGTTGGCGCCGGAAGCCGAAAGAGCACTCGGCGCTCGTAAACGAGGTCGGCAACGCAGGGGCTGCGGGGCGGAAGGGAGGGGCGCGTTAGGGGATGATGCGGCGCCGGAGAACTGGGGAGCAAGACGAGCAATGGGCGTGAATTGGAGAAGGCGCGTGTTGATGGGAACGGGACGGTGAAAAATAAATAGAAAGGAAATGGAAAAGTAATGGAATAGTAAAAGGCCATTACAAAATCAGTTGGAAGCGGAAAAGGGTAAGTAAAGAACAACAAAAAGGAAGAACATTTTAGAGATTAGAGAAAACGTGGGATAATGAAAGTGTGTGAATGAACAACGTTTAATGAAACAAATGTTGAGAGAGCACTGACGGAGAAGATCGAAAAGAAACAGGAAACTGGAAGAGGAGGTTCGAACCAAAAGGTGGTGAGTGAGAGTGTTCAAAAAAGATGCGTAAATAACAAAAAAAACGGCTCATGCGAATAAGTATACTTTATGGGTCAAATAAGCAATAATATGATTTTAGGTATTTTGATGTAATAACAATATTTATAATGGAAATAAAACAGAATATCTGTCATATACGAAAGAAAAAGAATTATTCTGCAAACTAGCCGAATTTCATGCTAATCCCACAAGGGTTATTGAGTCTGCAGGTGGGGCCCAAAAATTCTGTCCAGTGCATTACCGCTGGAAGAACTCGAATGATATGACTCTCACCTTTTGTTCGAGAAATAATTAGAGTAATTAGCGTTCGAAGATTTAAGAGAGAAATTGGGATATTAAGATGAAAAGGAATTGAAAGAAGACGTTTAAGAATAACTGAAGAAACATGAAGATGGATTAGAAGAAGACGAAGGAGAAGAAGATAATTAGGTATTGAAAGAAGATTAAGTTTAGAAGAATTAAAATAGTAATAGTTTTTCCTTACATATTTTTACATATTTAGTTTTGCATTACATATTTTAAATATTTTTCGATTTTCAGAAAATTATTTTTTATTTTATCAATTATCTTCAATTATATGACATATTTTTACAAAAAGGAATATTTTCAAAAGTATCCTCATTTTCCCATACATAATTACTTCGTGCTGTCTACTCGAGGCATGCTACGCGAAGACACGGTCAGATGTTCTCATAGTTCCGCGAGCGTGCTTTAGTTATGTCAGGGGCGGGAAGTGCGTGCTTTAGTTATGTCAGGGGCGGGAAGTGCGTGCTTTAGTTATGTCAGGGGCGGGAAGTGCGTGCTTTAGTTATGTCAGGGGCGGGAAGTGCGTGCTTTAATTATGTCAGGGGCGGGAAGTGCGTGCTTTAGTAATGTCAGGGGCGGGAAGTGCGTGCTTTAGTTATGTCAGGGGCGGGAAGGGCGCGTCTGCGACGGAAGCCATTTTCACCTTTAGGTGTGAAAAGTGTCACTGATGCGCGACCTTTAACCTTAATTTCTGAGAAACTTTGACGATTGCCGACGTGTAACCCTTCGATGAGAGTCCTGCAAGCTGCAGAGATTGTTTTCTAGTCGTAGATATTACCTGTTAATAAGATGTCTCTTGCTTCTAGTCTGGCCGCTAAACTACCGTGGTGGATAACAATTAATGAAGCTTGTATTACTGACGGGAAAGTTGTATGGTGCAAAGTGTGCATCAACTTATGGTCTCCAAATGATTTTTAAAACTTGGTATTTTTTAAAAACGTGTTTAGGAAATATTTTATGAATGAAATTTCGTATTAGGTAAATGTGTTTTACAATAAGAGTATTTTAATATTATACATCATACCCGATTTTACATATTTATTACATATTTTTACTGATTTCATTACATATTTATGTACTAATTTTGACGTTTCATACTACATATTTTTCCATTCTGTAGTTCCGTCCAGAGCAGTTAACGCGCCCGCAAACACGAATTAACCAGTCGATGAATCTTTTATAAAGAAGTACGGAGAACCCGGCCCGGATGCCCGAGATTGTTAATGTAATAGTGCCGTAGCGATCTCGGACTGAAAGAGCGCGAGATCGAATCCCGCCGCGGGCATGGTTGTATTTGTGTTCGTCCTTTCACCCCCTATCCTCACCATATCATGTCATCTTCACAGTTACGATACCGTTAAATGCAGTAGTGATGGCTAATGACCTAGATGTTAATGCGACCTTCAATAACAAAACATAAAAGGTGTGACGAAAGCCGCATGCGGCCTCTTTGAGGTATCGTTTGAAGCTAACCCGTCCCCTTGCGGCTTGATACCTCGCCGCCTCCACCCCTCCGAAGCGTCGGCGTGCGGGGCAAGTGCTCTGCGCTCGGCGCCCGTCGATTCCCAGCGGCACGGGCTTCGATCCTCGCGCGAGGCCCTCGCAGCCACCAATCGCCTTGCCCCCTCCGGGCCACTCGCGGCCTCCGGCGTGCTATCGCTTCCCCAGAAGGAAAAGTCGCTTTCGTTAGACAAGGCGAACAGACCGCCCCCTGGAGAGGGTTTTCTGCGAACGTTCATACCGTGATTTGGTGGGTCCTTGTAAGAATGAAATGGGTGGATTGACATCAGATGACCGGGAAGGATGTGGAATGGAATTAGGTTATTAGGCAGTCGGTGAGTCTCAGTGACAATGAGTACTGACCTTGAAAACAAAAATATTAAGTTTCGTCGTCGATGTTGTACTATTTCATAGTGATGAAATAGTGGAATGGTCACAAAATTAACGGTGAGTTGTGTCTTGAATTCGGAGACGTGCATTATTGTAAATTGAAGTAAAAAAATGTTTTGCTATTATTTTTCTTTCCATAGGGAAGATGGGAGTAGGATGTTCTCAAAGGCTGTCGGTCGGTTACAACAAAGTAGAATAACCCTTGCCGATAATTATGGTGATGTCATGATCGTAATGATAACCATTATGTAATTATCTGAGTGGCGAACCGCCGATCATACACCTAAGACCCGCGGTCGCAGCTGACCACATCACTGGGGCGCCCTATCCCTCTGCTTGAAGGCCGCAAACGCCAAGCCTCAAGCCGTGCGAGGCAGATGTCCGCTGTGACCTAGGGGCCTGCGCTCGGGATTGGGGCTGGACGCAGCGGCGGCCTCGGGCCAATCCGGGCGCCCCACCCACCCTCCCACGCATCGCTCCGACCACCCAGCACCGCGCAGCTCCTCACCTCCGTGCCCTTCTATCCCCTTTGCAATGCGACCGTTCACCTGCCCACCCTACCACGCCCCCTCCGACATTGCCACAACCCCGCCACGTCACCGCCACGCTTCCGTCAACACCCCATCACGACCCCGTCATGACCCCGTCACTCCAACATCAATCCACTCCCCCTTAACTTCCCCGCCACTCTCACTCCATGTCCTCGACACTTTCCCGCCACACCTCCCCCATTGCCCCTCCACTTTCCCGTCACGCCCCTGCCATTCCCCTGACACTTTCCCGTCACGCCCTCCACGCTGCGGTCTCGCTGCCACCACGTCATCGTCCCGTCCCTCCATGACCCCGTTGAGACCCGTCCCCACCCCGCCATGCTTCCACAACTGTTGCAACGCCTCTCGTCCAGCTCCTCACCCCATGACTCGCACGCAACACCTTCACACGGCGGCCATCTTAACTCACGCCTTCTCCCCGTACCCACGTCTCACCTCACCCCCGCCCTCCGCCCTGGCATTCGCCCACCCGCCCCGCTCTGTCCCATGCCCCATCCCACACCACACCAGTTGCCACGTCCCTTGCCAAGTTCCTCGCCACGCTCCCCGCCACCCGCATCTGGCCACCCCTCGCCAACCCCCTCGCGTCTCCTTCCCCTGCCCTCAGGCCTCGCCTAACCTCTCCCTTCCCCTCGACCCACCCGCCCCGCCGAGGCCGTGGCTCCGCCGCGCCGTGCCGCGCTGGGCTAGGCTCTCGGCTGAAGCGTTGGCCGGCCGGCAGGCCGGATGGCCCGGCCGGGATTTGAAGCCCGGAGCTCCCGTTATACAGAAACCGCAGCGCCGCGCGAGGGGGCGGGGCGGAGCGGCGCGCGGGGTCGAGCTTACCGCGTAATGTATGCGCGCGCCGGCGCCGCCCCGCAGCGGCCCGTGAAGCCCCCCCGGTACACGCGTATTAATCTGCGGGCCCCGTGTAAAGCGAAGGCGCGCCGCCTGAGCCCCCGCGTGCCCCACGATGCCCCGGGGGCGGGGGGAGGGGGGCTTGTGGGGGAGGGGGTTTTCGCGATGGCTTAGAAATGAGGTGCGCTGCTCCCGGAGGACGGTTAATAAAGTAGCTGAGGCTAAGCCTGCGGATAATGCTCTGCGGAAATATCACTACGGACACGATGTTTTTGTCCTGTGTGCTTGAGAGTTCATTCGGTGTTGTGGTTCCTTCGTTGAGTTTCATCTGTTTGTTTCCTTGACAATAACACAATAATGATGTCCTCTGGTCCGGAATTGATGTGCAACATTTTCTCTTTTTGTGAAGTGCTCGGTTAGAATGTGACGCTCTGGTCCTTCTGTGGTATTTGTGGAGAGGGTGTTATTTCCTGTTAAGTAAAGTCTACACGTGCTTTGCAATATGGGGTGAAAATTTACAACTTCAAACTAGATGTCAACACGTACATTGATGCTGAGCTGTCTTGCAGTCGTCGTCGCTAGGCATCCTGAAGCACAGTTGTCTTAAAAAAAAAAAACACTATAAAATGTGACCAAAACATTCATTGAAAAGTCTGTGGCGCGGTGATGTCTGAGCAGTTGAAAACAACTGCATGCCTCGACCGCTAAGTTCTGCGATATCTTATCTTGTGCTGTGATAGTGATGATTTGTTATACTATAGTTCAGTCAGTCTATTGGCTGGTTGTTTCTATGTGATTCCGGCCGCGTCAACTATTGTCATTAGTACCGAAAGTGAAGTGCGTGTTTTTACGTCCGGAGGTAGGGGTGATTTGCCCCAGCTCAATGGCGAGATCTGGTGCCGACCTACTATCGGGCGGGATTTCCCTCCACCAGGTATCTCCCTCCCAAGCAGGGCACCGCCCCAGCCGGGACATGCTCTAAGCTCGCGACCGGTCTCACGGCAAGTGTGGTGCAAATAGGTCAAGGAAGAGGAAGAAAATATCGCGAGCAGTCGGTGGCCCGTTTGTTGAGGTACTGCTCCGGCATTCGCTTGGTGTTGATCGGAAAAAACGCGGAAAACTACCGATCTGAGCAGCTTGCGGTTAGAATTCTCCTCCAGACAGCGACGGAATTCCACCTAGCTGACCTCTGAATCGTAATCTGTCAATCTAGGAAGATGTGTCCGAATTAATAAGTACACGAGTGAGCTAGAAGCTGTACGATGGCTCGTAATTACTTACGCGGTAACATGTTATGTTGGTAAAAATTGCGTTCGGATTAAAAAGGTAAGGTTTCCTTTCTTAAGCTTTTCTTTTTATTTCTTCACATCCATTTCGATGATGTCATTGTGTTCAGGCGATGAAAATTCTGTCCCGGATACAACAAAAAGAAAACGGCCATTGGCGAAAAATATTTTATTAATGAATCCAAACATTTCAGTTCATTTACATTGTTAAGTAAAACAAAATATTAGACCACCCAATTTTCATAACCATCATTGCAAATACTTTGCTGACGCAGTTGGATGCGTTATCGCAGTAATACCCCTTGTAAAATTGTACTTATTCATGTTTCTTATGCGACATTTTAAATGTCCCCTAGATTTTCTGAAAACGAGATTTAGGTACGAAGCTTTGCACAAAATTCCATGCCCGAGAGTGAGCTAAAACTGACTGCCTAATGCTCATAGCGAGTGGTGTGTAACTGAATATAATTACATCTTAAAATATTTAAAACTTCAGCTAACACGCACAGTTTCATTTTTAGTGCTCTCCAGCAAACTGGATAAAAAGAAGGAGACTTTTGGAGGTCAGCCAAAAGTATAAGCTCCTAGTATATTAAAAACAGAAACTATGTTGAAATTAAACTAGTTCTGTATGGTTATTGTATCAGCAATGATTAAAAAGCCAGGGGTAGATGCTATGAAACTCGCATATGTAGTTTTGAATTTTGAATATGTGTTTAGACAGTGTTTATATTGAACCAAGAGAACTAAGATATCAGAAGAAATACCTCTTGTGACAAAGTACCCCCGCCTCCAACATCACGCTAACATACTCCTCTGTTCATCAGCATCCACCTTCATGCCTCCACCACCAACAACCACACCCCCGCCTCCACTTTTCCGCTTCCACCTCCCCATTTCTACCTCCATTTATCCTACCACTTCCCCGCACCACCACCTCACCTCCACTTGTTTTCCTTCACCACCCCAACCTCCACCTCCTCTCCGTCTCCACTTCCCCGACATCACCGCCCCTCAATCACCACCCTACTCCCACCTCCTCACCTTCACCACTTCTCTTCCGACCCACACTTCCACCTCCTCACTTCCGCCACCCCACTTACACCTTCCTTCTTCTACCTCCCCGCCTCCACCTTCCCACTTTCACCTCCCCATTTCCACCTCCCCACTTCCTCCTCCCCACTTCTACCTCACCTCTTCCACATCCCCACTTCCACCTCCCTACTTCCACCTCCCCAACTCCAAATTTGCCCATTCCCATCCCCACCTTGACATTTCCCCCACGTCACCTCTGCCATCAGCCCCCAATTCACTCCTCTTCCATCTCGCTCCTCCCCCTCCACACATCCCACTCCCAACTCCACTGCCCCGCCTGCACATGCCATCATCCTCTCTTCTCGCCGCCTTCCACCCAGCCCCCCTGCGCGGTGGCCGGTTGCGATCTCGAGGTCTGGTTTCGGATCTCTCGTGCGCTGTTGGCCCAGCTGAGAGCGCCGCCCCAGAGGCACTTGGGCGGTGTTAGGCGCGGCCGCGGCCGCCCTGTTGGAGACGATCAACAGGAGGAGCACGTTGGGGAAGCGACGACGAGGGTGGAGTGGGTGGCGAATGATCCAGGGCAGGAGAGAGTAAACAGAGCCAGGTTATCGATTAGAAAATTGTAATATTTCCTGACGGCATGTGCTCTGAGCTTGTCGTAGGAAACGCTTTTGATTACCTGTTTAGTATTTAAACATGTTTAGTATTCAAATAATAATGTAATAAAATAATACTCAAATAACTTAAATAATATAAGCCGTAAACCTTTTACTCTGTTTCTCAAACTTGTTCGTGCAAAATTTGGGTGCGATGATTCCAGTGGTACATCATTCGTGGAACAATCTTAGACAGACGTTCATGTACATTGGAACAAACACACACACGTTCATGTACATTGATGTATTGAATTACCCCAAATATTTTGCGTATTGAAATCTTTAGAAAGATCTCCCTAATCCAATCACCTCCATACTCATCTTTGCTTTCGTCGCCGTTAATGTGATATTATATTAAGTACAAATTACACAAATCGCGTTGTGTAATTTTCAAGATTTCGTTTTCTTCCAGCTACACGCGACATCGTTCTAGCCTCGTTTCACATCACTAGTCTTCAGAATCATCTTCGTTACTTCATTGAGAGCGCCGTCATTTTCGTGCAAGCTGCACTTCGATCCGGAGTTCTTATCGCAAGCGAAGGTTCTTTCTCCCCTTCTCGCGCTCTCCCCCCCTCGCCCGAATGCGTCCCCTTGCGCTTGCCCATGCGCGGTCCGCGCGATCTTCAGCCCCGCCCCCGCCTCTGCACCCGCCACCCTCTCCGCCACCGCCTCCCCGCCACCCTTGACACCCTTGCCGCCCTCGCCGCTCCCGCCGCCCCCACAGCCACCCCGCCGCCCCGCCGCCCACGCGGCCTCCTCCGTCCCGCGCCCCGTCGCCCTCGTCGCTCTGTCCCCGCTGCTCACGCCCGCTGTCTGCGCGATTTTCAGCCACGCCCCCGCTCTGCCTCCGGCTGCCCCTCGGACCCCGCTGCCCCCACCGCTCCCGCCGCCCCCGCTTCCCACGTCGCCGCCGCTGGCGGTTTCCGAAGTCGAGCAGGGACATCGCAACCCCTCCCTGGGGCCGATAGCCTACGGAACACTCACGACCCGCCCTGTCTCGAACTCTCGCCCCCCCCCCCCAGCCGCACTCCGAGGCGATTGTTCCTCCTCCGCCGCCACCTGTCTACCCCCTGCAGCTCTTACCCCCACTCCCTCCACATCCACGTTATTTCCCGCTCCGTGCATCGCTTCCGACTCGCTTAGGACCAAGCTCCCCTACTGCCCAGCACTAGCCACCGTTCTTCGCCATGGGCGGCGAGTACCGTCACTCAAATCGGTGCATATGGCGCTCCCCGCCATGTTCCTCACAAAATCCACGCCACTCCCCAACACCATGCTCTGTGCTCTTCGCTCCCCGCCTCCGCATTCCGACACATTCAGCATCCTGTCACGGTCACTCCCCGCCTGGGTTCGTGTCTCGCTCCACGCCTTTCACGCCAAAATCTCCCTTCTCCACTCACGACCCTACTCCCCGCCAAGCTTCTCTTGTTCTGGACCTCGTTCCCCTCCTTTCTTCCCATCTCTCTCTCTCTCTCTCTCTCTCTCTCTCTCTCTCTCTCTCTATCTATCTATCTATCTATCTATCTATCTCTCGAACTTTCGAACTCTGGGCTTCCATGCTCTCTGTTAGTCCCCGCCAATCTTCTCCCTCGCCCCCCACTTCGCACTCCTACTCACTCCCCGCCTTGTTCCCCACCATCCTGTCGGCACATCTTTAACTAACACACTCACTGTTCCTACCCCATCCAACTCATCTTTCCCTTGTCGTCCGAAACCCACATCACTTTCCTCACTTCTCGTCCCTGATAATTCATAATTTTTGAAGAATATTTGTATCGTCACCTGATAGAGAATGGACTTAAAATGAACCTTTCTTTTCCTTTTCTACAATCTTTACTTTTTCGTTCTCAATATTCTAATTATAGAAATGTTAACTCATTGAAGTGGTCGGATGAAAGATACCAAATCTGAGCTGAGCATCGCTACAAAAAAGTTATTTTCTTACTATTATTATTATTATATTTATTATTATTATATTTATTATTATTATATTTATTATTATTATATTTATTATTAATATTATTATATTTATTATTATTATTATTATTATTATTATTATATCTTACTGTGCATACCCTGGTCGCGTTTCCGCGTTCCTCATTGCGACACTGTATTCTCGCCTACACTGGCATACTAGAGAAACACACACACACACACACACACACATCTTGCATCCTAGAGGCTGAGAAAGGGGCACCCTGCTCTGGCACCGGACCCCTTCCACCGGCTTCTCTCATTTCTCCTCCTCTTTCCGACATCTTAAACCCCGGTGTTCCAATCGCCCCGCTCCCCCTGCCCGCTTCCGCCCAGATACCTTTGTCCCGGGCGGCACGGAGCAGATCTCTCCTCTGCACTTCGCAGCTTCTGGTAATCAGGTCGCGATGCCTTCGGAAGGGAGCAGCACAGCGCGCACTAGCCCGCTGCGAAATCGCGCGCTCGCCCCCCCCCCCCGGCACCTCCGCCCTCCCCTCCCCCGCCCACCTCTGCCCTCCTTCACGCCCCCGCCCCCGCCCCCTTCCGCCGAGGCACTCGCCACCCGGGAGGCGACGGCGGAGGTCCCCGATGCACCGGCGAAGAAGGTTCACAAGGATTCGCTCGCTGATCGAACAGGATGGAGAGATTGGAAATGCGATGAGATTCCTATTGTGCGAAGATACTTTTTTTTTCTTATTTAAGGTATTACTTAAGGTTTACGTAAAGTTTTTTTTACTCATTAAGTTTAATTGGAACTACTAAGGTCATCTAGCGCCCGTTCTAACTCTGGGGTATACGGACACAGGCGAACATCCATGCTCCGGGCTGGATTAGAACGCGCGGACCTTCAGGTACGGCTGTTCAGCCATAGCTAACTCGGCTGTCCAGGCCGGCGCGAGTACTCTTCGTTGTGTGAGAAAGGCGTAGATTAATAACTCGAGATTTTCTAAAAGCTTAAATTTACTGCAAAAAACATTCAGTAGAAGAATTGCAAAATAGTTTATTCATCTCACACATCTATGTATTTACGTTTCGTTTAGAAGATTTCTACTCAATCTGCATTCGTGATTTTTCTTGTCGGTCCTAGATGTGTTACTACGTGATCTTATTGCGGAAACAATGATTGTTAATATCTTAAAATTAATATGAGCGCTAATCTGCCGTTAGTTCTTCGTTCATATAGTTGCGCAAGTTGTATACGATCTACGGAAAGCAGTCATCATTTCGTCGGGCGCGAGCAAGCGTCTGAGTGTGTGGTTAAGTTAGCGAAGCAAAGAAAGCGAGCTTTTTAGGTGGGATGATCAATGATTCTTTTTAAATGCGAAAATTAGTGAGTGTATTTAACATGTCAAATTTTGGTGGGTTGCCACTGCTTACACATCAAGTGTACTATCTCAGCGGCCACAGCTTCGGACGTACACGCAACTGGATTACGCGTTAGCTCTACTGCTGACTCTCATAAGCTCTCCTGCCACTGTTTTCCAACGGTCGTGTACAGAATTAGTGCAGGGGGTGATATTTCTAGCGATATTGGAACTTCATTGAAATGAATACTCCAACGTAGCAGGTAGAGTATGCTCGCATATCGAATTTGATGAAGAAATTGTAGATGGCCTGAGATTCCCATTTTGTGTAGAGGGATCTCATGTCTCATTATAAATGTGAGCACGATGCAAATTATTAGAAATATAATACTGCTTGGTCGGTAGACGAGCAATATTATTAGCACCGCATAATGCTAAAAACTTTTATATTTCTCATACGAATTTCCTCTTTCAAATCGTGGACGATGCCTGTTGCAGTAAAATGGCAAATGGGTTGGGTTTCCTGATTCCTGACCTCCTTAAACATGTCTGTACTTAGAAAGAGGATGCGCAAGAGAAATTGTTTTGCTTAATGTTAATACAATTAAAGTTAATTATTTTTCATCCAACAATTCTACTAATAGACATTACTTTTTTAATTAGTCATATATTCTACAAAAGAAATTTTTGTCTAACAAAACCATTTTAAGAATATATTTCATTCAAATATGATTATTTTATAGCTGAGGTTGTTGTCCTTACGAAGTGTATTATCAAACAGTGTTTTAACCGTGACATTTTTAATTAGGAATATTTTATTACAAAAAGTCACTGAAATGCTATTTTTATTGATGTTAGAAGTGAAAGGTTTACAATGCACAACAGAGCAGCAGTTCATTAGCAAGTTCACTTCGAAGAAAATATCATAGAGGGCGATAGGTTTTATCTTTCGTAAAAACAGATATCGTTTATATTATTTATTTTATTTATTTAATAGGTAATTATTACACACAATTTGGCTTACTTGATTCTATGTGGCTAGGCTGAAGGCCTTTACGCCATTACAATACCTACATCCTTTCGCGTTCTAATCTTTCGAATTCTGGTATTCACCCCAAATGGTCTCTCCATCGCATCAAAGCCGCGGAAAAGAGACCATACGGTACGGCTCAGGAAAATATATGAACGTTGAATATGTGAACGAAATCGTTTATATGAACACAATACGAATGCAACTGTATTGCTTAACGTAGATAGCATTTAGATCCGAAAAAATATTCAAATCAAATTATACTCTATTCTCTCTTGAATATTATATGTCCATAATAATTATGCAAAATTGTTTAAAAATTCCAAATTATGAATAATACAATTATATTCTCGAATGTGCAGTGATTACAGTTTGTTTCAATTGGCCTATCTAAATTTAAACGAAAAACTCTTAAGAAATAATATTTGGAACAAAAAATATGGACTTCAGCCATTTAACTAGAAGGCAAATGCTGCTTCTGAAAAATATAGTGTTTAACATACGTCCTCTTAAATAAATAGAATTATCTCGAACGTTTTCAAAAAAATTTATGCAAATTCTAACCTAAAACCAACGAGATAAACACATTTGAAAGGTTACGATGGCTCTTATCGATTGACTAAAAACACATGCCGTTCAAAGATACTACAGTTACTGCTGTCATTTTCTCTTTCAACGGTAATAAAATGTTTCAATATTTTACGACCTGTTCAAACAAATCAAAGAACACATATCAGATAGTTTATCCCGCCTCCCCTAGCAACGGCTATTAACGTCCCTTCGTTTTACAGTTTTACGTTATTTGTTGACATTTGTTCACCCTGCCCCGTGATGACCTCTGTCGCTTGTAAGATTCAGATAACTTCATAAGCGCCAATTTTCCCGTCGTGTGGCAGTCATAAACTTCAGCGGCGACGGCTCATTTTGAACGCCAGTGTTGCCATATTAATCACCAGTGTTGCTCAATGCTTGTACGCTTGCGTTCCCCTCTTGAGTTATTCTCGTGTCTGCTTGTTTCTCCCATTATCTCTCTTATACACACAGACCCTCCCTCGTTGGCCCTTCGAGCTTGTATTATCTGCGTTGTAGCTGCTTCGTCTTGCCGCCTCCACTGCCAGGGCGACCAAACACGACTCGACGCCCTCACTGCCCGTCCACGATCTGTCCTCTTGGACAGTGGACGCTCGCACATCGCTCACGAACTAAATTAAGACTCGAGATAGGATGGAGCCGAATCCTTATCTTAAATAGTTATCTTGTTAACTTCAGTAAGACTGTACAGGCAAAAAATATACTATTTAGTAAAAGGATTTGAGTAATTTATTAAATTACCGTTAGAAATTAAAATTGTGATAAAATTACAGAATATATAAAAATAGAAACTTAATTGTGTAAATAGTTAATATTACTGTGTATATAATGAATGTAAATATGTATTTTATGTAACAAATAGCCAGAAGGCTAAAGAAGTGTAATCTGTTTATCTATCTTGTTGATCCTATCCAGATAGAAATGCTGCTCTAAACCAAATCCAGATTTACTTTAGAATTTGAAACTGCACAATACTTACGGTGACTATTATCTCTTTACGGTATAATTTTGTCACATTTACGCTTAAAAACTGACCGTAACATCCCTAGGCTTACGTTTATAGGCACGGTTAAGAAATATATTTTAATTTCGTGAAATATAGTAATAATAATATTATTAATAATAATAACTGATAATATTGCAATAGTAATTAAAATGTTCCAAAATCAATTGTTAAAACTCTAATTAAGAGCAATTAAAATGCAGTTGCTATCGTTTATCAATTCATTCTATACAATACACTACACAAGATTATCCACATTTTAATGTACCTTTAATTTCCCCTCACTTTATCTTATTTGAAATTTCTTCATACATTTTTTTAAATGAAATTTCCTTACCATTTATAACCCCTCATTTTCACTCACTCGCCCATCCCCCCTTCCTCTTCCCGCCTCCTTCCCCGCGTCGGCCGGCCGCCGTTATTTGCGCGCTGGCTCGTGTGGCGCCGCCGGCCCGGGCGGGTCAGGTCGGCGCAGTCCGGGCCGCGTGTCTCTTCCATTATCTTGCCCCCCCGCGTCATCCGCCCACCCCGCCCGCCCGCCAAGCCACGGCCCGCTTCTCTGACGTAAGTATGGCTTCCGCCCCGGAAGGGACGCCGGCGATTAAAAGGCTGTTAGCCCGCGCCGCCCCGCCCCGCCCCGCCCCGCCCCGCCCCGCCCCGCCCCGCCCCGCCACCCGCTGTTCTCCACTCGTGCCTCGCTCTTGCGCTATGTTGCTCTTCCTCTCCGCTTGCTCGCCGCCCACACTTCTCGCCCGGCTCCCTTCTTTGTGTTCAGCGGCGCGTTCAGAAAGTGTTTCACCTGGGTGCAATTTCAGGTCGCACTGCGCTGTATTTTTTGAGATAATAAAAATATTAAAATTATACTTTGAAATAAAAAAATTGTTATTTATGTACCAAGCGTGTTATAGGGGTTAAATGATCGAGCTGTGACACTCATCTGTTAACGTCCGTGCTATATACAAAAGTTTATATTTTACTTAATTTTAATGATTTACTTATTTACTAAATAACTATTAAAGATATTCACTTGACTCGGATTCCCCCTTATAAATCTATTCTTAAGAAACATGTAGCATCATTAAACTGTTGTCACATTTCCCTCGTAACTAGGAAAGATATGTCAGTGTATATAGAGCTCCGTATTGAAAACGATAACAAGCAATACGTAATTAAAATGTTAAAAATATATTCATCATTCATTTGAGATAATTCGGTATGTAGTAATTTGTTTGAATAAATTTCGTATAAAAAATACAAAAATTGCGTGTGAGAGAGAGGCATGGCCTCCACGCTCTATCCTCTAGATCGTTTACTAATTCCTCCGCGTCCACCTCACATCCTTTGGCTCCTTGCTTCATCCCCCTTCCCTGTTACCTTTTGATTTGGCTGCTATCTTCCATCGAAGGCTCTTTTCCCCTCGCTCAAACACCCTTCTGCTGCCACTACTCCAACGATTCTCTCCCCTCCACAATGTGTCTGTTCTACTTTTCCTGCCTTGCTTTATTCCTTTCCTTTTCTTTTCATATCTTTGCGGCTCGCTACACTCGTCGCACTCCGCTCCCCTTTTACTTTGGTGCCCCGTTTCTACCGGTCTTGATCTCATCTCGCCAAACGCCCTCCTGCCTCGCTTCTCTCCTCCCCTATCTCTTTCCTTTCATTCCATCCCTCCACCCTCCTGCCGATCCAAACCGACTCGCACCAACCCACTCTACCAGTCCTTTCCGGTTCCCACCCCCGTCTCTTCAGTTCATTCTTTCACACTTCACTTCTTTCATGTCTATTTTACCATTTTTCTTCTCCGTACATCTGCTTCCTCGCCACTTTCCATCCAGCTCCGCCGTTTCTAATTGCCCTGTTTTTTCCAGACACACATGACGTGTCTTTTGTTTATTCGTGTGGTGGAAAAGTCCCCATGGAAAGAACAGACGTCCCCGTGATGAGATTTGAACTCAACTGTTGTGTTCCTACCCTTGTGCACCTAATCCACAGTGCCGCTCACTCTCTTGCCATCATCATGTCACTGCCTTCCGTTTCCGGTACACGCTGATCTCCGCCTCTTTTTGTCCGGCTCGACCTGTTTCTTTCCTTTTCATCCATCCACTTCCTCCCAACTCCCCCTCGCTTTGTTCCCATTCCGACATGTGAACCATTCCAATGTGCAACTCGTGGACCATCACACCTCTGCTCTGCTTCTCTCCTTCTCGAATCTCTTACCTTCGTCAGTCCTCTCGATTTTTTTCCAACCATTCCACTTCCCACTCTCCCGTATGCTGTATGCTGTTTGGTTCTAATTATTCTACCTTGTTTCTTACTACCAATGTTCATTCTTGTTCGTAACATGTATCCATGTACAGTAATCGGTGACCATCATATCGTAATGTATTTGTCGGTCAGTTCGTTCGTTGTTCCCAGTTAGATGGTTAAATATATTTGTAGAAGAATCATAATATATATATATATATATATATATATATATATATATATATATATATATATATATATGCAGTATTTGGTATGATTTGAAGTTCGTTTCCTCGGTCATACTGCTGATACGGTCTTTGCAAGGAAGCGTGTAACGTCGAGGAAAACGTAATATTGCAAAAAACAAAATCCTAAGAAAATCCTAAGGAACAATTTACCACGCCCAGCTAATTCTCTCTTCTGTCTCCTGTGCCTTTCTATTTTTTCCTCCCCTCCCCTCATCGTCGGTGGGCTCAGGCCTTTATCCCCCCCCTCTCTCTCTCTCTCTCTCTCTCTCTCTCTCTCTCTCTCTCTCTCCGTCCCCCCCCGCCACTGGCCCAAGGGTCGGGAAGCCGTGTTTGCTCGCCCGAAGTTCGAGGCTTGCGTGCAACCTCCGAGCACGCGAGTGACCGTGGACGCCCCCTCCCCAATTCCCCCCCACCCACTGCCCGCCTTCCGAGATCTTCATCGCCCAGGACAATGGACACACTCCACAGCACACGTGTGGGTCGGCGCATCAAGTACAAGCTCACTCAGTGTTTTAATCAATAATAAAAGTATATAATACGAGCACCACCCGCCGAAATCTCTGCTATCAGTGAAGTGAATAAAAATCTATCAAAATCCTTCAAAAGTAGTAGGAGTTGGATCCAAGTATTCCTGAAGTCTCTGTTTGTAACGTATTTTTTCTGTGTGATCAATATTTTAATAGGATATCATTAATCATTTTTTACGGGCACTGTGTTGATTTAAACTGAATTATAACTGAACATTGATTTTCAAAGAAAGAGAAACAGCGAATTTCTTGCAAGTTACGAAAGGTTTGCATCAAGTGTTCGAAATCATGTTCTTATGCTATAGAGAGTTTGTTCTAGAATTATATGTTCGTACTGAGAGCGACTGCTGGAGATTAGTCGTATGTCTTCAACACGTGTTTGGGAGTTAATTACTGTTTTTAAGAACGCTAGATTCTCTGCGACTTCTTGGGAAACTATGAACGTTTTGTATGAAACGTTTCATGAATTTTACTGTAAATAAACTACGCGTGAGGAATACTGTAGAAAACACAGCACTGTTTGGAGGTGGAACACGATGTCTTAGAAATGCCACGGAAGACGGGAGAACTTGGCTTGAAAGTTAGTTACCCTGTGAGTTTGTGAGTTGACGTAATCAACATTACGAAAACTAGTTGCCATTGAAGACGAAATTTCACGATATTACACAACAACTAAAAAGGAATTGTACTGCAAATGAAAATATGGTGTTCAGTGCAAATATTATCCTCTACCGTTAGAATAACATGTTTATGCTCTATTTGTTTCTTAAAATAGTTAAAATATTAAGTTTAAAATTTTTAATATAAATAGAACCAATTTGTCTTTGAAAATATTTTAATAAAACTTCTGATTATCTTTAGTATTGCGGTATTAATGTGACTTGGATGAATTAATGCTTCTCATCTTGTCAACTTGAGTTTATTTCCTGACCCGAAATTCGACAGCTTTAGCATAATCACCATGGTGAGGGTCAGGTGAAGTGAGCACGACGTGACCACGACGAGCGAGCATGTAGCAAAGAAGGCATCGTCGTGAGAGCTGCTGTCACCTCGGTGATTTCATCTGTGGGATGTGCGAAGCTATGGCCAATAACCATGGACTAGACAGCGAGCATGCATGAAGGTGACGGCCAGACACCTTGTGAGGGCAGGGGAAAGTGTCAAAGACGTGTCCCCTGAATATCCTTATTATGGAAAAGTCACCATATTGAGATTTGACCTAGAGGATGATTAGAGAGGCGGTGTGTCTCTGCGATACGTATGTCTCGGCAGCAGGTGTGCAGCAAGTGACACCCATTCACAATGTTGAGGGCAGGAGGAAGTGTCCATGACAAGTGTCAAAGTATCCGTTGTTTATCCGTGTGGTGGATAATTCACCAGGAGATAGAAGACGTCACCGTGTTGAGATATGTCCTGCAGGATGATTAAAGCAGCGGGCTGTCTGCGATATAGTGTGGGTGAGCACGGCGGTGAACTCTCACCATAGTGGAGACTGGATGGAGGGAGCGTTTCAGCGGTGAGCGTTCACATGGCAAAGGTGGTGAAGTCACCTCGGTGAAAACAGCTATCGCTTTGCAGAGGTCAACTGTCGGAGGGGTGAAGCAGTGGCTAGTGCCCAGTGGCTTGACAGCTGGCATGCAGGAAGTCGGCGTCACCATGGTGAGAGATGGGCAGGGTGTCATTGACGTGGGATGCCTCTGTGTATCTGTGTGGGGGAAAAATCACCTTGTGGAGAAGAGCCATCACCATGAAGAGGATCTGCAGGAGGATTACAGCAGTGAACTGCCTATCCGATGGCTTGACAGAGCGTGTGCAGCAAGAAGCTATCACCGTGGTGATAGCTGGGAGTAGTGTCCACTTGGTATTCGCTATGTACGGTCGTCCGTGAGGTACAAAAGTCACCATGGAGAGAGCAGACGTCACCAAAAAGAGTTTTGATACTTAGGAGGATCAAACCAGGAGGGTTGCGATGGTTTGGCAACGGGTGTGCAGCATAGTGGGCGGTCAGTCACCATGGTGAGGGCTGGGGGAGTGTTCATGACATGTCCGCTATGTAAGGTGGTCCATGAGGTGGGATTTGACACATATGGCGATTGAAGCAACGGTTTGTCTCCGCGATGGCTCCGCAGGCATTCATGCAGCAGGGCGGGCGACCAGTCACCGCGGCGAGGGGTGGGGGAGAGTATATTACATGTCCGCTATGTAAGGTGGTCCATGAGGTAGAAGATGGTGAGATTTGACCCATAGGGCGATTGAAGCAACAGTGTGTCTCCGGAATGGCTCGGCGGGCAGTCGTGCAGCAGGGCGGGCGACCAGTCACCGCGGCGAGGGTCGGGCGGAGTGTGTCCACTCGGCGTCCGCGCGTGAGCGACCGCGAGGAGGCGGAGGCGGCGGGCGCAGCCGCAGGTGCCACGGGGCGGGGACGCGGAGCGGGAGTGCGACACGTCAGACTGATTAGCGGTGGTGCAATCAACGCGCTCGTTAAACACTGCGGCCCGTCGCCCTCCGCCTGGCCAGCGGGGAAGGGGTAGGGGGAGGGGAAAGGTCGCTGGAGGATGTTGCGGTGGAGGGGGCCGGGGGCGGCACTGACAACGTGTATACACAGCGCGCAGTAAACACAGACGGACAATTATGGAGGGGAGCTGGCCCGAAACCTACATCGCTGGGTTTGTCGGGTTCTTCACTCTAGGTGTGAATGTGACCTCTCGAGCAAGCGTTTACAATTGACTAGCCTTAAAATCATTAGGACTGTCAATGGTAAATTAATTTTTAAAACTATCACCGGTGGCGTAGAGCGAAGAGGTAATGTCTTACAGATTGGGCGGTAATGTCAATGGTGAATTAATTTTTCGGACTACCACTGGTAGAGTAGAGCGAAAAGGTAATTTCTTACAGATCGGGCGGAACAGTGATTAGGAGGGCGTTGGTACCATTCCTACAACGTGCCAAAAAAAATTGAACATCGGTGCACCTGCTGCAATAGAATTCGTGAGCCGATCGGTCAGGCCAGGGGTTCCCGTGGTTTCCCTGGTCCCTTTCAGATGAATTCCGGAACAGAAATCTGCACCACGGGTGCGCCTGTGCCCTATTTTCTTTCTCATTCCCTTCCTACACTACGAGCGAGTACACTATCACCATCCAATTTATCCCCCTAATCCGGATCAGGTTCCATGGGGTGTAAATACCATCCTAACTCACACAGACGTAACCGACACACGCGGGCGGGCAGTCCTTGCAGACTCGACAAATTTGCGGGCAAGCGCAGAGTAAAGGAAAGACAAAAGTACTCTAAATTAGTGTTTAAAATATTACATATTTTGACGATAGTGGTTAAAATCAGACGGTTTAAAATTAGGACGCTTTCACACCTCTAGAGGGAGCAGCCTCGTGGTACTTAAGTTATTAATTGTTTGATTATTTCATGTTTTCGCGCTTCCAACTGCTACGGTCATTTGTCCCGTAAGTGTAATGTATGTTTTATCACCGGAGGTAGTGGTGTTATTACCCTGCTCGATTGTAAGATCCGGCGCGACCTACACATCGGTTTGCGGGCTTTTCTTCATCCAGGTATCTCCAGCAGCGGAGCACCTCACTGCTGGGACAAGTTCTAAGCTCCCGAATGGTTTTCTGATATGTGCGGTAGTTTAGTGCATGAAAGTGCGTGTAAGGGAAGAGGGTAGGGCAAGGAAGAGGAATGAAAGATATAACGTGCTATGTGGCCCATTTGTTAGGGTACTACTCCGGCATTGTCCTGGAATTAATCTGAGAAACTGCAGAACATTACGAATCACAGTAGTCTGCTGCTAGGATTCTCTTCCAGAGAGAGGTCGACACAATCTATCTAGATTGTGTCGAAATTCCTGCCACCATTGGGACTCGAAGCCCGGTGAGAGGCACTGCAATGACATCAGTTATTGTGCGATTTTCTTTAGGATGGGATGATTTGACAGCTAGTGCTGGCAACACAACTGACGATTCTGTGGTCGTTGTGTCTTTGAACTTATTAGACTCTTCTTCCTCCATTCGTTCGTTTGTAGTTGGCTAACTTGTAAATAGTTACGCTGCTTCCTGCTGTGATGTTCTCGTCCGACGAAAATATAGTGCGCCACGTGAAATAATTGAAATTATGAAGTGCAGAGCTTTGTGCTCTTCTGTAAAAATTATTTTTTTATAAAAATTACATTGAATTTAGTTTTTATGTGATAAGTATTTTGTTTGTTTTAAAATCGAGTCTTGAGTGTGAGATGCGTACTCGTGACGGTGCACGTGTTTCCGGCATTTGCGCTGTGAGGCGACTGGCGACCTGTGTTTGGGAGCTTTTCGTGATATCGTGCTTGACATTTGAGTTATGAGAGCATAGTACCAAGTTTTGATAGTCGGGGTGTTATAATTATAAACCACCCTCTTCACTACAAAAGTGAATGAGCCATTTGCTGTGGAACGTCCAGAAAAGGTATTTGAACGTCCCCTGAAACATCAATTTTCTATCTATTTACATTCGTTGCAGTTTTCTTTTATTGATTGTGAGATCACGTTAAGACATTTTCCCACATACGTAAATAAATTTCGATATTTCCCGGACTCACGTACGTGCATATAACTAAGCGAAACTCAGACATCTCTTTGGTGATGTCTCGCATGAACCGTAAGCAAACACTACGAAGGAGCGTAACTAAACAGCTGACGCGGCGGAGGGATACTTCTCTCAAGTACACGTGATATTCACTTGTTTCGCGAACTGTCACTTTATCCCATTCTTAAGAAAATCCGACTATATTGCTGAGAGCCACTTCAGCGGGTACGATACGTCGTGTGTGTCATTCTTCGTGTAACTATCATAAGCAAATTTTCGCCAGTGAAGAACAATAATAAGCCCCGCGGCCATAAAACGCTAAATAGACAGGCCAGAAGCCGCGCTCAGTACTACAAGTTAGCCACGCCGTAGCGAGGCGATGACCCTGAAGAAGCGACGAAAATTACGTGCTGGGCATTGTGAGTGTACGACACTCATTGTTTTTTAATTCCATTCGCATTATCGAGCGCTGAGCTTGGTGTGTTGAGCCTTATGCATGCTTTGTCTTACGGAAACAAACTTTTAGCATGTTAATCTGGTCAGTACAATCAATTGTATGGCGTATAAGTCTGTGACTCTTCGTATTGCCAGTATAATATTTCTTGTATAATTCAAAAACGACAGCAATTTTCATTATTTTTCAAAATGGTACCATATCGTATTTCAGAAGACCAACGTTGCCGGTGTGAAGGTAATTTTGGAAAACCCGAATAACATAAAATTATATTGTATATCATTATTGCATTATATGGACAATAATTGTTTTCTCTGGTACAAATATGAATCATCTATGTATTCTACTAAGTTTGTGTTATTAATTCCTAAGACACTGATGTGAAGAATGTTGCTTAAATTCACTTCAGGGCGTCTGAATATTTATCGCGGCAACGAGATGTTCGAATTGTAGAAAGCATATTGTAATATAGTTGAAGAATATTTTCGTCGAATCCACAGACTACTAAGTGAGTTTTCGTAATTATATGGATTGTTCTGTGTTGTGAATGAAATTGCGGTTAGGTTAGTGTCATTAAAATTATTGTTCCCCACTGTCTTTACGTTTACGGTGAATAATAGTTAACAACGACGATAAACACTTTCCAACATGTTTGTAATAGAAAATTATAGCAGTACTTCCAGTAGCATAGCACTAATGACATTCTTAACTACAATTTTCCAACAAATGATTGTCTATTAATTTCTTTTACAGTCACGTTTTTTTTAAACTGTCAGAATTACCTGAAAAATATGTTTCTTGGAAGTAACAATATTTTTGCTCTTCCATGACTAAATAATGATTGTGAATTCTGTATGCATCACCCTGTGTAAAATTCTCTCTTTTATTCAAACCAACTCTCAGTAAAATTCCCTTGAATACGACAATGGAATGTAAATCTTCAACGCGGCGTGTAGTGACATTTCTCTTGGAAATATAAATAGATAGTAAGAGTTGTGGTTCTAGAGAAACAAACACATTTCTTAATATTTAACAGGCGTTTGTGAATTAATAAATCTACTGTTCACGCAAACTCATGTTTAGAGACGTGAAGTATTTTGCTAAGTGGTGTTTTTTCCTGGACTTTGTTTTATTCTTAACGAGCTAGTTTAACTTCAGCGACAACATCTTAATAATAACGAAAACGTAATCTCAGTCCAAACAAACATTGTTAACAATTGCAGGCACCGAGGATAATTAAACTACTTACAATTTATATTAGTAGTGTTGGACACAGTAAAACGTTTAGACGTTCTATTTATTAATATAAGTTTTACATATTTCTTCCATAATTGATGATCACTTCAGACATTTATATTGTTATAAAACATATGGATAATAATCCAAAGCATCCATGAATTTAAAATTCTTTACACGTGTAATGTAGTTTATTAGCATTACTTTATTGACATTCAAAAAAATTAATAGTATTAATAGGAAAGGTAATTACATTCAAGTGCTTAATTTTCTTCCATTTACTTGATATTGCGATCAAATAAACTAAAAGGTTTGGCTTGGTGGGCGATGGCAGTGGTAGTGAAGGAGGAAGGAGCGAGAAGGGATACACGGAAGGGGCGGAAGCGACTATGGAAGTGGGTGCGGTTGATTGTGGATTTGCGCACACGTCAACTGCTAGGGTCATTAGTTACGTGAGTGTAGCTAATTTTTATCTCAGGACGCCTCTGTGTCCCTTCATCTGTAAGACATGCGGATCGTCTTTCCCTCCAGGTAGATACTGCTAGACGCCTCCCCAAACTGGACAAGCTTTATGCTTGTGACTGACCTCACGATATGTGCGGTAGTATAATGCATGTTAGTGTAAATGTATGTAAGTAAGGGGACAAAGAAGAAGAAGAAAAACAAGAAGAAGAAGAAGAAGAAGAAGAAGAAGCAGATGCAGGAGGAGAAGAAGCAGAAGGAGGAGAAGAAGAAGAAGAAAAAGAAGCAGAAGAAGAAGAAGAAGAAGAAAAAGAAGCAGGAGGAGAAGCAGCAGCAACAGAAGAAGAAGACGAAGAAGAAATCTCGTGAAGTCCGTGACCCGTTTTTTAAAGTACTGCACCAGAAATCGCCTGTTATTGATTGGAGAAACTACGAATTACTACCGCTACGAGCAACTAGCTGCAAGAATTCTCCTTCAGGGAGCAACGGAATTCGATATAGCTATGAAGATCGTCTCGACATTCCGCCATCGTCGAGACTCGAACCTAAGAGTCGCTGCAGAATCAACAGCAACGCCGGCTCTGAGCTACTCTCTACCGTGGTTGCAGGTGCGAAGGTACAGGGGAAAGTGAGATGGACGGCGCCGGGGGCGGGGAGGGCGTTAGTCTGGCGACAAAGGCAACGGAGGCCGCGTGGGCGGCCGTAGGGGTGACGGTGAGGGCGTGGGCGGCGCGGGGGTGACGGTGGCAGTGTAGGAAGTGGGAGCGGATTGAGGTTGTTGGCGGTGGTGACGGCGGCGAGGGCGACAGAGAGAACCGTGGCGTGGGTGGTGGTGGGGGCGGGGATCGCGTGGTGGAGACAAAAGCGAGGACAGTGGCAGGGGCGGCGGAGTGGGCGGCTGAGAGAGCCGTGGCGTGCGCGGAGGGGGAAGCGGTGGGGGCGGGGGTCGCGTGGTGGAGAGAAAAGCGTGGGCAGTGGCAGGGCGCAGGAGTGGGTGGCTGAGAGAGCCGTGGCGTGAGCGGCGGCGGGGGTCGCGTGGTGGAGAGAGAAGCGGGGGCGGCGGAGTGGGCGGCTGTGGCGTGGGCGCATCAGTATCCACCTGAGCGCGCGGGGCCGAGTGACGGAGGGGGGGCCGTCCGGCGCGGCGCCGAGGGGAATGGAAATTTCTCGTAAAAACGCGCCGCGCCCCCTTCCCTCGCTGCCTCCAGCCACAAAAGCCCTACCCCCCTCCGGATGCGGCAGCCCGCCGCGCCTTCCTTGTACGCCGCGCTCCCCTCCACCCACAACCCGGCCTATCTCGCGCTGCTGAGCCCGCCCTCGCCTCGTAGCCACCCTTCCACGTCACTGACGGTTCAGCACTTTCTGCGCATTCTCAGCGGCGCTGTCGCCTCGCCGCGAACTCCTACCTGTATTGCGATTCACTTACTCCTGTATTTGACGTAAATCAGCTGTTGTAGGTTTATCAAATCAGGAGCTTGTACGTCACTATGGGGACGTTCAAGCTCCCGATTCGATGAAACCGAGAACAACTGATTTACGTCAAGTGCACGGTTAAATAAATCCTAGTATACAACTGTACGCCACCACCTCTACCTCACCGCCACCACATCACTGACACGACCTCAGCGTCACCGTCGGCGCGTCCTATACTTCTAGCTGCATCTCTACATCACTGCCTCTGCCTCATCGCCCCTGTCACTGAGCACTATGAGCACTTTACTGCCAGGGGCGGCATGGGCAGCACCACAGCGGCGCATTTTCGACACTAGGTTGATAATTTAAAGTCAGCCACTGTTTGTAGAGGAATACTAGAAGACGCCTCCTTTGATCACCGGGTTTTCCGTGATTTGTTCGATAAACAACAGGCAAATGGCGGTGCAGTATGCTAACAAAACGGGCCACAGATCCACTCGCGATAATTTCTTCCTCTTTTTTGTATCCACCATCTTTCAGTTATACTGTCATCGCTCCAATTTTTCTCCTGGCCTCTCTGTTTTTGCATCGTTCTGTCATAGTTGCGCCGGTAAACTGTTCCATCATGTTTCATTCAACGTGTGTCGCCACCACTGCCCATGTAGACGCATCTTCGTACCTCACTCCGATTTGACGTAAACTGCTATAGATACCATCGCTTCCTCTTTCATTGCCTTTGCCGCTTGCAGACGTCCACCTTTACATTTCATCTCGCCCATCTGCTACTCCGCGAATTTTCTTTTTTTCTCACCAGCTCAGTCCTCCTCTCTGTCACGTGCTGCTCTCACCTTTGCCACTCCCTCCTTATCCTTTTCCTCCTATTCTTGATAACAAAATGAATTTCGTAATTTTGTTTTAAACTAACATACTACGCTCGTTTTATCTGTCACGAATTTAAATGAACACCTCCAAAATGAAATGTAATATTATCATCTTGGCGAGCGTGCATTCGAATCCCCGTGAAAACAAACATTTTTCCCTCCCTGGAGACCTTTAGTGGACGACTCTTCCGCGAGAAAGGTCGGTAGCAATAAGGTGAGTCGTTTTCTGTGTTTGCCGTGCGCGCACCCAAATGTCAGAGGGCGCCACCAAAGCGGCGAGAGCCCTGCGCCGCCGTCCCATCTGCATCTCGGCCTCCTCCCCCTCGACCCTCGCCGCGCAATAACATGTAAAACACTCGCGATGTCCAGCGCCCCTGCCCCCTCCCCTCCCCCGTCCCGCTCGCTCATTGCGTGTGATCCTCACCCGGTCGGCAGGCACTGTGACCCGCTGTCACGGCCTCCCGTGGACGTGCCGTCCCCCTACCGTAGGACTTTCCCGCCGTCCTAAGAGTTTTCCGTGGTTGCTCCGATGAACATCAGGAGAAGGCCGAAACAGTACCCTAAGAAATGGGTGAAAGATTTCACCCAACCTCTCCTTCATCTTCCTTGTTCTGTCTTATCCTTTATTTAGTACACACACTTACAGTCGCATGTACTACACTACCACACATGTCAGGAGACCAGTCGGCCAGTTAAGAGCTAGTCCCGGCTGGGAGGGTGCCCCGCTGGTGGGACATGCGGGGTTGGAGAAATCTCCGCTAGCCAACGTGTAGGTCTGCGCAAGATCTCCATCATCTTCCGAGGATAAACATAAATTATACTTATGGGACTGATGACGTAAGCTGTTGACGCGCCCGGAATCGCTAAACAATCTAACGGAGTTCAGTATATTTCACGTAGAAATTTAAAACACGTATGCACAAGGAATTGCGTATTATTCATCGGAAATATGTATAAGTCAGAAATTCGAGTGTTGTGACAGAAGTCTCTTTCATTACAACTATTTTTCTAAAAGAAAAAGTATCGAATGACGCTATTTCTTTGACGCGAGAAAGAAGGTTTTTTCTAATATGTGTTCACATTAACAAATGGCTCTCTGAGTGTTTGTATTAACACTGAGAGCAATATGAAATCGGTTGTCTAGCTACTGCTGTGCGAGATAAATATAACTCGTTTCCAACAGCCGTCATAATCCAAGATAGCAATTCTACATTGACCTGAGAATGTCACAGGGAGTTGATGAAAGCTGTTGGGAATAATGCCCTTTTACAGCTATATTGGACAGTCACAATATTGGCAGGAGAGTTTCTGCGAGGACGTTATGAGAAACGCATGTGGCGAGCTATGAGTGTGTGGACCGATGTGGCACGTGCGGCAGTCGAGCATCTGCCTAATCGGACTTTTAGAACGGTTGTGTAAATCATGTAGAAATGCTGTGAACTCGTTTACGATTAAATGCTTTGCAACAAAAAAAGTACACTGTAATTTTAAATGAGATTTGCTACACTTACTGTTCATACCTTGCTCTTTCATGTGTATATGTCACACTTTCCACCTGCACTCGTATTCTCACAAAGACGTTGCCATTACTTATGCCCCGACCCTCGAATATTAAATGTGTATAACTCAATATAATGTGATATGTAATTTGAAACTGTAATATGAAATTTCTCACCATACGCTCTTTGGCAAAAAAAATCATTTTCGACTCCTCTGCATGCGCTAAACGTTTGTAATATTTATTCTGAAATCCTATAGACTCCATACTTTTCCAAATCCCAATGTTCATGGATACGTATTTTCCTGCCCTGTGACGTCGCGTTTTGATTTTCCTCAGAATACCCCCCCCCCCCCCAACGCTCTCAACCGTGTGACGACCTTACTACTACTCCTTCTCCATCTCTCATCACTATCGCTTGTCGGTGGGCGCTGAGAATCCCACAGTTTCCGGAATCGTGACGCGAGCCGTATCCGGCAGAATTGTCCTCGGATTCTCAGAACTCCGCGGGATTCGAAGACAGGTGTAATACTACTGCGACCTGGAGGGCGATGGGAACCGAGTTTCAACTTGGTGAGCTTGGTTGCGGTAGTTATCAACTGGAGGCAAGTGAGCAGCAATTTAGCGACCCAGAGAGATAGTTCCACGAACTGACGGACGTTTTGCTGGAACGTATGCTGGAGGCAATGCGGTGAGAGTCGTCAAACATTTCTGTGTTATTACACTTGTGGGGCCTGTGAAAATCATCCGATGGTGTATTCCGTTCAGACAGTTTGTAATAACAGGGATGAGAATGAATGCTTTAGCCACAAATTGGTGTCCCAGACAGAGACTCAGTTGCTTTTCTGTACTGGTTGGATACTTTTTTAATCATTCATCTTAATGCCGTGCCTACTGAAAAATTTGCAAAAAGTCTCTTTTTGTGGTTTTTTGCTTGTAACTTAAATATTATGAACCAATGGTAATAGATGTTTCAATTAAAAAATATTATGTAAATATTTGTAAAATGTAATATGAAATAAATTTCACATCTTACAAATAAGGTCTCTTGAATATGTTCCTCAGATGAACGGTGTAGGTGCTCGAGCACGGCAAATTTTGACAAAAAATGTTATCATCTGTCAGAAAACGTTACTTTTTTTGCTCTTACAACTCAGAAAATTGCAACTTTTAGAGAAAATAATTTTTACCCATCAATAAAATACATTTAACGTTTTACAAATTATATCTCGTGGACTTTTCCAACAGATAGGCAGTGATGATCGAGTTCTGGAGATCTTTGAAGAACCGTTTCATTTGGTTACGGTTCCAGGAAAATTTAACGGAAAAAATATTTTAGTGAAACAATTGAAATATTTTTGAAAAGGTTTTGATTGTTTTCGTTTAAATTCCTTGGGTTTCTTTTATTAAGTCACGTGCTCTTACTTCTAACGCACCGTCACATCAGGTACTTTAGGGCTTGTCCCGGCTGGGCCGATGTTCCGCAGCAGGAGACATATGGAGAAAGGAACCCCCTACAAATCGATAATACATAGGTGGTTCCATAAGTTTCTGACCTGACCAAGATAACGTTCAGCTATGGAAAATTCCTCTGAACAGCATATAGTCTAACATGTTATTGCTGTTATTCAATACGTTTGCAGCCGATATCTCTCTCTGTTCTGTGGAGAGAGGTACTTGAGTTGGATGCTGTGCGTGAAATCTCATTGTGTTTAGCTTCTTCACGACAACGCACCTGTGCTTATTACTCAGATTGCAAAGAACGTTGTGTAGCACAATGACTTTAAGGAGTTGGATCATTCACACTATAGTCCAGATTGGTCACACAGCATCGTCAAACATTTATCAAAACTGAAGAAAAACCTTCGGACAAGAAGAGTTTCAGACGAGAATGAGGTTCAAGAAGCAATTTTTAAATACTTTGCAAACAAAAAATTATCATATTTTTTCAAAGCACTAGAAATGTTAATACACAGATGTGAAAAGGGGGTTGCAGTAAAGGATGATTAAACTGAGAAGTTCCGTAATTGTTTCTTTGTACGAAAAATAGACGTTAGTGAGGCCAGAAACTTATGAAACCTAACTAGATTGACACCAGACATGTTCCAGCCAGAGGGGTAATACAATTACCTGCCGGGATATAGCATGCACTACAAACCCAGGACTAGTGACGGAAGTAGATTTATCCACTCGGAAACAGTGAAGACTCCAAGAATGCGTTGAATCTATTTCAACTCTTTGGGACGTGCGTCAAGAGTATTTTTTTTCCTCCGGCGCCGCCCGGCCGGCGTCACGACGCCAGGCATCTGTAATGGCGCCCGCACGCCACCCTCGCATTTTAACGGAGGCCCACCGCGTCGGACCAACCCCCGGTGCATTTTCACGCCGCGCCTGGCCTGCAGCTCTTTTCAAGAGGGCGCGACCAGGATGGGGAAGTTGTTGAGTGGGTGTCGGCTGGCGGCGGGAATGGCGGTCAGGGAAGTGGTGTTGGCGAGGACGGAAGCTGTGGTGGGTAGAAGTGAGGACGGGGATGGTCAAGGTTGTGGTGTGATGGTGTTTGATGAGGGACAGCCTTGGCCATGGGCTCAGCTGACTAAATCTCCATCTGCTAGTACTGCTATTCTCCTCCAGGTCCTTTAATGTAGAATTTAATTTTATTTCTGAAACATACTAGTCTAATGTAAGGAGTTTTGAAGTTAGTAGTGACCTATGCCGATGGGTACAAAGTTGATATACTATGGGGAATGCAAAACAAGTGGCACGATCCATGGGATGAAGGCTGCAAGCTACAAATAAGCGATATAAGCAATGTTTTGGGGGAATGAACAGGATCGGAGTTCTCGCAATTGCACTGCATCTCCATTTCACCATTGTTCTACTTACCGTTCATTCCAACGTAATCTTATAATGTCTTTCTTGCTTCAATCCAATTTAAAATTGGGAAAAAAGGAAAACGCGTTTCGTTTCTTACCAAACAAAATTTCAAATTACCTGGTAATATTTAGTTAAAAGGAAAATGCGTTTAGTTTCTTAACCGGCAATAAGCAGTCTAAACCAGCAGCATAAACCAGCATAAAAACTGTTACCCGCCGATATTTGTGCCCAATGTACCATGAATCACTAGGCTGGCAGTCCTCTCGGGTACTCAAGCGTGAGCCACAACCCGTACTTTAGTTTTTGTAGGAAATAAGTGCACCTCATTGTTGGACGCGCCATTATGTGACTGATATATTTTAAGTTAGTTCAGTAGTTTCTCAACAATTTGGGTTTTCGTGCTTTACAAACAAACAGCACGAGCATGGTGCAACACATAATTCCCTCTAACTCTACACTAATAAATCTCTGTTTGAGAATCGTTTTTTCTGACCTGTGTCACTTTGGTGGGTTCAGGACAATGCTTCAGCTATTATTTGTGACGTTGGCTTCCAAGCAACGACAGACAACTTTTAGAATTGTCTTTTCAGCTATCCTGAAAAATGATTATAATTTAACTACGTGTAGTACCGAAATCTCTCTCAGTCTAATTTGTTGCGAAGAAGATTCTGAAGGGACCCAACCTTTTTCGGGGGAGAAAGGAACTTACCATCCAACCTAATATTTCGGACACACAAAACCATAATCAAATAATAATAACATGGTATTACGGACCTATCGGAACTAGAAAGATGTATGACATGTAATCTCAATCACCTTGAAATATTAGAACATGTTATAAAGCTCTATACAATTCAAGAACCACTTGGAAATGATACAATAAAAGATGAAGACGTCCTAGAGTAATTGAGGATGAATGTTTAGAGTGAATTGCAACCATTATTTAGTTTTTTTTAAATCCGGTTTCAAGTTATGTTCATTTGCATTATCCAAATAATCTTCTGTTTAAAGTTAACTGTATTAAATACAGGTTACATAAGTATATTTACTACAAATGTTAAAACTCGAAATACAACAGACTTTTGTAAAACAAAATCGATGAAGAAGGCCAAGTCCTAATGGACAAACTGTAATAGGCATGGCAGGTACAGAGTAGCCATTAAATAAAAAATAATGGTGTTACAAAAGCACATACTTTCTCGCATTAATTCTAACTCCGAAATATTATACTACTACATGAACCTTCGAAGGAGTTTTCAATCAGCAAAATGTTTTTGCCCTTAGGTACCCAAAATCAGATCTTCAGTGTTAACTTGCCTGTGACACATACCACTATGCCACAGAAACGCTTTATGGGTCCAACACTGGGCAACGTAAATGTTTGCTTCATGTGAAATACACTCAAAAATGAAAGTATCGATTTTAAACTCCCAAAGTTTCGATTTCATTCAGATAAATCGCGTAATATCAATTTAGGAGACAATCGACTGAACGGTTTAGGCACTGGGGTTGACCCCGGACAGACAAAAAGACCGGCCGTCAGACAGAAAGTTTGGCCGTCAATCGATTTTTCGGTATCAAGTATCCACAAAACATGGATTCTGGATATACCTCGTTGTAAAGCAATTTTTTCTATTTTTAGCAACTGGTTTTATCAACTTTTTTCAAGACCCGGTAGTTACAGTTTTCCAGACGAAAATTCGCCATTTTCGGCGCACGGTTACATAACGTTCTCTTCTTACTACGCACCTTTGTAAGGGCGAAGAAGTAAAAACTATGAGAATTACGGCGTCGACTGTGATAGGGGAGAGGCAATGGGGAAAGGAGTGGGGATGGAAACGGCGGCAACAATGGCGTGGGCGTAGGCGTAAGAAGACAAGTGTACGGCGGTTCAGCGCTGTTTTCTGGCGTAATGGAAAAGTTAAGAGTTCACTCGCCGAGAGGAACGTCTCTGAGTGGCTGAGTTCGTCGCAAGTCCTGCGGCCAAAGAGTTATCAGTGGTAGCCCCTCGGCGTTCTTCCAAATGCGAGGCCTAGCTCTTCTTTTTTTTACTCGCGTTGGAATTGCTGTCAACGCCAATTGCATTATATCATTTCGCGCATCAAAGGCATTAGTATGTTCGCTAAAGGTTGTGAGGTTTTAAGCGGTACTTAAGGTTAAGGGTTTAGAACTTTCTACGTATCAAAATAATAAAGCGCAATACTTGTGAAGGGCTCGCGGCTAGCTCTTTGTCAGCGTGCTAGCTTTCCAGTACCGATTCGATTCCCGGTCGAGTCAAGATTAAAGTGCGCGTTTTTCTTGCAATGTCCCAGTGTATGATGCTGTGTGGCGATGAGAAAATTCACTTCTCAAGTTGATAAGACCGGAATACGGCGTGGGTATGTCTACATGCTAACCACACGTACCCCCTTAACCCATGGTCGCGTGGCAGGGACGTCGCCGGTAGGCCTCAGCCCGTTCACGGGCTGTCGTGCCTAGTGCATACATACAATACTTGTATTACAGTATTACATTATTGTGTTATTGTGTAACAGTATTGTACATCTAGATAATTCATGCTTTTCTAACGACAACGAACATGTGCCTTTTTTTAAACAGATGCTATTTTAATTATTGTTTGAATAGTGAAAAATGTTGAGCAGTATGATTATTATAATTCTGAGAAAAAACATGCGCCAGACGCCATTTTGGAAATCTAAGATGAATTTGTTAAAAAATGTGAAAATCATTGGAAAGTGCACGTACATTGCTGATTTAATAGGGTTGTTCAGCATAAACTTGTTTTGAAGAATTTTCAAACGCGTGGTTTGGAATCATCAAAGGATGTATTCTTGGCAACATTTCTTTGGAGGAATTCCTGGAAACAAATCTTTTGTATACAGATCATCTCTTACATGTTTGCAGCCCAAGAATTTATCTCATGTTTTCCCCAATACCTTTTCTTCAATACGTTGCAAAAAATAGAAAGAGAAAAACAAGATGTTGAATACAGGAGAATGTTAAAAATAGTCTCTTATTGTGAATATATTCAGTGCCTCAAGAAAAGATTCAAGAATTACGTTACGAAGAAATCGGGGTTCTTTCAACCGGAAACACGTTTTACTGTGATCGCGCTCTACGTAGGGCGCAGAAAAAATGCACACCATGATAATGCGTTTTAGCCATGATCTTAAGCATTTGGACAAATTTCGTCCACAGAATATTCTTCATATTTGTTATTTTCAACTCTCTAAAATCTGTTAGAATTTGCTTGAGACCTATACAACGACTAATATTTTTTTTCAAACTGACAGTGTGGAGCGAGACATAAGAAATTGAATGATTAGAATATTAACTAGTACAGGGTTCAATGGTTCAGGATTCAAGGTTTAAAACACAGATATCAGACTTTCAGAATTTAGGATTTCTGGTATGCATCAATTTCAAGATAGAAGATTTAGAGAATTGGAGATTTGATTTTTTCTAGTCTACATTATTTTATTATTTTTATTTCATTTGTTCGAGCATTCTAGATTTTATGAATACGAGCTTTCTATAAATACGAATTCAGAAAAAATGGAAGAGGCTTGATGATTTCTGGAAATTAAGATTCACATATTAAAAACTTAAGAATTTTTTGGTATAAGAATTCAAGATTCATATGATATAAGAATTGGCGGTTTCGAAGACATGAGTTACTAAATGTAAAAATTTACAAGAAATGAACGATTCGAATGTACGACTCCTTGACACCTAGTGGTGCATAGGGCGTCGTTAGGAAGGGCTCGTCACCCGCCCCCTACCCCCGCACGTGTCCCGCGAGAGTGCGCACCCCCCTCCCCCTGGTCGAGCGCGTCCCGGTGGGTGCGCGGCGACCTCGGGGCCCTGGGATCGGTCCCCGGCGCCATCCTTCTCCCCGGGCGGCCGACGCCCTGACGGACGACCGTGGCGCCCCCGCGCCCGCCGCGGTGACGAGGGGCGACGGACGACGGATGGACGACGGGCGGGAGCGGGGACGAGTAGGGGGACAACGGAACGGGTCTGCGTCTTCTTCGAATCAATGCTCAGTAAAGCTAGATTTACCAGTGATTAAGCTTATTTCACTAGTGGTATAATGAAGCGACTTACAACGTTCACCAACCCGGCACGGCGTCGACGTTCACAAATCTGTCCATGAAGTAACCCGACGTTGGCAGAGTATTTTTTATTGCTGTAGCCTGTTAGGTTGGAGAAAGGACGAATTTGTCTTTAAATGTTCAAAATGTAAGACATTTCATTTTCATATTCTTGCCACCTCTCTTCCTGTTTCTCTTCCCACCGCTTCCACCAACCGCTCCCGTCCTTCCCTCTCCGTGTCATCCCGTTCGGCTTCGCACAGCCTCCCCCGGCCCCGCACCGACCCGCACCGACCAGCCCGCCGCGGCCCCACCACATCCTACAACTCTGCAATACGTAAATGTATTACTGATTCTAATAAACCGAATTTTGTAAAAAAAATATCTTTACAAATGAAAGAAGCGATACAGATTCCATGATAGCTGACGATAAACAAAATGACATGACTCGCACATCGAAAGCCAACAATTGAATCAGACGGGGATTTTCTTGTGAAACTATTATTACCAATAAGGTCATGTGCTAAACCATACTGAAAAAGAATTGTTATGAATGAGATCGTTAAAAGTTCATGAATGCCAAGTTTGTTTAAATATGTTAGTTTGTTAAGCATATTTCTCAAAAACAACAAAATTATTTTATATTATTACCTCAGATCTAGTAGGATAGAGTTAGGACATTTATTCAGTAAAATTGTGGTAAATAAATATGTACTGTAATTTTTAAAATGAGCATTTGTCTGTTTTGTGAATTTTTTATAACTATTGGGAAAATGCTACCACAAGAAATACATATATTTACTAGTAAACTGTACTTGGCTCTTAATTTAAAGACAGAAAATTATATAACTTCTTTATATCAATGTTTCATGAGATATATAATAACAGCACCGTTTAGGAAATTAATTACTTCCATCTCCAGGCATAATGTCAAAAACAAATAATTAATAAATAATTAATATAATATTTGAAACAATGAACTATTATTTAAAATATTATATTAATTATTTGTTTTCGATATTATGCCTGATGATGGAAATAATTTCCGAAATGCTTCTATTATTCTGTACCACATGATACATTGATATAAAGCAGTTATATAATATTCTGTCTTTAAATTAAGGCGCTAAATACAGTCTGACTAATTTGAAAATGACTATTGACAGAAAACGGAAATAATGAACTTAAAAATTATATGTACTCCTAAGAGGCGTAATAAATATTCTATTAAGTAATGATTGCAATAATAATAATAATCCTATCCCTCCTAATTGGTATTCACAGCTAGAATACAACTAGGAATCGGCGAGAAAAATGTGTTGCGTTGTCAGTAGTAGCCCATATGCGATTATTAATAATAATAATAATAATAATAATAATAATAATAATAATAATAATAATATCCCCTCTAATTGATATTCGCCGCTAACAACCTTGTCATAACCAACGGAAACAGCCGAAATGCCGAGTCCTGTAATTTCAAACGTTGATGTCTCCAGGATAGAATACAACTAGACCTCGGTGAGAGAAATGTGTTGCGTGGTCAGTAGTGGCCCAAACGCGATTATTATTATTATTATTATTATTATTATTATTATTATTATTATTACAATCATTACTTAATAGAATATTTATTACGCGAATAATAATAATATACCCTTAATTTCGATTCTTGTTGTGGATGAGGCGACTGCGTGCGCTTAAGAGAGAAAGGGAAGAGGGCGTGCGTCGGGCACGAGCGACGCTGCCGGCAAAGGGCGCGCGCCGTTGGGGCGATGGACGGGCCGGCGGCTGACTCATCGCTCAACGCGGACGCCGTGCCAACGCCGGGCATCGAGTGGCGGACTCCGCCGCTCGCCCGGGCGCGCTCCGCTCAGCCGTCCGTCAGCCCCCTCCCCCCCCCTCCATTGCCTCGCCGTCTGCTTGCTCTATGACCCTCGCGCTCGCCCATCCCTTTGGACACCCGACCCCGTCGACTGTTTGCCAGTGCACTGGATGTTGCATAAACGGCTTCTAGCTAATTTTAAAAAAAATATTTATTTGTTGTCGGAAAAGCAAAACTGTACTTGACGTCTGAGGAAGAAAGACGTACTTTCATAAAGATAATTAAATTTGAATCACTGTGTTAAAATATCCAATCATATCAAAAATAGACAAAGTGTTCTAGCCTTCGGGTACATAATTACTGAATTATTAAGTATACTTTATTAATGAACTATAGTAACAGTTCTAATGAAACAATACATTTTTAACGTCTCATTTCATTCAGTGCATGGGCGGATCCTTTAATATTCTTCTTTATTTCACGAGTGAATCTATACATTCATAATAACAACCACAGAATTTTTTTAACGGAACAAGGAAATCATAAAAAATAACTTGGAGACGCAACTCGATATTCGTTTCATAGGAAAGAATTAGAGATAGCCTTCACAACAGTTGATTATAAAATGGTTCGGGTGTGAAACATATTAATCTTCACGGAACTTCTTTTGAAGTACAAACAAATTTTTGGGCTAGGGGAGTTAATATAGTGAAGTAAAAAATGACGTAGCGGACAACACTATCGATTTTCTGCGCAGGCGCAAGTGCGCTAAAGTAATGAGAAACTTGAACTGCGCATGCGCGGAAGATCGATAGTGCTTTAGTGTTCGAGGGTGCACAAGCTCCCTATTATACTAGTATCACAAGAACTACAATTTTGATGGTATATCATCTTTACGCCTAATCAAATCATAGTGTCATCTCGATTTCCTTCACGTGAAACATAGGATTTAGTTTAAATTGAAATTGGCTTTGTAATATTTTCTACCTAGTTTAAAAATAATTATGTTTCTTTACATACATCATACTTTTGTATTACTCCTCATTATCATATTGTCTTTTCATAATTGAGGACTGTTCATTAAAGGTCGCCTCTTGAAACAATTTGGGGTTTTGTCCTTGACCTCAGACCTTCATTTCCCCGGTAATTCTCCCGCGATCTCATTTTGTTATGCTCACCTTTCGGTTGTCGCCCCGTCCAACGCCTTCCATCTCCCTGAGAAGAGGGCCCGCGAGCAATTGCGATATACCCACGCACGAGTCTTCGGGGCTGGCATCTGTATGATGTCATAATGTTAATGCGTGAATCATTCGTTACACCTTCGACAATACCATAAATATTTGTATTAGTGATAAGAAATGTTAAACATTGTAGGTTGTGGTTTAACATACTAATAGCCTATGAATTTATTTGATCGTTCTCTCTGACTCTCTCTTTCTCTTATTTTTGCTTGTTTTACTCTTTCTCTCCCTATCTGTCCCTGTCGCCATTCCTCTTATTATTTCTTTCCCCATCTTCATTTTCCCTTTCTGAAGCTTTCTCTCTTCTAATCATGTTCCTCTTACATTTGCTCCCTAGTTGCTTCACACTCTCCTACTTTTTTACACACACACACACACACGTACACACCAACACACACACTCTGACTCCCCTCTGTCTAGTTGAGAGCCACACTCCATCTACTCCGCCCTGCGCGTGCGGTTGGCCCCGCCTCGCCCCCGTCCATCTCCCTGTGATGAGCGACCGCGCGCGCGCCATCGTGGTCCGGCGACGCGCGTGTCTGCGTGTTTGTCGCCCTTGTAGCTACATGTGCTTGAATGCATATGCATCCATCTGGATCGCCCGCCCGCCCGTCTGACCACCCTCTTGTCCGCCCGCCCTCTCCCCCGCCCGCCTTCTCGACCGCCCGCTCTCTAGCCCATCCTCTCGGCATCCCTCTCACCATCGCTCTCACCCGCCCTCTCACCCGCCCTCTCACCCGCCCTCTCACCTGCCCTCTCACCCACCCTCTGGCCCGCCCTCTCGCCCGCCCTCTCGCCCGCCCTCTCGCCCGCCCTCTGGCCCGCCCTCTCGCCCGCCCTCTCACCCGCCCTCTGGCCCGCCCTCTGGCCCGCCCTCTGGCCCGCCCTCTGGCCCGCCTTCGCCCGCCCTCGCCCGCCCTCGCCCGCCCTCGCCCGCCCTCGCCCGCCCTCGCCCGTCTGACCACCCTCTTGCATGCCCGCCCTCTCTCTCAACCGCCCGCCCGCTCGCCCGCCCACTTGTCCGCCCGCTCGCCAGCCCGCTCGCCAGCCCTCTCTGCCGCCCTCTCTCTCGCCCTCTCACCCGCCCTCTCAACCGACCTTTCGCCCGCCCGCCCGTCGTTTCGCCCGCCTGCCCTCTCGCCTGCGCGCCCGCTCGCCCACTCTCCCGCTCGCCTTCTTGCCCTCTTGCCCTCTCCCCCTCTTACACTCTCGCCCGCCCGCCAAATTCCCCACTCATGCACCCACCGATGTGCCCAGCAGCCACACTGCCCTACGTCTCACCCACCACAATGCACACCCACCCACCCAACTGCCTACCCTTCGGTCTCGTCCGCCCTGTTCCCCGACCGCCCATTCACCGTTCCTCCCACTCACCATCCTACCAGCCAGCCCCTCTTCCCAGACAACCATCACCCCGCCCTCTCTCGCGCACGCGAGCGCCCGCTGTGATCGAGGGCTAAATGGTGCGTTCATCTTTTGTTGCAGGGATCTACGAACTTCCCTCTGGTAAGTGCTGCCGCCGCCTCTGGCGTCATTGCTCTGCGCGCGTGGCGTGTAGCGTTTGACCAGTAATTAGGTAAGTGCTGCGAGTGTTGGTGCGTGTTCGGCCATCAGCAGACAAATGAGGTACAAGTGAAATAAACATGCTGTGCTGTGGAGCGAAATGCGCGGCACTGGCAGGACAATCAATAATGGGGGCAGTGTTGTTGGAATTCACTGTGTTGTTCCTCAAGTAATTTCTTTTATTTACATATTGGTTACGTGGTTAATTACAATTAACTTACTGCGTAAACTTGTATGCCATCGATTATTGACAAGTGTAAATAAGATTTGAAGGTTTATGAAAGAAAAAAAACAACCGTATTTTTTTTAAATTTTGGTAATGGTATTAATTAGACAAAAAATATAATCAGTTAAGTTTTTAGTGTGCTAATATTTTAATAATGCTCTACCAACTTCTCTTTTTCGTCGTTTAGAGATCATTTGAAGAAACTGGAAGGATTAAAATTCTCAGGCTGAATAATTTCACGGAATTTGTATTGTTCTTTGACAAATATTTGATGGTGGAAAAGGAAAAAAATAGTTATAAGTTCGTACAGTTTCAAATTTGTCAAATTATGTACCTTTACAAGTTTCTCTGATATATGATCTGAAGTATGTGATACAAAAAAAACTGACTAAATACAATGACTAAATTCATTTCATTGTTCAGTATTCAATGAGAGATAAAGTAAACTTTCATATATTTTGCGCTGCAGACCCTTTTTCGTAAAAGAGATTGAGACTTTTAAAGAACGTTGGTGGTAAACAGAGGGGATGTTACAATTTCTCACTTTCTGCGAAATATAATTATTTTGTAACTTGGTCAAATATTTATTACATAAGGTAAACGGTCTCTCAGTTTTATATGTCCAGACCGAAAGCATGTACGCCACAACAAAGCCTACAACATAAAATTCTAAACATTTTACCTTGGAGGGTTTCTCCATCGTATTAAAGCCGCGCTTATGACATCGCATGGTACGAGGGTGAGACAACTTCGAAAACAGAAAAAAATATACTTACTATCTTCTCTTAAACTAAAAGAAATGCATCCTAAATATAATCTGATCAGTGGGGGGCAAATATTAATAAAATGTAATTTATTTCTTTTCCCTTTGGATCAATGCCCTTTAGTACATACGTCAGTATTATGTTATAACAAAAGCAAATGGCAAATGTTAATGATTTTGTTATGCATTTTCTTCTCTTCTGACTAATAAGTCATTTTTTACTTATTTTTGAGATGCAAAAAATGTTCTCTGCATAAGTCCTAAGTAGCCTATTTGATTTCGTCACTAAGAGATTATAATGTCTGCCGATGTGAGTATGTAATGTAAGGTTCCTGTGACGCTTACCAGTACCTTTGTCGTTTCGACTCATTTCGCGATTACTAAAGAGAGATTTTCTAGTAAAGATCCAAACCAAGTTTGACAGATGAGTTCCCTTGAACGAAAGGGAGAAGCCTCGGCTGCATCTGAAACATATCCAACAATTTGAGTTGCTCATCTGAACAAGTTTTAATAAAAAATACGTCTTTTTTCTTTGCCATTGGGGCATTTTTAATATATTTTAAGAGCATTTTATTAATCATTTTGGGCAATATTTTAGGAAATTAAAATCCGCCCCTTACTCATCAGTCTCAATGCGCCGGACCAACGTCACGAACATTTGCGCTTCATTTCATTATCCCACTCCCACATATTCGTTGAACATGCAGCACCTGGCGCGCGATAAGCCCGCAGCAAATCACCCGCGAATCTGCACCTCCGTCTCATCATCTCCCTTGGGAGCGACGCGGCTTCAGCCGGCGTCGAGTGCGAGTCGGCGGGCGGCAACTTGCACGGCGCGTCCGCGGCGAGTGCTCGGCCGAGGGAATAGGAAATTGCAGGCGGAGGCTGCGACGCGCAAATCCCGGCGGCCGCAGTTTCCTTGCGCGCGCGACGCGGCGCTGCCCGCGCTGATGAAACAAACAGGACGAGGCCCAGACCGACTCGGCAGCGCGCCTAACACATCAAGGGGCAGCGCGGGCCCCGCGTCGCCTGCAACATTGAAGGCCCCCACCGGCGGCGCGGCGCGGCACGCCAGGGGTGGCGGTTCCCGCGGAGTGCCCTCCCCGCCCTTCCTCTAACGCCGTCCCTCTCCATCTACACCCCACCGCTACGCTCCCCGCCCCTCCCCACACCCCTGCCCTCACCGCCCCCTCATCCTTCCATCCTCCTCCATGCCCTTCCTCCTTCCCGTCCCTCTCCATCTCCGCCCCACCGCGACGATCCCTGCCCCTCCCCGCGCCCCTGCTCTCACCACCCTCACCACTCTCACCCTTCCATCCTCATCCCCGCCCTTCCTCTAACGCCGTCCCTCTCCATCTCCGCCCCCCCACCACGCTCCCCATCCCTCCGCGCACCGCTGCCATCACCACCCTCACTGCCCCTCATTCTTCCACCCTCCTCCCCACCCTTCCTCCTTCCCGTCCCTCTCCATCTCCCCCCCATCGCGACGCTCCCTGCCCCTCCCCGCGCCCCTGCTCTCACCACCCTCACCACTCTCACCCTTCCATACTCATCCCCGCCCTTCCTCTAACGCCGCCCCTCTCCATCTCCGCCCCACCGCGACGTTCCCCGCCCCCCCACCCCTGCCCTCACCACTCTCAACACTCCTCATCCTTCCATCCTCTTCCACACCCTTCCTTCCCCGCCTCACACCGCTCTGGCCCTATCATCCTCCCCCACATCTCCCTCCCTCTCCTCTCCACCCTGCTCCTCCTTCCCATTCCGCCCCCTTGCTACTCCCCGCGCTGCTCCTCTCTGACCTTCCTCTTCTCTCCCATCCACACCTCTCAGCCTTTCCCGTCTTCCCATCTCCTCACCATCCAGCCGTATTCCATCCATCTCCTCGTTTCACCCCGCCGTTGCTTTTCCTCCCCCCTTCTCATCACTCCCCTGGATGCTCTTCCCCGAGCTTCATCTTTTCTCTTCCACATCCCTCCCCTATCAGTCCTTCCCTAGCCCTTCCCGTTCTCCCATCCCCGCCCCCCATTGATCCTTCTCCCCTTTACACCCTTCCTTTGCCTTTCCATCACTCTCCTCGCCACGCCCCTCGCTGCTTCTCCCCGACCATCGTCTTCTCTTCCATTCACACCCTCTCCTCTCAGCTATTCCTTCAGCGTCTTACTATCCCCGCCACTCCTCTTTCCTTTTCCTTACTAAAATCTCTCTCTCTCTCTCTCTCTCTCTCTCTCTCTCTCTCTCTCTCTCTCTCTCTCTGCTTATCGTTCCTCTGCTACCTTGCTTGGTATCCTGCACTTCAGTTTTCAAGATGCCTACAGGCCATCAAGTCTACTGATTTACTAGTATATTGCGCAGAGAGATTACTTTGATCGATTTCTTTCATATACATATTCAATTATTTAATTTACTGCGAAATTAAATACGAAAAACTGGTGATGTAACAGTTTGAAAACTAAATTAGCCAAATTCCGCTGTATTGTTTGCCTTCATTGTAAATTCCGTTTTCTAAAACTATCCAAATGAGTAGCTTCACTGAGAGTTGTTTCAAAGAAATAAACATGACAAGATAAAATTAGATCAGTAATATGCGACGGAACATTACTGGTCGAAGCATTCTGAATCAAGGTGAGAGTCGCTGAAGTGTCGTTACGGAATCATCCACTGGGGACTGGAGGCCCTGGTGGTGCATGCCCGAACGAGCCGTGTCCCCACCCCCAGCGCAACTCTTGCTTTCCCCATCGTCTACGCCCCCCTTTGCCCCTCACTCCCCTGCCTCCCGCCCCGCCCTCCGCCCCCTTTCGCAACTGCCATCCTGGCCGCCTCACCGCACTCACTCCCAGCTTCTACAGCTCTATCCTCCCTCTACCCACTCCGCGCAGCCCCCGTCACCCCCTCTCTCTGGCTGCTCTCGCAACCCCTGACTCCCCCACTGTCCCCGTTGCCCCTAACGCCCCGCCTTTCCTGAGTAACCCCTCCCCACCCGTCTCACCTCTCTCCGTTCCTCTGTCTCTCTCAATTATTTTCCGTCCTTTCCTTTCCTCACTCTCCCGCCCCACCCCATCCATTCCCCTCCTTCCCCACCTCGTCGACTCGGTCGCCCCTCTCCATGACCCCCACGGCGCCGCGCGGCGCTGGTCGCGGTGGCGCGCGAATTATTCAGCGCTGGCGCCGGCGCGGCGGTGCCGGCGCTGACACCTGTCGCCCAGCACACGCCGACGCAGAGCGCCCGGCCGCCGCGGCCAACCCGCTCGCCCTTTCCACGCTGCCCGCTCCGGTCTTTGGCCTGCCCCACTTCCCATTAGTCCCACCGATCCACAGACCCCCCGGCCCAACTCCCCATCGACCCATCGACCCTCTTATCCACCGACCCACCAACCCACCGATACCGGTCCAACGACCCATTGACCCTCTGATACGCGGACTCACAGTCCCACCTATCTTGCGCATCTACTGACACATCGACTTTATCATCCCACCAATCCCTCCATCCCACCTACCCATCAACCCACCGACCTACCGACCCACCGCCTCAACGACCCATTGACTCACTGTTCCACTGATCCATCGATTCACCAAAGATCTACTGTACGTTACACCCAACATCCCTCCGACTCTAACCCCCTCTAACCAGCCAAACCATTGACCCTCCAATCTACCGATATAAACCTTCAACCAATATAAACTCCAATGCATGATTCCATCAACTGTTCCACTCACTAATACACGAATTTGTCAACACGTGGAAATAATGACTCTCCAATGACGTGCCAATCAATCTTACTAGCCTCAGCCCTCTAATTTATCAAAAATAATTCGCGAATACACCAGTCAACCCATCAAAATACCAGGTTACTTATCATAATTAAAGCAACTCACAACTTATCTAACAACTCAGCGACCCACAAGCAAAACAACTCACAAAATTCACAAACCACCAACCGTAGCATGAACGCTATCTTCACACGTGCATCTCACAAAATAACGCACCAGTCTTCTCATATGTCTGTCCTCCTGGCCTCTCTGACCTCTGGCCTCAAGTTCCTCCCCTCGGCCTGCCTGCACTGCAGTTTCTCTCGGCCCCGCTTTTCCTAACCTGATCCAGTCTATCCTACCCGTTCCCTACCCTGTACTTTTCTCCCCCCTCTCCTCTTTTCAGACCACTGGCTTCATCGCTACACTCGCAGGTCAGCCCGGTCGCTCCCACTGTCCGCATACCCCTCCCCACCTTCCCATGTCTTTTCTGCCAATCTCGCTTGCCCAACACACCTGCCTCAGCCCTTCCTCTCCTTAAATCCTACTCCATTCATCTCAAGTTGCCTCTTCATCTCTTCCTGTCCGCCTCTCATCTCCTTGACAAAAAGTTTAGCTCAGAGCCAACATTGCGTCTGACAATGCAGCGACTCTGAGCAACGTACAAGAATTCGAGTCCCGGCGGTGGCAGATTTTCGATTCTAGCTAGATAGTTGGTTCGAATTCAACTGTAATCTAGAAAATAATTCCAGCGGCTGGTTGTTCTGATCGGTAATTTTTTGCGGTTTCTCCGGCCGTACGAATGCCAGAGCGGTACTCTAGCCTCACCACGATCCTCACGCGACTTTGACTTATCATCTCCATTCTTTCTTGTCCCATCCTCTCCCCTTACATACACACATACATGCCCTACAATACCACACACGTCGGGAGACCAATCGAGAGCTTCGAGCTTGCCCCGGCTGAGGCGGTGCCCCGCTGATGGGAGATACCTCGTTAGGGAAAATATTCCACAAGCCGATATGTAGTTATGCTCCGAATCTTACCATATTATCCAAGCGGGGAAGAAAAAATGCCATCCATGGTGTACAACGTTCACTAATCTTACGGGACAACTGAACGAGGCAGATGCAATGCCCGAAAACATCAATCACTCAGTCATTAATTCATCAATCAAGAAATCACTCAGTCATCATCAGGTAGTCTTCAGCAGGGTCGCTACTCCTCATCTTGGCTCTCACCCTCAATTCGCCTGACTTGTGTCCCGCGTACCGACCGACTGACCGCCGCGCACATCCCCTCCCCTCCCCTCCGCAGTGTGCCCGCCGCTGCCGCCCGGTGCAGCCGCCCGGTGCAGCCGCCCAGTGCCGCCGCCGCGGGCGTTAATTATTGCGGGCCGAGCGACCCCCATGAGGAATTCAGGGCGGCGCCGCCCTTTGCCCCGTGCGGTGCGGGCGGCGGGCCGCGCTTGGCTATGCATTGTTATGGCGGCGCCTCGCGGGTGTCTTCGGACGCGGGATTTCGCTGACCGCCGGCGCGTTGACGCTCGTTGCGCGCTCGCTGCTCTTTACTATTGAATGGGAGGACGGTCGGGCGAGAAGTGAGAAGCCTTGCCCCTGCAGGGTAAGAAGCTGATGCAGTTCGTGAGCTGCGAAGTTGGCACATTTCCAAATAAACGTTAGAGTCGCAACCATTATTTGAGAATATTCTGCTGTAATTATATAATATAGAAACTACCGTCGAACCGTCGTTGTGTTTCTTTTCTTTTGATGCCTATTCTTAAAAAAGGCTTAAAATGTTCTTTAAATATTCTCCTCGTATGTGTCAAAGGGCAGAGAAATATTGATGCTGGTCCCAATTTTTGCAAATTCTGTATAGTCGAAAATTGAAAAAGCACAATATTGAAGATACATACATGTTTGCCTTAAATTAAATCTGTTCCAAAAAATCGTATTTTTAAAGAAGGTCAGTTGCAATTTTTGAAAAATTAGTTAGTAGTTTTCGCGTAATTTCTGCTTGACGTTAAAGCAAACGTATTAAATGTTTATTTTCTTAAAAACGGCTTCCAGTTTTTTTCTTTAAAGCTTTCGTCGATAGAGCAAAAAACGCTAAAAATAACGCAGATCTCATTTTCGTTGAAGTCTCTGAATTTCCGCAAATTGCAAAGTTAGAAATAACATCAGAAATGATGTAGCACCTTTAGTTATTAGGATTCATAGTACTTAGCCTTTGCAGCCATACCCGAAACAAATGTATAAATGATATATGATGGTAAATATCAATGCAGTGGTTAGAATTACTGTCAGGGGAATCGGGAGGAACGTCTGCGTGAATTCGCTCTGTCCTATGAATCGAACAAGATTGGAACTATCACTACTCCTTCATTGTCAGTCATTATTTCCAATGCCACCAGGCTCATCTCCTTTTCCATCCCCACTGCCCTGAGGCGCACGCCTCGCCGTCCGCCGAAATCTGTGAGGGCGCTCGGGGCGGCCGTTGGGGTCAAGAGAGGCCGGGGGCGGGAGGCCCCGGGCGGCGCGGGGTGGCGGCGGCGGCGGCACACCTGTCCCGCCCCCCGGGGGCAGCGCGTATTGATTACCCGGCGCACGACCTCCAGCCACAACCCCCCCCCCCCCGGCACCCACACTTTCTCTTTTACCTGCCAGGCTTATTCCCGGCGCCGCGTTCACAAGCTCATTCATACGCCACAAGTAGGACGAGCACCTGGAATAGTTTGGGATACGCACTAGCACAGACGTAGGTAACTTCCCCAGGCAGGAGTGGGGCTGCGAAACCCTGCTTAACCTACGCGCCACCCATACTGGATGAGGAGTACACAAATGCTGAGGAGGTTAGCAGCAATTTAAAATTAGCATCCAAATAAAAATATTAGAAAACAGACACACTGCGGAGATTATAATTGCCCGTAACGAGTTACATACTGACCATGCCTTCACAGCATTTAAAACTGAAATGGCAAGATTAGAAAGGAAAACAAAGACAATGAAGTTTCTATTTTCTTAAACCTTAAATTTGATATTTCTAATACGTTTTTTGTAAATCACTTATGAGCACTCGATTTGTTTAGCTAATTTCGCGATAAGTCGGTAAATCAACATTTTTTTAACGGAAAGAAAGTGTGTGCTGTACTACATTGTGATACCTCAGGCCAGCTATTGTTTCTCGGAGTGCGTATCGCGAGTGAACAGTACGTGCACCTGGGTTCAAAATCATTCAGCCCTCCCAAATTGTAGGACAGATACGACTGTTGTAAAATGGCCCTCTACTAATTAATTTTTTGCAATGTTCAGGTGTAAGTAATAGAGCTTGATATATTGGACGAATACCGAAGTACTGGCCTTCATTAAAAATAGATAGTAGCGTTGCCTATATTCCAAGTGGTTGTAAGAACGGAAAAAATATGACAGTGATAATATGCTTCTATCAAACAGCTTGTGGCTCTCATTGCACGTGAAATCGAAGTTTTACATTAGATTACCAACAAAAAGGTAATAAGACTGACAACATTATTTACAGCAAATTCCTCACCTCATGAGTATGGGACGTTGGCGATCGAATAAATTGCAATGGAATGTAAGGGGAAATGATAGTAGCGATATATACTGACGCAAAAACAAATCGCGTATGTTGGCTTTGACAACTTTAATTCGGAAGTGGAAAGCTAGATGCCTGCTAGAGAAACTGACAACCGGTATCAAGGTAGATGTGTTTCTCCCCCTTAGAACGTATCCACTGTTTCTACACAATTAGAGACTATAACGAGCATCCAAAAGAAAATAATATTAATTTTTGAAATGACATTTAATGTATTATATATCATTTGGATTGTATAATTGTAAAGAACCTGTAACAAGTATTGCACTTCAGCTTCTGGGTCAATGACCCCCATCTCGATCAGGTTTTTGTCCAGTTTCCGTGATCCTTGAGCAAATGCTGAGATGGCCCCTTGTTTTGCTTGTGGACATAAATGTAACTTCAAAATAACTTCTCCCCATAGCACATCATACACAGTTGTTAACTGTTTTTGACGTAAATAAATACATAAAACAAATAAAGCATCCGGCCGCAACATACACATTGGCTTGCGATATGTTGCCTCAGATACCTCTCCCAGCAGGATATATACCCCATCCGGTACAAGCTCTAAGTTTCCGACTCCTTTCCCGATATGTGTGGAAGTGTCGTGCGTATACGTATTTGTTTGTAAGAATGGAGATGGAGTAGAGAGTAAGGAAAGATGGCTCACGGTTCGTGGCCTGCTTGTTATGGTACTGATCGGACATTCGCCTATTGATTTGAAAAAAACAGCACAAAATGTGCCTACCGATTCACCCTCCGTCAGAATTTTCGCCCAGGTTGTGGTTGAATTCTACTCAGTTACACAGCCATTTTTAAAAAATACATCTCATCGAGACTCAAACCCTACGCCACCCGGTCAAGGATGTTGCCGATGTAGCGGATGTTACCACTGAGCCATCGCCGCCAGTCTCTCGCCTGGGGGCTCCTACCTCCCACGGCAGTGGATCTCAGCACCTCCCTCTCCCCCTCCCTCTCCCTCACGTCTCCCCCTCCCTCTCCCCCTCCCCCTCCCCTCTTCCCACCCGCGCCGCCCCCGCAACTGCGGCGAATGGCTAATGAAGTAGCCTTTTCATGCGGTCGCCCCCAAGAAAGGCGCCCCCGGGGGGGCGGGCGGGAGGGAAGGGGAGGGGAGGGGAGGGCCACGCCCCGGGCTGCATGCTAAGAGGGTCGCCCGCGCCCGCGCCCACGCCCACGCCCCCGCCCGCACCTGAGACGCCCGCCGCGGGGTGACGGGCGAGACGCGCTGGGAAGGGGATCGCAGCTTCCCTCCCGGAGCTTCTTCTAGCGAGGGGGCGCTAGAGATTTTACTCGGAGCCGTTAGGGTGAAGGGCGGAGGGCGCCTCCCCTCGGGGCGCTAATTGATTCGCCCGCCGCCCTTAGGCCCTGGTCCTGGACGATGAACGCATTTGCGTGCCTGTTCAGGTTGCATCTGTCTGGTTATGGAACGGTGATTTTGCTTTTCTAGGTGGCATAGTAATACATTGATTTGAATGACATCGAATTTAGTATCTTTTCAGTTCGTGTCGTGATATGATGATAATAACACATAAGCAGCCTGGGACTACAGTTGGATGTGTTTTCTTAGGTTCCGTTGAAAAGAAGACATCAATTAAATTTCATGTGAATGGAGTTGGGACAACTGAGGCTTTTTCAAATCGATTACAGATTATATTGTGGATATTTATAGAATAAAAGCTTTATATTTCATCTTGCGACAACTGTCTTGTTTACCCTGAAATGCTCTTAAAGATATTTGCAAACTAACATAATGCTCGTTTTGCCGTTTATGAAATAAGATGTCATCAATATATCCCATCCAAACAGTTGTTATTTTTGATGGTGAATTAACATATTTTTATTTCAGCATCCGATTATTAATGAATTTATTTAAATTAGATTATTTGCAATTTGGATTTTTAGTCGTCTATCTTTCCGCCATAAATAAAACATCCGCTTTTTGTTTTTCTCGTGATAACATTTTTCATACGACGTCGTGACAACAAAATATATTATGGCTGTACGGCTTACTTCAAGTAGTTCCACGGCCAATCCTAGAACATTTTCACCGGGGATATTCATTAATTGGGTGGTTAGGATTTGAAAGAAAACTTCTACGTTGTTTTTGAAAAAAATAAAGAAATTATGGAAACCAATCATATAAACAAGAATGAAGACCAAGTTTTCAATTATGTCTAGTGTTAGAAAAGAAGTTCTTTACTTTCACTAATTATTGATAACTGTTTCTAATATTGAACGATCTAGAGCTACTAGAATGTGAGCCAGCCACCAATCCATTTTTCCTCTCTTTGATTATTGTGAATTCAATTCACATACGTACTTCTATTCCTATCTCATCTCGCGAATTGTGTCCAAATCTAATTTAAGTATATGAATATTTGAAATATTTGAATATTTCACTTTCTAGATAGTAGAAAAGTATATAGTACCAAATGTTACTCTTTATGTTTAAAAGTAATACTCTTTATCTGAAGAATACTTCAGAATATTTCTTTTAAGGAAATTCAGGACCAAAATAAAGTAAAATATTTATTTCATTATCATCTGTTTAATTTCCATTGAAATAATTCTGCTGAAGAGTTTGCAAAAGTAGACATTTCTCTTGCGTCATTCACAACCTAGGTACTCCCACGCTCTTTCGAAAACAAACACTTTAGAAAAAGGAAAAACATTGAGTCCCCGCTGTCTCCTGAAAAAAACAAGGGTGAATGTTTATAGTAATGGTTCCTCACATACCGAGAGTAAGCTTGTTTTCGTGGGGAGGCGGTGCTGTTAAGCACTTACAAAAAACGAGAAAGGAATGACAACAAAAGATGAGGGTAGATTGACGTAGAATTATCGCTGTCGTCTTCACCCCAACAGTTTCCTCTGCTACGATCTTCAATAACGTTGTCTCTTCTAAAAATGGTTCTCATAAACCCTGGAACTTTAGAGATTTCATCGTTGTAAACTACTTGTCGGCAACTATAACAGAGCGCACTGCTTTCACTGCAATAAAGATTATTCTCTGGGGTTATTCTCTGGTTATGTCTGCGAGTGTGTTTCAAGTACCGCATGACCTTCCTCTGTTCATCTTTTATATACTTACAAACATTTCCATCATCCTTAATCTCTTCTTGTACCTTTTCTATGTCATAAGGAATACTATATTTGATGGATTTTGTTAATATTGTGATTCTTTTCAAAAGTCGTATTTCCAAATACTATACTGCTTATACTTCCCTTATCTCAATTTTTATATTTTATGGTTTACGAATATTTCAGTTATTTGACCCTTTTCTTTGTGATTGTACGTAGTATATGTTCTTGTATCTAAATACACGTTGAATTTTCTATTTTCAGTCAATTCAGTTATTAACAAATATATTACAAGTTCTTATTTTCTTTTTCTTCTTTTGAGGTTTCATATTTTATGTATTATTTCAATTATCCTGGTAATTTGACATTGTTCATTATTCATATGATTGATGTTTTTCCTTTGTTCTTGTTCTCACCCAACACTATATACCATATAACTAGTAAACGTAACACATCTTTTCCCATATTTTGTTTTACTTTTCTTTCCAATATATTTTGCTCTCCATAATCATTTTTTCTTCTCATTCTTCCGCTTTCAACTGAAATCTTGTAGATTGTGTACTTCTTTTCAATTTAGTGCTATTTATTTTTCAATTCGGTGTACACGCTGTATAGCTTCAATACCGTCGTGGAATGTTTCACATTTCTATTTCTTTTTTTTTCTTCTTTCACATATTTACATTCCTTTCCACATTTCACCTTTAATATCTTGAAATAACTTTGTATTGCGATACACAACCCTAGGAATTATTTAATTCATCGATAATTTTTCAACATTTTGCATTTCTTGTCATAATTGTTTCTGCGTGTATACCAATTGTGTAACTTCCTGTTTTCTCCTGACATTTTTAATTTTTCTTTTGTTATTTTCCTCTTTCGAACTTGGTCATTTCACACTGCAGGCTACTCTTAGTTTCCTCCTCGTTCGTTTCCCATCGCCTTTATTTTTCGTCTTCCTCTTCAGTTTTGTTTCTCCCCCTCCCGTTCCGAGGGCGGAGCGCGTCGATGTGTCGGCGGCGGAGGCGGAGGCGGGGGCGCGGGGTCTGGAGGCGCTATCGAGGAACCATCTGTGTGAATAGTGGAAGAAATTGGATGGAAATGGAAATCCTGTCTCGGCCGGCCGGCGGCGGTGGCGGTGGCGGTGGCGGTGGCGGTGGCGGTTCTCGGCCCGGGAGCCGCGATCGGCTTGGCCCACTGGATGGAGCGCCTGTTTTTTATACACACCCCCGCCCGGCCACCGCGCCGACCCTCGATATCGCCCATTCCCCACTGCTGCGCGGTCCCCCTCCTCTATCCTGAACCCTCTCCAGTTCAGCTCACGGCATCTCTCCTTCGACGGACTTGTCTCCGCGCCGCCCCCACGCCGCCCCCGCGCCGCCCCCGCGCCGCCCCCGCGCCGCCCTCGCGCCGCCCCCGCGCCGCCCCCGCGCCGCCCCGCGCCGCCCCCGCGCCGCCCCCGCGCCGCCCCCGCGCCGCCCCCGCGCCGCCCCCGCGCCGCCCCCGCGCCGCCCCCGCGCCGCCCCCGCGCCGCCCCCGCGCCGCCCCCGCGCCGCCCCCGCGCCGCCCCCGCGCCGCCCCCGCGCCGCCCCCGCGCCGCCCCCGCGCCGCCCCCGCGCCGCCCCCGCGCCGCCCCCGCGCCGCCCCTGCCTCTACCCCACCCCGCAACTGCCGCGCCCCGCCCCATCTCCACCCAACCCCCACCCCTACGCACCTCCAAACTACCCCCACCTCGACCCTACTCCCACCCCACCCCTTACTACCCCCACAACACATTTTACCCTTGCCCCTTCCCCGCTCCGCCCCCGTCTCCTACGTTAGTCCCTGTTACAGTTCCGGCCCCCAATCTCCAGATCACCCCCTCTCTCCTCACCAGTCATCAGAACATTCTCGCTATTGGGACCCAGGAGTCCGTCTCCTTTGTCTCTGCCCCCTGCCACTGCTACTCGTCATACTGCCTCTTACCCTTCCCATCTAACTCCCGTTGCACAACTGCCTACCCGAACACTCCTCGTGCTGTCTATACGACATTCCTCTGCCCAGCATAGGATACGACGGATTCCTCATCCTCGCCCCACCTCTCCGCGCCATCTTATTCTCACTCAAACCACGACGCGGCTCTTCCTCCCTCTGCACCGTCGTCCACGCCTCTTTTCTGTGTCCTCTTCACACTATGTCGTTTCCGCTTCCATTGTATCCCATCTCCTACCAAGAAACGCTGTCACTCACACTACAGCCCAACGCTCTATCCCTTTCCATGAAACTCCCAACCCCCACCCCTTCCCTCTTCCCGCCACCGCCGCCTCATAACACCCTCTCACGCAAGTCTCCACACCCACCATAGTTGCTCCCCTTTTTCCCCTAACAACCAGTCCTTGCTGCCACACTCGTAGCCTCGAGCTCCCTTATTCTCTCGCGTCTTCCTCGCCCATCCCCTCTCTCCGCGCCCAGGCCCGCCATCTCGTCTCGGTCCGCCGACATCGTTCTCTCGCCCATCCCACACCCCGCCTCCAGCCACCCTCGCAGAACCCCTGCCCGGCCCGCAGCTCCCGGCGGCCAGCTGCGACGCCTACAAACAGTATGATTGAGGCGCTATGATAGAAAATAAGGTTAGTAAAGGGACACCTGCTGTTTTTCTCTCGGTGGCGGAAGGGGTGGGGGCGGGAGCGGTGGAGGAACTGAAAGGAAGAACGAGGGAGGGAGCAACGGCGGAACGTTTTATGAGGAAAAGACGCGCGGATCTGTATTGGGTAGAGGTGGAAAAAGGGTCCTTTCTTGACTGGAAAATACGGTTTTGGTAAATGCGTTTGGGGATTTCGTGGAAGACTGGGCAGTAGCGAAACGTTGCTCGAGATAAAAGATGCGTTTCGTGTATTGACGTCACGGCAAATACTTTGCATACAGACGCGACTTAAAATATTGTTAATTAATGTAATAGAATTAAAATTTGTCGACACTGAAAAAATAACACAAAGAAAAATATATGTTTTATAAAATACAACAAATCGTAGAACAAAAACTGGGAAAAGACAAATATAAGGAAAATATAATTCGACCTTGCACATTCTTTTTCATTTGAACTTATGCTCTCAGCAATATACAAATCGAATGTTGAACTCTCAACTTCTCTGTTTTAGTACATCGTTGACTACAACATCGTTTTAGTGCACCATAACCACAACTAGTGGAAATAATTGACGCTAATAGCACTATGAAAATAAACTGTTTGGAATTAAAAATCGTCATGTTCTAAAAATGTTTTGGGAAAGTTTTCTACATTAAATGTAGCAATTAGGTTAAGCATTGGGACATACAGTGTTTAGAAACCCACTAATTCTTTTCAAGTTTGAGCAGCTGAATAGGGGAACGCATGGTACTCTGAGTCCGTGTACTGGCCATGGCCTACCAGAGGCCTCGCGGCCCGGTTTATGGTGTACGTGTGGTTGGCAAGCAGCATTGTGGTCTTCTCAACCTGAGAAGTGACTTTTCTCATTGTCACACAGCAACATATACTGGGAAAATGCAAGAAATACGCACACTATACTCTTCCGCACACTAACAATCGAGCCCGAGGTCACGTCATGAAACGCTGACCAATGAGCTATGCCACCAGGCAATTATCTATCACACTTCGTATATGTATGCATAACCCTGTTTACAAATAAATAAGTTCGAAACATACCAAAAATGCCACACTAAAACTAATTCAGCTGCCTGGAGAGACAATAAGGTAGTATCATACTTTCTTGCAGCTGCTTTAGAAACCTTCCTCAATCCAGTTCTAGCGATTTCTGCAACGCCCTCAAGACGTTACAGTTGTTTCGTGCTGCATTCGATCTCAGGCGCAGCGAGGGCTGTGTGGGAGGCCCGCATGCACCGTTGCAGCGCCAACCGCGCCGCTAAGCTGTTTGAGTGCAGCCGTCCTTTGTCGCCGGCGCCGTGGAGGGCGGCAGTGGGGGGGGGGGGAGCGGTGCGAGTGTTTTATGCAGCGGCGCCGCGCGCTGCCACATGAAAGGCGCGTGCGCACCGCAGGAAGCGGTGGAGGTAAGACTTGCCGGAAGAGGGCGCGCCGATTAAAGCGAACTGCCTCGCGCTTCGACCCTCCGTGCACTCTTCTTGTGCTTTTCCTTTGCTTCCCTATTTATTTGTGTTTTGCTTTATTCTTTTCGTGTTTTATGCTCGTTTGGGTTCTTGTTTGCTTACTTGCAACTAGCTTTCATCCATCCTCCCTTTTGGCATTTCTTTCTATCATTCTATCTTTCTTTCTTTCTTACTTTCTTTCTTTCTTTCAGAGCTTCATTCATTCTTTTTTCCTTCCTTCCTTCTTTCTTTCTGTCTTCCCTTCTTTCGGAATTTCTTTGTTCGATCTTTCCGTTTTGCTTTCGGTACTTCGTAGGGGGCTTCGTAAGAAGATAAATTGGGATATCATGCGCCGGAAAACGGCAAATTTTCGGCAGAAAAACTCTCGTATTGCCGAGCCCTGGTTACGTAAAGTGGGTAAATTCAGGTGCTAAATTTAGAAACAATTCCGCAAACACGTTGGACTGAATCCATGCTTTCTGGGTTCTTTGTTCTGTCTTTCTTTAATTATTTATTTATTTATCTCTTTCTGCACATTTTACATGCTGCTGTTCTTCCTCCTTGTCTATAGTAAAGCTCTGAATGATTCACAATTGTCAACTCCTAACATGTGCTAAATTGTTGAGCATTTTTGAATTTGGTATCGAATCCCGGTCTATCCCTGCCAACTCTTTTGCCTCATGTTCGCCACTTGCAATAAACATTATTTGTATTGTGTCGTTTTCTGTTGAAATGACTACTGGGAGTGATAAACCCATGATTTTTATAGGATTTAATGTTTGAGAAATAACCATCCCTGATAAATCATTCCTGATAATTTATTGTCACTGAAAACCCATAGTAAATCCATAACGCCTAGGAGGGTGTCAAGACATCAAATCTGGTTTAGGAAGTCAGTTTTTCAGTCACAGGGCAAGTACACTGGCAGAAATGAAATATTTAAGTACGTGTCGTAAATTGTGATAATCAGCACGTACATTCTGCCCAGTCTCACTTCATCAACTTTATTTTTATTCAGTAGTTTTATCAGAGAGAACGATTTGTTTGTGAATGAAATGTTTGCACTACACCGCTCCTTTGTACTCGATAGGAAAAGGAAACTCACGAAGCGCATGCACTGCCCACACGCCGCTTTTCACGCGTTTTCAACAACGGCGCGAGTACTCGTAATCACATTTCATACTTCCGCCCTCTCGTACCGCCAGCGTAGCGCGTAATTTTTTTGTACGCGGCGACTGCCAACGACCAGCAGCGGCGGCAGCAGCAGAAGCAGCAGCAGCTGGCCGTAGTCAGCGCCCCGTGAAGAGCCGGCTGGTCCCGCGCGACCGCTCCGTAGGCGACGCCTGCCCGCCCGGCTGCCCCGCAACGCGCGGCTGCCACGCGGGTTGCCTCCACCGGCGCTCCCAGGGGGCCGGCATTGCGGCGCGGCCGGGATCTCGCACGCGCCGCCGAGGGACAATGCGTAAGCGGTCAGCGCGAAGAGCGGAAGCGGGGCGGAAGAGCATGGGATCGCAGAGAGAGCGAGAGAGGCAAAAAAGCAGACACAGAGAAAGAAAAGAGGATAACGGGGTAAAGGTGTCTGGGTGTGTGGATAGTGGATAAAATGAGAGGAGAGTTGTGTGCGTTGCAAAACATCGTTATTTAAGGAATGAAAATAATGGAACATAATTGTCGAGTGGCTTAATGAGCATGGATATGAAGAAAATAGTGGGATGTGTTGCATTATACCATGCTTCTTTATGTGATTCACGAAGGGAGGAAAAAGTTAACGAGAAAGAGGAAAGAAAGAAAATTGAAGTTGGAGAAAACAGTGGAAAATTTGAGAAGAAAGTCTTTTAGAGCTGAAATGACGATAATTTATACTGTGAAGGTTTTTAAATTCAACTTTTCTCTTACTTCGTAATTTCATACTAAAATTTCGACCATAAATATGATTAAACAATATACACTGATGTAGTTTTGTGATTCTATTGTACCTAGATCGCTTCTTGAAACGTCGAACGTCAACAAATAGTAGTTAATTTAGAAATGTGATAATATATATATATATATATATATATATATATATATATATATATATAATTTTATAGTCTATTACAACTTACGTATACATGTACCAGGAATATTGGATAGACTACGGTACTGTAACCCAGTCTATGCTGTGGTTACAATAATACTATTATCATTTAAATTATTATTTCATTGTATGGCCTAGATGTTACTCATAAACGAAATTCTGATACGGTAGAGGCATGTGCGTTTTTCTACATGGTCACTCTAAAACAACTTCTAAAATATAACTACCATACGTATGCTAATTTTGCTAATTTCAAAAAAAGTTTTAGAGTAACTTATCATATTTCCTCATTTAAAAAAATGGAAATGCTAAAGACAAAAACGTTTTAATTTTGTAATTAGTGCAAACATGCCAAAATTTGATGGTAACTGGTAAGATATTCAGTGAAGTGACTGTTTTGATACCCAAGAATTAAGCACTCTCTTTGCCATCCATCACGTATTGGGTTCTTCCAAACATTGTTAAACGTAACTTCAGGATAAATGAAAATAATTTTGGTTTCAATACTATTGTTTGTTTCAATTAAAACAAACATTACATTCTGTACATATTAACTGTTTTCAAAGCAATTCCTTAGATCCATTATTTTCATCAGTAGTCTTGGAGCAGATGAACAGGTAGGCGGATCACACAGCATGATTGTTCAGACAGGTAAAACAACTGTAACAAAGCTTCACATGGACTTATATACCTAGGATCTAAAAACGTAGAGATTTCATCGTCATTAAGGTAACTATTTTCTGTTGTAATATGCCTGTCTCTCATGGTGTTTGTTTATATTACTGTAATCTCACGTCCACAAAGTTCCCAGAGACATGTGATGAAACTATAATTGAATGCAGTTTGCAGACTAAATAATGAACAAATGACGTCATGCGAGTTTTAATCTATTAATTTTGCGATTTTATTAACATTTAGTGTTCATTCTACACCGTGAAATCGGTAAACAAAAAAATAGGGAGCTATAACACATCTGGAGCCAACAGCGTTTCGTTTAAAGCAAAATCTTACAAAATTTGGTTTAGTGGAGAACTGAAATTGCTTTCTAAACGAAAATATTTTTCAGAAATAAATTTGATAAGTTATCTCAATTTGATTATATCATAAGAGCTGAAAATATAGTTGTCAAAATATAGGTTTGGTATATAGTATAACATAATTAAAAATATTTCTAACAGTAATATTTTAGCAGAAAAAATCTTATTCGTCTGATTTCACACATATCATCGTGCTTAAGTACTTAAAATCAAAATTATAATGCAAAGAGAATGCAATATGTGAACTGACAGCCAGTTCGTGAAAATCAGCCTTACGAAAAATACGAACGGAAACAAAATTTGAATATCAATCATACCGTGTGGAATTTCCCTAGAATATTTTTCCAAGTTCAAAACATTAATTAATATACATGTAAAGCCCGATAATTTGCATTGGGATGAAGAACACGATAATGAGACCATTAATATTGGTATTGATTTATTAATTTAATGCGACCTTACGTTATAAATTACCTGGAACAAAAGGTGAAACAGACTATGAATTACTGGATTGAAGGTATCATCTGTTCCAATGAAAACTATGCTGAGCCCCGTCGCTGGAACAAAAAAAAGAGAATTAAGAGATTACGCGGAACGTGCGCACTGCAATAAAATTAAAACAAAACCCCCTATTTGAATACGTGTGGAAATAATCCAATATCCTACCAGCTCGTCTCGCCCGATACACGCCCCGCTCTATAGAAAAACGAGGCGAAATGTAATCACTATACGAGTGCTAAGTGCATTGCATAAAAATTCGCAGCAGCGCTGGCGAGGTTGCGTCCGCGGGCCCGAAATATGAAATGAAAGGATTTTAATACCTCGCCTTTTTGCGTCCAGCGCGAGTGTGTTTTTTTTCTCCTTGAGCGGGGGGGGGGAGGAGCGCCAACAAGCGAGTAGATGCGTGCCGCTCACGCATACAAAAGTATTTTTTAATTGTGATATAATACGTGTGGAGCGGCGCTGGTGATGGTAGTTTGGAGCAGGGGGAAGAGGGAAAGGTCGTGTTGCTTTGTGCACCCTGGCGGTCTGTAGCTCGTTATTGGCAACCTGCCCTGACCCACGTTGCGAAGGGTAATGGGGTTCGATTTGAGAATTTTTGAAGAGTTTGATAGGTACCCCTGTGTGCTTTAGCACACTCCAACTGTGAATTTTGTTTTGTTGAAGGAGTTCGTGTGTTAAGGGGAATTGGAAGAATTTCATTATCCTTCTTGACTTACAACACAGATATTTTTTTACTTTACGTAGCGCGAGGGTGCAAGTTCAGGAAATACCAACGTATTCATTGTATAGAGATGTGATAATTATGTGGTGGGCACGGTTCCAGTAAAGTGGGGAATGAAAGACGCAGTTTGCAACCATTGCCGGGCATTCCTTTTGTAAGTCGTGTAAGCTGTTGTTCGAAAATTGTCAAATAAATTGATATTTGCTGTCACATGTATCGCACACGTAAATTTACACTGATTTTGTTAGGATCTACATTAAGTGAAGAAAATAGTTGAAACTTTTGTAGGAAAAATTTAGGTCGAGATTAAAGTATCATGACTGATAGGTGATTACTGATCAACAAACAGTTATTAGCTTTATATTTGTGAAAAATAAATGACTTATTTAAATGTAGTAATTTTCTACAATTCTGAATTAGTCTCGTTTGCAAATTGTTGCGTTGCAACAAGTACGCGTATATTGATTTGTGCGTTGAGCACATTTTACTGGCTTTTTTATTCCCAATCAAGGCGATACTTCGCCCTTGACTTTGGGTAGGATTCCGTCATTTCCCGGTGCAAAGTATGAGGAAAACTGTGAGGAAATCTGGAGCAATACACAAACATAAGCTTGTCTTCTACTAGCGCCCAGAAATAGAAAATAATGTCTGTCGCCTAAGTGACATTTCTAGTTTGGTTTGAAAACTTCGCAATTTGTCGATGTTACACTATTCTGATGTATATAATCTTATGGTTTCTTCATATATTCTCGTTCTTACATTTTCATCCTCGTATCCTCATTCTCATATCCCTACTACTCACTTACCTCCTAACATTATCTACCTTTACTTCCACATTATCGTATCTGCATCCTCGCAACCTTGTATTTACATCTCCTTCCTCACGTCCTCATCGTAATATCATCATACGCGTATCATCATAATCGCTTTCTCATCCTCACATCGCCGACCTCACGTTCCCTCATCCAGATCCCGTCAAACCCTCGCTGAAACCGCGAGTGGGAGCAACCCCTGCTTTTCGGGAGCTCGCCGTCTCATCTCCACCCCTACGCCAACCCCCTCCATCCCATTCCATTTACTTCCATCCCTCTCCACCCCTTCCACTCTCACCATCTCCCTCTATCCCCCTCCACCTCGCTCCTCGCTCTGCCTCCGGCCCCACCCCCGCGGCGCGTGACCCGTTCTATTTATAATTACGCGCCGCGCCGCTCCACTCCTTTGCGGTGTCGGCGGAGGCGGCGGCAAAGCTGAGGTAATTATAGCGCCACAAGTTGATGGAATTCAACAGCCCTGGCTCGCGCCGCCGCCACCCCCGCCCCCGCTGCCGCCACCGCCCGCGGTCGCCGGGGAGACTCGTCGGGGTGTGAGGGAGGGGTGATGACAGCGGGGGTGGAGAACGTGGAGACGTGAGTGGAGATCGCTGTGTGGAACAACGTGGACAGTGATGAAGGGAAAGGGCGGGATGCAGAAGAGGCAGAAAATGACGGTACCGCAGATTGAGGAGGAGGAGGACGCAGATAGCCTAGCAGTCAACTGTTAGCTTTCCGCCTCTGCATACGTGGGAGTGAATTCCTCTGTACATCTGTGTTTGGTAGTTATACACGTAATTTGGAGGGAGGACGACGAATCATGATGGTGGAAGCCTTATTCGCTTTTTCTTCGTTTTCCTTGTATAGAATTTCACATCTGTTATCTTCATTAAATTATTCTACACCTACGCTGATGAAAGCTAAACGATACGACATATGAGAACATAAAAATTACGAATAATCTTAATGGTGAGGACCGCGATTACACAATCCGTGAAATAAATTGAATTGTAATGTCGGCAGGAAGATGGTAAGGTGGATCTTTGCGAGATTAATGATCAATGATATTCAAAAGATATGTTATGATATTCAGAAGATTACGTAATAACAGAGAGAGACAGACAGACAGATAGAGAGTGACGGAGACAGAGACAGAGAGACAGAGGGAGATGCAGAAACAGAGTGAGGCAGAGAAAGAGAGAGAGACAGAGACAGAGAGAGACAGAGAAGGAGAGAAACAGAGAAAGAAGAGGCGGGAAGGAATGCTTTGAGTATGATTACTACGCAGCCAAAAGGTATTCTTTTGCGTTGTGTTACGCCAGGCAGCTGCACTTATTTTAGAGATGACAAGTCTCATGATTTGAATGCTCTTCAGACATGGAAAGTGATTGATCTGGGCGGTACTATATCGGTTGCTCAAGAGTGGGCAGAAGAAGACGTGATGAACACAATAATTCTAAAAGCAACATGAGGAAATGTAGAGACAGGGCAATGGTGTATTGAGACAGATGGACCACTGGAAACGCGAAAGGTACAAGTTATTTTTGGACAAAGTATTGTCTTGTTTCAAATAACGGAGAGGGAATTGGTTTCGAATTCCAACAAGGCTGTAGGGATTAGATGCACGGTAACAGAGGACAGTATTCATTTAGTGGAACAGTAGACAAGAATGGTGTAAGACGCAAGACTGGAAATAATTATATGCGTCGTCATTGCCAACAATATTGATAACAATATTGTTGGCAATGACGACGCATATAATTATTTCATTGGAAATGCCAACGATAAC